>WION01000006.1:0-600000 GCA_015039365.1 Amanita rubescens
TGTGGTGTTTTGATCCTTGTCTGTTCTTGTCCGCTTTGTATAAAATCTATTTACCCTGTATGGACGCCTGTCCTGACAGAGCTGATGGCTTCGATCGATAGCAGGGCACGACCCGGGTCTTTGGTGTCCGTGCGATCTAGTCTTGGGGGTGTCAATGAACTAGCGCCATTGGCGCGATCAACGAGCCAGCCCGACCTCTCGTGCTCAATACATGGGCGTATGTACGTTGTTATTCAGCTATTCAGGTGAAACAGTAATGCTATCACCTCACTCAGCCAGCGGGCAGCCAATTTGGTATTGATTATTCCAGTGAGGAGATCGGGAGAGTTATGGTAGGGTGTTCCAACCACGTAAGGGCCAAGACAGTGGCACCACGCTGCAGTTACCCCTCGGAGCACTAGACAAGGCAGCTAGCACCGACGGGCTGTCCATCTAGAATAGGAGAAGAGTAGATTTTACGGGGACATGCTCCGGTTCGGTTTGCTAAAATTGAGCACGGAAAATCATGTGGTAACTGGGCATAACAATACTGCATGTGAGGCAACGCGTTACTTGTACCGTGTGAGGAATCTAGAGTGGGCGGCGAGTTCGCCGTTGAATGGGATCTACCAAAGCCTTCAACTGGACCAAACTAGGCCGACAAGAAGGGACACTTTACCCACAAGCGAAAAAGGAAGTTTACCCGAAGAGGGTAATCGCCCAGTTCGTAGAGAGAAGCAGTGGCGCTGTACAATGTCAGCTAAACACGGCTTCTCTGTAACGTTAACTAGTTCATACCTCACAAAGGTTATTCGACCGGTCAACGCCAGTTTGCGACCACAACAGGTGGCAACTTCACTTTCATTCATCGATTCGGATGCAGATTAATCCTGATTTATGCAGGAAATAGCGCCGTAGGCGAATCATAAAGGAAGGGGCCTCAGCTTCCCCGTAACTCACCATCCCACAACCTCTCAATTGTCCAACAACCTCAAACTTAGGCGTCCTGAGATGACGAGCAACCCAGACGTACCACCATTCATCGGCTACGTTGAGACCACTATCAATGCTCTCCGCCTCATCCATGCTGCGCGGCAGGGAGTTATTCCCCGCATCACGCGGCGCCTCAACGACGCCGAGCGTAGAAGTATGATCAAAAGCGGCGCCGTCTTTGTCTTCAGCGTCGAGGAAAGCGGCATCAAGCGCTGGACTGGTAAGTCTGTTGTATATTCCAGCATAAAAGCATAAAGGCTCACGTAGAGTATGCATTCCAGATGGGCTCCTTTGGTCGCCCTCGCGTATAGTCGGAAACTTTCTAGTAAGCTTGTTGTCGTCGTCGTTACAGCAGGACCTGACGGAAATTCATGTCAGGTTTATCGAGAAATCAACGAGCGCACAAGTAGTCGCGGAAGTCATCGGAAACCTTACCCCAATGACGAGGCCTCCCGGGCATTGGTGAGAAGAAACTCTCCAGACTCTCTGTCAGGTGCCTACAAGGTACAGTTGGCTGGTGCCCACGGGGGAGGTGATCAAGGAACATTCAAACCTAATGGCCTTATCAAGAAGGTCAGCAAACTTGGGCGCTATGGGCGGCGTATAACTCACTGAATCCGCACAGACTATCACAGTTACAATCGAAGGTTCAGACCTGCATTTGATTTCATATTATACCTCGGAAGACATACGTTCAGGGAAGCTGAAAGTGAGACCTTGTCGCCACATCACACTAGAGTTATTTCTCATGGTGGCACGAGCAGAGGCCAACGAGTAGACCAGACATAATGGCCCTCCCAATGCCCCCGCAGATCTTCCGTTTAACAAATTTCAGGGTCCCACCGAAAGTGGAAATTGGTCCCGATGGAAAACCACGATTGGTGTATGAACATATCTACTTTGATCGGGACGTTTTCGCTTAAAGCGCTTGTAGGTGCGAACCTGAGGATCTTGAGCCTACTGAATGCAAGACTGAGGAGACGAACTATCACGTTTCGGATACGTCCCACTGGTCTGCAAATCAAATTGTGCAACCTTCCCCTGTAGAAAGTCAGTACGGAAACAATTCGTTGTATCCGGTCGCGCAGAACCAGCAGATGGTGTCGGGCTTGTACAGTCGCGTCAGCCACACCGATCGGTGGTCACTTCCAGCGGACAATGGAATGAGATTGACAAATATGAGCCGTCATCACCACGATGCCTCCTGGCCGTCAAATACCAACGCTCACTCCATTCCGCGCCGGAGGGATAATGGCCCGTTGTCTCAGACATCTGAGTCATGGACATCGCTGCATTCCCAAACCAACCGGTGGCAAAGTGACGGTCATGAGCCAACGGCGAATAGTTTATACCTTGATCGCTCTCGCGTCCGTTCCAATAGCGCGTACGAAGCTTCTTCTGTGGTATCGCATAGGCGGGAAGGTGACATGATGGCACCAGGTCTGGGTAGTCGATATCTGAACAGCCACGTTGCGCCGGCCGCTAGTCATCGCGACGGCGCGCTACCTCGCCTAAGTTGGCTCCCACAAGAAAGCTCCGAAATGACCAGGGACGGTCGCCATCACTCCTCTTCATTTACTCCATCACCAACTATCCCATTCTCTCATAATTACCATACTGTCCAGAATTCGTACAGCTCGACGTACGACTCGACGGGGACTCTCCTCAGCACCCCAACAATCCAATCAACTTCCCCTCAGTCAGATTTGCCGCCTTACGATACCTCTTACGCCTCGGGATCGGGGGCTATGTCAAGCCCCGAGGAGTATACCAAGCTCGAAGAATTCGGCGACTCTAAGTTGACTTAAATGTCCACAACCGCGTTCGCATTCTTGAAACACATTCCGCTTGGCTTCTCAAAAATTTCCTTTGTGTATCCTTCATACCTATGGTAATTACTTGGTCCTTTTTGTAATTGTACCCTAAGAATATAGGACATATATATGTATTGCTTTATCAACGCACGTACCAGAATAGATGACATGGAATGGAAAGCCCCCGGCGTCGAACGAATACATAATCGGCCTTTGGAACTGTCAACCTCATGCCACCGTCAAGTTCCCCGCGCATCTCGGGTTCTTCATTGTTCGGAACGGTCTTCTGACCAGCGGCTACAGCAGCACAAACTCCTGACTTTTCCCAGGAGGTTAAACCGAAGACGGAAGACCCTGCATCCCAGGTGTTCTAGTACCCTTGCGCCTATGGGCAGTTCGGCTCAATTTAATCCCAATAAGACAATTCGAAGAAGAAGAATCCTCCAAGGGGCGGTTCTCAGTTCTATACAACTTTCCAAAGGATCGAAGCTTCTCAACGGGGTCAAAACCATCTTGGCGAGCATACCAACCGTGTTGTCATAACTATTCCCTCTTTTCATCCTAGGGTACAAGACAAGGTTCAAACGCAGTTCCAACCCTTAATAGTTTATCGAGGCGATTACCTGGTGCTCTACGGTATCAGGGAAAAACATAACCGCTATGTTCCCTATGAACCATTCGCATTGGTTCGTCTTTCAATGAAGCCCTTTATATTCGCATGCCCTTCCAAGCTGCCGAAAAAGGAGCGTTTTACCGGATTTTCCCAGAGCACGACTGCAAGTTCTTTTGCATACTTAAGAACGTACTCGTAGTCTGCCTGAGAGGCAAATGCCGTGTATAAGTATCCTTCAAAAATACGTCAATGATCACGTTCAATGTTATCGGATACAACGGTGGAGACGTGCCTTCGTCTGACCTCAAACGGTTCTTCTCAAGCTCCCACAGACGAATTTGATCCTGCACGGTAACCGGGATCAAAGGGTTCTGAATTCCGCATTAGTCACTCGTACCACATGTTGGCGGAAATTATAGAGCCTACGTTTTTCCTCATCTGTGGATGAGCATGTGTGACCAGGTAACTAATTATCTGCCGATTGACAAGCAGTGTCAGCCTTATTCAGGAGACCAAGTGACAAGAATGCAACCTGGTCTGCGGTTATACCATTCATAAGCGCCTTCTTGACGCTATCGCGAGTAATGGATCCAACCACGAGGTTAGCGAATCTGTACTTTAAAGATACGAAGAGGTTAAGGACGGCCGTTTGAAGTGGGTTGTCTTGTAACCACTAAGAGGCATGCACAGATAGCTAATCAAAAAACGCTGCCTACCGGTGTAAGCGTAGAGGCGGTAATTAGTTTCAAGAACTATGAACCCCTCTTGAGGACCCGAGCTAGTGCCAGCAGACGTGGGAAGAGGTGGCGAAGAAGAGGTCAATGTGGTCGCAAGGCGTGTGGGGCTGAACCGCCGCGCTGAAGGCTGTCATACATGGTCAGAAGCGCGTGCAGTCTGTCCGTAGTGCGATTACCTTCCTTTGCCATATGAGTCCGTAATCTCGAAGGTCCTCAAGCATGGCTTTCTGGGTATCGCTAAGGTTTTCGGTGACATACTCCTGAACCGAACATTAACAACCTGGGCGTTACGCGGCTAGATATGCGTACTCTCCCGAGTTCCATGGTCGATAACATGAACAAGAATCCAAGTACTTCAACGAGATCCATCTGCCTTTCCTGTTTCCGGAGCAATTGCCTCAGACTGGACTAGATTCGGTTATGAAAGATGTGATGGTACGCACCTCGGCCATGTGGAGATATTGGAGTAATAGATCCCATAATTGTGCGTGCGGTGTATGTAGTAAGAATTGGAAACCAGCGGATGTAATTTCGAGGGTAGCTCCACTGGCAAGATGATCAGATGCACTCCAAACTCAACAATGCGCGATCTATACTCACTGAAAGTTCGACATCAGACCACTGCGTTGAAGAAGGTACAAGACCCCTTGCGAGGGTTTCGTCGGCGCCTGACCGGAGCCAGAAGAGACCATATAGTGTAAAATCGTCTACGGAGTCCCGTGTATGCGCGTTGATTGGAAGCAATCTACACTAACCTCCCATCGCTCAAGAGCGTAACTATCCAAAGCTTCGGTGGTCTGAGGTAATCGCTTTTCGTCCTTTTCAACAGGAACGCCAAAGCTGCCGCTTGTGCCACTATAGCAAATTTTAGAAAAGGGCTTCGCCCGCCACAGTATAGGCATTACCCGCCAGTCAAGGCCTGCCGAAAACTGGATTTGAAGGTTGGATTCAATGCTAATCTCACGCCAGCGAGAGGCAAGATATGCAATCGAGACAAGGTATTCAGGGCATCGTCGTACAGCCTACACATTTTCAGAGACACATGACGCCCAACTTTGAAAGAGCGATGTACTTTCGATGTTCACGAATCACCCAGGCGGCCATAGTCGTCGCATTTATTGCAGACTCCAGCCACAACAAGTTCATGATCATTTGCTTTTCCAATGACCTTAGTAGCCTACATACAAGTGTTAGACAGGTGACTTTCGATGCTCAAGTAAATCTCAACCGGAATATGGAAAGACATGATGAAGGGCGTTGGTAGAGTCGGGTCAGAGTGTTCTGAGACTGTGACTGTAGAAATGGTAAAAGGGTGTGATATTCTTCGCTTTGAGTGTTGCCTGTGTTCTGTTGAGACATCATTGTAACGTTTCTGTTGCAGTCGGGTTAGGGTTGTCGACAAATTCGGTGCACGTGAGATGTCGTCACTAGATGTCTTCTCTATCTGTCCACTCAGCTGCCCAGAACAGTAAGCATTACCTTTTCACCTTGGCTATTTTACTGAGAGACGATTAGACCAGTTATATCTCCTACGTACACTTGTAAATGAAGATCCCAAATGCATGAATGCGGTAGACGTGGTAAATTGGCTTCGAAAATCACTCCCCCAATCTTTGAGTATACGATGAATTTAGGATGGTCGTACTCCACTCCATTGGGCGGCATCGTCCGGTTCTGTCGAAATAACACGCTTCCTCATCGATCAGCACGCTGAGGTCAATACACCAGATAACAATGGCTGGACCCCGCTGCACATCGCAGGTACGAAACTAACGTTATCTCATCATTAGTCTTTCAATTTCTCACGCGCTGCGAATAGCAAGTGCTGGACGTGAAGACGTGGTCCGAGAATTAGTCGGAGCAGGGGCGGACGTTAATGGGTAATTGATGTTTATGCCCCCTAAAAGCACGGCGCATTCAAGTTCTATCTATAGGAAGAACGACAAAGGACTTACGCCACTGTAAGTTTTCATTCACTGCTAAGTTCTGACAGATGCCCAGCAATTCCGTCCAAGGCACTATGCCGCCTCTAAATCGCACATTGACGTACGCCAGCTGCATCGTATGGCATCATCCGACTTTCTGATGGCTGTTCTAGATTGGAAAATTGCTGATAGCTAGGGGCGCCGACGTACGTATAACTGTCCTAATCAACAAGACCGAGGAGTTCTCACCTCGTAGATAGATTAATGCTAGAGATAGAGCCAATCAACATCCATTGTAGGCTCACCCCAATTCTCTTCGCTTCTCTGAATTGGATTCTGATGATGACGATTCAAGACATCGGGCTGGGACGACCGGTTCAGTCGGGTTTATTCGTCTCTTGCTAGATTCGTCTACGCCCACAAATAAGCTTCGTCTTAACACGGGTGACCGCGTTGGCATGTTGCTTTCTGTATTTTAGATTTTCGGCAACTGACTTGCCTGTTGACAGGCAACACGCCTCTTCATCTAGCGATGGAGTCAGGACACGCAGAAGCGGCGGTTGTCCTTATAAACGCTGGCGCTGATCGATCTCGAGTACGTCCGAGTCATCCGAAAAACATGGAATTGGCCATACTTACCTGTGCAGACGAACCAAGAAGGTGAGGCGCCCGAAGAAGTTACCGGCGTCGGCGGTATTGAACAAAGGCGCGCCCGGCAACATGTGATAGACACATGCGGGAAGCCCTGACTTGGGCGCTGACCTGCGCTGACACATGCAACTAGTTACATACAGTCTAGATACTTCCCCTGCAGCTTACAAGTTCACGGTCAACGTGCTTTCTTCAGTGATATGGAATTTGATGTTTGATGGTAGCGAAGTTTTCGGGTGATATCAAAGCACCGCCCGCTGCTAGCCGCTACTCGTTGAGTCATATAATTCTCCGCAACGCGTTGGCAACGGCGCAATTCCAAGCCGAAAAAAAACAATCTCGGAACAATGTTGCTGTGCTTATAGATCCTTTTTTGGTTAGGGACACAGGTTTTTCATCAAATGTTCCATCTCCATCAAGACCCGTCACAACAAATGTTACACAGCCGGAAATATAAATACCAGTCTCTGCCCATTTTCCCCTTTCCCAAGCTAGTCTTCACACACCACAACTTCACAAGCTAGTCTTGTGTCGCCTTCGCCCTCTTCCGCCTTTCGTCACATCAAGCAAGTCTTGTCCTTGACTTCTTTCTTCCTGGTGAAGATCCAATCGTTTGTCGTACAATCCTCGATCATTTCATTATCCAATCGACAATGCGTTTCTCCATCGTGACATTGGTTGTTGCTGCGACTGCTGCTGTATCCCAAGCGGCTGTCATTCCCCGTGCGAACACCGTCCTCGCACGCCTGGAAGCGAGGTATTACGCTGACCAGCTCTTCCCCCGCGTGTTGGATGACCCTGTTGTGGTCATGCCCCGAGAGTACTCGGATTACGTCTTGACCCGCAGGGCGCATCCTAGAGACTTTTACAGGCGATAGGTAAGCTTTCATCGTCTCTTATCATATGATCAGTGATTGATAATGATTACAAAGGTTGATGATTTGTTGGAATAACGTGGCAAGCCGCACGGATAATGGTGTCCGGGAGGTGGTTGCGATGGTACATGGCCTGTATCAGTTTGTACTTTGTGACATTGAACGGAAGACATCCTTGTGCTTCATACATGCGTGAACCTGGAAGAGTGTTTCGTATCGTATTGTAATCTGTTCCAAATAACATGATATGTTAGTGATGCTCTTTAGCGCCCCCCATTTTTCTTACAGGGCACACAAACTTTTTCTTTCCTAGCATGAGGTATAATATATAATCGACCGAGTTCTCAACATGTTTAGTACCGGTCCTATGACGGAAAATTCCAGCTTCATTGGCAAAATTCTGTCATTGAATTGCAAACCGTTCTGAAGTATAGGTACGTGAATCTAAATGATTATGCAGCACCACATCTTCCTAAATAGTACTAGTACGAGTCTTATAGCTAAATACTTTAAGTAACCATGGCTGGATGGTGCGATGTGATGTACGTAAATCATAGTGGCTATTCAACTTGTTTGTAAGTATAGGAACCTACAGATACATAAAAAATCAGAACGTCATAAGGTAATGGAACATTGAGAGAACGATGTTATATAACAAGTTAGCGCTCGTTCCGTGTTCAGCACAGAGTAACATTCTCACCTGCTTGATCAGTCTTTTTGGGAAGAAGTTCAACTTTCAAAGACGATTTGATCTCCGGACCAAGCTTTCCAAAATACCTCTCCGAGCTGAAAGACCAGTGTATGTTGCCTGAAAAATCACGATGAGGAGTTGTTAACGCAAGGAACGATGCCTATTACTAACCAGCCATCCAATTCTGGAGACCATCGATATACTTGATAACATCATGGTCAATTTCGTCGCCCCAGGAAGACACGTGCTGGCGATCATGTTCAAAGCGATCGAAGCTCGCCTTGCACATATCTCCAACGATATTGACAGCTTCCTGGAGAGTTAAACTATTGTCTTGCATTACGACTGCGACCATATTGTGGGTGTCATTACGAGCTTGTTCGACATTGTAAGAATATAAATCCTAACCAACTATTCAGAGACAGCACACAAATATTATATCCCTTACATTCGACCAGGTAATAAAGTCGTTCGCTGCTTCTTCGAGAGACTGGATGATTGGGTCTTCTGTGACTTCATCTGGAAGAGTTAATCCACCGACATATTCTATAAGCTGGAAACAAGGTTTGCAGCAGCCGGTGTCTCGGCGCATCTCAACATATGATTCCAGATCTGGGACGTATCCTTGCATCTTGGCTTCCACCTGTCGAGCAACGGCCGCGAAGAAATGCTGCTTATTCCTTATGAACCGCTCTTGGCATACCCGGCCGGCCGTCTGAGAGAAACGGCTGAAGAACCTGTCGGGCCAGATCAATACATAAGATGAGACGTGCAGCTGCAATCATACATACGATTTCATCAGCAATCCTGCCTTTTTGTCCGTTTGGAAATTAACTGGATCGCGCATGGCGGCAATGCAGCAGTTTTCAACACTGTTGTTTCCTTGGACGTCTAGCTCTTCTAGCCAGTCGTCCAGGTTAAATAGATAGTTGATATAATCGCAGCATGCGCGAAGATGAAATGGGTCGGCATCGGGAAAGCAGGCAGCAGTGAGGTCCCCGCCTTTTAATTGCATAATGACTCTCTTCTTCTTTGGGGTAAGGTCACCCCCCTCAATTAGCCATTCTTGCGATGCGCGTCCCTGTTCTTCGCCGTTAGGGTTGATACGTAGAGGATATGTACAGTATGACGCGAGATCGGGGAGGAAGAAATATGAAGGAGGATCCATGGTTGTTGACATAACAGGTTAAGCTGCAATAAAAGAAGAGAAGCCTGGAACTGGGGAGGTTGTCACACACCTCCATGTCAGTGGAAAACGACATATATATATGTCGGACTCTGTACCTTTCTGGATGTGGTGTTGGACATATTTAGACTTTTGGGTTGCAAGAACTTTGCTCAGTCATTCTTATGCGGGCCGTGTTAGAAACTCGGGACGCCGATGTTGCATCATAATTCTGTTGTTAGAGTCCCGTGCGTGTGGCTAGACTCGTAGATATATTTGCCTCGATTGGACTGTCATCATTCTTCGGACAGTTGTCTGGTCCGAGACGGAGGAGGTACTGTGATGGCGCTTTTGCATGAATAAGCGCCGCTGCCTACGATATACAGGAGGATTTCGTATTACATTACCTTTGTACGTCGGACAACAACGGATGATATACAGGAATGAAAATGAATTGTAAATCCCAGATGTAACAGTTCTCAACGCGAGACTTGACGTGAAATGTTTAAAGTCATTTTTACGTCGTCGTACGAATCGCGGTACTCTTGGGATGCGCGTTGGCGCATGTACTGCCCTCCGCTAAGATGACTTATGTGAGACGATACGAAAATATGTTGGAATGAAGACCGAACGGGCCAATGCACGGCGTTCTCAAGGAACGCGTCTTCGATGTGTTAAATGGATAGTTTTTTCCCTCCTGACAAAACACCATTTGCTTTGTGATTGAACATATCACCGTAGGCTATGCCGGTTATTCCGGGACGGTACGTAGCGGCGTTTCAGTATAACTTCAAGGAGTTAATGGAGCAGTGGTAATATGAAAACTTACCAAAATGAACAGATCCACTGCATAGAACAGAATGAGCATATCAAGTTGCGCTGATATCGTATCATTCCTCCAGCGTAAATTTTCAGGGTGAGTCCGAGTCGTGCTTGATGCCCAATAATAGTAAGTCGTATGGTAAGATAATAACATTACTTTGGAACCCTGCTGAAAAGAGGGTAGATATATCATTTTGAAGATCTCAGGCGGACGTACTTAGTACAGGTTCAAAGAGAGGAAACATATCCAAAAGAGGCAACTGCAAAGTAGTAGCCCAAAATAGAGCACGCGTTCTGGTATTTTTACTGTTGAGTATCGGAGTCTACCTCCATATCTTCTACGAGATCACTTGCATGTGGTGATACGATCACTGGTTTGTTTTTTTCTCCTAAAGAGTGGACCTCGTTTGAAGAAGCATTGACGGTGGCGCACATACAGTTGTCAAAGTCAATTCCAATTCAATACTTATCATGTATGTTCCCAGTGTAAGGCTCCAAATGTCTTCTCTGCTATGTTCTTCCCGGTATTTTCTGTAGGAGATATGTTTGGAGACACCGGCAGTGATGAAGCCGAATCCACATATGAGCGCGAAAGCCATTAATTGCGCACTACCGTTTTGGTTCTATTGTTATGGGGCTGCCCAGTGTCCAAGCGCCAGAATGGCAATGGACGCCATCAGCGTCACACTCCCCTAGACCGAAGTCCCAGGAGCAATGGCACTCCACAGTAGCGCTCATTACCAAACGTCCACGAGTTCAATGAGTCATTCCGAATCAACATTTATATCGTTCTGACCGCCGTTTCTCGCACCTGACAAGGAACAAGACCATGCTCAATTCATGCTATTCCCGCTACCGGGCACCTCGACTCGCTCCGAGTCTTCAGTCGAGTTGCCGCCCAGCGTAAAATTTTTTTTCATCCGAAATCAGAACGCAACGACAACAAACCTAAATGGACGGGCGTCTGGCTTGTCCTCCTTTTTCGCGAAAGCACGTTCTCAAACATAGACGTTCAAGTCCTCGAGATATGATCTATGCAGAATATACATATCCCCGTCCGAGTCCGTCGTGCCGTAGCCCGGTCCGCAAGTTGCATGTGAACGCAACGCCATCGCGATCACCGCGCCGCTTCAAGTCCCTGGCTTGCATATCCGATGAAAGTTCTTGTGAATAATGGAACACCGTCACCGGGTGTGTATCTGCGGCGTTATCATCTCTAAGTCCAGGCGTGCTCGCTTAAAATTTGATTCATGGCGATCCATTCCAAGGAACGCACCAACGTTTTAATGAATGTGGAAGATCATCACTGTAAGATATTACTTACATAAATCAGAGTTGCGTAAGTCCCTGCGTTTCAGCACCTTATATACTTATCTTGGGCCGCGGCGAAAGACGGTGTCTATGCTGTCCTTTGCATGTTTGCGTAATGACTTTGACGGCCAGGAATCCGATGCAGCAGTTTGGAAACTATTGACCGTTCGTTTCGGCGAGTCGGATAAGCGTGTCGGAGTGATTGGATTTTCCCGTCAAGTTTGAGCGAGCAAATCGGCGATGGGTCGTTTAGCGGGTAAAATGAACCATGTCTGAAGCACTACTTGTATAATATTACCTGAGTGATGGTAGTGGCAGCCGCCTGCTTAGTAAGCATGCGTAGTAGTCACGTGGAGGGAAGCGGGACAAAAGAGGCAACTACGCTTGTCAAGCGACACTCAGCACGGTGGGAGCCACTTGAAAATGGCCGCCATGGTCGACAGGCCAGTGTCCGCCATGAGCAATTCTCTGGATCCTGTCGCATCGCAACGACGACAAAGAGGCGTTGAGATTATCGACGTCGATTCACTTGATGATCCTATTCCTGCTTCGCGACACACGAGCGCTCAGCCCCAACCGAGGCCGCTGCAAAGGGGAAGCTCGGCCGTGAACGGGGCATCAGAGCGGGAGGAAGTTATAGTGCTGGATAGTGATGAGGATGAGCTTGCCCTGCGCACTTCTAGCGCTGCACGTCGAGGTTGGTCCTGATTTTTCAAAAAGTCCTGGAAAACAGCTAATGTTATTCTGCTGCGGCTCCGCGTAGCATCTAGAAGCAGATTATTTTCGCCACCACCTCAGCCTTATCGACCAAGCCCAGTACCGCCAGTCCCTCCCGTCCCCCCACGATATGCAAGCCACACGTCGTTTCCTATTCGGCGACGGTCGCCTTCCTTTCACCTACCCCCGGTACGACCCATCAACCGACCATTCGAGTTTGAGGCACACAACCATCCAAGGGCTGCGGGTCCATCCAATGGCCGCCGGCCACCTCGATCGCCCCCTTTACACGCGTCTGCCCCTTCACACCATGTGCCATCAATGGGATTAGGAGGGGCGCTTATATCAAGTTACAGGGAATCTCAGCGTCAAGCTAATCCACAACCTGGCCTATTGGCTCGCGCTGGCGCAGCCGCCAGCGGGCTGGCAAACCGTTTATCTAGGAATCTTGTGAACATAGGAATGGGACCCGAAGTCAACACCCTTGCTTTAAATTTCGGTTCGCATGACGACACCGCCCTGGCACGATTATTAGTGGAGACGGAGATGCAGGAGTTGTTTGGAGATTTGAATCATCGGCACCTTTTGCGCCATCTCTCACGGGACCGTCATCCGCAAAGCGCAACATATCAAGCCGCATATACCCACTCCCGCCCGGCGGAAGCCGGATTTACAAATGATTTCGCATCCGAAACGACTTCTACGAATTCTCAAATACGGAAAAATTCTGGGCCGATTATCATTGACGACGATGTGTCAGCTTCGTCCACTAAGCGGGCTCATTGGACATCCTCCCCTGGATCCGTCAAGTCCAGCACCGTTCTTGCATGTGCCCGGTGCTTAGATCCCCTTGTGCTGGGAGCTGGGCTAGTCGGTGACGAGGGGGAACGAAGAAAGATTTGGGCCCTGAGATGTGGGCATATGATTGATGGAAAATGTTTAATGGAAGTTGGGCATCCACCAGGTGATGCAACGGACGAAGAGACTGCTAGCAGAATGGATACGAAGGGTAAAGGCAAAGCTCGCGCCTCGCCAGCCAAAGGGAAAGGCAAGGGTAAAGCAAAGGTTGCCGATGACTCTGCGACGGAACGTGAAAACGACAATAGTGGTGCCAGCCTTGCTTCGATGATGGTCGAGACTAATTCTATACGCTCTCGCCTACGTTCATCTCGAACGTACTCAACAAGCTCAATTCCTGAACTTCCTCCATCTCTATCCAATTCTGCTGCGACGCGTCGTAAACGTCCTCGGAAACCCAAAATAGAAGGCCAGTACCAGTATCGTTGTCCAGTACCTGGGTGTGGACATGCCCACGTCAGTGTCAAAGTTAATGGTAAATGGAGGCCTGAACGAGATGATGATCGCAAGAAACCTGGCGGTAGAAGGACTGTCAAGTTTCCCAATGACTTGGGGGTCGATATTGATGGTACTATTGACGTTAGGGGAAGAGGTGCTATTCCCGTTTTTGTATGAACGATGATATGTTATATTGCGAGCTAAATTACTGGCTGCAGTGGATTGTTGTACTCATTAATTCTGTAACGTGTGCGGATATGCCTTATTTGGAAAGTGGCCTGACGCGTAGTACGCGTCGCGTTTCAACAGGGCTTTGGTAGTTTCGAGGTGGTCATCTCCTTACCCACAAGCACTGCAGAAGTTATCTGGCGCTGCAGAGTCTTAGGGAATGACAGGGAAAAACCAGAGGAGTCCAGACGCGTCGCGTTAACTTGTATGGCACTATTTGTTGCACGCGAGCTCATTAACCTTTCCCTCTCATCGCGTAGCGCGACCATGGAGAACGGAATGACCAGAATACCATGTGCACCTGAAGAAGTGATCACCAACTGTCTCTCAATGATAGATCAGCTCGAACCGTGCCTCAAGAACGCGAATTTCAGCGGCGATCTTCGCAAAGAAGTTTGGGAACGAGAAATTCAAGAGTAAGTCAAGGCGTGCCTCCTGGCATTTCGTGAAAGTTAATCTTGGAATATAGCATCCGGGGTCAGAGCGCTCCAAATACTTTGATCACAGTGTGCGGTGGTATGAGAACTTAGATATATGCGCATATTGCGCGCCTGACGTGCGGCAAAAATAGCTACCGGTGTTGGGAAATCGTCGCTCTTGAATGCTGTTCTGGATGGTGAGCAAACTTCTGGTGTTGAACGTTAATGTACTCACTATTACATCCCAGCCATTATCGTTCCTACAAGCAGTATGCATGGTAAGATTATTCGAGAACGATGTAAACATGTATGAACCGATTTACCCCTTATACATCAGCTTGTACTTCTGTTGTCACTGAGATATCGTACCATGACAAGCCAACAATCGACGCCGACGTGCCATTTCTATCCGAAGATGATTGGAAGAATGAATTGACTATTCTATTGCAAGATCTGCACGACGAGGGCAAGAATATTAAAAGAGCGATAGAATCGAGGAGTCAAGCAAAGGCCGCCTGGCAAAAGGTAATCTTATATAGAACTTTTTGATGCCGTCGTCCTTGTCCCAAATAACAGGTAAATGCGGTTTACCCCGCCCTCACACCAAGCGATCTCGGAAATATGAAAGTGGATGATATCATTGCATTAGACCCAGGTTCTGCTTATGTTGGATTTAGGAACCAATATCTCACTTTGACATCCAGATATTGCCAAATTACTGGGAACTACGCATCACATACAATCTGAAGACCCGATGACGTTTGGCCAGGAGATAGGCAAGTACGTGAATGCTACAGAGAGGTCGTCGCAGAAGGGGGGGAAGAACGACAAAAAGGAGGGTGAGAAGGGGGAGGCGGAGGAGGCGGGGGAGGGAATGACAGAAGATATAAATGAAGAGATGTTAATGAAGCCGGCACTTTGGCCGTTAATACGACAGGTGACAATTCGGTGTCGAGCCGATGCGTTATCTACCGGTGCTATTTTGGTCGACCTGCCAGGTAAGTATTCCCTTCAGCCCAAGTTAAAATGGACCATGATAAAATGATTTAAGGTGTCGCTGATACAAATGCTGCACGAAATCAAATCGCAAAAAACTATTTAAAGAAGAGTCACCGCATTTGGATCCTGGCACCCATTACACGAGCTGTAGATGATAAAGTCGCAAAAGGTTTAATCGTCGTATTTTTGCTGCTTTCGCGATATTAAAAAACTTCTAGATCTGCTTGGCGAGGCATTTAAATACCAGATAATGAGTAAGCGGTGCCTTTCGTACTCATGTGCGTAATGCTGACGAGCCGTAGTGGGTACGTTCGCTCATTTGTCGAGATTTATGTTTATCTATGCGCCTTTTAGATGGAAAGTGAGTGGTAAATTTAACTCAGTAAAGGTTTAACGCCGATCTTTTTATTTCAGTTATGATCCTAACCATATAACATTTATCGGTATCTTTGTTGTTCACGTTAATCAGCCAAGTGTTAAAAGTAATGTTTTCTAGCAACCAAAACAGACGATCTGTCGTGCGCGGAAGTGATAAAAGGTTTACACTTGCAAGAGCACCCGGAATTACGGTCAACGGAAGCTGAATTAGTCAGATATCGTGGTCAACTTGCTTACTGGAGGGCGGAGAAGAAGAGTGTGTGGGGCAAGATTAAAGGTTCCTTTGATCTTCATTTTCGATCTGGGTGCTAACTCTCAAAACGTTAGAAATCTCTAAATCGAATAAATCAAAGGTAAATCATGCTAATATGTGGGGAGATCTTGACTTATTCGCAACTAGGCCAAAAGGAAGCGAAAGGGCTGCAAAAGTTCGCCATCGAAGAGAATTTACCTTGAGGAAGAAGATATTGAAGAGGATGAGGATAGCGGTAGGATTCATTCTTGCTATGAGTCAGTTGGCGGATTAATTTTCTATCAAAGACATGTCCGCGGACGCGATGATCATCTCGCTTCTTGATGATGAATCCGAGTCGGAGGACGAAGAAGCATCTCCGCGTAAACGACCAGAATCTCCTTGCGAGATGTCTTTATCAGGCATGAGAGCTCGAGTAAAAGAGGCAGCAGATGCCATTGCAAAGGTAACAAAAGATCTAGCTATCGTTCAGAGGAAGAAAAATGCATTTTGTTCCTTAAGACGCTCAAAAGTGATTATACCATTATGAAGGAGACCCGCGACACTGACGCTCATCTCTGGTGTAGTTTACTCGCGATGCATTGAAGGAGGATTTCAGGAGGGGCTTGAAAGAGCTGGATGGTTAGTGTTTGTCTCCTTATTCTAGCATTACGACCTTACGAATTCGTTTCTACTTCCAGAGCAGGTAGCTGAGGAAGAGGATCCTGATAATTTTGACCCTGATGCCGATATCCGAGGTAACTGAAGGCCATTTGGTGTTGTGCACGCATTGATCATATGTGATAGATTATGGAAGTATCGATCTTCCCGTTTTCACCTGTTCTAGCAGAGATTATCTTCGGCTAAAAGGTTGTTCTTACTGGGGATTGAAATGAATGTAACTTATGTTCATGTAACAGGATACGCCAGCGGCGATGGGGACCCTGTATGCTTTTCCGATCCGGAAGATACTGCGATACCTGAATTGCAATCTTGGTGTCACAAATTGACTTCAAACTCGAGGCAACGCTGTGCAATGAATTTATTGCGACAACTCAAGGCAATTTCGGCAACCATCAAGTCTCACGTTGGAAGCCGTTACAATATCAGTCAGGTCGAGCGGACTTCGCTGCGACAAAAGTGGCAAACGTCAGTTCCACAGCAAATGACAACAAGCGAAAAGCGCTTCAAGCACTCTCCAGACTCAGATGGTGATTTAGTAAATGCCCTTTTGCATAACAGGGGAATCATGCCACGCCTCAAGCAGGTATTTCGTATTCGTTATCGAGATTTACAAATTATAAAAATACAACTTAGGAACTTGACACGACAATTGATGAATCTGTTCAACGCTATTTTAAGAGTAGCTTCCAGCAGGGCCTGGAAGATCAATGCAAGATTGGTGCAAAGGATGTGCGTATATCTGGTTATTAATTAATGATGTAATGAACCGGTCGAGATCAGGCTTCTAAAGCTGCTGTAGATACTCACGATGCATTCGCGGCGTCAATGCACTGGAACACATATCGTGCTGGTACGCAAAATAGCTGTTTTTTTCAAAGTCTCCTCGAAATTAATGTCGAAGCCAGTCCTCCGTCGTCATGGAAAGTGGAATCGCAACCTCAACGTTGAATTGACCTTACCATTCTTGCGTGCCATAGCGAAAGCATGGGTCGATATATTTTTATCCGATCTTTGGCAGCCGTTCATGGGCGCAGCGAATAATGTTATCGAAACATTACTTCAGGATATGGGAAGCACAGCAATTACTCAAAACTTAAAAGATGCGGTTAAAATGCAGGCGGACATCTGCCTCAAGGAGTGGACGGTAGCGCTGAAAAAGATAGTAGACGTCGCAGAAGAGAGACTGAACGAGAAGCAGAAGGAAATATCGCGGTTCTTCGAGGATCACGTTTCTCGTAACCTAACGGAAGGATACAAAACAGCAGCAGAGCAAAGAGGCCCTGGAAGTGTCAAGCGACAAAAGGTGGGCTAATCATTCCATAAAATGCCTGGCACGATAGGTGACAGATTTCTTCCAGGAGACCATACGGAATTATATATCGGACAACAAAGACGAAATGTTCGAGCATGGAGCAGACACAATCATGGGATTGCTAGACATGGCGGCCGACGCCGTTAGTGAAATGCTGAAGACTGAAATCTCTGATCTGCCTAAGAAGGTTTGTCGTCGCCTGAAATATTGAGTCAGACTCTCTGAAAACGTTGCTCTAGGTCGAAGCGAACATGTCAATCCTTTGGGAGGTGGGGGATGAGACACCAGAACAGACACTCGCAAATAAGAGATTGCTGGAGACAGTCGAGATAATCTTGGGCAGAGTTGAACTTATGATCGATGCTGGAATTTCTGAAAATACGCTAGAATAAGTTGGCAAGCAAGTCAATTACAAAGGGTAATGTCAGACGTGCTATTGGAGCCTTTACTTAATGAGTAAGATACTGATAGATAATAGTATATCGACTCGGAATACCAATAGCTTCGATAATCAGGCTGTGTCCTAGTTGCCGGAATTCAAGAGACTAAATTTCCGTCCGACACAAGGTAATCCAGGCTATTCAGTACCATCATTGTGGGGCCACTGCAGTTGGTAGGTGGATTCAAAAACCTTTATCGGCGAGATAAGAGAAAAGGTTTAGTACCGGTTGGGTGAAGTCAACATATACGCAGGATCTGGGTCAGACGATCGTCGATCAGGCATGTGATACTGTGGAATTGATGCTTGGTGGTAGTGACTGCCAGTAATTGATTTAAAAAATCAGACCAGTAGCCTGCCGAAGTCAAAGTGCCCAAACCGAAAGATACATTGATGATGCATTCATAGCGTAATCTTGAACTTCCAGGTCCAGACGGGGTCTTGTGATAACTCTCATTCCTTGTTCGTTACATGCACAATCTCAGGCACGTAGCCGAACAACGTAGACGACGGGCCTATCAGCTCGGATTTACACCGGGGAGCCCCGACGGTGCCCATAGATATCCTGGAAGATCCGCCAGTAGAAGATAGTATGGTCAACCTCGTCGCGCGACGCATCAAAATTCAGGACTTTACTTCAGTGGAGGTAGTGAGGTATGCTGCAAGTCGACGCTGAAACCCGTACACAGAATTAGCATCACCCAGTGCAATTGCCTACACTCATCTGGTTCTCTAAATTTGAAGATCTCACATTCGAAAGCCTCATCCAGGACGGCGTCGACGAAGTATATGCCTGAGCTTGGATCAAAGATTATACTATCTGGTTCATTCGTCGCTACTTTCGCCGAGGCGGTGGCCAATGTAGAGAGTGTCGGAAGATCGGATGGGGACATGGACATCATTCATAAACAATAAGAGGGAAAGGAAAGTCTGATAACTGTCCCAAAATACCGAGCGGTATATATAGTCGGACGGGAGACGGGGAAGCCTGAGGCCTGAGGGGACCGGGGGAAGTGGAACGGAGCCTGAGAGGCGCAGAGGGACGATGAACAGCGGCGCAGACAGCGCATTCACACGACCGTACCATACACATCAACCATGATGTGTGTCTCTTAGTGGACGATGAAGACAAACACAGAGATTCTACAAAAGTGTATACCACAGCAATCGATGCGCTACGAGCGCCACGCGGCATAAACAAGTATTAAAATGCCCATATGCGTAGCGTTGGTTCTGCGGAAGAACAGTTTTCGGCGTACTATAATACAAATGGCAAGTACAATCAATCAATAGTAATACGCGGGTGGCGGCTCATCGGACGGCCCTCGCGCCCAGTCAGACGAGAGCTGCATTTGCAACTGCCCAATGCGACCGTTGATCCGATACATCTGCTCCCGCAATGTGCCTATCTCATGCTCCATTCCTTGCCTTCTCACTTCACTTGGCGACGACGAGTCCGGGCTGCTCACCGCAGGTTGTCTTGACGTAAAGTTTCGCATCTCCTGTTGCGCGGTCTGGATACGCCGATTGATCTCCATCTGGCGCGCGGCACGGATTTCATCTTTATTCTTCGCGCTGGGTACTTGCAGCAGCTGGAACCCTGGTGGAAAAGGCACAGGTGTCTCAGATTCGCTTGCCAAGCGAAATGCAGGTGAGCGGGTCATACTACTATGTCGATCGCGTAAAAAGTCCTTGGAGGGGTCGGGATTTCCATTTAAAATAGAGTTTTGCCATGGCAGGTCGTTATTATTCTGATGTGGTGGCTGATTGAAGGAGGTGGCACGGAGGGGCGCAATGGCCCCCTTCTGTTTCTGACCAAAACGTCGAAATCGGAGTAGTATGAATACTACTACGACTAACACAACGAGCCCAATGCCTCCCAGAACGCATCCGACGGTGATCTCCGACTGGCTGTGGGACGATGAATAACGAGCTTCTCGTAATCCTGGAGTGCCAATGGTGCTAATGGTCCCAGTGGTGGATGCGGTAGAGGTCGAGTTATCCAGGATATCAGCCCTAAGGTGATGTTAGAACCAAAAGTGGATCAGGGGATGACGGGATAGACATACGTGTAAATGGCATAGTCAAAGTTGAGGTAGGTCGCGGATGGGTCTACGCAGTAAGCCGAAATGAATAAATTATGCTGGGAGTTGCTTAAACCACTAGCATTAAATGCCAGGACATTGTACAGTATATCAGGAGTCGTGTTTGATTGAGTAAAAGTGTCCACGTAATTGCCATCGAGAGTAAAATTGCATTGTGTACTCAGGTGGCCATCGTCGAGTGTGACGTTGGGAAGGATAAAGAATACCCAGATTGAAATGCCTGCAGAACCATTAGATTGAGAAATAATGAGCATTGGGAAAACTTCTAACCTGTGAAAGAGAATGTAATGTTTCTGCACGGTTCTCCTGGACCATGTTTTGTAGCTGTCCACGTTCCCTCAAAAGGAAAGGATGTGTTCTGCACGTTTGTACACTCAGTAGAACCTTCATTGCAGATCGCAGGACGATACCAAAAGCCGTCAATGGGTTGGTAGACCGGTATTTGACCCGTTGTATGGTCGCCGTAGGTGTCGTCGATACTGATATTAACAAGGCGCGCCTGGGTCGCGCAGACCAGGAGAAAAAGAGTGAGTAAGTGGAGGAAGGCTTGTCTGACTCTGACCCACATAGGCATGCATGTATCGTGATGGAAGTTCTCATAAGTAGTCAGTCAGTGCGCTGTCGGACTTCGCCACGACTCGGGTTCTACGTGCGTCCCCGTGACAGTTTGAGTTTACGTTCAGATTCCAAGTATTGCGGCACTATTAACTGTACGTGAATATTCAGACTTCAGCACTGCAATATAATTGGCGTCGGACGGCAGATATTACACGGTTGCTTACCGGTTGCGAGAAGGGCTTGCTGTTACTCCCTGGGAAGACGACAATTATAACACGGCCCGAGACACCTCGCTCGATAATAGTCAGAGACGCGATACGCATAAAGAAATCATACTCACCAACAAGGCTGTCAAACGATATCTAGTTTCTGTGCACGCACTGTTTCATCTTCATCCACATAAGGGATTATTCACGCGCGGCTTGCATGTCCGACATAGCCCCACGGCGTATCTGGGACCAGACTTGTGACCCCGCTTCACATAGTTGCGGAAAGATTCGTCCTTTGATGGCATCATACAGTGGTACGGTCTGCATGACAGACGTCAAGTTCCCGTTACCCTTACTCAATGCCGAATCGACCGCGACCGTACATCCACTCTCATGGGTACCATTCCCCCTTTCTTCGTCTCTTTCCATCGCACGTGGTGTCCTATCATCGCTTTCGTGGCGCGGGTAGAACCAAATATTTTTTTGCTCTGTTTCGGACGCTGTCAAATTCTGCTGCGTGTTCCCCGGTATGAAAGTTCCTTTATTATCGTTACTAATGAGAGATGGTTTCGGGGCGTATTGAAACAGCCGTACGAGAGAAACAGGCGATGAAACGATTTGCCTCGTTGGCAGCTTTTATGGGCGACTTGTGCGAAAACAGTTATATTTTGAGCATTACGGATACGAATGCCTGATGTTGCTATATGCGGTTTTAGGAGTGTTGGTGCACAGCAAAACGCTGTCGTGAGCGCTTGATGAAGAACGACTGTATTCCGAGTCATTCTCGCCCGATCGTGGCCGTTCGAAAATCCTCTTCCATAGTAATTAATAGAGGACGGAAGGCGGGAATTTGTTGGACTGTCGCCATTTGCTCTTTTTTCGCGGTTCCTTCTCCGGCGGCCCCTTCTGACTCAATTCCTTCATTCCTGTTGTCCTATCCTATAGCTCACATGTAGCGGGATACCGCGTGGAATTTAATCGTACGCACCTTCGGTCTCTATTCTTCATGCTGCGTACTTTGCGGCGGCTAGAACTCTGGGGTACAGGTGTCGCGGATTCGCTTGCCAAGTGAAATACAGGTGGGCGGGTCATACTATGTTTAAGCAAGACGTCCTCGGAGGGGTCGGGATTTCCATTTAAAATAGAATTTTGCCAGTAACGTCATCGCGGTTGCTCTGGTGTGGTGGCTAATTAAAAGGAGGTGGCGAGGACGGGTTCAATGGGCCCCTTTGTTTCTGATCAATACGTCGGATCGGACAATGAGCCTAATACCTCCAAGAACACATCCAAGAGTGATCCCCAACTTGTTGTTGGACGATGAATAAGAGCTTGGAATCTTGGAGTGCTACTGGTGTTAAAAAGTGTGCACGTAATTGCCTTCGAGAGTAAAGTCGCAATTGCAGGTAGTAGGTTCGAGTGGGCCATTGGGAAGGATAAAGAATACCCAGATGGAAATGCCTGCAGAGCCATTGGATCGAGAAAAATTGAAAATAATGAGTATTGGGAATTTCTAACCCGTGAAAGAGAATGTAATGTTTCTGCAAGGTAATCCTGTGTACCTGTCCATGCTCCATCAAAGACCAAGGTTTAAGGTTGTGTTCGGCACGATATCACACTACCGTACCAAGGGCCGCCAGTGGGCTGGTAGACGGTCTTGGACCTGTTGTAAGCTCGCCGTAAATATCATCGATACTGATATTAACAAGACGCGCCGCAGTGGGTCGCGCAGACCAGGAGGAAAAGAGCGAGTAAGTGGAGGAAGGCTTATCTGACTCACAAATGCGTGTATCGTGATGGATAGCCAGTCGGAGCGCCGCTCGCGGACGCTGTCATGACTCGGGTTCTGCGGGCATCCCCATAGTTTGCGTTTAAACCTCAAGCATACTGTAACAATATGCGGCACTATCAACTGTACGTAAATATTCAGACTTCAACACTGCAATATAATTGGCATCGGATGACGGATATAACACGGTTGCTTACCGGGCGATGATACCTTGCTAAGAACATGACACTTATAACACGACCCAAGATATCTCGCTCGATAATAGTCAGAGACGCATAGTTGAAGAAATCATACTCACTAACAAGGCTGTCAAACGATATCTAGTTTCTGTACACTCACTGTTGCCTCTTCATCCACATATTTCATAAGTCATTATTACGCGTCTTGCACGCAGCGTCAGCTTCAATCCCCAGCTTCACATAGTTGCGGAGCCACTGGCATCACAATATGCGCGTACCGCCTTTTGATGGCATTAAGTAAATGACACGTTCTGGATGACCGGTCTGACCAACGTCATCATTGTTTATCTGAAAGTGTTTTGAGCTATATTTTGAGAGTTACGGGGACTTGAATGTTACCAGCGCCTCGGGGCATTCCACGTGGAATACAACGGTTCCTGAGTTTCAACCGCTGTTACGTACACACGTTCTCACAATGACCCCAGCGCACAGACTCGAAGTTAGCACACTACTAGTTGGTTACAGGAAGGATTGGCTTGCTGCTGTTATTATACCGGTACCCTTACGACTGCAGAACGGCATCAGTCGAATCGTGATCCGTTCTTACCTTAGCTTGGCATCCATCGCCTTCTCAGCCATACAGCGCGGGCAATGCGACAATATAATAGAAGTCGCAGATTGCCAGCCTCCGCGTTGCCTCTCGAGGTCGCACCCGCCGTCGAGCCCTCTTCATTCCCTTCAGTGAATAAGAACATAACTCTTGTCATCTTCGGTCTCTTACTATGCCTCGACTTGAGTTCTGATAGTATTTCCCAACTCTTATTACATTGGTTTCATCTTACACGTTTTGCCTATGGAAGTCTCTTTGGTATTATAAATCTGTGTCGACCCTGTGCACGCCATAATTTTCAGATGTAGTTGAAAACAGGACAATCAATCATATTGGACGCTGTGGACCCTTCGCCAACCGCCCTAAAACTAAATTGAAACACTTGTCTAAGCAAATGCTTTACCACGTCAACGCAGACCAAAGCAGTACAGAAGAGCTTCTACGAGTCTAAGCAAGTAGTGGCATCACACAAATACACTTGAAAGAGATGGATACAAGCGGCTAGCGCTTGTTCCACTTATCCTAAAACCAAAAAAAGAGAAAGACCAGTCTAGAAAGTGCGAGGACGGTATTTCATAAAACGGTGGCCAACGTTGGGCGAACGCACAACATGGCCATTGGCGCGCGGTGGAGCGCCGCTCCTGCGAGCTTGAAGTCCTCTTCCTGCGCGACCCGGGGGAAGCAGAACCTCCGCTCATGAACGGCGGGGCAAAAGCCTGAGATGACGTAGCCAGAGCGAGTCGAATTTGCTGCAAACACATCAGATTGACGCCAAGATAAGACACTATATGGCACTCACGACGACAAGCCTCGCGGCATAACACTAGCACAACGGCGGTACCTGTGGTCCAACTACGGAGGGTTGAAGAGGGCATGAAGCGCTCACCGTCTAAGCCACTGCAGAAATCAAGAGTCGAGCTGTTGACAACACTATAAATTATACCATACCCACCGGTTACTTACAGCGAACACTCATTTCTGGAGTTTTACTGCCATGTTACATTTCACGCAGACTACTTAGCACTATTGTCACTGCAAACATGTTATTGAAAATTGGAATCAACTGCCGAAAGGCATCCCAATGAAAACCAGACTGCATTAATGGGTAACTGCCAAGAACTGGCAAACAAATTGTTAGTTGCTAGCGGTCAACAAAGCAATTTAACAAATACCTGATGTTAATGTATATTGTTCAGTGATATGGTTAATCTGGTTCTGGCCCACATGGTCCACACGCCAGTTGAAACAGGTTCCGATTCTCCAGAGCCAGAAATGCGGCACTATGAATGCATCTGGGTCTTGGTTGAACACCCGGCGAGAAATAACTTCTCTCGTTGCATGCGTAAACCAGAAGCAATTTTCCGCCAGCAAATTGTATCGTGTTGCTTCGTCAGCTATGAAATTCAAAATAATCGCCAGTTGAGCCAGGTTTAGTTGGAAGTTGTTGACATTGTCGAAGGGCATGCGCCAAACAGTAACATAATTATAACCAGATGGCTGTGTTTGCGTAGTGGTACATTCGATGGCTAACTTGGTACAAGACCGGCAATTGACGTCACGATTGATAACTAGGTAGAAATCTGCAGGCTGAGCGGGAGCGGGTTGAGCAGGCTGAGGCAGCTGAGGCAGAGCAGGAGTGGGTTGAGCAGGCTGAGCGGGCTGAGGGAGCGTAGTGGGTTGAGCGGGAGCAGGCTGCTGATAACGAAGTCCAATGAAAAGTCCCTCGTGTTGGACAAGACAGCAGCGCTTGATGACGGTGATTTCAGTCACCATCAAGCGCATGGGGTTGAAGCACCCTGTCGGCGGGATGCTTGAGAATGTCTTGTAAAAATTCGCAGCAACCTCAGAGTACACGTGTTGCGCCGCGTGGCATCTTGACAAGGCTCGGAAAGCTGCACGGGCGGGATCGAAGGCCACTGATGCGATAGAAGCAGAGGCTGGTACCACTTGTCCTTTTTCAAGCGGTTGCAGCTCTCCCCAAAGAGCGACTTCGACGTATGATGATGTCATCTCAGATCTGCAAGTAATAATTCAGTGACAATTACTATGACCCACGGCAATGACGGTTGGTATCAGTTCAGTAAATGACTTCGGTTCAGTGAAAAGTACGGTGAGTACTTGAAGTCTAAGATGTCTTACCAAAGTCAGACTCGTCGCCACAAGTTACAACACACTTGTTGAAGGCATGCGCTCACACTCGCCGACTCGGAATGGCCACCATTGTGACGATTGTTCGCTACACTTGGCCTGGCTGCTGGGCTGCTGCAACGACAATTTACTGCTGCACGATTCGACGGAGAATTTCACTTGTGTCATCATTGCGACATCATGCAAGGACTTTCCCCAACTGTTTCAGTACTTCGACGATGAACTCGCATGCGACTTCAATGTAACGGTCAGCCTTTTTATTATTATGAGATGAGAAACCCCGCAAGGCTTAGGTAGGCGCGCTGGGAACAGTTTACGTAACCAATATCGGCACATCTAAAAGCAAAATATACAGTTATCCTTGCGACCTCAATATGCACGTCGTCGTGCATCACGTCAAAAAAGACACAAATTTATTGGTCTGACTACGGGAGACTAATATGCACCAAGGCCGGCAAGCGTAAGAGTTCTTTGGGATATTTGATGACGAGGATAGCGCAACCGTTATTTCACGCCGGTTCCGCGATATGACGCGGACAAGAATTGAATCTCTTCTCGCATCATTCCCAAAACTTATTCCAACCAATACTCAACATACCAGCGTCGAGACCACAGATGTTCGCTATATATATCGACCGCTCGAAGACCTGTACATCCTCCTTATAACCAACAAAGCTTCGAACACTTTTCAAGGTATAGACACTCTTATCTATTTACGCGCGTGGTCTCAGAAGCGCGGACGAGCGGGAGATCTTGAAGCACGCGTTTGAACTGTTGGGCGTCTTTGACGAGGTTGTCTGTTTAGGTTATCGGGAGCAGGTCAACCTGGTGCAGGCTAGAAATATCCTGGAGATGGGGAGTCACGAAAGATACAAGAGATCATTGCCAAGGCGAGTCAATATGCGCTTGGGCATCGGCTGCAGGTTTCTAACTAAAATCGTAGAATAAAGAAGCTGAAGCCAAGGAGGAGCTCAAGTGGCGCACGAAACAACTAGAGATCCGGAGTCGTAAGCAACAGACGTGCTGCTGTAACCGAAGGTGGAAGTTATATTGGCGCAGGCATTCAATACAGCCTACTCGCCTGTACCTCGCTTTGAAGCACCGGAAGCTGTGACTCGCATTAACACCGCGTCGCCTATTTCTTCCACACCCCGTGCTCCCGCTTTCAAGGGTACGGGCATGAAACTCGGTGCGAAGAAGACTAGTCAAGCTGAGCTTCTGGATGAGTCCTGAGATTTCGATACCTCCAACACCGGTCCAAGTTGCTACAGGGAACTCCGGTCGTGACGTCCTCGGCTTGCATGCCGCAATGCAGAAGCTATCCGGGAATACTGTGGGCCCTCGAAGGTATGCAGTAGCCTACGTACACACGTTCTCACACCTCTAACCCCAGCACACAGACTCAGACTTGGCATGCTATCCCGAGCGCACTACTAGTCGGTCACAGGAAGGATTGGCTATAGCTAGCTGCTGTTCTTATACCCTTACGACTGCGAAACGGCATCAGTCGAATCGTGATCCGTTCTTACTTTAGCTTGGCATCCATCGCCTTCTCAGCCATACAGCGCGGGCAATGCGACAATATAATAGAAGTCGCAGTTTGCCAGCCTTCGCGTTGCCTCTCGAGGCCGCACCCGCCGTCGAGCTCTCTTCATTCCCTTCAGTGAATAAATGAATAAGAACGTCATCTTCTGTCTCTTACTATATGCCTCGACTTGGACCCTTCGCCAACAGCCGTAAAACTAAATTCAAACATGTACACTTGTCTAAGCAAATGCTTTACCCGGGAACCACGTCAACGTAGACCAAAGCAGTACAGAAGAGCTTCTACGAGTCTAAGCAAGTAATGGCATCATACAAATACACTTGAAAGAGATGAATACAAGCGGCTAGCGCCTGTTCCACTTATCCTAAAACCAAAGAAAGAGAAAGACCAGTCTAGAAAGTGCGAGGACGGAATTTCATAAAACGGTGGCCAACGTTGGGCGAACGCGCAACATGGCGGGCGGTGGAGCGCCGCTCCTGCGAGCTTGAAGTCCTCTTCCTGCGCGACCCCGGGGAAGCAGAACCTCCGCTCGACCCCGAGCCGTGGTGAGGAGTACCAGTCGGGTGGCTACATTCAGTCGATGGAGTAGCCGAATGGCCGCCAGCGGAATGGGAGTGTTTATGACAGTCAACGGACGATGGATGAGCCGAATGGCCGCCAGCGGGATGGTGGTGTTTATGAGAGGCAACGGAAGTTGGGGTATGAAGGGGTTTCGCTGGAGTAGAGTGGTCTCCGCCGCAATCCTCATTATCGTTTGATGGAGCATGAGGCGTCACAGTCGGCGTATATGAAGCATGTGTATGAGATTCAGATACATTGGGCCTGGGACCCAACGTCTGCGAAGGTTGGGTGCTCGGCTTGGAGCTAGCCGGCAGGCTGGGAGCGAGGACTTGATATGAAGGGTTCCCAGCATTAGTGGTGGGCGACGCACTGGGTTTGGGGAGGGGGGACAGAGCAGGGGAAGCAACAGCATTCGTTCCTCCCGATTGAACAAGATTGTTACCAGGAAGCTTAGGAAGAGTTCCGAGCACTGCGCGTGGATGAGAAAAGTAATGATAGAAGGAAGAGCAGGCAGGTACCTTGCTCGTTGACTGTTGATGGAATCTGACATGCCGGACCCTTCTCCATACCGAAGATATTCTCTTGAACACAGCAAGTAGGCTATTCGCAAAGGGATACAAATTGCAGCAGTTTGGACGGGGCGAAAGAAAACTTACGTCACCGTAAATGTTGCAGTTGCATTTGTTCACAGCATTCTGCAGGACGCCTGCATCCCAGCCGTTAACGAAGTCGGCATGATATCCATAGCCTGTCGGATCGCCATTCGAGAAGCTATAAAAATGTCAAAAACCTATGCCACTCCGCGGTATAGATTTGCTTACACGAATGGCTGCTTGGGATTCATAGCCTGAGATCTGTAAGAATCGAAATCACCGGAACTCCAGTAAACCTAACTTGACGTCAGTCATTGCACAAAGTACGCAGTTTGTCCATATATTAACCTCCATAAACACGCGCGGCAGGGTGACCGGATATTTTGGATCAGTGCAGCTGCCAGAATCGGGACCCGTAGATAAGAAAGAAACGTGCGATTTGTGGTCTGGAGAATCCACGTTCTGACAAAGACTTAGCAAGATATCTCTGATATGAGAAAGTAGATTTTACCACGCCGTCCCAACAGCTAGGGAAATTCTATCGATGAACAGGGTCAGATCTACGATGTCACAAATGAGCAGAAAATTTACAATTTGTGATCGGATGCCCGAAGGGCATTCCGTGGGCGGCAATTCGTTGGAGCGTGTACTGACTCCATTGAAATCCAAGCATAGGAAGGTGACAGCCTGTTGCGCAAAACTACTCGCATCGTACGTTCTCAAAGTTGGTGTACCTAACCCGAGGCAACCAAATGAGGCACAATGACACAAAAAGGAGGGTGGGCTTCCATACCACTGATCATACGAAACTATACAATAGGGGTGAGTGCGTGTACATCGGCCGTAAGATAGAGAACGACTGACGTCATCTGGGAAAGCCGTAGTGTTTCCGGCAGGGTTACTGAACAAGTAGTCTATAGACAATATGAGCTAAACGCATACGTCAAATCGTCATCGGATTCTTACAACTACCGAACAGTCAGTAAAGCCAAGAACTCAGAAATAGCGCAAGACTACTCACATGACCACACCACCGTTGACGCTGGTGAAGCTGCCGTTTGCCCACCTGGCGCGGGTTAATTAAGGTAGCAGGCATCTGATGTCACACTTACTGGAAATACAAAAGCTACGAACACAATCAGCCCAAAGAGTAAATACTAAATATTCGATTCATTCAACTCACGGGAAACCAGTAGTTGGATTTATCCTGTGGAATAGGCATGGAAGTGCACTGGCTCCCCCTGAGGTTCGCAGTGCTAAGAGTCCCAAAGTTACTACCACCAACGACTATTGGCAGATCGTAAGCATACTATCCGGCTCTCGATCAGGATCAGAGTTACCTGCATGCACGTGGCTCGAAACTTGTCCCGGGCTAACTATAGGGTCCAATCGCTGGGTAGTAAGAATGTTGTCTGTAACTAGTTTTACTATCTTTTTGAGGAAAGAAAAAAAACAGCATCTTACTGGCGCCCATAAGCCAATAAGCGTCCGCGACGAGAGAAAAAGCAGAAATCAAAAGCAATGGCTTCGCAAGAAACATCATCGCTGTTGCGAAAGAGAGAGAGAAGGTGTGGAAAAGAAGGACGGGTCGTCGACGGACGCTTGGGCTGAAGCTGTAAAGAATTTAAGTAGAAGGAAAGGAAATGAAGGGAAGTTGCAGCGGGTCCAAACTTGAGCTTCTCGTATGGCTTTGCGGCTGTTTGGTGGTCCATAATAAGACGGTGTCACCGCGTGTACCTTGTCGCCCAATATGCACGATAGCCGTGTGCCTTACGACTAGATTACCAGGTCCACCGTATGTCCGACAGGTAATTGCCTTTATTATCCTCTGCTCACCTAATGTGCCGCAATGCCAAAATTTTCCCTCATCATGCATCAAGTCATTCATGCCGTAACTCCCACCAGAAAGCATCGAGGAGAGGGAATAGGCCAGCCTCCGAGGCTATAGGTACCGCGAGAAGGAAACTTCACAGCAGATCCGCGCCTCCGTCAAGGTTTAGACAAGATGATTCGTGGCAGACTAGGGTGAGGCAGCAGTGTGAACTTGAGGTTGTATGTCATTTCCAAATGCAGGTCAACCAGGAAGAACTCACGTTCAATTTTGGTGAAACTCGAGACAACTTTGGAAGGTCATTAACACTTGTCCAAACGTTCGATGTGATCAATAGGCCGCTGATGATACGTCCCATTGTCACGCAAAATTCTCAGTCTGCAGAATGGAGTAAAGCCGCGAAAAAGCGGAGCTTTCTTTCCATTGAGTCTCTTGCGGACCGAATACAGTATATAGTCATTGTATACCGTACCATGACGTTGGCACCGCGTTCGTCGCCGCTGCTCAGAAGCGCATTCTTCTTCTTTGTGTGAGCTTGAGCTTCGAAGCGTACGTAGCACTATACGAAAAGGGTTTTTGATTCTGGGATAGTTCACTTACCCGCTGAGTAAGACGATCCGAGAGCGCGCAACCGCGGAGTTGGCGAACAAGAAAAAATTGGGGGTTCATTTTTTCGGGTCCGACGTTGAGTGCGGCCCTGGCGACGTCGTATGCTGCGTCGCTGACGCCCAGATGAACATTCTCTCTCCAAAACTCGCTCTCCGATGTTTTCGACTTCATCCAAGATTTTTTAGTCAATTCCCGGAAGCCCTCCCAACACCACCGCATCTCAAATCCATCGACACCCCTGAAGATAAATTTGCAGCACGGACATGGATCGCGGAGTTCAAGAAGCTTGCTATCCCAAAGCGTCTCGTAGAGTTTACGTTTGCTAGAAGTTCAGGGCCCGGCGGTCAGGTGTGTGATGGCATGCGAGTATGCCAGCTTTCGTTAACCCAGAGGTCTCAGAATGTGAACAAAGTCAACACCAAGGCAATTCTTCGCTGCCGTCTGCATGTTCCATGGATACCCGCTTGGGCTAAACCGCAATTGAGAAAAAGCGTAGGTCGTGCTAGAACTGCTTGACTTCGGAGCTCTGACATCAGAAAACGTCAGATGCATTATGTTTCCTCTACTGATGAAGTTCTCATTACATCAACTGTGCATCGTTCACAGGCTCGAAACATCGAAGAATGTTTGTCTCAGGTGCGCTTTTGCGATGTTCACGCTGCATCCTTGCCGATACCATCACACCTAGTTTCACGCCCTCCTCGTGTCTGCATCGTCCTCGCCCATCAAGAACGATCCATCGGAAGAACAAAAGCAAAAGGTTGTAGGCCATGAACGCGCCCAGAAGCTAGCACAGCGCAAAGAAAAGTCCCATAGAAGCGACGTAAAAAAAGGCCGGTCGAACAAAGACTGGGACTAACCAGCTCTCATTACCGAAAAACAAGGTTACGACACGTTATGAAACTATAGCGTGTCATGGGATTCTGTCCGCGCCCACCAGCACTCACTGTCAATAACAACCACTGGTGAATGCCGTTACACAGATTGCACATTAAGTAACTGCTACAAGTTAATTTACTACGCTTAAATATCTTCGTAGTCTTTTTAGAAGCAACTAATGAAAGTTTCAAGTTCCCATTCATCAAGGAACATGTCTGGAAAAATGATTACATATTGTGCCTTACTGAGATTCCACACTGCCAAATGGCTTTGACGGAAGTGACAGCAGGTACCATCGCGTCGTCGTCACATATCCGACATGTTCATTGCCATGGCTATGGTATATGACCGCCGTAAAGTACTGCCGTGTTGGACTCGTGGATCCTGGCGTCACGTACCGTACGATGGTGAGTGTGTGTACACCGGCAAGTTGACGCGTTCCACATACAGTCATGTAGATCTCACGAGAAACAGAAGAGTGTCGTCTAAATTCTCCTCTCACGTCATTGCGTCATCACCGCCAATCCCGTCCTACACTTTCTTATACGTGGCAGCAGTAAAGCCGATGGGAGTCCTTCATTCGCGTAATCGATGTCATCGTCGCATGATATGTCATGTCCGTCCATCATAAACGCGATGAACACGCGAGCCCTGCTCGAACATTCTAACATGTCTATGTTAATGCCTGCTAATCCCCGTCCTTGCACGCAGCTATCCATACTTCCTTTATGACCCTCCAGTATCTCTCTGGATCCTTCCTCATGTGCATAACATGCTCCGAATCGTCAAATTTCTCCTTTTTCACACTTGCACACCACTTCTCCGCGTCTTTAGCGTGAGATTCGACATCTTGCCATTTTATCATGCTGTCGCGAGTGGAGTATATGTAAAGCCGAGGACTGCTCTTTGTTAGCCATGGTAGAACAGTAGGCTGATTGAGCTGAGCCCTGCGCTGCCCCCAGAATAGCGGAGTACCGAAGAGGTGTTTGCGGATGGCGGCCAACTTGAATGCAACGTACATATAGATGGCTAACAATGCGCGTAAAGGAGCGAAATGAATCATGGTATTAAACGCGCGAAGCGTCGCAGTATAAGAAGCGGTCCCGGGACACGAGTCAAAGATGAGGGCACTGACACTAGTGTTAAAGCTCTGGTGGTGAGTTAGTTGCGTGCCTAGGGTTGTGAGTTGCAAGCAGCCTCCTGGAAGAACGTGTCAATAATGTTATAAAACGACTCGACAATAAACGAACCATTGGAAAAGGTGTGTATTAGGATCCGCTGCTTGGTTGAGTCGTCGGGCGCAGAACCTTTTCGGTTCCGAGGGATAATACAACCCAAAGCTTCCAAAGTCTCGACAACTCCACGAAGGGATGTGCGCTGATAAACCCAGTGTCATAAAAATGTACGATAATTTGCGATACGGTGGGAACTTGCTTTCATCCAATCCGGTTTAAAAAACGTGGTTGCTTCGCTCCGGATTAGTATTTGAGTGGCTCCTGGGTATAGTTGGTCATAACCGTTCGTGTACTTGAACAAGTGAGGAAGCTGTGCGCCCACTAGATGTCCCAGTTAGTTAACGCTGATGTTGGTGTCCAGATAGAAGAGTAGACAAACTCCACCCGAAGATTAGGATGATGCTGGTTGCGTCATGTCAGGTCGTTGTGAAGGAGGATGAAAGGCTTACTTACGTAGGGCTGAGTTCATCTTGAGCCTGCTTATCCAAGTGCGATTTCTTTATGTACATTCCATTTCCAATGGCATTGAATCCGGTATGATCTTGTGCTATCTTGCTCTCGCTCATTCAATAGGTTGGAACCAGAGCTTGTTTCGCACGGTCACTGGCAATGTTCAACGTGCCAAACAGTGACACTGCGGTCAACTAAAAAAACCGTCATTAAAACATATTGCAACAGTAAGTTCAAAGCATGATGTCACAGTGATGCCTAAATTTCCATAAGACCTTAGCAGCAGTAACGATCAATCAATGACATCAGTTGCACTGTTGCTAGCAAGAAACTGTTCACATTTGCAGTTCTATCAATGACGCACGAATTTCCTCTCGATCCCAACCTGTACAGCGGTACTCATCAAGGCTCTTTAGTTTCAAACCCTAAACGCACCTTGAAGTCTTTTTTCTAAATCTGTCCAGGAAGAATCCACTTTCGCTGCGGACAGTTACTTCATTCACTACGCTGAGATAAAGCGATTTCTTTCCATGTTATCGCCAAGTCTATATGATGACAGCATGCGAGTCTGCCTTTTCTGGATGATAATTTGCTGCTGCTTGCATCGACTCCCCAATTTGCGCTCCCCGACGCTTGAAATGGTGCCGATCCCGGAAAAGGAGCAACTCCTGGTCACTTTTAACCGTCCCGGATTTAACCAGGGCGGTTAGACGATGGCATGGTTGTCGTACTGTCGCACATGATTCGTCTTCGCAGGTTGGAAGTTGGTGCCAGGGTTGGGGCGCCAGGTAGCAAAAGCATTATCAACATTCCTCGAATCCTGTACTGCCCATGCGGGATTGGCTGCTCACAGGGACGCCCGATCATCAAGATTGCTTATACTGCACATAGATTATTACAATAATCCCCGCATAATTCGGGACCCCGAGCGCACCTTGAAAGGACTGGATTTCTTTTTAGATCGGCCCAGGATGAACCCATTGTTTCTGAATACCAGGCCAACCACAAGGCCCATTTAAAGCGCATTCTCGACACTTGTTGCCGAATTGCGTTTTCATGATGTGGACTAAAGCATCAACTCTCTGGCTTACGCTCCTTGACGCTTAAGAAAGTAAAACCCGCGATCCATCAAGACGTATGAACACCCGAAGAACTTGTTGGCCTCTTTAACGACGCCACGGGCTTAACTCGTGTCCGACTGCTCGACACTCACATGGGAATTCGGTTGGTCACTTTTAACCACTGGGGTTGGTATCAGCGGGATTAGATGGTGGCTTGGGACCTGTGCATAGTGGATGATTTATCAATAAAGCTGATACCTGATAACGCGTAAACCCATTGCCACTCCTCAGCGCTCAGCTTCAGCATGCGTTTTGCTAGGAGATTTTGAATATATACTTGAAAAAAATATACATACTTATTACATGTATCGTATCGTCATCCAGATGAAGAAAAAACCACAGCACCCAGGATTCCCGCGTGGTCCCCCACCGTGGTACTAACTAGGCGGCACTCTGGTTGACTGCGCAGATCGGACGGGATGCGGTGCTTTCAGAGTCCTATGGCCGTGGATATTCACTTTCAGAATTAGCACCCTATATACCCATTGCCAAGTACTTGAGATGCGTGAGTTTACGATGGTGTTCCTCACGATTACGTTGGCATACAATATGTCAAACTTGTATCGCTCCGCCATTAGCGCGCGACTAGCAAAACTGCCCCAAGATCTTCCTCCAGGCAGTGGCGGGGATGAAGATAATGAAGAAGATGAGGCTGCCGATATCATAGGCGCGCTTCCGGGAAGTGGTATGGGCCCGCCGGCAATGTACGGTATCCATCGCTTTCGATCGCTCATATGAACCAGGCTTGATCTGAATCCGTAGGCCACGTAGAACTCTACCAAGCAGGCCACCAAAGCCTCCCAATCCAGCGTTCTCATCGATATCTGGTTCGTCATTCTTTGATTCAGCAAGCCAAGTCGCGGTTCCTTCCCGTGGACTCGATTTCAGAGTATATTATACGCCACCAAAGTACGCGGATGGGACTGTCATGATATGCCACCACGGTGCGGGTTACGGGGGTCTGAGCTTTGCTTGCATGGCAAAGGAGGTGAAGGACCTGTCGAACGGCGAGTGTGGTATCTTAGCTCCCGATGCTAGAAGGCACGGTGAGTGTCCTGTGATTAAGATGTCATTCCAAAACTGATATTTTATAATCTAGGGAAAACCGTCCAGTTGAATCAAGATGGACCAGAGGATGAAGATCTTTCTATCGACCGTCTCGCCACTGATTTAGTCGAGCTGGTGCAAGTCATGTTCCCTGAACCGACAAAAGCGTCATCGTTATTAGTACGTTCCCTGACTTCGAAGATGTAGCCGACGATGACATTTTCCAAGCTTGTAGGTCATAGTATGGGAGGCTCAGTCATGGTCCTCGCGGTTCCTCTCCTGTTGGAAAAGAAATACCGTATAACCGGCGTCGCCGTTCTCGACGTCGTTGAGGGTGTGTTTTTCTGAACCTCGAAACATTCGCCAGCGTGATTGACGGTGGTAAAGGCTCTGCGCTAGAAGCTCTTCCACACATGCACAACCTGCTCAACACTAGACCAGATGGATTCGATAGCATCGAAGAAGCTATAGAATGGCAGTGGGTCGTCATCCGTCTCCAGGTTCGAGACAACGTATTTTATATTCCTATCCAGCGTAAGTACAAATACTATTCAAAACCCCAACTCTGCACGCGTGTCTATTCCATCAACATTCAAACACATTCCGAACGCTTTCAAACCTTACCAATGGCGAACTCCACTTAGATCAACAGCACCATATTGGACGAGTTCGTGGACTGGTCGCCGAACTCGTATTATGACTGATGCGTTGGTATCATAGGCTGGTTCACCGATCTTTCCAAAAAGTTCCTAGCCGCACGCACCGCCCGTTTACTTATACTGGCTGGAACAGACAGACTCGATCGTGAGTTGATGGTTGGGCAAATGCAAGGCAAGTTCCAAATGGAAGTTGTACCTGGTGTGGGACATATGCTGCACGAGGTACGCGTGTGACCATATCTCAAGTGAAAGCGACGAGATTGACACCCATATTCAGGACAATCCGACACGTCTTGCTGAGATCTTGGCGGAGTTCTGGAAGAGGAACGAGAAAGTAATCGCCGGAATAAAGAAAGTCGGAGATCTGTAGCTTTCAGATGTATGTAATCAGAACAAAATGTATTTTATTGTAGCCGAGTTACGATGAATAGAATCAATGCAATCGGATGGCTTTTGTCGGGAAGAACACACTTGGTATGGATGACTTCCAAGTCGCAGCACGGAGTCTTCTGACCATCTATAACGATTCCGCGACGTAGTCTGGCTGCGACGAAGACTCGTTGTGACCAGAGTTGTGTGGACAAAAGCGAGTGTGGGGATCCCTTGAAGCTAGCCGATTCAAATCCGTCAAACAGCCACAGGTGACGTGGCATCACCTCTAGCGTCATCCTCGAGCTGCACCCGTTTCACCCTGACAGGCAACCCAGCAAACTTGTTCCTCAAACCCTCGTATCTTTTCCTCTGAGCGACGCTGACGCTAGGTCCAACTTTATCCAAGGCCACGTGGAAATCTTGGATTGTTACGACTACCTTCGTCGTAGAGAGGCCAGCTACGCCTTCTTCATTTTCCATCTGATCCAACGCGCCAAGCGTTCGCCTCAAGGCAACAACTCCAGCTTCTCGTATCAAAGCTGCGAGATCCGCACCACTGTATCCATCGCCTTTCTCCTTTACTAAAGTTTCAACGGCTTGCCGGATTTGATCGACAACATCTTTAGTGACTTCCACTTCATTACTTGCATCGCCAAGTGGAATACGCCTGCATAATGTTCTGACAATCTCAGCTCTTTCGTCCGGCGATGGGAGATCGACGTAGAGGAGTTTATCCAGCCGCCCTGGGCGGACCATGGCAGGATCGATCATGTCTGGCCTGTTTGTTGCGGCAATGACGTAGACGGCTTTGCGCGAGTCAAGACCATCCAGTTCCGTTAGAAGCGTGTTGACGACACGAGCAGATGATTCAGACTAGGAAAGTAATTAGCTCAATAGTAATAATACCACATGACCATGAAATGCTCACGAGGCTATCATCTCGGCGAGGTACAAGTGCGTCCAATTCATCAAAAAAGATAACGCAAGGTGATGAAGCTCGAGCACGTGAGAAGACCTGTCGGACCGCTCGTTCGCTCTCGCCCACATACTACGTCCCTGATCAGGAACAAGATTTACTTGTCAAGCATATGCTCGCACCTTGTTGAGCAATTCTGGTCCCTTGACGCTGATGAAATTGGCTCTTGATTCATTCGCTACCGCTTTCGCTAATAGAGTTTTTCCACAGCCAGGTGGGCCCCATAGTAATACCCCACAAGCAGCTTCAATGCCAACAGCGGTAAAGAGCTCTGGCCTTCTGATAGGTTGCACGATAGCCATTTGCAACTCCTCACGTATGCCATGTAAGGCACCGATATCAGACCAGGTGACATCTGGCACGGTGGCAAACCCCTCACGTTTGGACGATGGTTGAACCTTCTTGAGGGCATGTTGAAAATCTTCAAAAGTGATACATATGGGAGCAAGCTGTTCTTCGGTTAGAGGGTCTGGGTGAGCGTTGAGGAACTGCGCGATGGAACCGGACGCTCCTGGAAAACTAAGAAGAGAAGAAAAGGAGGATGGATGCTGGGTATGAATTTGCGCCTCTTCCGGATCTTGTTGAGGGGTAAGACCATCCACAGCCATGGTATCTGCTTCTTGATCCCGCTCACCCGCTCCATCTGACAGGACATCCGGAAGCGTGAGTGTACCCTCTGATATCTGCCTGAAAATTCGTTTCACAGCGATGATGCCTGCAGCACCCGTCAATGCAGACAAGTCCGCTCCAACATAACCAGGGGTAGACTTTGCTAAAGCGTCGAAATTGAAGTCCCCTTCTAACCGTAATTTAGCGCACAGAACGCGCAAAATTCTGAAAACAGTTTAAACGAGAACAGGCGACATTTGCGACAAGCTTACTTTGCCCGTGCCTCGTCATCGGGTACTCCCATACTTATCTCATGGTCGAATCGACCTGCCCGTCGCAAAGCAGCATCGAGTGCATCTGGTCTATTTGTAGCTCCCATTACGATGATCGGTTTGTTATCCGTTTTGTCCCATGACATGTCTATAACAAATAAAAAATTATTACTTATGGGCGCTAAAAATGTTATATACTGACCATCCATGCATGTCAAGAACTGAGCGACGATTCTGCGTTCCATCTCGCGCTGTGCACTTTCTCGTTTAGGCGTTATTGCATCTATTTCATCTATAAATAACAAGCATGGCGCCACACGCTGGAGCTGCATTGATAACTCTCCCATAGAAGGTGGCGGATGCCTACCTTGGCTTCTTCAAAAGTGTCACGTAATGTCTTTTCTGATTCTCCGGACATGCCGGAAACAACAGACGGGGCAGATATGCTGATGAATGGCAAACCAAGTTCCTGAAGTGCTCGATAAGCGTGGCACTTCGAATTGACACGATTTGAGAACTTACCCCAGCAATGGCATGTGCTAACATTGTCTTACCGCAACCCGGTGGGCCATGTAGTAAAACTCCTCGAGGCGGAGGAACACCAGTATGCAGGTAGATTTCTGGGTGACATAAAGGCATGGCTACCAGTTCCAGTACTTTTTCTATGCATGCTTCTACTCCGCCGAGGTCAGATAAACGAAGAGCTGGAGGCGAATAATCTTTAGCTATCGACCCCGACGCCCCAGAACCGGCAATTCTCGATCTTTTGCTACTTGGCTCAGACCGTGATGGACGTAATTTTCGCTTGCTGTTGACAGAATTAGATTGCTCTTGAACACTTGCGGCTTCAGCAAGGCTTGGTGATGTTTGTACCTCGGTGGGCACATTTGTGCTGAGTTGTGCAGTAGATAGTGTTACAGATTCTTCTATAGCAGACGCTGGTAGTGCTTTTGGTGACACCGGTGCAGAGTTGAGATTGAGTTTGCTTCGCCGATGAGTCGACCATAGGCTCTGCATTTGCCTATTCAAAGCATTCGGGGCCTAACTGAGTTTCAGTAAGACGGTGAGCATGGGAAAACAACATGTCGAGACATACAGGGTTATCCATCCCTTGCGTCGGATTCTACTGCTTCCTTCCGTGGTGAGAGAACACAAATTTTGTATTTGGCATCGGCTCCCGATACAAACAATGCTATATATATCAGTATTACTATTACTATTCTATCACTGGTCTGGCCTTTTACCGCTGGGCCAAATAAACTATCATCTGCCCGAAGCGTGCTTAAACTTCTGGTCACTGTGACGCTGATCATGGGGGCACATCTCCCTCGGGACTTGAGCTGGTCTGTCTCCTTGCTGCTCAATCTTGGGCCATCAATGCTTACTCTGTATATCTCCTCGTGATGCGCCCACCGCTGAAGTAACCCAAGTATAGATGCGTCAAGGAGCTAGGCGACTCCCCTTTGTGTCTAAGCATCTCCCATTATCGCTTCAACATTTCCTGTCGAATACGGAGCGACTTCTTCCTGCGCCGCTTTGAGCCACACGAACCCTATGTGGTAGATGAATAAACTTGGTGGCAAGGAGTTCTAGCCCTCTCAATTGCCCGCGATGCTCATGAGTCCATTTTATCCTTTATCATTTTGTTCCTCGAGCTATAAAAACTGTACCTTGGACAGCTGAAAATGCGGAATTGTGATGATGCACGTCGCCCATCCAACCGCGTCATCGCCCAGTCTGCAAATATCACCTCATAATTCCAGCGTTCCATCGCTAATGACTCCGCATCCGAACTCCAAAGCAACTCGTTTTATATCAGACGTTTGCATAGATGTTCTTGAGCATCCTTGTCGTGATGAGGCTCTTCAAGTCCTAAAATCGACAGAGGAAAAAAATCACGTCATCACCGAGGAAGAAAACCGGCGTGTACTTAGAAAAATCGACTTACAGTAAGTTTCTTATTTACTATGGCAAGAGTCTTCTAACCACTCATATAGCTTGATGCCCCTAATGTTCGCGATATATTTCCTGCAGTGTAAGTCGATCATTTTTTGTTTCGAAGAATAAGCTCATCTCGGTTCAGATATGGACAAGCAAACGCTCTCATTCTCTTCTGTTTTTGGTATTCGGAGAGACGCGCATCTTATAGGGGACGAGTATTCTTGGCTCGGTTCCATTCTATTGTAAGTGGGTCACTTTGTTTACCTTCCCATGCTCAAGCACGCTAGCATTGCGGAGATTCTCTGTCAACCCCTGTCTGCCTACCTTTTAGTTAGACTACCACTTTCCTTCTATGTTCCCTTCATGGTCACCTGTTGGGGAGCGACACTGGCTGCCATGTCCGCGGCAACCAACTTCAAGGGATTGCTTATTGCACGCTTCTTTGTATGTCGTCTCACCCTTTTCAATGCGTCGGCTGATCAGCTGGCTCAGCTTGGTGGATTCGAGTCATCCGTAATGGCCTCCTTCGTTCTTATCGGGCAGATTTGGTATCGCAGGCAGGAACAAGGCATTCGAATTGCAGGTTAGGAGCAATTTCATGCGTTTGGTGTTGTCTTGAATCACGACCCAATAGTCTGGTATTCTAATAACGGATGGGGTAACATCTTCGGAAGCCTCATTGTTTACGGCCTTGGACATATCAAATCTCGCTTGCTATATACCTACCAAATCGTCTTCATGCTACTGGGACTCTTTACCTTCTTCATTGGGATTCTCTCGTAAGCTTTGTAAGCCCATGATTGTTTAAAATTGATTTACGGTACAGATTTTTCATCTTCCCCGACAATCCTGTCAAGAACAAGTTCCTCAACCCCACAGAAAAATCCATTGCAATAGAGGTGGGTGGATAATATGAAGGCATGAGTATTCACTCTGTGAATTTACAGCGCATACGTGCCAACCAACAAGGACTAGAAACGAAGGATTTCAAATTTGCACAAGCCAGGGAGACGTTCCTCGACATTAAGAGTTGGTGCTGGATGATTATGCTATTTGTCATCTTCATTCCCGTCACCGGAATCAACGTCTTCGGCCCTATGATACTACAAGGACTCGGTTTTGATGGGTGCGTGCCGTTTACCGAGCCAGTAACAGATTTAACCTTCCCCAAGGTATAAAGTAATGTTACTTAATATTCCTTTCGGAATCTTGCAAGTCGCTTTCATTGCAGTTGCCTTCGTGAGTTTCGCATTTACGCGTGCCCTCCCCTCTAATTTTAGACTCAGTTGGCCTCCAATAAATTCCGCATGAAGTCCCCAGCCCTTTTGCTTATTATGATACCTTGCATAATTGGCACAAGTAATCTAGCCATATTTACTATACGGCAGTGATGCTGACTAGGTCGCAGCGGCGCTCCTTCTGCTGGAGCGGACTGAGCGAAATCGACCCATGCTTCTAGCTGCATACTACATCTTATCGGCATATACAGCTGCCACACCGACATTACTGAGTTGGCAGTCTACCAATGTTGCTGGGCATACGAAAAAGACTTGCGTAAGTATGTGCGCATCATAATGCAGATTCAAATCTCATCGCATTAGACAACGGCGCTTATGACAACTGGCGGATTCTGTGGTGGGATGGTAGGGATAGGTTGACATAATAAGAAACCAATCTTTATGATCGTCGCTAGGTTGGCCCGCTACTATTTTCGCCTCGAGACGGTCCACGTTATCACAAAGGTATCTTTTTCAAAAATTAAAGACGGAATGGCACTTACATCTTGTATAGGACTACTGGGTCTTCTTATTGCGTTTTGCACCTTCAGCGTATTTGTTTGTGTAACAGTCGCGTATTTGCATTACCTTAACCGCAAAAATGAACAACGCCGCATCATGGCAGGAAAAGGTAGACAGTTTGTTCAGTGCGAATTCATGCCTAAAATTTAATATATAGAGGCTAGAATCGCCGACTATTCGATGATGTCGGTTCAAGAGATCAATAACCCGCGAATGGAAGACAATTTTGGTCAAGATGCATTCAACGACGTAACGGACTTGCAAAATGACGAATTCATTGTAAGATTTGTCCTTTATTCTGTGCATTTTCACCTAATATTTTCATGCAGTACGTATACTAGTTACAATTGGGGTTTGGCCACTGGCAACTGTACATTATAGTCGCATAATTTAGCTAGCACGTACCTTTGTACTTCCTGTGACATCATCGAGTGGCGCAACGTCCGCGTGACTTCTCCACCCGTTTAAATTCCTCCAAGGACGTCGCGACCATAAGCCCTTCTCAGGTCGTCACAATGAGTACCCGCACACCATTTTTTCTGCCTGGTTCTCGACAAGAACCTCGGACCAATGATGACCAGCAGGAAAAGACTGGCATCCACCCCTCGGAGGATCAAGATCCACTCACAGAGGCTCCTGAAAAGAAGAAAGACACCAACGACGTCAATAACAATCCGTCCGCTGAAAAGGATAACCAACACAAACCTCTCAATGTGAACGGCTTAATTCGCAGCCGAACTCATCCCAAACTGCCACAAAGGATTCTCGTGAACGGGGGAAACATTCCCCGACCCGGCACCGCTGATCCAAGCTCTGATGGTCAACATTTTGCTACGCATACAACGAACATTGTCGCACCGATGCCTTTCAAGGCTTCTAGAATCGCGCCGCCGCTACTTTTAAATGCATCCAACACACCTAGGCCTATCTCACCGCTCAACTTCAAGGCTCCTGCTCCGCCTTATATGCATCAGACCGGAGATACGTTTTCAAATAATGCGCATATACCCACGGGTTCCCACAACTCTTCGCATGAAGATGTGCCCGTTCATCTTCGATCAGCCAGTAGCCTTGGTGTAAGCAGGAACGTACAAGGTGTTCCGGACGGCAAAAACGCGGACAATTCGGCTCATCGAGTCTCAAACCAACAGTATGCGTGTGGGAAGCGCAAGCAGAGCGAGGCGATTAACGCTGGTCAATATCAGAAAACATTGAAGCGCTTCAAAGGCGAAAATATATTGCTGAGAAAGGATCCAGTGGTAATGCGATGACCCTCTCATTTGATATTATCTGACAAAGCTATAGGTGGAGAAAACTGAAGCTGAACTGTCCCTCTCACATGAATCATGTGCCATCAATTCCGTTTCAGACTATGGATGGAGCCATCGTCCGACCCTAGATGTTTCTGGAAAAGACCGTTCTGATATCAATAGGGAAGAGAATGGCAACTGGGCAGCGAATATTATAAATACCCAAAGGGACTACAGCGGAGCACTTGATGATATACTGGGTCGTGACGTCAACAATTACGTAGAGGAACACCTCGTGGATAAGTATGTCCAAATTTCGAACAAATGGAAGGAGTGCAGCTTGGGAGAGTGGTCTGCCGGCGCTGAAGGTGGATTCAGTTTAATCCTTCGACGCAAGCTAACCTTTTTTTTACAGAGATCAAGTCCAAGTACTGTAAAATCCTTGATTTTGTGCGTCTGCATCCTGACCGAATAATTCTGATCTGAGCATATATTGCCAGGTGAAAGAACGCATCGAGTTGATTCGATTCCTCTTCGATATTATTGTCTGAGCTAAGCAACATTCGTCAGTGCCAAAGTAAATTTGTACGCTTCAATGGATAAAAAGATAGAGCAACATGAGAGTGCTTTGGCAAGGCGGGAGGAGAAACTATCCGGAGCCCAAACGCAATTGGTCCATGAGAGTGAAGGTGTTTTGGGGAGAAGCCTCGGCCTATAGCTTTCCGAGAGACGATTAGGTACGAAGTGCTGCTAACCGACAATTAAACCAGATTCCCTGCGTACTTCGAGTTCAGCTTACAATAATGACAATGTCATTTTTTGTCCTGTGATCGTAGTCCAGTTGTCAGCACTTCTTCGACCATGCAAACCTTGAACCCAACCGAATGAGGGCGACCAAGTACGTGTCTCGAGAGTCTACAGTTTACAATTGACTGACTTGACCAGTGATCGGTCGGTGCTGACGAAGATTTACTCCCATAGCAAAATTTTCATTACAATGAATAAACCACCCTCCGGTCCACGGAAGCTGATAACTTTTCTTGTCTCCGCGGCTACCGACTATGGCTAACTGACGACGCCCATGCTTCGTTTTTGGTAGAGCGGAATCCCATTGCAATCAATTACAGCTCCACACTAGAACACGTGGAGCGGGCGGAAGTCTAAACCCAAGGGACCAGATTTTTGGCTGGTCGGCGGCCGTCGCTGTCGGGAGCGTCTTAAAAACCCTAGGATGGACCCAGCAAACGAGATTTTGCCTTCGAGCTAAATGTACGTGCTTTGATCTCTCAGTGTTGAAATACATCCTCATTCCTTTTTGGTCACCGACGTAGCCCGGACGGTGGCTGCACGTCATCATCCCTTTGCGGCGAAGCAGCCCAATACCCCATTACTTGCGGTTTCTCTATTTGCTCAAGATGCCCCCTCCAATCGAGACAATACCCGACGAAATCCTTACCCTCATTCTTGAAAGCGCCTACCTATGTCATGATGATTCTATTCATCCTTTCCGCGGTCTGCTGTTGGCAGTTTCTCGGAAATGGCGAGAAATTGTCTTGCATACACCGTCCTTTTGGAGCATACTGCAACTGTCGCCATCTAACAATCCCGACGATATTCTCAGATATCTCGACACACATCTAGAGCGGTCCAAACGATATCCACTAGACATCCGTATGCGGTGCTATTGGCACCCAAAGATTACCAAAGCTATATTCGACCGTATAACACTCCATAGCGAGCGTTGGAGGCGTTTGGTGATACAAACTCCCACCCATGACATATTCTCCCATCTCGAAAATGTGCCAGGGCCATCGCTCGAAGCCGTCGAGATCTGCTGCTTCTCACGAGCGAAAGCGTCGCAGAGCTCACAGCCCACTCTTCTCATGTCCAACCTGTCGCGCCTATCATCGCTTTCGTTGCAAAATATGTCGTTGGGAAGCAAGGTTCCTTTCATGCCCCAACTCCGGAAGCTTGAGATACGTGCTTCAACCACGTGGAATTCCTATTTCGAATTGTGCGAGGTCTTGGGCCGTTCGCCGGCCTTGGAAAACCTCACGCTTCATCTCAAACCCATCAATATCTTCGAACATGCCGAATCCACACCAGCGCCTATATCCCTTCCTGCGCTGCATTATTGTCATATCATTACGTCCGAAGGCTTATCGTACAATATATCCAGGCTTATGCGACAACTCTATTGTCCAAATCTCGTATGCATGACGGTTCAGGACATGGGACCAACGGCTGAAAGGGAGATATTGATGCGCTTCGACGCGGGCGTACCGCAATGTCAACAAAATCCATTCAAGCTATACGTCCGGTCTAGTGACCCATACCTTGCTTGGAGTGCATTGACGCCACGCCCATCCTTGATGGAGCTCGAACTGAGAGCACCACATTGGCCCACCCACCACAGACTGGAGGAATTGTGTAGCGGTCTCAGGACACTAGAGAGTCTCATGCTACGTGAATTCCAAACGTCTAGTGCTTTACAGGACATCGGTGTTGGACCTGCAGTTGCCTTACCCTCTCTCCAAACACTGGACATCGAATTCGAGCACACCAGGCACTCTAAAGACCACCATGTCTCTCAATTCTTCCGGATCTTTTCGCTTCCTGATCTCCGATCTCTCCGCCTTCAAAATCTTTTGGCGAAGGAATGGGAAAACTTGCTGCACTCATCATACTATCCGTCGTTGCGCTCCCTTAGTCTGCTTGATATGAGGGATTTCATATCTTCTACCGCGGATCCTGCCGCAACTTTCCCTTGTATAACAGATCTACATCTTAGCAATGTGCGCTCGAACGACTTTGTGCGACGTCTCATTCAGGGTCGTCCTATCTACGGCGGGTGGCCGAAGCTCCAAAGTATGACGATAGTAGGGGACGATCTTATTAGTAAGCCTCTTCTTCATAAAGTGGTGGCGGTCCGATGCGAGATGGGCCTTCGCATCTCGAACCTTGTTTTAGAAGAACTGCATGTGAACGAGGATTCGCGCAATTGGTTGAATCGTCATTGTTGCGTTAATTATGTTCACTCGCAAAATGTAGAAAGTGCTGGTTTATAAATGGTTAGGATTTTGTTCGAGTAGGCTTATGTAGTTTGACGAATATGATGACTCGGTTCCGGATTGACGCTTGTTACTTTGGTCTTTGACCGGTAATTTGTGAACCGGCGTAGTGCAGCCACGATTTACTTTCGCACGTCAAAGCTTGGCTTCTTTCTGCTACGTGGATTTACTTAAGTGCATAACGTTCTTCGACCTTTTCACTGACTTATCTCCTTCCCATGACCGACGAGCAGACTGCACTACTATCCGATCGCCAGCGAACGCCTGTCCCTAAGTTGCAGCTAGCTGTCATTTTGCTTCTCCAAGCTATTCCATCTTACCTTACATAAATCAGGTATATCTATGCAACCTGACATGGTACATTCTTATCTCGCTTCAAAGCTGATCGCGGATCTGGGTATCACTGGAGGCGATAATGCGAAATTGGGGTATTATGCAGGGCTTATAGTCGAGTCCAGTAATAAGTCAACGCCGAAGACCGGTTTTATGATATTGTGCCAGGAATCCCTATTTTATGTTCCGCAAGCCGCGACGATCCTACAATGGGGTAGAATATCTGACCGTATTGGGCGCAAACCAATTCTCCTAGTAGGTCTGATGGGCAGCGCCTTGTCGATGCTTTGCTTCGGCCTTTCACGGACCTTTGCGACCTTGGTAATAAGGTAAAAAATTCCCTATAGTGGCAGCGATGCGTCGATTTCTTGAATGTCACAATAGTCGTTGTCTCTGTGGAGTGCTGAACGGGAATGCAGGTGAGCGTAGGAATCCCGATGTCGATGTGGTGTCCACCCCTAACCAAAAGGGTAGGCGTAATGAAGAGTACAATGAGCGAAGCCCTCGATGCGACGAATCGGGCTCAAGGTTTTGCACTCCTTCCTGTGGTCTGGTCGCTGGGAACATCAATAGCGTAAGCAATGCCTTGTGCCTGTGTGTGCCATGCATCTCATGGGCAAGATAATAAGACCCGTAATGGGAGGTAGTCTTGCACGGCCACAGGAACGCTTCCCTGCGTATTTCAAAGGTGAATTCTGGAGGTTATACCCCTATTTCTTGTCCTGTTTGGGCCCGGCCATCTTCATTTTCATCTCGTTTCTTATTGCGTTGTTCTTCTTGGAAGAGGTGATCAGGTTTCCTTTGGACCTGTTGGAGATCCTTACATTAAGATACAGACTTTAACAAGGCGTCGCACCCATTCCCATTCAACGTCATCGTTCGCCATCACGCCTGCCGAAGAACGCTCTAGACCCGTGCCCCTTCGAGAACTGCTCACATACCCTGTTGTCCTCTCTGTCTCCAATTATGCCACTCTCGCATCGATGGATATCATTTTTATCTCTCTCCTGCCTCTGTTCATGGCCATGCCGATTGAGCTTGGTGGCTTAGGGTTTACTCCTATGGTCATTGGATATGTATTGGGTACGCTCGGTGTCTGGACCGGTATCTCTTCAGTGCTTTTCTGTGCCAGACTTATTCACAGATTCGGTGAAAAGCGAGTGTTCATCGCGGGGATGCTGATATTCTGCGTCAATTCTACTATGCTCCCCCCTGATTAATATCATTGCACGCCGGATTGGATTGACGTGGGTAGTCTGGTGTCTTCTCGCTTTCTCCCTGTCTCTCGTTCCTGTGATGGACATGTGCTATAGTAAGTCTGGATCAGAGGAGAGGAGTCGTACTCACTGAATGGAAGGATGTCACAGGATATACGACAACTCCATGTGTATATCAGCGCTGTATTCATGTCCGTATACCGGATCTTTGCGACGCGCACGTCCGACGCCGTGGAATCGGGAAAACCGAGTCTATGTAGGCAAGCGCGGAGCTTCGAGTCAAATGACAACGATAAGGCAAAGATTTATCGGGAAATCACATTAGAATCTGGACTCCTATCTGAATGACTGTTGTGTGAACCCGCTCGGTGTGAACCTGAGGTTTCCCACAGAGGGCTTAACCATCCCTCTGCATGAAGCCGATCAGTAGAAAAATTTCGGATGGTCTGGGCATTACTCAAAACTATGGCTTTGCAATCTGATTTTCTCGAGGGAAGTTGAATTACGTTCAACAGGCGCGCGGTCTTGATAAGGAAAAAAAAAGAAGGCCATCATAATATATTTAACCAAGTCAAGCGGATTGATTTATGGAAAGAACATCGATGTCAGTCATCATGAAAGGAGTCAGGTGCTCGGAAACTTCGAGCACTTGAGATATGCGTGTGCGAGTTCCTATCAACTGACCTGGCAATCATCAAAAACTGGTACTCATCGCCACAAATAACGACAAATTAAAATAACGACATGATCGGGACTCCCATTTTCTCCCTCTGAGTTTATGTCGCCAGCTGTAGTAAGCTCAGGTAAGTCTATTCATATTTCGGTTCTATTCGCGATCGAACAAACCCCTTGTTACACAGGGCTGGCATGACGTCGCGCCATCAAATCGCATCAAATGAGATTTCTGTTGCCAGTTGCTGAAGGACATACTCGGAGCCGATTTGACTGTTGCAGTTCCAACGGCCGAAAAAACAAATCTTCTCAAGGATAAGTCAACCATAAGGATTACGTGTCAAATATGTACTAGTAAGTAAAAGGACGGCAGTGCTAGCGCGCATCCTGATGAAGGACTTAGCCGCTATTAGTCGGGAGCTTCTCACCTTCTGCCTCGATATTCCTTGATCAGAAGGTGTCTCCCCTGTCTGTTATAAGGTGAATCTCTCTCGTGAGTAGTTTTTTCACTCCCCTTCTCTTTCTCCGATGTCGGCCATAGAGCAACAGTGTGTGGACGAGGAGACACCTCTTTTGTATGATGGCAAAAGGCCCTTGCACACTCCCCTCCCGAAGTTCCAACTGGCGATCCTTCTGTTCTCTCAATTCTGTGAACCAATGACGAGTATATCCATCTTTCCGTACATAAACCAGGTATGTTCACATAGAACCTGGTTTACACCTTCTTACCTTCACTTCGTACAAGTTGATCACGGAACTCGACATTACTGGCGGGGACAAGGCAAAAATTGGATATTACGCAGGGCTTATAGTTGAGTCCAACGACGGATCATAGTGGCACCTGTGACGAGGTGTCATAACAGGAATCTTTTTATTACGTTGCGGAAGCCTCGACAGTCTTACAATGGGGCCGAATCTCTGACCGTATCGGCCGTAAACCTGTTCTTCTAATGGGAATGCTAGGTGGAGCCTTATCCATGGTATGCTTTGGCGTTTCGCGCACCTTTCTGACCCTGGTGATAAGGTGGGTGGATATTAAATATGATCCGCGGTCGCGGTTAATTTATAACCCTGCTGTAGTCGCTGTGTTTGCGGGATACTTAACGGGAATATTGGTAAGCAGGGCAATTTCGTTGAAACATCTTCCCTTTAATAGATTAAATAAAATAGGGGTAATGAAGAGCGCGGTGGGCGAGCTCCTCGATGTGACAAATCGCGCTGAAGGCTTCGCTTTTATTCCTATTGTCTGGTCCATTGGTGCAACCATAGCGTGAGTTGGACCAATACTATCCACTGTGAAGTGCCTCACAGTGGAACAAGACCCGTGGTAGGCGGTGGCCTTGCGCGACCCCATGAACGATTTCCGGCTTACTTCAAAAGCGACTTCTGGAGAGTATACCCATATTTTCTCTCCTGTCTGGGTGCGGCAAGTTTTGTCGTCGCGTCATTTTTAGTCGCTTTTTTCTTTCTGGAAGAGGTACTTGAATATACCTGTGACGCGCTCGCACGTTTACCTTGAATCATAGACGTCACCCAGGCACCGCAAACGCAAGCCTTTTGTAATGCTATCCGAAGAGCACTCCAAACCTCTACCGCTTCGAGAAATACTCACATACCCCGTTGTCCTCTCGGTCTCTAACTATGTCACTCTTGCCTTCTTGGAAATCATGTTCACGTCTCTCGTGCCTTTGTTCATGGCCATGCCGATCGAGCTTGGTGGTTTGGGATTTACTCCCATGGTGATTGGATCTTTGCTAGGTATCCTTGGAGCCTATACAGGGGTGTTCCAGGTTCTTTTCTTCGCAAGACTCGTTCGCAGATTTGGACCAAGGGGGCTCTTCATAGTGGGAATGTTGACTTTCTGCGTCTATTCTGTCATCTATCCTTTGATTAATATCGTTGCACGCCGAACTGGAGTAACGTGGGCGGTTTGGTCTCTCCTCTTCATACCTCTATTTCTCTACCCTATCAAGGACATGTGCTATAGTGAGTGTCGTTTTTTTAAAGAGGCATTCGAATCCACACTGAAAGTACAGGTTGTATATTTATTTACATCGTGGCGTCATCGCCGAACAAAAGCTCCCTCGGGACCACAAATGGTATCTCACAGATGACGGTGTCCATCGCGCGAGCTACTGGACCCACACTAGCAACCTCGCTCTTCTCATATTCCATAGAGAGGAACGTCCTCGGAGGTTATGCGGTGTATGCGATCATCTTTGTATTATCTTGCTTGGCGTTAATTCCTGCGGTATGGCTCCCAACCAAGCCATGGGATGAATGCGATAGCAAAGAATAGCATATGACGATGTGTTGCGACTTTACGAAATTATCATGATCAAAACGGTGGAAAAATCGGAATGGGCGTATCATGTACATATTTGTATTTTTTTGGGGGGCATCACATACGAGAGAATGTACATAGGCCAAAATTTCTTGATCTCATTTCGCTTCTTAGTGGCACCGCTAACTCTTTCTCCGAACCCGAGGCGATCGAAAGTGGCTTTACCTCTGGCAGTTCGAATTCTCGAACAGCCTAGCGCCGCGGCAAAAGTCATGTTTAGATTTTTTTTGGTTTCATCGTCGGGTCGGACTTGCCCTTTGAGTGAGATCGTATGGCTCTCTAACTCCACCCATTGTCATTCGGAAACGGGGTGCGCGTCCAGTGGTAAATGTAGTGACGTAGTCCGACGGACCTCGGAGTTACAATCTCCGCTAATCTCCATAAAGGACCAGTACACCTCCACCCATGTTTAAAAGGGTCGAAAAGCGTCTGAAAAGGCGAGAAGAAGAAGAAAAACTTGGTATCGACGATGAAACGCGGGACGTTCTCGGTTTGAACGATACAGATTCTGAAGAGTCCGAGTCTGACTCGGATCTACTATCCCTCAGCGAGAATGAGCTGGAAAGTTCTGAGGATGAAGGTGGTGACGGTGGCGAAGTATGGGGTGGGATTCGAAACGATGAAATGGACGGTGACGAAGAAGAGGAGGAGGAAGGCCCACGACACATCGCGTTTCCCATCTTCACCACTCAACAAGCACTCGACGATCCCGTTTACGCCCACCCAACTCAGGACAACGCTCACCTATGTTCGATCTGTCCAGGTAAAACGCTAATAAGTGCTCAATCCATTTCACAACACCTGGCGTCTAAAGTATGTATTATGGTTTCTTTGCGCTGCGGTTAACCCTGAACATACACACCAACGACAGGCTCACGAACGACGGTTGAAGCATCTTGTCGACCTCGCTTCGAATCCCGAGCATGCTGATAGCTCGTTGAGCGACTTGATGCATCTGATGGATGGTAGACCTCGTCCCGGATCTCATCCCGAAGGACAGACTGAAGGCGAGGAGGGAACGTACGCATCCAAACGCGCAGAGAAAAAGGTGTGTAGGCTGTATACGCGCGTTTTCTTTTTTTTACTTACGTTGTGATTAGCACAAAGCGGCTGAAATACGAAAAGCCAAACGCGAGAAACGAAAAGCTAGGCAGAGAGAGAAACGAAAGGCGGAAGAGGAGCAAGAGGAAGAAGCGGTCGTAAAAGATAAAAAAACAAAACCTGAATCCGCAAAGGCAGGGACGACGTCGACGAAATCTAATGAAAAGCCGAGTAAGAAGCGGAAGAAAGGCCCGAGTGTCGAGACGACAGGTGTACCTAGCGAACAGGCGGTCGTAAAAGATAAAAAATCAAAACCTGAATCCTCAAAGGCAGGGACGACGACGAAATCAAAATCTAATGAAAAGCCGAGCAAGAAGCGGAAGAAAGGCCTAGATGTCGAGGCGACAGGTGTACCTAGCGAACAAGAAATCGCGGAAAAGATCAAAGAGATTGCCAGATCTGTCGGGACAACAACGGAGGATAGTATTCACGCCCCGCCTAAAAAGAAACGAAAAACGAGCGAGAGGGAGCCCCTCGCTGCGATGGACGAGGATGATGATAGCCCCCGCTCGACCAAAAAGAAGCATCAACCACAAATCACGCAAACGATCAAGGATATCGCCAAGTCGGCTACTAAACGCGCGCGCTTCGCTCAAACAAAGGCTGCGCAGAGCGACGGGGATAGCGGTGGTGGTAGTTCGAAACGTAAAAGAGGGAAAAGAGTGGATTAGAGAATGTATCAACCAAACCCAGGTATAAATACTAAAAATATCCAATACGGTATATCCTTCACCGTGACGAGGCGGCGGCCAAAGCTCGATCCGTCATTCTAATGACCTGTGTGATTCGGTTAAAAACTCGCGATGATAGGCTCAAGGGAATGGCTCACCTCGTGAACGTCCGGCCGCGCCTTTGGATCTACCTTAAGCATACCGTCGATCAAGTCTCTCAAATTTTGAGAGTATTTTGACGTGTCTAAATGCTTATACTGTGCATTCAACACGGCCATAGCGATCGAACCACCTTGTTCCGTCGTCTGCGTCGTCTCGAAAGGCGACCGAGAATACGCAAGCGCGTAGAGCACGCACCCAAGAGACTAACAAACTGTCAGCAACGCCGTCCAAAAAAAAAGAGATGAATCGCACGCACCCAAATATCGACCTTTTCATCGAGCATGGTACCCGTTTTGACGTCAAACAGCTCCGGGGCTCTGTACGTCATCGTACTATGCTCAGCAGCCAAATCTTGCTGGGATAACGCCTGTGACCTGTTTTCGATTCTTATCCGGGCTTTGAGGGTACTCCCAAAGTCCATCAAGATCGGAGTCACCCCGTCGTCCGCGATCATGACGTTCCTATACCGGCGGGGTTTCGGTACACATTTCGCGATGCCGGATGCGATGACTTACCCTGGCTTGAGGTCCCTGTGCGCATACGGCACGTGGACCGTTTCGTCTTCCGGTTCATGTCCGTTCGCGGCGGGTACACCGTTTGATTGCTGTTGTAGCTCTTCGTCGCCGTCAAAAACGACATTTGATTCGTCGTTCTTGGTAACGAGAGGCGCTTTGGGATCATAGGAGTATCCTTCATCTGCATCTCCGTCAGCATGGGGGAACCGCTCGTCGTTATCATCCTCGTCCTCGTCTTCCTCTTCCGTAGCGCGGCGTTTACCCTTGGTTCTGGACGGCCGGCTGCCAGAAACAGAAGTAGAGGTTGGAAGTGCAGAAGGTGGTATAGCGGAAGATAGGTTGTTCGTCTGGCGGGGATGGAGAGGAGCGCGGTAGTCATGCATTGCCCTGACGGCTTCGCACGTGCCTTTAAACAGGCGGAGCATTTCCTTCTCAGAAAAGGAGGTGTGGTTGACGACGTTTGCGTTGATGGCGTCTTGCAGGTTACCCCGCTAAACGTAGTTTAATGTCCGCGCACGAGCGACAATACAAAGACGGCACCTTGTACACTGGAAGGAAGAGATAGACTATCTTTCCATCTGCTTCTGGATCTTGCACAATGGCAGAATCCTTTGCGCGTCGTGAGCCAAGAAAGGGGTCACGTAATAAGGAGATGAACTTGCCAGGATGCGAATGATGTTGGGATGTCTGTTTGATATGTTAGCGTAGAAGGAAGGGTAAAATGGGAGACGCACTTGAATCGCCTGTATGCCTCTACTTCACGCATAGCGTGCTTGACATCTTGAGAGCCAGGTTGGACATGGAATTTTCTTGAGCGCAAATTGTCTCTACTCTCGATGAGGATAGCGAAAAGGTGAGAAGGATAATGTACTAACACCGCTGACTTCGTCTTGGACGAGGTGAACAAAGGAGAAACCGCCTTCTCCGAGTAGTTTGACTATGTGAACTAGGGTAGAAAGATAAATAGGATTGAAATAGAGAAAATGATAAAGTTACATGATCTTCCATTAATCTTTAGTTTTGGAGATTGTTGACATAGACAAGTTGAAAGAGCCCAAAGGGCATCCTTTGCGTGGTCTTTCCAAGAAACGAGCATGATGACTAAGCAAAGAGTCGGGTTTCCTTGACGCGGTCATGGCGAACGCTCACGATTTAACCTCTCTAGCACTTCACTCTCCCTCTCATATCGTTGGAACTCCTTTTGCAACTTCTTCTACTCGTTTCGAGTATCCATTTCCAGATTCTACAACTGCTTCACCTCTCACTTGCAGTCCTGCTTCATCACCGGGTTCATGCAATACTTGTTGCTCATCCGGATCCATCTCATTCACTTTCAACCTCCCTTTATCTCTTCCTCCCTCTGCTCAGTTCCACAGACCATTCGCTCCTTCTTCATTACACGGATCATCTGCTCCAACCAGTCATCCCTCTCCAACTCACCCCAAATTGCGGGTACAGGGTCCACCTCCAATTCCTCCTACCCTCATCAAGAAGCGCAATAGGTGGACCCTCCATTGCCTGCGCAAGAAGGACTCTCCTAGGACAGACGATGATCCCACCTCCAACGACGCGTCTGGCTGGCACTCAGACTCAGATACTACTTCCTCGATCCGGCCGAAATCCCACATCTAAACCACACACCCTCTCGATCCGGCCGAAATCCCACATCGCTACCCCTTGATACCCGACACTTTTATTCCCAGCCCAACCCAATCGTTTTCGTTCCGATCAAACACCACCTCGTTTTTCTCTCGATGTACATTTCGTACGTTATTTCGTTACCCCACGCGATCACCTGTTCACTTGTTATGTTGTTCAGAATATTCTACGCACCTCGATGGTGCGATAACTCACAGCATTTCTGTCATTACAAACACGTGTAGTTTTAATAGGTAGTCGTAGATAAGCTCAAATTGTTGTATGTACATTAATACTTACCCCTGTTTTGCCGATCTTCGCCAGTTAACGGTTCATCGGCCCGCGACTCCTCCTATCGAACTCCGAGCCGCGTGTTTTTTGGCTTTTTTATGAGCAATCCGGTCTTCGGCGAGTCTATCAGCAAAGGTGCACGTCAAACGCGTTGCGTGAACCAGCGCCCCAATCGATAACGAGTTAGAATACATGTCATGCCGCAGGGCCGAGCGACGGAGATGAATCCGTGTCACGACGAGAAATGTGAACGTGCAAAAGGTTAAAGGTGCCGAAGGCTAGTAGTAGTATCTCCAACGAGTGACCAACGGATCATACTTATCCTCGAGACTCGCTCGTATCGTCCCGGATTCCAATGGAGGGTCGCGGATCGCGTGAAATGTAATTCAGTCACAATACACTTGTCATTGATAATTGTCCAGTCCGTTACAAAAAGTACGAAAATGAATAGAACACAAAGTTACAGCGTTATTTACGCGCTCAGACTTGGAGTTTGTCAGTAACAAGATTCACCAAAAGTTAGACGCACTTACAGCGCAACCCGCCGCGGCGTTGGTTCCGGTTCTGTTGCTGTTGTTGCTCTTGACGTTGTTGCTCCTGCTGTTGCTCCTGTTGTTGTTGCTCCTGTTGCTGTTGTTGCTGTTGCTGTTGTCGCTGGTTCTGGTTCTGGTTCTGGTTGTTCTGGTTCTGGTTCTGGTTGTTCTGGTTCTGGTTCTGGTTCTGGTTCTGGTTCTGGTTACGGTTCTGGTTGTTTTGGTTCTGGTTCTGGTTGTTCTGGTTGTTTTGGTTCTGGTTCTGGTTGTTCTGGTTGTTTTGGTTCTGGTTCTGGTTGTTCTGGTTCTGGTTCTGGTTGTTCTGGTTCTGGTTCTGGTTGTTCTGGTTCTGGTTCTGGTTACGGTTCTGGTTCTGGTTATTCTGGTTCTGGTTCTGGTTCTGGTTCTGGTTCTGGTTCTGGTTCTGATTCTGGTTCTGGTTCTGGTTCTGATTTTGATTCTGGTTCTGGTTGTTCTGGTTCGGGTTCAAGCGAGGCTGTTGGCGAGCGCGTTGTTGGAACTCCTGGAAACGTTGTTGGTTGATATTGACCGCAAACACCATTCCTGCAAGTGAGACGACGATCATGAGCTCACCGCAACTAAACGCAAAGTCGATGACGTACCGTTTTGACAATCATTATCCGCACTGCTGTAGATGTAGATGGGCTGATTATCGTTCACCTGAATCTGGAACGTCGGATATTGTTGTTGGTTCTGGTTAACAGAAACCCTAAAAAATCACGTCAATAGGCGCACACAAATCGCATGGCAAGACGTACTGTCCAGAGCTGAACCCATTGCGCGTGCAAGGCTGATTGAAGCTCGACTGCGTCACGGCATGAGTACCAGGGAAGCTGAATAGACGGGCATTAACGAGGTGCAAGGACAAAAACAGCATAGTGCACTTACAAGATGAATTGGATGGTGTCCCCATTGCTCGCATTCACAAACTGCGGCTGGAAAACTTGCTGATTGTTGGGGCCGACTTGGACGTTGATCGTCTGCTGATTGGTGGCGAACCCAAGGGGCAACGTAAGAACAAGCGCAAACACAGCAGAGAAGGTACGAGAAAGCATGTTGAGGTGCTGAGTTGGCCAACGCGTCTACCCAGGTTTATATACCATGGAATGTGTGGCGTGTGCCCTCGTATGTCTTTCGTGCTGCGTCAAACGCTTGGAGAGCGACGGGCGATACATGGTCTCTGCAAGGATCTTCCGCGATGAGTTTGACGCAACAGATCGCGCGCTGTCACGCGCTGTTACAGTCACATATCTTGGCGCAGGCAGCCAACACCGGTCAGGATGCTGACATATTCACAAATTCAGAGACGGTGTGGGTTACCTGAAGCATGCCCACAAGCTGGACGTGTCTTGAATGTGTCAATTCAATAGGAGCTGGACGAGTCGAAGTAAATCATGTATCGCCAAGTTGCGCAGCCCAACGGCAAACGCGCGTATTTACCAAGGCTCAGAGATGTCTCCGGAAACACTGACTTGGATTTAATTGAGTAGAGAAGTGGCAACGCCTTTTTGTCACGGGATCAGCGGCAAATGACGCATAGACGATTCACACTGTCTCTGCAAACTCATGGTCATGGCTGTATAGGTAAGCCAAGAATTTCGTAGATCTCAATACCGCTGATCCACTCTCCCACACCTTCTGATCCACGTCCGATTTTACGCATCATGATCGGCTTGCCAGTCGCACCTGCAGAGTCTTCATGCCTTCTGGCCACGAGCAGCTCAACGAAGACCATATCTACGCCAGGTGAAGGAGACGACGACAGGCGTTGACTCACAACTTGTTCGCGAACAGGGCCGACCTTCAAAGGAAGATGATTATCAAATTATCATTTACAAACAATTCCTACACAGGTGTCAAATGACACGATGGAACAATCTATTCGCTCGATCAGATCTCAGTCTTTCTCGGATGCAACAGGTAACTCACCAAAACTGCAAACTCGTTGCTCGTACGTCTATTAATCGCATAGGCAGGAACTTCCTGTCGCAAAAATTCCTTGAGTTTACTTCATTTGTTATGCTTACCGCTACAGCTGCCCACCGGAAAGCCCTGAGCAATGCAAAATTCGAAGCACCATTGGCAGTCGTCCTGCCTCGCGATAAGAGCGTCTACAGGTGAAGCAATCGCACCACTTGAGAAAAGAAGAATGGCATCAACGAGTTGAGCTACGAAGAACTGGGCACGGAATTGCATGTTTAGATAGAATTCGATGTGCAGATAAGCTGCGAGCGGCTTGCCTCTCTTCGCCGAAATTGCAGGCATTTCATACACCCATTGCTTCTACAGCCTTCGTGAGACAAGCGTCGTCCCTCATTTGACTTAGCTTCGCTCAACGTAATAGTGAATTGCTATCTATAATATCTTCTGCGGATGACTAGACTCTATTTAGACTTACATGTGTGAGGCTTGTAAGCTGCGTCCGCTTCCAGGGCTGTGCCTCGAACCTTTCGGTAGCTGTTTGACGGCGAGTCTCTCTGACAAGTTTTCTATCGTTTTTGGATTTCGAAGGACACAACAACACGCTACGCTTGACTCCGTCTATGTTTTGTTTACATAGTGACGCAACTCCGATATGACTAAAACTCAAATGCAATTCAACGTATACGTTATGTTCTTTGGAATCTTCGCCGAGGCTGACATACGTTTGAAAGCCAGAGATTATTCATAGAAGAGACTTTGCACCGGTGGGTTGGCAGATAACCCTCGCAGTTTTCGTCGGGATGCAATTCTACGCACTTGTGCATAAGTTCCATAATCGTAGAAACGCTGCACAAGAAGTCACCCCCTCATATGACCATTTTTGTCAGAATGAGCAATTCATGTTCATTTTATCCGAATCCGCGAACTCACGCAGAATGCCGTTCACCTTTGTGTGCCGCATAATCTCCGTGCAGGGACACGGTGGGTTGTTAAGCAGTTTAGAGCTGCTTGAATTATTTGCGCAAAGATCATGGCCGTGAATATAGGAACGCATATCATTGCAAGTACCATTACCGTACCAAACCTCACCAGAAGTTGAATGCCTGTTCGTACATTCGCGGATGTGTAGTTCTTCCATGGAAGTGGTGCGCTTCCACGGATTGACAGGATGCATGATGCACGATGTGTTATCATACCTATATGTCTAAACTATTTCGCATGTCAATCGTTAGGATATCAAAGGAAGATAATTTCAAATATCAAACAATTCCTACACATGAACGATCTATTCGCTTGCTCTTCTGTTCTCGAGCGGTGTGCGCGCTTCATCTGCAGACCTCAGCTTATTGCGAGGGGGCCGGAGCTCAGCTGCTAAGCTTGCAGTATATGGGGAGCTGGGGATGCGTGTTGCTCTGCTAGTTGCATTGCCCAGGGTCAAGGCTTCCACGGAGGCTACAGCGATTCCCGTAAGCATGTTCTTTGACAAAAACAGATGAAATAAACTGAAAGAATTTTCGCTACAAACGAGCCACTGCACTGTATACATAAGCGTGCACACGTCTCATTAAAATACCAAGATTGAATCTAACAGGTAGATTCGCCTCATCTTGTTATTTGACGCGCGTAACAATAGCTTGTATATGATCGTTTGCGACAGGGTAAAAGCAAGCTCTGGCAACAAAAGGATATCTATTTATTGCAGTGACAGTCTTCGCAACTAGTAAAGGCTAGTAGACGCCTTGTCAGTTTACGCTCAAGCCTCAATCGTCTTTGCACGGTGAAGCCCAAGACGGAGTAACTAGGAAGATTGCAGATTTCCTCATGAGTCAAGAATAGCAAAGAACCATTCCACAAAGACCTGATCGCAGGCGTGAGATCGGGGCCGTACCAAATCTCGCCAGCGGCGGTGAGACGTACATGGAAGTCTTGTTGTACATTGTTTGCGAGCGTCACTGAAATTGTTTTGAACATAAATGCCGCATTCTCCTGCGCCTCTGTACCAGTGAGAGGATCGTCTCCGCATGAATAGTGGGAATGTCAGCGCGGTGACTGCTGCAACGATTGAGATACGTACCTTGAAATTTGTGAAGCTACAACGACGAACCGAACTTTGAAGTCAGAAGGTCTATCCACCAGGACCGCGAACGAAAGTAGGTGGGGTCAAGATCGCTGGGCTCCTGGCAGTCAATGTGGAAGATCTGTAGAGCATTTTGAATGATTTGGAACGGATTCACAGGGGGTGATGATGCAGGTGAGCAGCGAAAATAAAGCGCTGGGCCAGCTGGCGTGACTATATGCCTCATCAAGTTTCGCTTGCAGTTGGCTGTGGCCGATGCCAACTTGTCAAACTCCAGGTAACTGCCAGATTGGTAACATCAACGCAATAATTGTCTGTTTATTAATGAACCGTCCGAGTTGGGCTGTAAAAATTATACCACTGGTACTATAGAGTCTGACATTACTTAAATCTGATGAAAAATCAACTGTTCTCGGCTAGACTTGACTGGTTCTGATACTCGATGTATTCCTGGCCCCTTTGCGATTGAAGGATGGATTCGATAGTACTGCCATATGGATACTGATAGACGCGAGCAAGGTGTTCACGCTCCTCCTGAGACAAAGGGACCACTTCGGACACAATCGCCGCCGCTTTTTCCACATCAGAAACTGTGTCCGCCGCCGTGTTGTCTCTCTCTCCTGTTTCATAATAAGGAGTATCAAGGATCATACGGAGTGCTGGTATCGAAAGATGGTTTGCATCCGGGTCGCGGCCTTGGATCCGCCGTAAAAGTACTTTCGGGTCGCCCCGGTACTTGCTAGCTGACGGATGTCTGTTATGCATCTTCTCACACGCGTCATCCATGATTGTTTGTCGGCGAAAGTGAATGACAAGTGGTCTCAGCTATTAGTGGTACATCAGTTGGAACCATTTAGGTTGTAAGATGCGACGTACAGGCGCAAATTTATGCTGAAGGCCTTGGAAACGCGTTTTCAGTCCATCAAATTGCTCGCGTTGCATGCTATCAGCCTTGAGCTTGGAATAAGATTGGAGTCATTCAGCGGATTCATTGATTGTTAAATATTAAATGCTACTTACGTTCTTAACTGCTATTCGAATCAGCCGGATCTCCCGCAGGACCGCTAGAAGGCTAACATCCCGACGCGGCATATTTCTAGGCTCAGATGGTTAGGTCACAAAGAGGGAAAGTCTCATGTATCTGATAAGTTCGTCTATTGTTTGGTCACCCCAAATAAGTTCCTTTTTTAGAATCGATCGTAAAGTTGGCCATACGGTTTCGCAACCTTCAATCAGTATAGCAGTCCAGGTATGCAGTGACCCATTTTGCAGGTGGTAGGTAAGCTGGCGAGGTTATTATTCAAGTAGTAACATGAGGGCTATCCTACATCAGGAAAATTCTGGTTTGGCTTATGCACTTTGGGGACTTAAAATGTCTTTCCTGCCTTAGTGATAAAAATGGCTAAGACCATCCTAAGACTCTAAGTGCATTAAGGTCATTGATTTTTACCTGATTTTTTCCAAGTCCAAGATAAGGCCATTGACAATGGTCATGTCTTATATAAGTCTAAGTGTCTTTGTCAAGTCAAAATAAGTCACTAAGCTTGGCGTGGGAAAGTGAGAAAAATGCGAATACCTCATTAACTAAGCCATTTTTGGCAATTCTGATTTTAGATTTGGGTTTTTCGACATCAAGAGCACCACTTTGATGTCACGTGATTATTACGTAATACGTTCCCACGGTCAATATGGTCCGTGCGCATGACCGAGGTATATAAAGGAGGGCCTCTAGACCCCCTCCCATGCCCCAGGTGCCCAGGGACTTCTCATAAGGCATCAGTTAAGTTGTACTAAGTCAAGCTAGAAAGTAATTAAGTCAAAAGAGTAATAAGTTACTAAATAAGTAGTAATAAGTGTAAAAGTACTTAAAAATCAATGCCACTTTTTTTGACCTTATTTTCGGCTACTTAAGACAAGATAAGGATCATAAGACTATCACCTACCAAATAAGTGGCAAAAAGCACTTGTAAGTCGAGCACCTGCAAAATAAGTTGCAGAAAGTGCAAATAAGCGGTAGAAAGTGCAAAATAAGTGGCAGAAAGTGCTTGTAAGCCAAGCACCTGTAAGTGGTGCCAGTAGGCTGGGTTTGGCTTCCAAAAGTCCCCAAAAATAAGTCAATTAAGTCAGCTTTTTTATTTTAAGGCTCTCAAAAGAGGGGGGGGGGGTGCCTTATTTTACTTATATAAGTCAAAAATAAGTCCACAATTTGGTAACTTAAAAATTACTTATTTGTCTTATTTAAGTCAATAAGTCCTGATAAGGCAACCCAGAATTCTCCTGATGTAGGAAGCAACTCTACGGTAACATGCCGAAAGGAAAAGCCGTGGCATCGCTAGTGACTTGTAGATGTGGGCCACCAAGTGGCAGGTCCGAGGCCCCTCTCTTACATCAGGAAAACAGCTGGTTTTGCTTTGGCAGCTTCGGCTTTGCCAGTAGAGCATTCCTGGGCTTTAGCTTTGGGCATGCCCACTTTTTAAGCTTTAGCTTTGGGTCTGCTGGCTTTTTGAGCTTTAGAATTTGTCCAAGTTGCTTTGATTGCTTTAGCTCTGACCATGACTCAGGCTTTCAAGGGAGATGAGAAACATATTTATCTTAAAATACTGTCTAAATACAAAGGTCAGGTTTCAAACACACGTCCACATTTGGTCCCAAATCCCTTGGAGTCCAGAGTGAAAAGGTGTAGAGATATTTCCTAGGTGCCACCGTATATAACTGTAAAACTTCTGACAGAATTCTGGAAATGTACATTTTGCGGGAGAACCACAGCTGATAAAAAAGATCGTGCCAAAACAAGCGAATTAGATAACTACGGCCGTTATGCATGAGAAAAGAACAAACGTAATGAGAATACCACTTACCTGGACAACTTGAGAACGCATAGCGATGAATGCATTGAACAAGAACTTTTGATTTGATGTGTAGGGAGGTGATGTTAAATCCCGCTTGCTGCTAGCAGACGAGGGAGGGGATAGATCACGTACTTAAGGCTTAGGCACGAAAGTGTCAATGATGGTGGGAAAGTCCTGGTCCGAATTCTTTGGATGGGTAGCGGGAAGGCATTGATATGGCGAAAAGCCAGTCTAGAGGGTGAGTTGAGGGGTCACTCGAGAGAGCCAAGGAGGAGGATCACCATGTTTTCGTGTACCCGCAGTAAAGCCGAGAGATGAGAGATGGACAAGAACGGGCGGTTAAGTCTGCACACAGCTTGTCGATAAAGGTGATATTGATGGGTGAGGAAGACCAGAAGAGAGTTGAAGGGAGATCGTCGAAGGGCATACAATCGAACGGGATCAAGGCTTAAGAGCAGAGACTTATTTGGGAGACTTGGTGACCTGTTATAGGCGTAAGGATTACGCAGAGAGCTGAGAGCGGAGAAATCACCAAATCATGATTGATAATTTAGGACGTGTCTGAAGTGACGAGAGAAGCGATGATCTTCGTTACGAGAGGTGCTGGCGGGCTGCGCAGTAACGGAAGACGGAGGTGCTTGAGGGACGGGTGCGACATGATGACGAGGCTGATACTGTTGATGCTGCTGCAGGAGCGATGGCGCGTGAAGGGATGCATAGCGGGGGTGTACTGCAGTGTTGTAGCCACGGAGGGAGCCGCCTGCTATACTGGGAGGTTGGGACTGCATTGGTGGCACGCTGAGGTTTGCAGGGAGGGAACGGTGTTCAGCGCTGGGCTGCGTACGAAGGAACGCAAGAGTTGGAAGCGCGAGATGGTGTTGGGGCGGTGGTAGCCGCACCTACATCGTCCAATTGGTCGCATTGGTGTCAGCGTCCAGATCAGTTGGTTGTATTTCTCGAGATGGGCACCGGTTATAGCTACGTGTGTGGTCAGAATACGAGAAAAATAATGAAGATATCTCACTTGAACGCGATCGGGGGAGCGCTAGCGTTGAAACCGGAAAGAACGAGTTGCGGGATTAGTCGGATGCGAAATGCGGCACTGAATCCAGCGTAGGGGGTGCACCGCAGTGTTGTAGCCAAGGTGGAGGGACTCGCCCGGTACTGGGAGCCATGATGGATGCTAGCTGCCATGGACATCGTAATAGACTACGTCGGATCGGACTTTGTCGCTGTGTTGAACCTCGCTCTCTGCTGGGCGCGAAAGTGTCGATGACAGTCTTTGGATGATGCGGTAGAGTGACCGCATCCTGCGGAACGCACGGGATGGTGGCCGATGGTGCTGGGGTTGAGGGAAGTGGCTGGCTGGCAAGTACGGCGGATCGAGGGGCGTGAGATCTTTGAGGTGGACTGAGGGTGTACAGGGCTCTTCGGGCGTGGGTTTAGGATGGAATGGACGTGTTGTGAGGGCGAGGCAATGGGTGAGCGAGCATGACGATGTCGGGGAGCGTTGTGATGCGTGGGAAAGAGGCGTGTAGTCGCGGCTCGGTAAATGCCGATGTGCGGATTTTCCACTCGTATTCTGCTGGAATTCCACATTCCACGCGGAACGTGTATAGGCTGTGCCAGCCAAACTCGCTGTGGATACAGTGAATCAGTGATACAGATTCCGTGCAGAAATGGGGGGGGGGACTCACACGAAGTGCTCATTTTTAGTATGTGGATTATATAATCCAGGATGTGCCGGCGTTTAACGGGAACAAGAATGGAGAGTCGTTTCAGATTATAAAACCGAGACCTACGTTTCACTACGGCCTCGGAATGTGCCCAGTCCATGGCCAGAAGCCTGGGGCTTGGGCCTCAACGCATCTACCCAGGTTTATATACCATAGAATGCGTGGCGTGTGCCCTTGCATGTCTTTCGTGCTGCGTCAAACGCTTGGAGACCGACGGACGATACGGGTCTTCCGCCGGATGAGATTGACGGCGCGCTGTCACCCAATGTCACAGGCACATATCTTGGCGCAGGCAGCCGACACGACTCACCGAGACGATTCCCGGTGTGGGTTACCTGCCAAGAAGCATGCCCACAAACTGGACGTGTCTTGAATGTGTCAATCCAATGGGAGCTGGACGAGTCGAAGTAAATCATGTAACGCCAAGTTGCGCAGCCCAATGGCAAACGTGCGTATTTACCAAGGCTCAGTCAGAGACGTCTCCGGCAACACTGACAAGAGGCAATGCCTTTTTGTCACGGGAACAGCGGCAAATGATGCATAGACTATTCACGCTGTCTCTGCAAACTCATGGCCATGGCTGTATGAATTTCATCTCAATACCGTTGATCCACTCTACCACACCTTCTGATCCATGTCTGATTTTGCACATCATGATCGGTTTGCCAGTCACACCTGCCGAGTCTTCATACCTTCTGGCCACGAGCAGCTCAACGAAGATTATATCTACGCCAGGTGAAGGAGACAACGACAGGTGTTGACTCACAACTTGTTCGCGAACAGGGCCGACCTTCATGGCAAGCATCTCCGACCCGAGACGCTTGGTATTACGTAGCACATTAAATAAATGATGCCGCTAGTGCTGCCAAGTGTTCGCTGTACCATCGCCCAGCCATCTCGTGTTAAATCCACATGCATAAGGATTGCTGTTTCACGCTTTACCAACTTTGCCACTCCCTTTTTATGAGATCAACCGCTCATATAGGGCCATTTGTGACCCTCTCTTGGCGCGCCAGCATTCGGTCACCTTCGAGTCCATGCTGCATCTGAAGTACGGTTTCGTACAGCTCATACTACCTTACGTTTCACTTCATGACTTTGCATAGATGGTCCCTATCATGTAAATAATACAATCGTTTGCGTCTGCTAGAGTCTGCGATGGTTTCCGCCGGCGACAGCAGGATTCCAAGTTCCAGCCACATTGGACGTAGAAACGTGTGTCGGGGAGATCTTGTGCAAACTGCGAATGAACCGAGTCTTGAAGCTTGAGTCCCTGCGTCAGGTCACGCGATAGGCTCACGCATCAGGACCCAGGACGATGCCATTTGCATCCGGCGCCTCTCGAGAGTTCATTTGACCTTACATGGCTAAATTGTGGGCGCAGAATCTCATGATTCGAATATCCACTGGACGGCTTGGAATTGATAGGGATCAAGGTTGACGATAGACTTGGCAGTAGAACCAATTTGTTTCCACCGGTGCAGGTGGTGGAGCTGATGAAAGCAAGTAAAAATACTGTAAATCTGATCAAGTCACCGCCCGATCACCTGATAATCAGTGCTGGAGGCCCGGTGATGGATCGCGATGATGATCAGTACTTACTGTCAGTGTCAACAAGGATACTTTGATGACAATGGCCTTTGCTTTGGAGCGTAAACTGGCATAATGGCTATGTCTCATTCACAATCAGAGTGCATCAGTGTATCGCCATCATTCTGATATCGAACTTCGGGATGCCGTACTTGATGTAGCTGAGAGTTGTTACACTTGAACTGCTTGGCGTTCACGACTTTAGTTTCTATCTGTAAGATATTCTGGAGATATTTATTAGAGTAAGTATTATGTCATCATTGTAGAAAAACGTGCCAGCTTCATGTTTTTGATGCCGTATTGAGATAGCATCTTGACGGTAGAAGCCGAAAAAGCCCCAAGGCGTCGACAAGGTTCTCAGATGCAGTCGCATCAACGGCATCTCCTAATGGTAATACTGCATCCTCAATTGGTCAGTATGATATGGATCAGTCTCAGCGACTTACGCTCCATGAGTACAAATATGGTCCAACCATCTGTAGGAAGGATAGCAATCTATTTCGTTAGGCAATACATGATGCACGATACTCCATCGTCACGAGGTTGTTAGTAACTGTCAACTTCCACTCGCTTGTTGTCAGGATGCACCGCCATCTGAAATGTAGCCTACTAAGGGCAAATAAGAGATGCTTGTCTTAGGGGTATAAAAGGCCTGCAATTTTGGCAAAGAGAAGCAAGCCACTCACAGCTTACTCCAAGAACTTCTCCGCACATCGAATCCTCTTCAATAAACATGCAATTCCGTGCCCAGTTGTTCGTTGTTCAACTACTTGCTGCCGCTCTTCTGCTCTCGAGCGGTGTGCGCGCTTCACCTGCAGACCCTCAGCTTATTGCGAGGGGGCCGGAGCTCAGCTGCCAAGCTTGCGACATATGGGGAGCTGGGGATGCGTGTTGCTCTGCTAGTTGCATTGCCCATGGTCAGGGCATACACGGAGGCTACTGCGATTCCCGTAAGCGTGTTCTTTGACAATAACAGATAAAATAAACTGAAGGAATTATCGCTACAGACAAAGTGTGCCACTGCACTGTGTAAGCGTGGAAGCATTAACTATCCAGAGTTTGCGGTTTTGGTGAGTTGCCTGTCTCATTAAAATACCACTAGATTGAATCTAATAGGTAGATTCGCCTCGTCTTGTTATTTGACACGTGTAACAATGATTTAGTAGTTGCTTGTATATGATAGTTTGAGATTGTCAATCATTACCTTGCCTTAGTACGAATCCGGGCCAGTTTGTGAATAAGTGTAGCACGACTAGGTGCCATGACGGTGGGTGCAGACCTAGATGTTTCGCGCCGCCGAGCAACATTCAGTGGACAAACTTCATGAGCATCAGAAAATACACCACCGACGACTGATTGTTCGAATACGAACTTGGTTTGATGTGAGTGTGAGGCGCCGCGTAAGTACAAAAAAGGAAATTACATAATGGAGGAATTTTTTGGTTCTTATTATACCGTCATCAAGCACGACGACAAGACTTAGGCTTGGCCGCTTAAGGGCATTTCTAGTATATGCACCGACGAACTCTCCATCTCACCGGTACCACTACTACCTCCCGATGCATCGCTGCACCGTGTCGTCGTTTGGAGCTTCGGGCCTTGTCAACCTCGGACGAGCAGAGAACTTACGCCTCTGAAAAACAAAAAGGGGACAAGGCTTCATATTATGGCAGAGGAAAGAGGAGGTTGTCTCCAGAAATGCAAATGATGAAAGATACTTTCATGCTAATTAACAAGGCCACCAAAAAGAATACGGACCGTTCTGGATGGAGGGGTATTAATAAGCGGAGGTCTGAGGAAACGAGACTGAAGGCCGATATCAGGGTGGCTGGGTGGGGGGTGAGAGCTCTCGGGGAAAGCCACAGGGAGAAGCTTGTGCAAGTGGAAAACCTAGAAACGGGTCATGGAGGGATAGCGAATCAGCCGGCGCAGTTGCCATCGTTGATGAAGCAAGCTTATGATGCTAGTGAAGGGCAAGAACACGAGCAAGATTTGGTGGCAATTACATACGAGCTTGGGATGTTTGTGGAATTGAGACGGTGATTTCTCTTATATTCCCCAATGAATCTTCCTCATTTGTCATTTTCTATAGAAATGAGATATCCACACATGGCGTTATCGTGGGCGAAAGATCCGCTGCTGGACGCCTCTTTTACCCTTGCCTCATGTCTTCTGGTGAAATCTGGACACCCAATGTTAACGACATATACTTTTCCCTTCCACCCATCGCCCCTAGCGATCTCGCGCGGCGTTGCGGCACGGACCCCATCGCGACTAACGAAGGTCAGCAGAATGCGCGTGTGCAGATGCTCCGGCGCATTCGCCTTGTCGAGAAGGCATTGGAAAATAAATATCATGTTGTGTCTGTAAATGCACATGACCTGTACGAAAAATTACGGCATCCGGATCCACACCAGTGGGGCGAAACGACGGTTGGAGAAGTTACAAAGACATTGAAATTGCAAGGCTTGATATCCGAGTTCGCGGTGCACAGGTTCTTAATGAACAATCCTATCAATTTTGTCGCGGAACCGGGTTACAGAGCCTCCCAGAAATTCAAAGTCGTCCCTGAAGCGCACGTCAAGGACCTAGAAGCAGTCGAAGCGTGGATGAGAAAGGAAGACGGTCCATTAACCAAATTCGTCCCTGAAGCGCACGTCAACGACCCAGAAGCAGTTGAAGCGTGGATAAGTCCATTAACCAAATTCGCACAGAAAGCGTGGCGCATCGTCGTTGCAAACAGAGAGAAACTCAGGTTGGGATTTGCCGGCGCACCCAGCTGGCGTCGTGCACACCACGCATGGGACGCGAATGACCGGACGATCTTGCGTGTGCTAATAAACGCCTTGAGGTTCCAAAGAAGTACTCAATCTGATCCATATGTCATATTTGTAAGCGCGATTCTGAAAAGGTTAGATTTGGAGAGTCCGGTTGTGAAGGATCACGAGCTTCAAGCGACGCTTGTTGAGCTGGGCATTTTGGCACCCTGGCAAGATCTGGTAGTCATTCAACCGCACCTGGATCTCGATCTTGAACCAGAACACAAATCGAAAAGGGCGAAGAAACAGAATGAGTTGGTGCAGCGGGGATTCAAAATGATTAAGCAGGCCGCGACAAACCGGCCTACGACGCAGGCGAAGAATCGGTTGGGGCCCGAAGATTTTCATCCCTCGGATCCACTCGAGGAAGTCCGACATGATTTTGGCGATATGAAGATATATGTTGTCGATGATTTCAACGCGCAGGAGCTCGACGATGGTATTTCTATCGAACGCGTACCTCTCGAGCCAGGCAGTATGTGGATACACGTGCATATAGCCGATATGGCCTCGGTAATACATCCAAGACATGTTTTCGCAATCGAGGCAAGCAAAAGACAGGAAACAATGTACTTGCACAATGCATTCCCGCTTTTTCCGCCCTCTCTTACCCACTCCCCAACGCATGGATTGTCTCTTGGCTCGAGAGGGAAGGGTGGGGGCCCACTTCGTGTGCTTACATTCAGTTGTAAAGTTGACGCAGATGCAAAGATATTAGATTACAAGATACGTGCAGGCCTCGTGCGGAATATCAAAACAATCGACTATGATTCTGTGGACCGCGCTCTAGGCCTACCGTCTCATGCTCATTATCCGTTTGGTCGACCTTCATCCACGACTGACACAGAGACTGCATCGCTATCAGAAGAGGAAATACAAGATTTTCGTGACCTACTTGCATTCGCCGATGCTGCGACTTCTCAGCGCGTAAAGAACGGCACCTTTGCCATTGATCATGCATTGGGAAAAGTTCAATTGGGTTCATTACCGGAGCGCATGCCGACGTGGCCGACCCTTAAACCCTCTGAATTTTCTGGCTTCCCTTCGATGAATTATATTGTGCAGCGAACAAGCGACATGGAACGTGGGTCGCGCAGTGTAATTGCCGAAGCAGCTAAGTTGGCTTGCCGTGTAACTTCACGCTTTGGGTTGGAATGGAACCTTCCGCTTTTGCGTCGTCATGCTCCTCCATTTGTCCCTAATAATCCAACGGATCTCTGCAAGATGATGGTTGCACGGACATCAAATGGCTACGCCGAACCTCACATAGCAGCCAAGTACATATCATTCTCCCCACCTTCGACATATACGCTATTACCGAAGGAACATTTCCATTTGGGTGTCCCTGACGGCGAGGGCTATGTCAGGTCAACGTCTCCGCTGAGGCGATATAGTGATCTGGTTGTACACTGGCAGTTGCACCATGCACTCCTCGGTGGAAGGGCCGAGTTTTCCACACCACCGTTCAGCGCCGACGACCTGGAGAAGTACATGGCGAAACTTACGGGGCATGAAAGCCGGCAAAAGGGGCTGAGGTTTCACCACCAAAGGTATTGGCAGACAATGTTTATTCATCGGTGGGTGGAAGGCATAAGGCTAGGACATATTGATCCAGACAAAGTTGTGGGAGGGAAGAATCCAATGGATGAGCTCTATGCGCGAACACAATTGTTGCCAAGGGTCAACCCGCAACTGAGGTATGAAGCTCCAGTCACGCTTCCAGATATTGGGGCCCGTGGCATACTACTCCTCCCTGATCGCACACTCGACGTGGAAATCGGTACAGAATTTAATGTGAGGCTGAAGGAGGTGAAGCTGGGGGTAAGGCCGATGATGACGTTTGAGGTGAAGGAGTAGAATTATATCTAATCTAATCTAATCTAATCTACATAATCCTAGCTTACCAGAAAAGGCATATATCGAAATGAGTGGTTCGATTTTTTAATACTTATAAGTTATAATTCGCCGTTTTTCTCTGGTCCTTGCTCTTTCTCCCATGTCATCACCGTCCGCTGTCCTCAACGGCACCCTGCCGTTGCCAACGCCGGACTCATGGGTTAACATGTTGCCTCAGAGCAAATCTAGGCTTGCTCTTCTGGTCTTCTTGTATAGTCCGGTCGCCGTTATCTTCTTCAATGTTGTCTGGCAGCTGGTACATATTTGCGAGTCTAACTTGTCCGTTCTTGACCCTGATTTGAATTGCAGGTGCGCCCCCGCAAAGTCAACGAGCCACCTGTCGTATTTCATTGGCTACCATTCTTGGGTTCTGCGACCTCTTATGGCAACCAGCCTCTTGAGTTTTTCTTCAAGTGTCGGGAAAAGGTACGTCCCGTGCTGCGCTGCTCCGTATATGCTGACCGGCATCCTAGTATGGCGACGTGTTCACGTTTATTCTCTTTGGGCGCCGGGTAACTGTCACGCTCGGCCCCAAAGGTAATAATTTTGTACTCGGGGGCAAGTCGACGGTATTGAACGCCGAGGACGCCTATACGGTGCGTTGGTATCCGGTTTGAATGCTGCACGACGGACTAAGCGACATGGTACGATAGCATCTGACGACGCCTGTATTCGGCAAGGACGTGGTATACGACGTGCCAAACGAGAAATTCATGGAACAAAAGAAGTTTGTCAAGGTTGGACTGTCGACAGATAACTTCCGAATGTACGTTGGCATGATCGAGGATGAAGTTGAGCACTTCATGAAGCACGATATCGCATTCGATATTTTCCAGCGCAATGATGTTAATGAATGGGGGAAATTCGATGTGGCAGAGGTGCTCGCTGAGATCACGATCCTGACCGCGTCCAGGACATTGCAAGGAAAAGAAGTCAGGGCTGGTCTAGACAAGTCATTCTCGCAACTGTACAATGACTTGGACGGGGGATTCACGCCGCTTAATTTCCTTTTCCCAAATCTACCGCTAGAGAGTTACCGCAGAAGAGACAGGGCACAGGAGAAGATGAGCCAGTTCTACATTGATATCATTAGGAAACGTCGCGCGGGTGGAACTGATGTAAGCTCTGATGCTTTTCGTGATTATTTTCCTTGGCTCATTGCTGCTCTGTAGCATGAGCACGACATGATTGCCGCCCTAATGCAGCAGGAATACAGGGATGGAACGCCGCTCAGGGACCATGAAATTGCTCATATCATGATAGCTCTTCTAATGGCTGGCCAGCACACGAGTTCTGCTTCTGGTTCATGGACTATTCTCCATCTCGCACATAATCGCGAAGTTGCGTACGTACCCAAACCGGTTCATCTTCAGTACCATCGAGCTTACGTTGCATATCAGTGACGCTCTATATCAAGAACAGGTTAAATTTTTCTCCACCCCGGACGGTAAACTTCGTTCCCCGACTTACGAAGAGCTCAAGACTCTGCCCCTTTTGGACGCGATCATTCGCGAGACTCTTCGATTACACCCACCCATTCATAGCATTTTCCGCAAAGTCCGTGATGACGTGGTTATTCCCTCTACCCTTGCTGCTCCATCCAAAGATGGCATATACGTTGTACCCAAAGGACACTATGTCCTCTCTTGCCCTGCCGTAAGCCAGGTTGATCCAAGAGTGTGGAAGGATGCCCTGAAATGGGACCCATACAGATGGAGTGACCCTGAAGGTGTTGCAGCTGAGGCTTCCAGGACATACGCAGATGAGCACGGAGAAAAAATCGATTATGGATTCGGCGCGGTTAGCAAGGGAACGGAGAGTCCTTATCAGCCATTTGGTGCTGGTAAACATCGGTGCATCGGTGAACAGGTTCGTCCTGATGTACTTCACATATCATGATCCTAACGCTAGTACAGTTTGCGTACCTTCAACTAGGAACCATCATCTCGACTATTATCCGCAAAGTTGAGCTCAGGATCGCCGAAGTACCAGCGCACAATTATCACGTATGTATACATTCGCTATCCAAGTCTAGGCCAGGTGCTGATGGAATCTATTAGACGATGATCACGATGCCTAAGAAACCGCGCACGATATACTACCGTCGCAGAGACTTCGATTAAAAGTTTCCCTATACCAAATGGAACAACAGAGACTTCGTCATAATTAGGCAGATATATATACCAATCAGCTGTCAGTTAACATAAGTAGTATTTAAATGTCTTAGACTGGAAGAGTTCAGGGCCAGACTTGATCCGTCGTTCACTGTAATGAGAGAGGGCCATTGAATCATTTCGCATCATTACATCGTCAATATGACAACTCGAAAAAGCTCTAGATAATCAAAGTATGTGAGGTCATTCCAAAAGTGGGCATAAACGAGTCATAAGGATCGTAAATGTATCCTGATAAGATTAAGAGTGAAGGTCGAACGGGGTGAACATATGCCAAGGGGATGAAAAGGTTTCCAAATAAAATGTTCTTGCAGTGATCTGATATCACATCACGACACACCATTTCCGCTTTTGTCCGTCTACATCTCCATCAATCGCAGGACTTGTAGATGCTCCCGCCTCGTTTTGGACATTGAGAGTCTCAAAGACATCGGTAGTAGTGGTCACCTTGGGTGAAGGAGCAAATTCGCCTTGCGCAACGTCCAACGACGTTCTACCCTCGTTAGGCTTAGGCGTAAACCAGCCACCGGGGAAGAACTTGGAGGATGACGATGATGAAGAGTCTTGGCGACTGTGGCTGCTCTCGCTTGGAGAACGTGACATCGAAAGCCATTTTGGTAGTACCCATAGATATGCAACTAAGGCACGCAGCCCAAACAGCATGAATTTTTCATTTTGAGCAAAGTTTTCGGCGCCCGTCACATTGTATTCAGGCCGCAGCTGTACAGCGTTTGGTTCCTGAACCTCATTCAGCTGAGGCTGTTCGACATGAATTCAGATTATACTAGTCATTCAGTTTAAGTTACTAACCTCTAAGTCACCAGAAACGGACCCCTTTGCGATGGGCTGAGATTCCTGCTTGTCCTCGCCCTCAAGGGAAAGACTGGAGCCCTGGTGCATCACCGAATAGCTCGGCGTCCAGGGTTGATCCACCACATCGGTCGTAGCGTTATTAGACTCCGTGTTGGTCAGCGAAACCGAAAGAACAGGACGAGTGATCTTATCGGCAGATGATGTAGCGTCAATTTTACAAGTTGCACTATCACTCTATCAAAACATTAGCTTAACCTTTTGCCATACCAAAATAAAATGATGAATACCTCGCCAACTGTAGTTAGACTATCCGCTGCAGCCTCCACAGCGGCAATCGCGATGACAGGTGCAACTACGTCGATAAGAGTAGCCTGTTGCAGAGAGATGAGACGACAGTACTGGAATGACTGATAAAATCCAAACCTCTGTGTTCTTGTAGACCTGTTCATCTTGCAAATCTGTAGTATGCATCGCATCGTCACTTTGAGAGTGATGAACAATTTCAGCAACGGAGATGTCTTTCGACACGGGTGGCGAGGTCCAAGGATCTTGGAGTGCTACAAATTCAGTAGATTCAACATCGTGTGTGGGAGTTTCTTCGAGATCTTTCGAGGTGACTGGGGGTGTTCCTTGGGAATGAGCGCGGTACGGCGGTTCAGGCGTTACAAACTCGGAAGCTTCAAGTTCCTTGGCTGCGACCAGCGGTGATCCTTGAGAGTGAACAGAATATGAAGGCGCCCAAGCCACGGTAGGTTGTTCATCCGCGGTGGGTTCAAGTTCGGCAGAGGCTACATCCAGTTCCGCGGGTGGAATCGATCCTTGAGAATGAACAGAATAAGATGGTGTCCATGACTCGGTAGGAGCTTCCAGAACCGCGCTCTCGATAGATTCTGTCGATACAGACAATATAGGTAATTCAGCCGCCTGTTCCTTCGACTCGAGTGATGACTCGACTTCAAGTGGTTTCGTATTGGCTGCTGGTGTTACGGTCTCTTCAAGGACCGTGGAAGCACCTTGCGATTGAGCCGAATACGAGGTTGTCCATGTCTTCACCGACGACTCGAGGGTGTCAACGAGAGAGTCCAATGACTCCTAAGAAGCAGCTTAGTACTGAACAGATATTCGTAGTGTTAACTTACCTCTTCATGCGATGAAGTTTCTGGGGCTTTATTTACTCCTTCATCGGCGAGTGCAATCACGGTCGCACTTGCCGCGATCTCTTCCGTTGGCGGCTGCCCAACTGTGAGATCAACTATCATCAAGCAACCAATGACGAACCTCGGTAGTGTCAGTCGACACAACATCTATATTTTCCTTGGTTTCGTTCCCTGATTCGGTAGATTCTTGGACCACCACAGTCTCAGGAACTTGTTCATTATCGTCCTCCATTTTAATCTCGCTTTCCACAGCATCACCAATGTCCGGCTCAGCTTGAAGTTCAGCAGCGACAGTTTCAGCAGGTACAACATCATCAGCGGCGTGTTGCTCCTCCGCCATAGGGGCGATTTTCGCGTTTGTCTGTGTCAGAACTCCTTGTAAATGCACAGAATACGAAGCTGTCCAAGGTTCTGCACTCGGTTCCAGGGGTTGACCATCAGCAGTATCCTGACGCGGCGTGAGTACGAGTACGATGAAATGAAAAATCACCAATACCTCAGAAGCTACACTTGCTAGTGGTTCTTGCTCGGCTACCTCTTCGGTGAGAACAGGTGTGGCAGCGGCGACCACATCAGCGAATTTCTCTGTCTTGAAGTCATTTTCGATCGGCGCCTTTTCCGCGTCCTCTTCGAGGAACTCTCTGTGACCTATAGTAGTTACTTGGAATGAGGGTGACCAGGGCGATTTCGGTCGTTCAATTTCTTCAGCTATACTAAGCAGGTGCGAGGGCTGAGATTCATGCTCCTTGAGCTATGTCTCGTTAGATTGATAGGTCTCTGCAAAATGTTCAGACATACCTCAATCCCGCTGTCAACGATTGGGGTGAAAGTTGTCGTGTCAAGAGCGGTCTGTACATATAGGTTCTCTGTTTTGAGCCCAGTCAACGGTTCAGCGTCCACTGCATCGTCTTCTATTGTTTCTGTTTGTTGTTCTCCCGCTGGGACTGTGATCGGCGGCTCCAAAACATCGGACAAATGTCCATTTTGGGCAAGTGTAGGAGCCTCGTCATGTACCATTTCTACATTTGCTTCCTTCACCGACTCGGACGAGACAGCAGATAGAGTCTCCTCGACAGCATTTGTTGCCAACGCGATCGAAGCACCTTCAAGCGCAACCTCAGCATCGTCCTTGATACCCGTCTCAGATACTTCCTGTCCGTAAAGCGTAGGCTCGACTAAGCTCTCCGGCTCGGTATCTGCTACACGGCCAAGGGCACCCTCTGTTGACGGTTCAGTGGGGTCGACAGTAGCTGGCGTCTCCTCTACTGCAATTTCCTTTTGAGCAACTCCAACAGGGGCATCATCTGCCTCCACAGAAATAATGTTATCTTCACATGGTACGTCCTGGACTTCAACAGGAGCAGCCTCAGAAGCAGATATTTCGGCAACTGGTTCTGGATTAGCCTCGACAGCGCTTGCAATCTCGGATGCCTTGATCTCCTCAACTTCAGAGCTGACCTCCCCGAGGGGAACTTCAGCCTCATCAACATGCACAGGGTCATCTTCGTGGGTAGCTGCGGTGGTGACAAGTTCAGCTCCTACTGGCCCTGAGGATTCAATTTCACCAGTACTGTCGGTGACGGGCTTAGATTCTGAAGCATCCCCATTAGCAACTTCAGTTTCAGCAGGCGCTGTCACTTCAACAATGGGAAGCACTTCATCATCAGGTTGGGTGGCAGGCTCAGCTTCGACGGGTGCTGGCCCTGGGGTTTCTTCACTATTAGCTTCAGATTCAATTGCTGTCGACGTCTCCTCGTTGACAGTTTCAGGTATGAGTTCAGCTTCAGCAGGTGCTGAGGTGTCTTGACTAGCAATCTCAGAGAAAGTTTCGACCGCAATGGGAGCAGCCACTTCGGTCACCTCAGCGACAGGTTCGATCTCGATAGGTGTGGTTTCACTGGCGATGACTTCGGCTTTGACGGGTGCAGGAGCCTCCTCGCTGGTCACATCGGTAGTCGGCTTGGAAACAGTGAGTGATGCCTCTTCACCCGCAGCCTCAACGACGGATTCGGCCTGAACAGCGCCTGTTATCTCTTCGCTGACGACGGGTTCAACTTCGACAGGCGCAGACGTTTCCTCGCTGGCACCAACCTCGACGGCAGGTTCAGCTTCGACGGCGACTGGCGCGGGCGTTTCCTCGTTGGTAGCAACCTCGATGGCAGGTTCAGCCTCAACAGTGACTGGGGCTTCTTTGTCGACAACAGGCTCAGGTTCGACGGGCGCAGCGGTCTCATCGCTGGCAGTAACTTCTGCAGTGGGTTCGGCCTCAAGGACGACTGGTGTCTCTTCACGAGCGACAGCTTCGACTTCGGCTTCAACGACGACTGGCGGCTCTTCACTGGTAGCTTCAACCGGCACCGAAGTCTCTTCGATGGCAACCTCATCTTCGGTGGGCACCGAAGCATCTTCAGTGATAGCTTCGATCGTAACAGGTGCCAGAGCCTCTTCACTGGCAGCCTCGGCTTCAACTGCTGCAGTCACTTCTTCGTCAACCTCTGCAGCAACTACAGGTTCAGCGGGCGCAGATTCTTCTTCGCGAGTGATCTCAGTAACGAGCTCTGCTTCGATGGATGCCGGAGTCTCATCAATAGCGACTTCGGCGAGCGGTGTACGAACCGGAGTCGCTTCACTGGTGTTTTCACCAGCTTCAACCGACAGCGGAACTTCCTCAGCGGTCACTTCGACGGGCTCAGCCTCAGCAGTCGGCGCTTCGTCGTTGACAATGGGGCCCTGTACCTCTTCAACCACAGCTGCCGGAATATCTTCTGTTTCCTCTACTGCCGACTCTGCAACCGCCTGAGCCTCAGCGTGCACAGTAACACCTTCACCTGCAAGCTCTTCTACTTGCTCTACCGCGGCATCATCCACGACGCCATCAACCTGCGGCTCTTCGACGAACGGGGTCGTCTCGACTTGCACAGTAACCTCCGGCTGTTCATCAAGCTGTTCCAATGTTGCCTTGTTCCCGTTAGCCTCCTCAGTCGCTATGTGTTCATCCTCTACGATGGGTTGTTCGACTGCCTCGTGGTTATCGTTCCCAACGTTATTAACTTCCGCAGCAATAGGTTCGGCCTCGTGGGCTGTCTCCTCTTGTTCAATACCTCCAACGGCACCTGACTCAACCTCTGGCTTGTTCACCTCGGCAACCATTTCTTCCAGAGTCACCTCGGTCTGTGGCTGTTCTTCTGGGATTTGGTCAATCCCGGCCTTCTCTACTGCTGCAGTCGCACCATCAACAGCCGCTCCCTCCTGGGCCTCCGTTATCGAAACAGGGAGATCCCCTTCGTTAGAGGATGGTTCCGTATCAGTAATAGCGACGGCGTCGCTTTCCGCAGGGACAACGTCCTTTATCTCTGCAGAAGAACCAAGATTACCATACTGAGTAACTAATGCTCAGTGCTACTCACCTTCGACTTGAGCGACTTCTTCCACATGGGGTACATCAACCTGGGTATCTACAGCCGACTCTCCCTCCATGGCAGGCTCGACCGCTCCGACGTCCGGCTTATCAGCGAAGCCATTGTCCTTCCCATCTTCCTTTTTCTCCAAAGCAGGGGGCGGGATCTCAATAGCAGAATCGTTGATAGTCTTATCAGCAAGGGATTCCTCGACCTCGAAAGGAAATTCGAGTACGTCAATCAAAGGGTCGGTATGATAAGGCGCCGTACTCACAAGGACCGTTACGGATTCGCTGGTTGAAGGCCCCTGGTCCTCCGCGATCGTCGCATCGTCAACAACATCAGCGGCGAGTACCTAAAATGCCAATACCATGAGCTGCCGTTCCCGACGAATAACAAAGAAAAGCGTGAAAGCGTGAAAAGAAGGGCAACACTTACGTCGTCCACTTCTTTCACGGATTCATTCTCAGCTGTAACCGCAGGCTAAACAAAGAACTATTTGATCAATCTATCAACGTTGGAGCATGAATATGACACACGTTCTCAGCGACGACAGAATCTGATGGCGACCCAAGTAAGGCGTCTGTGGTATTGTCGGTCTCGCCGTTTTCTTTGCTGTGTGCTGTGATGACCTGTGGCACAGCGTCTGCCGTGGGAGCATGACCATTTGCAGCGTCGGCGGATGGCTGGGTGACATAAAAGGATAAGTGGCATGGAACAGTGAGAAGAAAGGAAACATACACCGGAGACAGACGAATCGGCGTTGGCAGACACGTCAAGATTGGACGCGTCTTCCTTGGGCAACAAAAGGGGAATCTCCAAGGCAGACTCGGAGGACGACTTGTCTGCCGTAATTGACACGTCGGTTGGCTGCTCATGGTCGTGAACTTGGGTAGAAATGGCGAGCGTAATGGAATCGACGGTATCGTTGACGTAGTCCGTACCAGAGACGGACATTATCGGACAAATAGAATAAAGAGAAGTGCCAGGAGAGAGAGATATAAATGGCGGAGAGAGAGACTCCAAGCTAAGAGTCCTTTGCCAGTTCAAAAAGGAAGACTTCGCGAGCCGATCAACCGGATTTCCCACTCACGTGCTCACGCGATAGTGAAATGTCCACATGGATTTATATAGGATGCTAGTCTAGAATAACACAACCCCAACAAGACCAAGCGCCCCTGCAAGCTCAAGCGCTCCAACGCTCAGCCCACCCGCATTGTTCGATTCAGACGCACCACTACCTGTAGACGCAGCGCGCGCAGTAGTGCTGGTTTTACTGGCCGCCGCATTGGTGGCACGCGTAGCGGCCGGTGTGGTCTCCACAGCACTGCTCTGACGTCAGCCACAATATTTTCCACAGCGCGATTGCACCTACCCTTGTGTTCCTGATCCAGAGGCGGTGTTGGAATCCGTCGGTCCAGGCGCGGCAGTCATACACCTACAACTCTTCTTTAGTCGCCGTGTTACGAATCATTGCTTCCACATACCCTTTATCAGTGCCCTGTCGGACTTGAACCTGGTCCGTGAAGGCGGTCTCGCCAGTGCTGTCCTTTAGCGCGAAGGTGCTGTATAACCGTATTAGCCAACGAGCAAAAAACTAATTTCAAAACGCATACATTTGTTGGCCAGGATTCACATTAGCTAACCAAGTTTTGCTCGTGTCGTCCGTTGCGTCAAAGGATTGAATCTGACGATGAGCATTTACATCCGACAATAGTAAATCGAGCAAGCTGCACTCACGGGTTCGCCAGCGACCTGGCCACCTACGTAGGGAATAAGTAAACTAACCTTGACATAACCAAGCCAGCGTACCTGGAAGAAGTGTCAAATAATAAGGCGGGGTGCCCCCGCTCCAAGTAAGTAACGTAGGTTCTATAATGAGCAAGTTATACTATGCGGTCATCCAATCAATCAATCAAGGCATACGGCATTGGACTACACCCGCACTGCACACGCCATTGTCAGGTTGCACTCAAACATGCATACAATCCAAACGACTTACGGCGTGTTGATAGTCAGTGATGCGATGGCCGGCACCAAAGAAATGATCGCGATAGCTGTTAAAAAGAACTTATTCATCTTGAGGAGGGCGCCGCTAAAACGGTAGTAATGATGGACGAAGAAACGAATAGAAAAGAGCGGGGGCGAAAACAGGAAAAGAGAAGGACGGGGTACTTATATACCGCGGAAAGTCGACACTTCGAGATCCGTCGACGTCACACTACTGCCAATGATCGAGATCGCATGGCGAGCCAGCCGAAAGAGCCAAAACATGAGTATATTCCAATATAGTACCTAGTTAGCACCACTCTCGTGGAAGGTTTTTGTACACACATTCACAATCCAATCCAGCTGCTGCGTCCTCCAGGGTTATGCAGGCTCGTGTGCCCTATCTTAACAATATCATAACCCGCCTCTTCTATCATCAAAGAAGGCTCCCTCGATGTGCTCGCCCGAGACATGAACGAAGGTAGAGGCTCAGTAGCATCGATCAAGGGGCTTGGCGCACTCGCAGTGGGCAAAGGGCTAGACGGCATAAAGAAACCCGACAACAGCCGTTCCGCCGCCGAAGGGGACATCGCATTCTCAGATACCGCAGAAGGGATCGCCAGAAATGACTCTGCGTGCCATTCATACCATACTTGGCGTTCGTTCGTCAACCGCCAGATCGACACCTGGAGCTCCGATTTACTTGGCAGGTACAAAGGTTCCTACAACACGTCTCGGAATCAGTTCAACACCCTTACTAATGACGCACTTTGAACGGGAAAAACAACGGGAACCAACTCAGCATATTCTTTGATATCCGATCCTTGCGATGAGGGTGGATGCTTAATCCGATATTGCCGTATAGAACCTTCCGTTCCGACACATTATAAGTTCATCTAGCACCGTAGTCAAACAATGTCTTACCGCTTCAAAGTATCCGGCCAACCCACTATAGACCTTAGTACGACGGCCCAATTTTGATGAAGTGGATTTCACTCACTGCAAGACACCAGCATGCGGTACGTAAAAATTAAGCTTCGCAGAACGCGCGTTGTGGCTGTTGGTCAAAGGTAGACCTATCAAAAGTCAGATACTCCACCACGGGAGCACCAGGGCATCTCACCCCGTGAATCAACAACAAGATCCCGCCTCGGATGCTCAAACTCCCAACATTCCTGAACTTGCGGTCCGCATGTGCCCCTCAAACCGCCCCCATCGCCGCTCAAAATATTGACAGCGGACAACATTACGACATAAGGTGTTTCCAAAGATTTTTCGTCTTCGCCTGACCGTGCTTCGTTGTGTAACTTGGACGACGATAACGGAGCTAAATGCGCCGTGTATGAAGACGGGATAGATATACCATCAGCTGCATCATTCGTGATTAGAAGCGAAACAAATCTGCCACTAAAAAATGAAACAAACGTTTCAAAAACCTCATAGCTCCGTCAAGGCACTCCGGACTAAGCTCATTATCACCAAAGGAACCGAGCAGCTCGCTGACGAGTATATCGGCCAAATCTGGCACCTCGATAAACCGCATGTCACCAAACAAAATCTTGACCTTGTCATCCCACTCTTTCTCCTGTCGCGCTTGTAACCTATTCTACTCGGTTAAGAGATGAATGCGACCCGATAGCATATACCCACGTTACAAAGGCGTTTGGATTCTTCTCGACAGCGTATATGAATGCCACCCTTTGTGACCGTTCAATTGCCTTTAAGCAACGCTCTACAAGTGGACCCCTTCCAGCTCCTGCCACGCAGCATACTCTAGGGAAAAGACGTTCGGACAGCCCTGGCAGCATATCAACCAACTTACATTCTCTCCAAAGTAGCTGGCCGTTTCAAAAGGGCATGGTACATAGCCTAGTCCGCATAAGTATCAAGCGGACAACAACAGGAAGTAACCTTGCCTCTTCGTACTGAGCATACTTTACCGGATCCTGCTCGAAAGTATGATAGGTCGCACTTTGTAGATTGTCCATGAGTGGCTAGATATGGAGTCAAGTTTGGCCTTCGGAATAACATAGGATAGACTGACTTGAAGAGGGGCCTGCAGAAAGTCCTGATAACCCTGTGCGTAATTTTCCACCGTACCTGCCTGTTGCGCAGCCTTCATGGAAGGGCTCGTCTTTTCCAAATGCCTTATGTACTGCATATATGCGGGTTCGCCACCTCGACTATGCAATCTGCCGCTTGCCTCGGACAATACAATAGTCGGTTTATGCTAACAGAGCTACTACTGTTAGAAAACGTCAAGTCGGACAATACAGTAGACTTGCTATCATGCTGTTTCGTATAAACATCTGTGTCGGTTTGGGCAAAACAGGGTACCCTTTTGTGTTTGCGATAAAAGTCGACGCATGTATGTGAAGGTGTCGCACGGATTCGGCGGCCCATTTGCTTAACACGCCCAAAGTGGTGGGGAGGGGAAGACTCAGGTCGAGCACTGCAAAAAAAGTCTCAAAAACAGTAGTTGGGGCATAGGAGGCATCCTTACTCAAAGTCAAACGTGTGTTGTAATCGCATATTGATCTAATAACGTCCCACATTTCCCATGTTGCATTCACTTCGTTTTCTGGTGCAGTCGATAAACTTTGCCTCGGGATTAAAAGCGTTGGGAGATCAGAAGGCTTGGCCTGACCGGTAGGAGGTTCCGGTATAAGCACAGAAGGACTGTAGATCGGAAGTCTGACTGAGAAGGTGAGAAAAGGTGCAGCGCTCAGACAGGAGTTGACAATGCGTGCGTATGATGCGACATGAGATCTGTTTCGAGGTGATGGAAGAATGATCGTTTGGATATTCAAATAGGAAGCATAAGCAATCTCCTGACGGAGTGCCTTTGTGAAAATGCGTTAAGTCAGACTCTAAAAAAGGTTTTCAAGTACGTACGATCTCGGCATCGTGACGAACCCAATCATCTTCAGCATCCAATTCTAGCCATTCCGATATCATGCCTGTGATCCCCTCCGCCTCGTCTGCACGATAAACGATCAGCTGGCCGCCTCAAAATTGGTGCCGCGACTGACCTAATCGCGTCATCGTTACTTCGTCCTTCAAAAAGGCTGGTCTTGCCCTCCATTCCTCAGTACGTCTTTCAACTACCAAGTCACGTTCATGCTCTTCCAACTCTGAAGATTGTATGCACATTTCTGTCCATCGTTGCTTCCATTTGTGTGTTGTGATGGGCAAGCATAGCGCATTATACCCTTTAGCACGGGCTTCGGAAACGAGCTTGAGGACAGGGGTTGCGTGATACTGCACATCAAGTGTGCTAGCAGCCTTGTCTAGGTCCTCAAGGGTGATGTATGTGGCTATTGTGGCGCCTGTGTTCCAGGACATGTTAGACCTGAGATAATATGTGTTTGTTTGACGCGAGCCTCGGGCCCAAGCAACGCGTCAATAGGCACAAACAGCAGATGACGTATGTGATACTAATGGCCTGCTGTGTACAATGGGCCCGCTGCGCCCTGCGCAACACAAGGAATGAAGCCGCGGCTAATCCTTACGCCTGGTCGTCGTTGGCGCTGGGCGACAGGGGAAGAAGCAGGGGGATACCATTTATGTTAAGGGCCCTGGCAGCTTAATTACCCTGATCGAAGTAAGGTATTGATGGTTGATGATCGTGATCACAAATGACCCTTGCACTTCTGATCATGATCAACGATACCAGATCGACAGTTGACAGGACATATCATATCCTGGCATGGGAAATACAGCCATTTTAACTAGTTCCCTCATCTAATCTTTGCCTCTTGGGTTGTAAACTGTCGTGCGCGGCGTCCGCGCTTTCCCCTGCGGCCAGGTCGTGTCCCTTGGCTACTCCATCCAGGACAGTCTTGCTGATAGCATCCCTGAGTTCCTGGTCTGGATCTCGACCTTCTTCTTCAGCACGCTGCATGATTCCCTGAACTGAATCTATAAGCTGAGTTGTCAACTGCTCGGATACGATTTCCTGCTGGTGCTGTGAAGGCTGTGCCGGCGGTTGGTCTGAGATGGGCTGTTGTGAGGCTGCCGTCAGAGATTGCAAGTAGCGCGCGATGTCAGGAAAGTCTTCTTGAAGGTGCTCTATAGGCTGAAAATGGAAATAATTTAATCAATAAAAAGTCTGGTTGATGAAATCAGTGGCATACCGAGATCCCATCGTTGTTGTGGCGGTCGATGACAGCTCCGCGTTCGACTAGGAATTGAGCGGTTTCGATGTTTTCTACTGTGTACAAGGGGGTATCTCCATCGCTGTCTGTGATGTTGACGTCTCCGCCTAGGCGGCCGGTCAGGATAAGGTTTGCGATAGTGGTCGCTGACTAACCCTTGGAGATGAGATACTGTAAAACGTGGAGCTGTGCATAGGAAGCGGCCGCATGCCTTTCTGTGAGTCAGCGGCGTCCGTGGGTAGGGATCAGGAACGCACATTGGAGTGTAAGTGTTGTCATCGGGCTGGTTTGGGGAGAATGCTACGAAAGGGTTAGTGAGAGAGAGAGAGAGAGCGGAGTGAGCGGACACTTACAATTATCCTCTATTAGAAGCTAGTAACTCACGTGAGCGCGGGCAATTAAAGAAGCGAGAAACGTACGCGGACGCGGGGGAGGTCGCCGTCGGCGGCAGCGACCCAGATGTTCTGAGGAAGGCGGGGCATGATATAATAAATGTAAACAGATCGAGATCTAAGATCAGAGCCGACGACCCGCATTTCCGGCCGTTTTGTCTCACCCTTTCTTGCTCTCCCCTGTCAGCCATGAGCTTCCTCGTCAGTCCAAGACTGCACATGCAGCCAGACAACAACCCCTCCACAGACCAAGACTATCCCGACGATCACCAGCCCCTGCCTATTCAAAAGCAACACAACTCCAGTTGCTGTATGTCTGCTTCTCTACGATCGTATTTCGATCGTCTCATCCGTTTTTTGCAGATTGGGCCCTTCTCAATTCATCGCTCGATTTCATTTATTTAGATCCTATTCTTTCCAGTCATCTCGCCGACCAGGCTGGCCTCCTACTTAACAAATCTCTCATTGACTACGTCCATCCCGATGAGCAGGCTTCAGCTAAGCACGATATTGGCGGCGTCGTCGAACGCAAGACAATGCACGGCTCAATAACTCGGTATATTTTTCTCCTTTTCTCTTGTCCCCGGCTGACGATTTATATTTCCGTTTCATGCAGCATACGATTTTCCCGGTTATCCAGAATCCGTCGCATGCTGGGGTACGACGGGCCGCTGTCAAATTCCACATACCGCCAGAGTTTCTCTGGATCCTAACTACATGGTCGTCGACATTGTCACAAACTGGGCTGCGGAGGGCCTCGTGTTATGCTTTATCCACGCAACTGCCGAGCATGATAGTGAAGACTTGAAAAAGTCCGAATGGACAAACTGGTGCGGAACGCCCGTCCTGGACATGCAACAGATACATCGCCTGTACCATGCCCTCCTCATGTACATTCCGCAAGGTAACATGACCAGAGTCTTCCAAATACTATCAAATTCGCAAGAACGGGCTTTATTAGTATCCTGGCCTCCGGACCCAGTCCAAAACGACCCAGGTCCTTCCGGCCGGGACTTCGCAAAGCTGGTCGAGACCGTGGAGTTTGGCGCCAGTCCAGGTTTGAGTGATGCCAAGACCACTTGCGCTAGGCGGTACCGGTCAATTAGACCCCTGCCATTGTTCGCGGATACCGTCGAAAGTATTTTTGTTCCTCATGGTAAGCAGGCGTTAGGGTTCACTGCGGAGTACTATATCTGACGCAACGCGTGTTCCGAAGGGTCTGTTATCTTTGCATGTCACAGAATCAATGCATCCTCTCGCAACGCTACCTCTACGATGCCTCAGGCATATAGCACTTCTACATACCACCCTCAGCAGCAACAATATTACGAACAGCAAACCAACTTTGCGCTCCCTCCTCTTGCGTCTCCCCAGACCGCATACAATGGCAATTACGCTCCGCAAACTCAGAATTTACCGACATCGTATTCAACTCAGCGATGGTCCGCCGAACAGCAAGGCGTGTACCATCAATGGGAATCATCCGCGCATTCACCCTCTCATGTCCCGACTGTAAGTAATCTACGATCTGGAGCATACCCGCCACATCTGCATCAATGGCAGGCCCCGCCCCCGTCATACGTGGACGCGAGTACCAATTCTCAAGCCGGTTTCAATCGGCCAATTTCCCCGGGTTATTCCTATCCAGCAGTAGGAGGTTCCGGAGGCGAATTTCCCACAGACCTTGTGCCGCCTCCAAGGCGTCGAGTGAGCCCAGGTTCCACGCGTGACCATTACTCCACAACTAGCCGCGCGGCCAGCAACAGGCCGATGGGCGTCCTTCGGTGTTCAAGCTGCAAGGCGACCCAAAGCCCGGAGTGGCGTAAGGGACCGAGTGGGAAGAAAGAATTGTGCAACGCGTAAGCTCTGTCTTTGAGATCCGAGCAATGATTGATCATCAATGCAGGTGTGGTTTACGCTATGCTCGTTCCCGGGCAAAGAAGGAAGGTCACAACCCAACTCAACGCAAACGAAAAGAGAAGACACAGGTAAAAGCCGAGTCGACCACACCTCCAAATGCATCGCCTACCTACCCGGCTATGCGGCGCAGAATCGGAGAGGAGTCATTCTCCACTTCTTCAACTGGTTCGCCCTCGGGCAGCGATATCTACTCACAGTCTGGACACCCCGTTCTCAGTACTCTCACTCCATCCCCATCCCCACCAGCAAACAACATGAGCTTTGTACATTATTCCCCTGGCCCGAATAGCCGCCAGCAATATTCTACCGCTACAAACAACTTTTATTCAGTTCCATCTCCGCTTTCTAATCCGCCAGTTCTCAATACTCCGCACGAAACGGCTCATTCAACGCACGAACAGCATGGCACTCAACTACCTCCATTGGGTCAAATCTCGTCCTATACAAGTCGCATATCCCCGATGCTCCCGGCAGCTTCCTCCATCACACATTCGCCGCTTACCTCTACCCTGCCATTAGCATCATATGAGCGTGAAAGGGACAAGGACCGAGAGCTTCCACCGACACCGGTTTCTGCTGAGCCGCGCCAGCCCAGGTCCATTCTGACACATCAATGAGGTCCATCACCTCTCCTATGATAGGCTCATCCAGCCATGTTTCAATTTCCTTTGTCCCCACGTTGCAAGGGTCTGGCAATGAAGTTTTACAAATCCCGTGGATCCCCTTGTGTCTCAGTTGTATTCGATTCCCCTGTACAAATGCCGTGGAAGTTGTACGCTTGCCGGGAAGCCTCAAATGACAGATGCTATGCACAATCAATGCATTGTTTACATGTGGCTCTAGTCTCCGACGCCTGTTCCAGTACGTAGTCATGTCTGTCTCTTTAGGGGTTTTAATTCCGTCCTCCATTCTGTGATTGGGTCCAGGGTTGCTGAACATTCTGTTTACGCCCTTTTTCATCCGTCTGTTCTTTTATCCACTGCATAATTACATTACGTCCTGTACAAACGGCCCGTACATTATTATATCGATAGTGGTACTTTACTGTTCAATGCCTCCATATTGTGTAACGCTGCTTAAAACAGGAGGAAACTAGTAGTAGTATGTTATAGCAAAGCTGATTATAAAGGTATCGATCAATACATTATTGCTGATGATATCATTGAAAGCCGATACGGCAGATAATATCTATCACGTGGTGATGCAGGCCCCAAGTCAAGTCTCCATCACCGCATTTGTCTTCCTGCAGCGATGGGGGACGACAAGGAATCCATCGCAGCTGATTCTAGTACTGCGGATGTCCGAGGAAACAACGCAAAGTGGGTCGACTAGAAGCCCGGATTCATATATGCTGATCACCGGCATATCCTCTATAGGCAAAAGCTAAGCGCCAGGGTAGAGCTCCCCGTGCCCACCGCTGACGCAGCAGCGGCAGAGTCTGACGAAGAACCAGCAGACGGAGAGGAGCAATATGAAGAAGGTGATGACGACTTCCTCGTCGACTTCCCTGACGAGACTGATGTAAGTGGTGTACCGCCGAAGAGCCATGTGACCTGCTAACGGCGTTTTACAGGATTTGGAACTCGTGCACTTACGGATTGGTTCGCTCGCCAATTTACGTCTGCAGAGGTTCGCAAAACACCTTAGGCGACTGTGTCTCCGGCAGAACGTGATAACCCGTTTGGACCCGGAGACATTCCACACGTTGACCAACCTAGAGGAACTGGATCTGTATGACAATAAGGTCAAGCATCTGGGAAATGCCTTGGAGAAACTATCGAATCTCAAGTGAGGAGGTGGTGTTCGCGCTTGATTCGTTGCGGCTGACCAACTTAGTTACCTAGGACACTCGACTTGTCATTTAACTTGTTTAAAAGTGTTCCCGAACGCCTAGATTTCACACCCAAGCTTGAGACTATTTATTTTGTTCAGAACCGCATTTCCGAGATCAGCGGTCTCGACTCTCTCGTAAATCTTCGCAGTTTGGAATTGGGAGGAAACAAAATACGCGTAAGCTGGTTTGTTGCGTCGCTGATCAACATGTGTTAATTCATATTTTAGAAAATAGAGAACTTGGATGCATTAGTGAACCTTGAAGAGCTTTGGTTGGGCAAAAACAAGATCTCCAAGATCGAGGTACGCGGAATGAGATAAACAATATTGAACTTATGTGGCTGACAAAATTAAGGGTCTCAGCAATTTGAAGAAGCTCAAGATCTTAGCCCTCCAATCAAACCGGATCACGAAATTGGAAGGGTTAGAGGGGCTAGAAAGTTTGGAGGAGCTTTACTTGAGTCATAATGGTGTGAAGAAACTTGAGGGACTTGAGAACAACGTGAGCCTTTTTCATTGATCTTCAATTAGGGTTGATCAATCATTTCCGATAGCTCAATTTGACGACGCTTGATGTTGGGAATAACTTTGTCGATGTCTTGGAACATGTTTCCCACCTTCACAATTTAACTGAACTATGGGTAAATTTCATCGACGCATATGAGAGAATATGAATTCATGTGATTCCTTTTTAGATGAATCATAACAAGATCCCTGATCTGCGTGCTCTTGACAGAGAGCTGCGGCCAATAACGACCCTAGAAACGCTGTATCTGGAAGGAAATCCGTGTCAGACTTCGGATATGGTAGGGTACAGACGGAAAGTTATGCTCGCCCTGCCGCAATTGAAACAGATTGATGCAACGTGAGTTCCCATATCTTGCATTGATGGCTAAGTCATTAACTCCATTTACTAGGTTTGTTAGACTGAAGTGATGAATTTCTGCACGTTTATTCTCCATTTGGATTTGTAGATAGGATGTGTAATTTCACTTGATAAAAATGAACGTCGACAAAACTTTTGACAACAGTGAGATTTGAACTCACGCCCTTTCGGACCAGATCCTGGGTCTGGCGCCTTAGACCGCTCGGCCATGTTGCCTTTCTAATTTGGCGGAATATCTGACATACATAATATGATTGAAAGGTTCGTGGGAAATCTACCGCCTGGGCTTAAATCCACAGGTGTCTGAAACATCCTCCTCTTTAACGTTCACTCTACAATGGGAGACCCGTCCAGCCTTCGTTTCGTCCCCGCTCCCGGGTCTACCATTCCAATCAATTGGGCCCGCGTTCCAGAGGCAACGAAGAAGGCCCTCTTAAAGCTCTATGGATATGATTGGGAGAATCGTACGACCAAGCCTCTCCCAGAAACCGTCGCTGACCTCGCAAAAATGTTTGACGAGACAAAATTCTTTGGATACTTTCGGCCCGAGGTCCTCACAATTCTCATGGACATCAGCGAGTTCGGGCTCCAAGCTGCTGCAACCCCAACCAGCCTTCAAGCCGGGCCCCGTTTCTACATGACCTACATCGGTGAAGTCTGGTTCTTTCTCTTTGCTCCAGGGGAGAGAGATTGTATAGTTGGACACAGTGGTCGAATAACCAGGGAAATCGAAGAGGATGATGACGACGACGACGATGACTACGAGACCAAAAGGGCAGCTAACGAGACAGCAATAGCAAAGGAGTTTGATGTGAAACTTGAACGGGAAGTTTCCCGAGGAATGGCTTGTCTTGTCGGTCACACCAACAAATTAGGTGGATGGGAAGCATCGACGGCTAAATCCGATTTGGAGTTTTCGCAGTACGCTACTGCAATTATGGGGCTTCCCAGGTCGCACCCAATGTACCGCGACCTCATGCAAAATGTGTTCAGGAGTTTTTCAAGGTGAGCTGCCATTTACCTTGTTTCGAATATTATCAGAGTAGTTAACAATTCTTTCAAAAGATAATTTGCTCGAGGTGCTCACATAAAGGGGCAGTTAGTCGACCGTATCAACTTTAAAGTAGTTTAAACCCTATCAGTACAGATCGCGCCTGAACTCCATCTTAGTACCCACATCGTGACCAACAAGCACAAGGTATCACATAACACACGAGTCAGATGCCTTTTCTACCTATCACATAATCGCTGATTGCAATTGACTCTGTTATGCGCCATCAACGATCAGGACGAACAAAATGTCGTCCCTGATCTTCGTGACAGCCGAGATTGATTAGATTGATCAGCTAGTATGGACCTGCTAAGTGAGGCTAAGTGCTTGTAGGTAGGGATTACTAGCAGGGCGTGAAAGCGATGCCATATGTAAAGTCAAGCGCGCCTGCGCATGCATCCCATGACCATGTCCTTGGCAAGTTCATATTATCCGGAGTCATGCATCAAAGTGCTGAGTAAATATGTGGAGACCGATTTTGATTATCCTCTGATACCGGAGGCCGAAAGGTTGCCGCAAACGACACATTTGTTCACAGCGATCGAATCCGCACGATTGTCAGCCACACCACTCAGCTCACAAGACTCGGAGTGATGCATGATTCTAATAAATGCCGAAAATTCCATCGTGGCGATTCATGATGCCGATGCAATCATTGACATGTGCAATGGTCAGGTGCTAGGTGGTATTCAATTCGTATCCACGGCTCTCTTAGCCTCAACGTCGTGACCTGCTGTGCTACATGGTTCAAATCCGCAGTTCCTATCACCGTTCTGCCATTCTGTTGGACTCATGTGTTAGATCTACTCATACAGAAAACAAAAAACATCCGGTTAAATAATTTACAGAGGAATCGGCATATCGAATAAGTAAAACAAGCAGAAAAATCTTATACAGTGGAAAATAGAGATACAGATCCGAAACCTGCATATCTCTATCAGCGGATATCTTCCAAAAGTAAACCTGGACGTACGAAGTCTGTCGTGATTTTGGTCGATGGTCCAATCGAGATCGGCGGCGACGATATTTACTTCGTCGTATTTCAAAGTACTTTCGAGAAGGTGTAAAAGCATTCGAGTTGTCATAATGCCAAGCGAAGCATAAAATGGTCTATGACCTGTTAATTAACGGTTACATTGAGAGAGTGATAGATTTACCCATAACCAAACCACGGTATTTTGGTTTTGCCCTATAATTGAGGTGAGTTGCAAGCCAACGCCTTCACTCAAAACTTTTGCTCACCGAAACCTCGAGATTATTCAATAGCAGAACAATGGTCACTCTGAAAATTCATTCATGTCTTGGAACTCGAGAAAGACAACAAAGCCGTACCCAAAAAAATACAGGATATTGTCGTTGACTAATACTCTGGTCAAAATCATGACTTTCTTCGCAGCCGGTAACCGAGAGAGGTCGAGCACTTCCACATATTTGTACAGAGCAAACCCGAAAAGAATAACTTCATATATCGTTGCTATTCGGGGATTCGGCAAGGCGCGAATAATGTATTCATCAATAAAGGCATACCTGGTATCCATTCGCTCCATTCGATTGGGGTGTTGACCACTGGACAACCTATAAGGGTAAGACGTATTGCAGATTTAATGGCTTTTTGTCTTCCTATCGCAAGGTCTGTCAAGATGCCTACGAAAGCTAATATAGCGCAGAAAAATAGGGCTGCATTAAATATGGCAATCTGTAAAAAGCCAAAAGTCAACGGGATATGCCCTGTGCGAGGGAAATGATACGGACTTTGCGTGAGCATCCATACAACGCGTAAATGCGCAGTTGAATGATAATTTCAACAGACCACAGACTGATAGCACCAGCTATTCTTAGCATTGGGTCGACAGCGAGGCAACTATCATAACAACGATCGGTCAATGTCACGTCATGAATGACAGCTGACGCATGTGCATGTGCATGATGCTCACACTGTGTTGGAAGTGATGCCCGGTATTGTGAATAGGTGTATCTGGAGGGCGTTTGCCGCAACGAGGAATATTGTATAATAGCGCATCTGAAACTTCAGGGTAAGTGCATGACAATGACAAAAAAAAAGTAAAGTACCCAAAGGAACATGATTTTGCCCCGGTTCCATCGTTGCGGCTGATATTCGTATAAGTATGGATGTGAAGCCATCAGTAAGGGGGCGTACCCAGACTAGTCGAACCTGGTGGAAGTCATGAACAATGTAACTTTCAGAAGCAACAGAACGCTTGCCTCATCTTCGAGCGTATAAACTTGATACGGTGTCGTTAAAATCGCAGTATTATTACGAGCGTGCGATGTTGCTTACAATAATCAAGAAGTACCCATGTCAATGATGCGACTAGAACGGACATTAGTTGACTGGAGAAGAGGGTACGGAATGCACTTCTTTGACTTACGAATCGTGTATAGCGGGGGTATATTCGCCTCGTAAGCGTGGAGATAAGCGGAATTGCTCTCTGAGGACATTGAGTGTCCTGGGGAGCGATGCCAGGATATATATACTGCCATTCGACGGTCACGCCACCCTGATGTATTTGAAGAACCATTGGGCTGAAGCTATGCTTTCACGATGCACAGTACTTATATCCGCGTTTATTTGGCATGAGTGGCACGGCATCAAGATCATCCTCCACGAGTTCATCAGGGACTTGGATCAGAATCAGATTGAAGGATAGCTGTGGGAACTTTAATCCATATTTGGCCTTGCCTCTCAGCATGGCCCCAACCACAAAGAAGTCCAAGGCAATCAGCGCAAGTTCCTTCCTCGAGCTCAAGGCTGAGCTGGCAAAGAAAGAAGAGGAGATTTCGAAACTCAAGGCTGCTGGAAAAAGCACCGCAATCGGCGGAGGACCCAAGCGTCCCGACAAGGTATTCACCAGCTCTATTACCCGCCATTGGACTTGTGCTGATATTGTAGACGCAACAACCTAGAAGCCCACAGTATGGGCTCGCCAGAATAAGGGTGTCGGTTCAAGAGCAGCGCGAGACATAGAATTGGAAGCGATCGACAAGCCAACCCTCGAGTCTGCTCGCGCTGTCTTGGAACGAAAAGCGAAAATATATGACAAGCTCAAGAAGGGAAAAACAGGAGGGTTGTCTGAAAATCAGTACAACTCGCTGCTCGTAGATGTAAGCTTGCATGACTACTTTCAACAGCGTCTTGTGATTGCTGGCCTAGTTCGACTCAAAACCCATAAGGACCTATGAATCCGATAGCGACGACGTAGACGAGTCATTGACAATACCCAAACCTCCTGATCAAGGGGTACGTGCTCGTACTAACTATGCATATAATCACACTAAGGCAAAATGGATAGAGTGATCCAATGGTGGAATATGAAGATGAGTTTGGTCGAATACGAACGGCTCGTAGGTCTGAAGTGCCTCGAAACCTCCTGCCTCCAGAGCCTGATGAAGATGAGTATGTGTCCATGATTTATTCAATCTTACATATTATTTATTGGGATCATCCTAGGGACATCGTCATTCGTTCGTATTGATTTTTTTCTTGATGAAGCGTCGTCATCTGACATGACAAACAGGAAATCCCGTTAATCATTTCCCCGTTTACATGCCATCCGAAGACCGCGTAGCCGAAATCGAAAAGACATTCGCCGAGGAGAACAACCCATTAAACCTTCATTTTAATGCAACCAAGGATAATCGTGCCATGGGTGCTGGCTTCTACCAGTTCTCAGCTGACGAAGAGACAAGGCGTGCACAGATGGACGAGCTCAAGACTGCAAGAGAAGAAACTCTGCAGGCGCGGCAGGAAACAGGCGCAGTGGACATCAAAGCTGGCGAGGTCGAGGGAATGCAAGCAAATGAGATTGCAAGGAGTAGGGCCGTGGAGAAAAGGAAGAGAGAGATAGAGGAGAGAAGAGCGTTGATTGAAGCAAAGCGGAAGAAAGTCAAGGCAGAAGGAACCGAGGAACCGAGACCACCTTCAGCTGCGCAGCCAGTAATGCAGCCAGCGTCTCAGAGTCAAACGGCGAGAGATGTTTCGGTTGGCCCATTTGTCGCTCTGGAGGGGCATACTGCGCCGTCCGCGAAAGAAAGGGCCAAAAAGAGCAAGAGCCAACCTACAGAAGCGGATGCGTTTTTGGCCCAGCTTGAAAAGGACCTTTTGGATTCCAGGAGAAAATAGGCTCACGGGCACTCAGTACCCGGTGTTGGTCACTGTTATACGATCCAGACTTCAGTTTTCAATTGCCTTCGCAGGACTGCATATAGGTATTAACACTTTATATCCCTGTACTGGTAGCTCGGCTAATACGGTATAAGCATGTAAGTCACTTATAACATCGCGGGGATAATGACGTGTGTATCCTCGGACGCAATATGGGCGATCGATAACCTGTTCTGGTACATTCAATACCATTAACTGACATGTTGTGCCGAATAGGGTCGTAACGGCGTAGAAGCCTCAGAACCCCTTCATACCACCCACCAAGATAGCACTAGAGCGGTGATGGACATTATTTATGTCCCCCAGTCAACCAAATATAAGAACTAGGCACGATTCTGGGGCCCCATTCAGATTGCATGAAACGCAGATGACCGCAGTAACGGGGAATACAGCAATACACTGCGGATTACTAACTGAAGTATTGACCCCGGTAACGGTATCAGGCCCGTCAGAGTCTCTCTGATTCGTTTCATCCAAGAACCGCAAATTTAATCTCTACGACAAAAGCCTGCATATCTCCGACGCATATACGTTAGAGAGGCTTGTTGGGGAGGACTTGAATTGGGGTAAAATCATTAATGTATTGTTAAACGTTTGAAACCACAAACCTGGGGCCTATTATCCACCTGACACTGGACATATCACTGCCACTTCTTCTCCACCTTTCAATTGCACTGCCTTGGCATCATCAATCATTTCCGCGTCCACACTCCATTGACTGGATTTCAGAACTTCACGCAGGACTGCCGGGATGGCGCTGCAACAGCAGTTCTGCTAGATCCGAGAGTTTGTAAGGGTACTTGGGTAACAGTACCTCCTCTGACGTTAGACCAGTCGCCGTTGACGCTGCAGCGAAGTAGAGAACAGTAATGGGCTTATCGTGAGACATGATGATGGTGGTACTGTCAATGTCATCTATATATCAATTTCAACATTCTACAGTGTCAGCATTCTACAGTGTCATGCGGTCTCAGCTCTACTGTCCACCAGATCGGCTTCGTCGTCTTGATCCAGACGTTCTGTCCAGGCACTAGATGGTTGGAGGTTGAGACCATACCGTCAAACGATGATTCACTCTCCACTACGATAATACTGGTGTGTTCATACAACTGTCGCTTAGCGGATAACACGATACGCACCAAGATTCCACTCCAGTCCGGTTGTGGACAAAACCGTGCTATCAACTCCGATGGGCAGCAATCCACAGGTTTTGCCAAGTAAAACGGTGATCTATCTCGATTGTGTGCTCCCCCTTGACCAAATGCATGAGCATGCTAGAGTATGCGATAAGTGAATGCAGGTTACACTGTCCAGAACCCAGCCAACGTTCTCATCCGTGATGGCATATACTTTCTTGCGTATCTTTCGCAGTTTATGCAGGTACGACAGTGTGTGAATCGTTTGATCCAGGCGGCCTGTAAGCCCACCCAGCACGATGAGTTCGTACTGAGGAAAATTTAGCTCATATACCGAGTGAAAATCAAGTCATACCTCTAACCCTTCCACTCGTTCACGTTCGTGCAAAGCAGCGACGCATTTCATGAGGTCGGTAGAGTCCTGGTCCTCGTCACATAATGCAGGGATGCCCTATACTCAGATATATATTTCAGTTTGGAAAACAAAGGAAGCTAGCTTATCACACCTGTTCAATGTAGTACCTTCTGACGTCGTCACGAATCGAATCTAAATCACCCTTGATAAGGTCTGGTAGGTATCTAGCTTGGCCATTAAAAAACCTCCCACACCTGGATACTCAAGCAAAGCACGTACAATTCCCTCTGGTCACCAACAAGTCCTTGACTCTTCGGATTCCCAAGTATGTCGTATAGCCGGTTGGCGCCCCCATCTGCGCAACAATGCCATTGCGTGCAGTTCCAAAGGCGGCGAAGAAGCCACAGAGGGAAAGGTTGGTTGAGAATGATCAACGCCCGCCGGACATTGCTTGATGGATTCAACGTCAGAAATTCAACGTTCCAAGTATTCATCTGGAAGAGAATGATTGGGAGCTACTACAGGCAACAACAGTACAATGTACAATCATCAATGTACATCCGCTAAATTCCAAAGCAAAGATAACGATGAAACCCAGCCTATGACCCCTGACTTCTTCTCGACCACGTCGAGAAGCTGAGCGCTCCGACGATTCCCACCTACGAGCAAAGCAGTACCTGCGCCGACCAACCCAGGTACGTACAGGTACCAAGTGCTGTCCATATCATCAAGATCAGCCTTGGCTTTGATAAGCGCTTCTTCTTTCCTCTTTCGCCGACGCACAAGAGGCGGCCCTGGATCTGTCTGCCGAGACCCGATCGACTGTTCACTTTCAGGTGTCGTAACTCCCACATCCATCCTCGGCATCTCCAGATCAAGTGCCCCAAATCGACTCGTGGATTCACTCTCATGGGGTAGTGAGGGAATTTCGATATCCGGATCCAAAGCATGCGCACGCTCAAAGTACTTTTGGGCTGCTTCGCGGTCTTTTTTCCATGCTTCCGTCCCACTTTCCTCCTGGGCGGTCTGCATTGGTACACGGATTGATGATAAACTAGAATATGATGAGGCTAACAGCGGTGAAGCAGTACCCTCCAGATGCAGTAAACCTGCCTCTAGATAGAGACGGGCGACACCGTTGTGGCCGCCGAGACACTGGACAAAGTAGGCGAGAGTTCCACGTGGCGACTGTTCTTGAGGGACCTTCAAGTCAGACGTGACCTGCAGTGGGACATATTGTGAAACCAGTCTCATTGTAGCCGATGGATTCCGTGCTTGATGCCACGCTCGGCTGTGCCATCGTCAAAATATCCGTGGCCAATGAAGAAGATATACTCACACGAAGTACTCGAACGCCTCCTCTTTGTCTTTTCGGATATCAAAATGTTCTAGCCCGAGCAGCGCTAAGCTCGTTGGATCCATGTTGTATTTATACTCCATCTCGTAGCTTGTGTGAAAGACCAGTGAATCTGTTATTGGTGCTGAAAGCGTGTCCAGAACAGGTCCAACTATCAGTGAGGGCCAAATAATTGACTGCTCCTTCTCCAAATGCAACGTGAGAAGTCTTCCCGAATGTGCAAACTGCAGTGAGTCCAGGGAAGAGTAAGACGACCGTATACTGTTCAACACGTGGCCCGGTGAGACGGACCGAGAAGCTGCAGAATTTGATTGTGGACGTCTCCGATGTAGTTGGAATAGCTGTTCGTCGGCAGAAGAAAGGCTAGGGGATGACAACCCTGGGGAGGGTGAAATTACGTCTTCCACATCTGACATTTGAGCGCCCTCCAGGGATGCAGCGAAGCTGCTTGATATTTCCGGGTCCGACACCAACGCATACGAAGACTGGGAGGAAACGGTAGATGTCGTGGACGTAGTGCGCTCACGCTTTGAAAGTCTGTTGGTCCGGGTTTCTAGCTGCCATACGGAGTTGGTCGTGTCTACCGTACTGTATAGTCGTCCCTGCGAGCGAGACGTGATCTCCTGTTCCGAAATGCAGGGGGGGGACGCGACGTACCTTCACTACTGGAGGTTTCCCGTGTACACCTACGACAAGATAATTGCGCTCTATCGTCACCTGCGGCATCACGTTCACCGAGGTTTCATCCCACACGGATTCCTCAGCTCACCACAATATCTTCCTCATGAGTCTCATACGGGACCATCAACAGAATAGTTGCCTGGATATCGTCTTTACTAAGCGTGTGATTCGAGTGAGTGGCGACCCCAAAAGATTTACCTGATCATGAGACTGGGGTACAATGGTAAATGGGTAGCACACGGCGCCATTTTAGACAAGGACAGACCTGATGCCATGAATACGCATAATTTCTGTCACTGTAGTCGGTCATGGAGGTCGAAGCGAGCAGAGGAGAGAAAAAGACTGGCGCTAACGAAGAAAGAGTTCCGATTTCGTAACAAGCTAGTCATGCCGGCCTCTTCACTATAACCGCGATCACACGTGTCTCCATTAAGCTTCACAAAACATCTAATCCGTCTATTCTCCAGCGTCAGATACGACAAACCCAGTTTAGTGACATAAATAAATAAAAAAATATGCGCAGATGTATGTATATAGCACAGAGAAAATGAAAGAAAAGGAATGTAACGACTGTGGATAGTAAGTGAGCGACTATGACTGATGCAAATGAGATGGGGTCCGTTGCGTATTCGAAGATTGTAATGTTTTGGCAATTCTCTTGATTGTGTCCTTCTCAGCCTCCATGTGTTGCTGCATCAAGCCATCCAGCCTGCGGAGAGACTCTTGCGAGTCTTCAACTTTGGAGGGACCTTTCCCGGTCATTGACCGCGTTTCGCCAGCCGTCGCCGGCCTGCGTCGAGGCTCACTGAAATCGATCGAAGGACCACTCGGGTGTTGTTTAGAATATTTATAAAAGTCAAAGGATGAAGCGGGAGCACCGTGTCCAAGGTCACTCTTGCCGGTCTTTTGACGCGTAAAAACGGGTGGCCGCAGTGGCATATTGACGATAGGTTGTTTAGGGTCTTGGACACCGAATGGTAGAGGGGCGTGTTGATCATCCGTAGATTGTGCGGTACGAGAAAAATAAGGAGTGGAATGGTTTCCCAAGCGCATTAAAAGCGATCTAGAAGGTGGAGAAACATTGGACATGGTTCGGCTCCGTGTCGCGCTGAATATAGCAGCATGCACTACGTCACTTTCATCAGATGAAGAATCAAGGTCATCCAGAGCATTAGGCTGAGACTGAATACTATCAAAGAATGACGTGGGTGAGGCTGGCGCTGGTGCAGAGTGGAGGGAAGCATCGACATTATCATGGCCCGGAATTTGGAAAGTATGTGGCATCGTAGAGGGATCTCCACGTCGGCCGGATATGGGAAGTGGAGGTGTCGTGGGTTCTGGAGCTACAAATTCCATCACGCTGTCCAGCGATGCTTTGGCGCTCTCAAGGGATTGAGAACCTCTTCGTACAGGCAGGGGTGGGTGCCGCAGGGAAGAGACACGCGGTGGTGGAGGAAGCGCCACATGAGCCAAAGAGGAGGAGATTCGTGGAGGCGGCGACATGGCAGAATCCCGGAGCATAGGACTATTCCGGGCCCCCGTCAATTGTTGCACGGATTGTTGCGACTCTGGGCTGGTCGGTGTTCCCGAGGGATAAGCATGAGCATTGTTCAAATCCTCTTGGAAGGCTGATGTTGTCGGTGACAAGGAGTAATGCGAATAGTCGGATAACGATGGTCTGCGCATAAAGATAGACTGGGCAGTAGACTGACGAGCAGACGCATTAGCAAATTCATCTTCAGAATACATAGATTCCGTGATGGTGTTACGCGTCGTATTCGTATTTCCGCTTGTGTCGTTTGATCCATCCAAGTTACGACCCGAGTCGGCGAGAAGGTTGAGACCGGGCAACGGTGGTGGCGTTATGCGATTCGAGCGTAATATATCTGAATCATAAGCATCCGATAACATGGGAGACGACACAGTTCTACGCAATGTCGGCGTCGGAGTCCTACACTCTCGTTCTGGCTGTTCTGCTTTTGCGTTGGCCGCAAGATCTGTCTGTGACTGAGAGATGAACGCAGTCAATTGCTTGCGTGGGGGTGGTGGCGTCAGAGCAGTTACAGGATCAGTAGGTGTCTCTACCCGCGCCGGCAGATAGCTCGAACGGTTTGATGGTACGCGCTGACCAGAAGACCGATGATCCGGGACAACAAGCACTGGAGATTTTGACGGTCCGGCGTTGCTGGATGTTGGATTTTCCTGTCTATTGTCACGAAAGGAATCGTCCGAACTGTCCGGAAAGGGTTGCTCAATGATGCGCTGTTGCAGTAAGATCCTGGGGGCAGGACTTTCGGTAAGGTGGGATTCTTTCCTTTGCAGAGGTGTTGATGCTCCAAGGGCATGCGAGAAGGTGGATAGGTCGGGTGTATTATCCAACGAGTGATGTACGGCCTCCTGCAACAGCGCTTTCCTCCAATCGTCTCTCGGGTCGAAGGAGGACATACCCGGACTGCCAGGTGGTAAATGCTCTGCCAAAACAGCAGCACCAACCGACTCGCTGACACCTAAGCCATGCCATGTAGATGTCTGCATAGGGAATGGGTAGGATGGAGAAAGCGGTGGAATGTCCACTGCATCCGTGGGGTCGATGGAATAGCTATGTCCATCTATATCGAGGTCCCGGCGGGCATGTACACGCGATTTGATTTCCTGCTCTGCCTGTTTGGCCGCTAGACTGAGGTCCTCCATCTTCTCCCTTACGACGACCACGCGACCAACCCTCTCATTGACCGCACCACCGAGAGATGGGCGTGGGATTTGGAACGATGTGCGAGGTTGCAGCAAATGTGGCGCCATGATAGAATCGCCAGTAGCTCGCAGCATAGGCAAAGACGAGTCTACAGTTGGACTTGATGGCTTTGACTTAGACTTATTGACGCGGAAAATGTCAAAGAAGGTCGGCGTTGCTGCGCGGGTCATCTTTTTCGACGCATCCGTAGGCGAAAGTTCGGAAAGCATAGGTTTAGAATGAGCGGGAGGGAGAAAATAGTTGTTCTTGACGAGTAGACGCAAGCGGTAGGAGACATCATCTGGGTCGAAGCCAGGAAGTTCCTCGACTTCAGGTTCGTACGACGACACTTCAAAGTGTTCGATGTCCTCCGACATAGTGCGCAGCGATGTTGGAGAATCCGGTCCAGAGGCAGATGAAATAGATAAAGGGTATACAGATGACGAAGTCCCCGACTGTTGAGTGGACACCGAATCCCGCACGTTGGCTTTGGGGGTCATGCAAGATTCGCGAAAGAAAGCCGAGGGAGGGGAACTGGAAGTAGCTACAACGTCGGGCAAGCTAGAAGCCCGTCCGGGAACCTTTACCTGGAAATGTAAGAGGTTTGAAGGCGTTGTTGGTGCATTGAGTAAACTCACTAGCTTGACGGTCATCGGTGACGGTTGTGGATCTGCCACCATAGTTACATCGAGTGCAGCACCTTCACTCGACTGCAAACTGCCAGAGGCCTTGCCATGCAAGTCCCGAAAATGCACCCTGTCTTGTTCTGGAGGCCGTAAATGTTGACCATGCGTGTCGTAGGCCAACTCGGAAGGGGGTGACTTGACGGGCTTGGGAACTGTTCTGGACCTTGACCTTGCTCTTATGCCGGGTCGTCGGGCGAGACTTGAGCCACTGGAGGAGCTAGCAACTGAAGAATTTGAAGGAGAACGGTATAATACATGGTCAGAAGGGACCAAAGAAGACATGCCCACTGGTGCAGAAAATGTGTAAACCCACTTTCTTTCAATTATCTAAGCCTCTTACGGCATAGTTCTGCTGCTAGGTTACAACCATGTTATACACCCTAGTCCATTGTCTGTTGTTCCCTTCCCACTAGCCGATGATATACTCACCAGCTAATCCACTTAGATCTTCCCCAATCTCCCGGTTGGCTCCCACACTGGCAGCTCTTTATTGCCATCACCGCACTTTTCAACACCATACAGAACTATACAACGCTCAAACTCACTAGAAGAGTCTACAACAACGCCTCGGGTACTTCATTTCATCTCTTCTACCACGTATATTTTCAAACTTTTGCTCCCAACAGTCACTTCGCTACAAGCCAGAACCTTCGGAACATGGACTCTCACCGCGACCATCGTGCGAGCCTATGCTGCCTACAACATCAACAACAAACCGTTCGTTTTGTATATATATGGAAAGAGCTAAATTTAAATCATTTCATCAGTATTTACGACATGGCACTGTTGACTTACTTAATTGCCTTTGGCCACTTCTTTTCTGAGTTTCTCATTTTCCGCACCATAAAATTCGGTGCAGGATTGCTTGGTCCCGCCATCGTATCCAGTACGTGCACATGCATCCATCTAGCAAAGTCGCTCACTGAACGTTTCAGCCACGACGCTGATTTGGATGATTGCGCAGTATGATTTCTACGTGAAAGCTTGAGCGCTAAATACAGATATATCCATGGCCTATCTATCTTGTAGCGTGACTTTTGACTACTATGCTCGGTTACGATCGGTTGTGGTGAGACTCCTGCTGTGATTTTTTGGAACACCAATGACCATAGAGCGAAATACGTTTCGGATAAGAGGGTCTATGTACGGGGCACAGTGATAACGGTTGAAACTTCATCCACTGGTTCACTCTAACGCCCATCGATGGCATCCTACATTCAAGCTTATCGCAGGTGGTTCTTGAGAACATAGCTTACGCATTTAGTGCTTCGACGTCTCACTCCTGTGCGGCGCTCCAGAGACCGTGAACTCAGGTCTCCTCGTTATAAGGGTCGCCAGCCCTGTCATGAGCGTGGCAGATTGACGTGCAGGATTGGATCACTTGTATCTAACTATTGCCACACACGTTGGTTTCATCGAGAGGATGCAGTACGGCTCGAACCTTGATCACCAACACCCTGGTGCGCCCTCAATTCATTCTCTGACGAATATCAGATGCTTTGTTGCACACCTTTCATTGGTTAATGCATCTTTAAAATTATTCACGTTGTTTAGCAGCCATGCCCATGGCGATAGCCTCCAATCCTATTTTTTGCTATCAATTGCGGAAAAGCGGGATGTTTGGAGAGGACTCCTTCCGCCTCTGTTCCGCGCAACGTGGACGCCTTGGCAATTATGCATCATGGAACTTGTGCAGTACGCGATTTCGGCCACGGGCGAAAGGTGCGTTATGGTCTGATCCCTCGAATCTGTCGTTTATGCGAGGTGGCGCGTTAGTTGCAAAACATCGTGCACGGGCGATCCCGCCATACGAAACGGGAGTGCCAAGCTGCTTCTTCCCCACGCATATGCCGGCACACTTCTTCAGCCCCACACGGCTTATTGGGGACTCCCGAGACGAAACGGGCACTTTCCGAAGGAGTGGGGTCAACAGAGCATCAACTCCCGCTCGAAATCCAGGGCAACAAGTGATATGAAACCATCCCACTGATACGACTTTGTTCTGGATGCAACCGGCCTTACCGACACGTCACCCCACCCCCAAGTTCAAACGGTGAAATTCGCTATGTAGCGATATCATCCAGTCATATACCGCCACACATGACGTTATTTTCTTACACCTCCGTCTAAAGGCACAACTAGCTACGTGATATACCTTCCTCAGCGTTTATCGGACACGTGAAGAAGGTGGCGAGATGGCTTTACATAGAAAACAAAAGCAGGATCTCTCCGCAGCTGACGACTTCCTTACGTGCTCTTTCCGCCTCTCTAGCTAATGCACAATTATGGCTAGTACGTACCGAATCCACGATTGTATGCAGTTGCAAAACAAATAATAGGGAGCATGACCGCATCCGCCTAAAAAAAGTGAACGAAGGTGAGCGATTTTTTCCTTGCGGAGTTTTTCACGAGGATGTTGTATGTTACATTGTTAACCCCAACAGTCAGTGTACCGAATCCCAGAAACGATTTACAACATCATGTCACAGCTATTAATGTCTACATTACAGTAATTCGAGTCATCGGCCGAAGAATAACGCTGTAACCATGGGGTATTGTGGGCGTCAGACCCTTGTCCCAAAATGTTGAAGTACAACTTTTGCCTACTGCACTTGACCATGCATCTATATGGCATTCGACTTGTGGAGTACATCTTACGACAATCCCAACTAAGAAATAATTGCCCAGAACCAGGTACATAGGTTAGTCACGGACCTCGGGTGCCTGCCCACACAGCAACGTGAGCGAACGTTGCTATAATTTCGTGGGAATTACTTTGGGGCATCCCCACTAACTGCAAAAAGTTCCTCTTCGGTTACAACCCTTAGGATAACCTCAGGTTACCAAGAAGAACTAAAACAAATGCATCAATGTCGCCTTAATTTTCGCGAAAATTATCTTGATGTGTTTGTCATGTGAGTTGCCCCGGATCTACTTGACCAGTGCAGCGCATCCCGGGAAAGACGAGGAAAATATCAGGTGAACCCCTGAGACCTCACATGTTCGTTGCCAGTCAGACTCTTCAGATAGATCAAGCGTTCTTCTGATATATTCATGACCCGTACCAGTATCGCGAGTCAAGCGATGCCAATTGAATACGGTGGCCTTATTACTTTCGTTCTCATGCTTCTGAGATCTGATATGGCGCTAAACTTGACCGATCTATGGGTTTCTATGAGCAACGTCAAATGAAACGGGTTAAGTAGTACAACCTTCGCACCGTATGATGAAACGGGGTTCGTACAAGCGCGCAAACCTGGGCGTGGCATTTGAGTTTGCGTAGTGGTCAGATCCGGGATCCGAAAATATGATCTTGGTCATGCTGTAATGCTGTAATCCCTATACGCAAGGAAAGCCGGCAACTGAACGTAAATCTCGGTTTTTTGTACGCATCGATGGCCCTGTATTCTGAAAATGTCTCGAGATGGGAACCGCATACATCCGAGCAGCGTGCAAAACAAAAACTGGGACCGTTAGACGCAGGGGCAGTCACATGTGTCAAGAGCCCCTAAGAATATAGCTCGGGGTGTACCCGAAGAAGGATGGTTACGGAACACGGAATAGACAGAATACGAAACGGATAACCAGATTACAGCCATAAATATCGAGAAAAGGGAAGAGTGAACGAGTTAGGCAAAACGGCAGCAACGGAAGATCCGTTGGAGAGGTGAGTCAAAAATAGAAAATTCTCGGAGATGGCTGTTTGACATACGCGAACAAGGGGTGACATTTTCGTGCGGATTATGCAAGATTATGCAGCGATCGGCTTTTTTGAATGGGAGCACTGCCGGGGCATATATAAGACCGTCGGTCCATTCGCAATCACCGCGCTGTCCTTTGCTCATGTCTGTTCAAGAATTCCGCTATCCACAGGAACTTCTCTGTGCCATCTGCGCACACGTATACTATGCCAGTCTTCCTCCTTCAAAGCCCTCACTAGACCCCCTCATTGTCAATTACAATGGCATTCCGACTGGCTTGCCATCCGCCATGCCACCTGCTAACTGGCCTGAACCTATAGCACGTCATACCTTGGCGAACCTATGTCTCACCAGTCGTTCATGGTACGCGGCGGCGAGGCCATGGCTGTGGACCAAGTACGTCACGTTGTTTCTCTTGCCTCATTCCACAGTTGACATAAGTTGATAGGTTGGAGGTCCGCCTTCCCAGAACTTGGTTAGCGCTCGTGGAGCAAATCGCGTGGAATTACGAAGAAGAGACGCTCGACATTATGATGGGAAAAACAATTAGAGCTGCCGCGGAAGTTGCGGCATCTACATTAACCGCGTGCCGGTCAGACGGAGACGCGGCTCTGCATCTAGAAGAATGCGTGTATAACAAGTTAGAAGGTCCCGATACCTCGATTCCTGTAGATCTTCTCTCTCCCGCTGCATCACGAGATCCGAGTCCGCGACGCCTGCGGCCAAAAAGCAAAAGTCCTGCAAGATGGAAGATCCTGAGGTCAATTAATGATGCGATACAGGACGTCCTCAAGGAAAGAAACCCGATCTTATACGGTGAGTCTTGGTGTTTCAGTGCCTCCCTCTCATCCGCTAACGCATTACAGTGCCCATTCCCGATGATCCTCGGCCGGGGCGCTTCGTAAGACACCTCGATTTTAATCATTTCCGCACCATTGGTATGCGCCGCTCCGTCGAGGAGGGTGTTAATAGTCGTTTCGTTACCGGAGAGAGAGTTGAGGCTATCCTAAAGGTATTTTACTGCGTATTCTGAAAGGGAAATTCCTGACCATTAATTTTAGGAAATGCCCAATTTAACAGCTTTCGGTGCAACGGAATACATGGATGGTTCGTTGACGTTGCCCGTCCTCAAGGAATTATTCCTACGTGGCGCGCCATCTCGTGGTCGCAGCCGCCCGTCTCGCGGCCGCGCCCTGCTTTCCGACTATGACATCGAGGAAGAAGAGCGCGAACGAAGGAGGGAGTGCAAAGACCTCGAAGCAGTCGATCTGACTGGTTGCGTCAGCGCCGTCTTCGTCAACGCGCTCACCGAATTCGTCAACAATCACTTGATACAAGCCGATTCCGATGCAAACTCAGACGAGGCTAGTGGAGGGAAGCAGCGCGGACAATATCGAGCTTACTTTGACGAGCCTTTCACATTCCCAGGTCTGCAGAGGCTAGGTCTTCGTGGCGTCAAGTCCATTTCACCGCGTATTCTAGGCCCCTTTGTATTGGCCTTTCCCTCATTGACGCACCTTGATCTCTCCGGCACCCGTGTCACCTCGGATATCCTTTACGCGCTTGGTCAGTCATCAACCATGCAGCTACAGTCACTCGCGCTGGCTCGTTGCATCCGCCTAACAGGCGACAGCATCAAGGAGCTCTTGATTAACTCTTCTGTCACAATGCATTTGCAAGAGCTTAACCTTTATGGGGACATGACATACTCCTCACCTCTGTCCGAAGATGACTTGAGGCAAATCCTTACGCATGCACCGTGCTTCCTCAGTGGCGACCTCGTGTATCTAGACTTGTCTAGCTCGCCTATGACTGAAGAGCTATTAATGGATGTTTGCCGACCGCAATTTAAATTGCGTTCGTTAGGACTCTCACACATACCGAACTTAGCATTACACGCGGTCGAAGAGTTCCTTCGATTAAAGGCACAAAATGTCGAGGTCTTGACTTTGATTGGATCAACCCCGGAGCTTGACTGTGGGTTGCGGTCTCGTGACACTCCTGCAGCAGTGCCTCGTTCGGCCGGCAAGTCGTCGATGGCACTTCATGCCCAATTAATTAGTCCGCTTTGCACCGCGCCGTTCTCGTTCAGTACGCTAGGGCATAGCCCGGCCCGTCCACCACTCACTCGACTGCGCGTCGTTGAGTTAGCACCTGTGATGCTCAACGCTCTAGGTGCCGGGGCTGGTTCTTGGCGAATAATCAAAAGCAAAGGGGGCAGAGGTTGGTATGTCGATACTGCCAGCGGATGGATTGCGCAAGAGAGAGGCTGTGAACTAAGAAGAGATCTAGAGCCTAGCCATCCATTGAGACAAGAAATGGAGCGTCTTGCCGACGCGAACGGCAATGTTAACAGTGGTGTCGGCTGGCACGCACGAAAAATGGAGGTCAGTAATAAATATATCTTATATTTGAGAGTCTTGTAGCTGACTGCGTTGTCAGATTCTCCATGGTCACGGAATGCTTGGCCGCGAAGACGGGTTATATGGTGCCGTTTCTTTCGCTTACCAAGGCTGAGCAAGCCAAGAGAAAAAAAAGACTGCGGAAACATCGGCAGCTGTGCTGTTGTACATAACGGATTGCGATTTTTTTACATATATGTAGATTATTAGGATTTATAATTACGTCTTTGCTGTGCGCTCTTGGGATTACTGCGTAGAACATAGTTATTTAACAGCTTCCTGTTCTGTATTTCTGTGAATTATAAGTATATTCTGAATACAACTTGCTAGCTTAACGAGTCCGTCATTGTGGGTCAGCGTTGCAATAGCGTCAGGTACTTGACGTCGAGAACGGTGATGATGTCAGTGCATAGTTTACATAACCAGCCGGTCAACAAAAAGCGTGGGCAATTGCTAATTATACTATATAGTTTGCACAGCAATTTGGTCGCCTGTGGCGTGCTCAGCATGCCAAAGAACCAAAGTTCGCCATTTCTCACTTGACGTGTAGGCCTTGAGGCTTGAACATCATCGCGCCAAGGTAAGATCGTCATCGTGCGGGTAATGTTGTTTCCTCAAATGCCGCAGCACAGCCGTTTCTGAGTTAGGCGTTCTTGGCACTCCCACGACCACTGGTGGTTGGAGGATTTATCAACGCGTCAAATCGCTTGCGGCCTACATTTCTAAGCACTTCTCAGAACAGCATGTCTACAGACAACCTTGGTACGTTCCACTTTTCAATCCATGGCGATGCATCGATGAATAACTGCTTTGTAAACAATACAGGTGGCCCAAGCTTGGACAGAGTTGAGCGTAATACACAATTGAGACAACCTAAAGCTGCTCAAAGAAGAGCCACAGTCAATGTTTCCTCTCCAATCGAAGATGGGGATATAAAAGGAGAGGCACCAGTTTTGAGCCCCCAAGTTACGATTCCCAAACCCCCTCGCTTCACCCTTCAACGAGCCGCGACTATGATGCTTACACCTACAAGGCCTGTCGGCCATGCTCCTGGCTTCCTTAAAAGTCTTCTGGCGGTTGTGAAATCTTCATGTATGTGCATCTACCAAGGTGGAGACCCCTGACATACGTTGCTGAACCCCTTTCTTAGGGTTCAACCTCATGCTCGTCTTTATCCCAGTTTCAGTAGGTATTCCGTCTGCCTACTCCACCACCTGACTAACGAGATTCTAGTGGGCACTGCATTTTGCGTTACCCAGCTCATTTCAGAATAGGGATACTCTGATCTTTGTGTGTAAGTTACATGACCACTTGCGCAGCGTGCTGTTTTACGATCCCATCTCAGTTTCCTTCCTTGCGATCATACCACTTGCAAAGGTAAATCTCAGGACATCTGCCAGGCAGAAAGGTTTTAATCTTAACTTAGTTGCTGGCTTTCGCCACTGATGAGCTATCAAAACGTGTCGGGCAAACCCTTGCAGGCTTAATCAATGCTACCCTGGTTCGTGTTGACTGCTCTACGCATATTATGGCTTTCTAACACCTATATAGGGAAATGCGTATGTGTTCGCGGAACTTCTAGTCCTTCTGCTTTTTGACATTTGATTTACCCAGAGTCGAATTGATAGTTGCCGTGCGTTAGTTTTAGAGTTAGACGATTGATATCGCTGACGTTCTTGCTCCACAGATCATTGCGTTAATCAAATGTGAATTACGCATCGTGCAATCCTCGTGTAAGGTTAATCCATATTGTTGCATATTCTTGATTATAATCTTGTCTAGTGGTCGGATCGATATTAAGCAACCTTTGTGAGTACCGGACTTAGTTCTGCAAACAATAATACTGATTCTGGGTCTGACGTAGTGTTGGTTCTTGGAATGTGTTTTTTCGCTGGAGGCTTGAAGTTCTCTGAACAGGGCTTCGGAATCAGTGAGTTATTGAGTAGAGTGCAATAACTATCCTTACATTACTTAGGTGCGACGCAGCTCAATTCCTCGTTGCTGACCATCAGCGTCATTGCCGGAATCCTTCCTGCCGCCTTCCAATTCTTTGATCAAGGAAATAATGCACTTGAACAACGGGATATTCTAAGTGTTAGCCGTGGAGTAAGTGTATTCTTTATATGATCTTTTGTACGAGCGTTCAACTCTTTTGTCAAGGTCTCTATCATTCTTTTGTTCAGTACGTACCCTCGAACTATACAGAATACTAATTTTAACCGCTCCTGGCAGTCTATTGCGCCTATCTTGTCTTCCAGCTCTACTCTCATACTGTCCTTTATGATGATAACGCGTCGGATACATTCCAGTCAACTAAATACCGTCTCAAGAAGAAAGACAAGGGTGAGAATCAACCGAGTGGTGATGCAACACAGCCTGCGGTTCCTTCAAGCGAGGAGGGCTCAAGTCAGTCTGCGCATCGTGACGAAGAGCAAGGAGATGTCGACAGCGAGGACGAGGACGAGATACCAGAAATGAGTTTCTTGGCAACACTTTTCCTGCTGGCAGTTGTAACAGTGGTGAGGAATTCTGTTGACGATAAGCGTGTATATTGGTTGATCCCACCACACGGATAGCTTGTCGCGGTAACGGCTGAGTGGCTAGTGGACTCGATCAACGGCCTTACAGCCTCAGGCAAAATTCAACAGGAGTTTGTCGGCTTGATCTTGCTGCCAATCGTTGGAAACGCCGCAGGTGAGTTTCCACAAATCTACTCATAATAGGTCGTTTACTGAATTGCTAAATAGAACACGTTACCGCTGTGACTGTTTCCGTCAAGGACAAATTGAATCTCAGTCTCGGTGTTGCCGTCGGTTCCAGTATTGTAAGTTGCAGCCGTGGTTGTCTAGGCTATCATTAATTTCCTTCCAGCAAATCTCCCTTTTCGTCATTCCGTGAGTACTGCCGACCTTCTCAGCTCGACGTTGCTGACTTAGAAACAGTTTTATCGTTGTACTTGGCTGGATCCTCGGAAAGCCAATGTCGCTCCTTTTTGACCCGTATGAATCTGTCGCACTTTTCTTATCAGGTTTGTGTTTAAGTTATCCTGGTACCACACAGCACTCACTTATGATAGTCCTCACCGTCAATTACGTTGTGCAAGATGGGAAGTCGAATTGGTTAGAAGGCATGATCCTAATGTGTAAGACTTTTGGTCAAACATGTTAAATGCATCCTAATTTTACCTCAAGGTCTCTATCTGATTCTTGCGGTTACTTTCTGGTACTATCCCGGCAAGTCAGCTCCTTCATTCAGCTCACCACACGACTGACTATGAATAGGTTCCGGCCAAGGATACAGTTGTTCATGAGTTTTCGAGAGCAACCCAGATTCCCATTATACCAGGTGCAGGCGTGATGTCATCTTACCCATGTAGCCATAGTCTATTAGCACTATTTCTTTGAGACAAGCTTGGAACATGCTGCTATTATATATATCCTTATATGAACGATTAGCTTTATCATAATTTTGCTTTCTGATCTCCCTCGAGAAGGGTAGCTGCAGCTGCAGCAAGGACCGTGGTCTCCCGCTCCTTTACTTTGGCATCTGATTATTGAACAATAAAATTAATATATATAGTAGAACGCGTATGTACGTACTGAAGATGACTTTCGAACCTTCTTTCCACATTTGGGTGACAATGGTTTCTCCAGGATAAACTACGCCCGCAAACCTATAACAAAGATACAATGAGGGACGCGTGACAGGAATCTGACACATCCAAACCTTACCGTACTTTAATGTCCTTGTATGGACCATAAGTTTTCAAAACATGCTTTCCCGCGATGCCCATGGAGCAAAGACCATGCAAAATAGGCCGATCAAATCCGCCAATGGCAGCAAATTCCGGTAAAATCTAAATCGAACGTCGTAAGATGCACGTTGAATACTGCTTTGTTCAACCTACATGCAAAGGGTTGCTGTCGCCGCTTAATCTTTTCAGGAACGTGGAATGAACTGAGCTGCGGCCTGGAATGGAATCTTGGAACGATGGAGACTTACCGATACAATGCAGCCTGTGAAGCAGACGTCTTCTCTTCCATGACGGCGTCAGGCTGGCGTTTCGGTGGAGTGTTGGGTGAGGTCGCAGCACCGCGATCTGGAATGGAGAGTATTTAGCTCAATCATCTTTAGATGATCGAGAATCGTCCGAAAGGTCGTGCGACATATACTGCACCTTTTCCTACGCGCTTTTCCACCAAATCCCGCCTGCTCCACGAATGAACACGGTGGACTGATTCTCAAACATCAATTGTCCTGTGTGCTTGTCCTCGCGTTTCCACAATGGTCGTTACAGCAGCTGCTTTGCCCTTGTCCAACACTTCCATGAGCCTGCAATGACGGAGGCGATGACAGCCATATGGAAATAAGTCGTCAGGGAAGGACAAGATGAAACGAACCATCGAACATTCAGCTTGTCAGCAGCAAATAGAATGGATCTACGACTCGCCTTGCCTCATTGATAAGTTCCCCGCTGGTCGGAATGGAAGCCTTGATGCTCAAGTATTGTTCCCCATGAACCAGTTTCGCCTACATAAAGACGTAAGTGAATTTCAAACGAATGTCAGCATAAGCGAGTGGCGTTTCACACTAGAACCACGTGTGTGGGTATAACATAGAAAGATATGATACTTGCCGGGTTATAGTTAGGTAGCCAGTCCAAAGGGAGGCCAGCACTGGCGGGGAATTGGGGTATCACACCGAAGGTAGGCAGTGGAGCAAACTCGTCGCTGCCTTCGTACGTCCATTGAAGTTCCTTTTCGGTTGCTCCGATTCCGAGGTTATAGAGTATCACATCGCGCTGTGGGACGTGGACGAGAATGTTGATACTAGAGACGTCCACCGAGATGGTTTATACTTGCCTCGGTGTAACTATACTCGGTTGGTGGCGCTAGGTCTCCTTTCGCATCTGCAACCAGCTTGGGATCCTCTGGGTCCGTGAAGGCTTCGGGAGACTTGAAATCAATCATAAACACAGAATACCGGAGTGCGGGACAAAGAGTACAGCGCTAAGTGTGCACTGTGTTATGGTCCCCGGGCGAAAATCACATGCAGGCAAGATGATGTGTGGAAATAAAAATATGATAATTCCTCGGACTTGGTACATGTAAATCAAGACTAGCGTGTATGCTACTACAACTTGGACCTTATTGCGTTCGATGACTTATTCTCGAAGTTAGCAATAAGTTGTTGTACGGTGTCTGATGAGCTTAAGGGATTTGTCGCACGACCGTCCCCTGTGGGCGGGTTAGATGATAGATGCACCCATCAGCGGCTAACTGACGTACAGAAGTTGGTAATGATATCCCATTTTGGGAGTACGTCTTCTGGTGTATATGGCTTATCGTTAGGGAAGCAGTGACCCCCAGAACGTTGCCATCGTGTCTGAGCAGCCCAGCCTCCTGTGATCTCGAAAAGGGAACCTGTGGTGTCCTTGTTATCTGTGCAGCACAAATCAGATTATCTTCCTCCAGAAAGCGCGATAAACTGACCTTGACTGCTCAGGTATCCAACAATAGGAGCGATGTAATCGGGCTGAATATATGGGTCAGAAAAAGAATCCCCACAATTATTCAGGTCGTTGGTACCTTGAACGCGTCGACCATTTCTTGGGGCCTATCAAGATCTATCATCATCATGTTTCATTCCACGATAAGTTAACGTACCAAACTGTCTGTGTCATGGCAGTCCCAGCAGAGGGGGCAATGCAGTTTGCGAAGATGTTGTACTTCTTACCCTCAATGGCAAGAGTGCGAGTAAGGCCAATGATACCGGCTTTTGCAGTAGAGTACTAAGATCACAGATGAGAATCCAATGGAACGTATTCCAGCTATGATCTCACATTTGCCTGACCGAAATTACCGTCTGACAAATTGGTCAGTATCGTCATCACGTTAGGTGGTGCATCGAGGCTCACAAATGCCGACTTGCGAGCATGTTGTAACAATGCGGCCATACTTCTGTTTCTGGAAGATCGGCCAGAGAGCCTTTGCACACTGGAATGATATGTCATGTGAAGGAGTCTTATTTACGTTAAGATTGCGAGTGTACCTTGTATGTTCCACTGTTGCACATCAACACGTGTGATTGACTCCAGTTACGCGAGTACGTACCGCAGATGAACGGCCAAAACAAGGTCCCACTCCTGTTCGGTCATTGCTGTGAATGACTTATCTCGTAGAACACCAGCATTAGCTATGAGGACATGCACAGCACCAAACTTGTTCAAAGCCGTCTTCACAATCGTTTCGGCGTCTTCGACTGAACACACTGCTGCTGCGGCCTTGCCACCAGCTGACATCCCCTCAGTAAGCGATGCAATCCATTAGGTAACATGCGAAACCAACCATTTACGATCTCATCGACGACCGCTTTCGCTCCTTTCTCACTGACGTCGTTCACGACTACGTTAGCTCCGAGCTTGCCATACATCAGAGAATATGCACGTCCTAGACCAGCGCCAGCACCCGTGACAATCACAGTTTGTCCTTCGAGTCGGACTTCGGGCGATGACCGCTTGTTGGTTGACAATTTTGAAGCTTGTTCAAGTTTTCCCTAGACATACATCAAGCTATTGAATGCATCAGAATCACGGGAACTCACCAATGCATCAAGATCGGTTACCGACTTCGGACTGAGGTACATTATCAGCCGAGGTTGCGCGCGGCAAAGGCAAACGCTTACTAGGATGGCTTGCCAAAATCAGTAATTTCGGACCACCTAGCCTTGACCTTTCAAAGATAATAGTATCACAAAATGTGTTACTTCCATATGTTTGATACTCACGGCAGACGGCGTAAAGCTAGAATCCGTCTTAAAAATGGCACCATCACTTCGTTCCCATCTAATCTCAGCAATGAAGCCAGCACCTAGCTCGAAAATCTTTCCAGATGCATCTGGCCCATCGGGGTGGCATATGGCTGCCACGAATGGCGCAACAAATTCGGGCTATGACAAAATTAGTGTTTAGACAGGGGCAATGAAAGTTAACAGCATACGCCAAGATGAGCGAGCATTTCTGGCGTCATTATGGTCTCCGTCATAGCAGATGCAGCCATGGGACAGACGACTGTTGCCTTGATGCCGTATTTTTCACCTTCTCTTGCAAGAGTCTTGGTGAAACCAATGATACCCATCTTGGCAGCGCTGTAGTTTGCTTGACCAAAGTTGCCTTATCCAAGGATATTAAAGAACCAAGAATAAGACATAACCAGGCTTACCATACAGCCCAGCAGCACTGGCAACGTTGATAATACGGCCAAACTTCTGCTGGCGGAAAATAGGCCAAGCCGCTTTGCTGCAAGCAAATGCCCCTTTCAGATGTACCTCCATAATTTGGTCCCACTCCTTGTCGGACATGTTTTTGAAGCTGCGCGTTGTAACATTAGTGTGCACATCACTGCGTGTGCCAAAAACTCACCCTTTATCTCTCAGAATGCCAGCATTGTTAATGAGAATCGACACGCCCCCAAAAGCATCTATCGCTGTCTTGATAATGGCTGCCCCATCAGACACAGACGAAGAGTTGACCACTGCCTCGCCGCCAGCTTGAAAGAATGAGCGTGAGCATGACTATGGTTGCCGGAGGAACGACCACCCTCGTACCGCTTGTGATTTCGGCGACGACGCTGTGCGCTGCGGCACCGTTGAAGTCGTTCACGACGACATTCGCCCCTCGCGAGGCAAAGAGCAAAGCATAACTATGTCAGACCCGGTCAACTCCGTATCATCCGAATAGTGTCAAACCCTACGCTTTTCCTAAACCGCCTCCGGCGCCGGTAACGACGACGGTGTGGCCCTTGAATGATAATGTCATTTTACAGTCAGATCGTCAAAACAAGAGAGTAGGGTGGTAGGATAGGGTAGGATCTCCTCCGCGGTGCAAATAACTGCCCCCGCTAGCATGTGAAATACCCCCGCGTTTAGTGGATCCGGGTATTTCCACGCGGGTCTCTAGTCAAAAATAAAAATAATAAATTTGATTGACGCGCCCCGCGCAAGATATATCATGTACAGATACGATCGTTTGATATATACCGTGCAGCTGTGCGCAAGCGCAGCGTACTAGGAAGGGGTGCAAACGAAAGAAGCGTTAATGAAGAATAGAAAAGAGAAGGATTCTTTGAGACGTCATCTGGGGCGTAATAAATAACGAGAGATCGGATGCATAGATATCGAGGGAGAAAGAAGAGAGACCAGAATTCCTGTATACATCATGACGATGATGCCAATATCGGAAAAAAGATAGGGAACGAGGGACGTGAGCATAGCACATAAAAGATCATGACATGGCAACTTGTAAACCATCAGTAACACAGGGTTTGGATGCCGTAAGGATGTGGAGAGAGAGAGAGAGAGCATGGGCGACAGCAGGAGCGTTAGAAAAAGAACGAGCAAAAAATGTTCAAATGGTTAGTCAAACAATTGAAATTGTAGAGATGAGGAACCCAGAGATATATGAACACAAGCGAGTCATAATCAAACATCGAGATGAGGATGGAGATGATACGTAGAGTGGCAGGTAGATGCGTGGAATACAGGGCAACCATAGGGTGAAGAACATATGAGGAGCTAAATCGGGGCAGATCAGGACAACGCGGCGGCGAAGTATTCCCTGTAATTCTCAGGGAAGTTCTCGAGCATGTGACTTCGTGCCCAGTCGACGGCGAATACTGAGGCCTTGAGAAACTTTCGATTTGCGTACTTCTTGCATACGTAGGTCTTGAGGAAGCTTGGTTCCAAGAGTTTCTCCATTAACCACTGATGGCCAGTGTCGAGTTGCTCTGCTGTGTAACCGGACTGGAACACGAAGCCATCATTCTATACACAAGGCATCAGTCACGCGTCACAAAACGGAACGAGGCATTAAACAATTGACATGCGCCTGCCACATGCCAATATCCGCACCGAGGGTTGCTGATAATATTAAATAACGAAAGGAATGCCACCTACCCAGTCACCGCCCAGCAATTTCCTCGCACTGTACATGCCAACTGCCGCGACCAAGCTTGGCTTTGCCCTCAAGAATCGATGATCAAGCAATGTTACTTCGGCGAGGAACTTGCCCAAAGTTCTGGTTCGTAACTCGTAGTCATCAGCCTTGCTGATTTTCCGCATCCAACTGTACGGTGAGCAATAGTTTGATATCTGGAAGTCGAGAGTTTGCAGGATAATTCTTTCACCCTTCAAGATCTCGTCTTTTGTGTAGGTATTGTGGGTGATGTACACGAATTCATCGACGGAAGGGGCGAGAATTTCCTCGTACTTGGCGGCGATCAACATTGCGGTTACCCCGACAAGCTGAAGCTTAGAAACCGAAACGACGCGCTTGGTCAGGAAGCGGTCAACAATGTTCACCGCTATCCACAACGTTTCCGGAAGCATGTGATATCTCAAGTGAACTTGAAGCAACCAGTCGACAAGGGTTTGCCTCATTCCCCAGTTAATTTCGGTTTGTCCAGCCATATAGTTGGGATTTGGCATGGCGTTCTCCTAGTGGAAAACGTCAACATTATGCAGAGCCAAATCGTGGATTACCAACCTCGAGGTTAGCCATGTATTCAAATATATCATCTGCATACTCAGATGCCATCGCCGTATCATACATGTTGATCACATCCTCGTAGGTCTCACGGAGAGCTTCGACTTTTTTCTGGCATTTGTCTAATAATGCAGTATCCATGTCAGGCCACACCTTGGCGGATTTACCGTCTACCGGGTCTTGCTCTTCTACATCTTCTTCCTCGTCGTCCTCTTCAATGCCGACCATGGCCTCGACCTCTCTTTCTTGATGGAGATCAATGAGCTGCTCGGACTCATGCGTGTTGTCGTCCTCGACGTCCATTTCATGACTTGGTTCATCTTCGTGAACTTCCTCTTCTTGGAGAACAACTGGTTCAGGGAGCGTGCGGCTATTCCGCCTACTGCTACTTGGGATGTGTATCTGGTGGCGGGCGACGGAGGGGCGAGCATGGACTGCAGTGGCGACAGGCTGTGAGATCTGTCCCCTGCTTGGGCCTAGAGGTACACGCTGAGGAGCAGCTACCGAGGTTGACCGAGCTCGTTTGAGGTTTGTTTCTTCCTTGTCTTTGAGGAGGGAATTCTTGCCAGCATCCTGATAGGACTCGTCAATGTTTTTATCTCCGAGTTCAGTGCCAGAAACTAACTTTGCGGTTCACAGCGGAGAGCGTGACTTCACCGAGGGCCGTACGAGTTGGGGGTGCCTTGATAATGTTCTCCTTTCCTGTGATGCGGGATGCACCTGTGATGGATGACTGGCGAGCATGCTTGCTATTTGCGTTCTCGTCGACCTTACCGCGCTGTGCGAGTAAGCGCCTTGAGGGGAGCTGTGGCGATGCGATCATTGATCAAGAACCACAATTGAGTAGTAGGAGGATGGGGAACTTACACGGATGTGACTTGAGGCCATTTGGGACGTGTAATGTAATGAAAAGGCTAATTACCTCTGAGAGATATGGTGTGGCAGCGAAATGGATATTGTGAGAACAAGAGAAGACAGTGGAAGAAACAAGTAGAAGTTGAAAGTCTTATGTCCGTTGTGGACAAAGGAGAAGATGAAAGTAAGAAGAAGAGGCTTGCCTGCTTGTCAGCCTCTGTAGAAGCGTCGCGAGTAAGGGCTCGGCAGTTTGCTGTTCGAACAACGGTCACGTGTTTCCCAAATAACGCGTCGCGACGCGACACGTCCCGCCCTGCATCGCCACTGATGGCGCATATCCTCTTTTGGTATCCGTCGGCATATGTACATAATGTCCTTATCCTCATTCCTCTCGTTTGAGGCTCGTCCATCGCTGATACATCCCCTTCTCCTTCCAATTTGCATTGGGTGCAGTTTGATCTTTAATCTCCTTGCTTCCAAGGCCAGCCCGGTTGGCGGTAGGGTTAATCTCAAGTGGCTGGACTAATCTAGTCCGGCCTTCGTCGAAACCTTGATCTGACGTACCGAGCACCATACCAGGTGCCCAACCTTGCTTCATCAGGAGGCGGTGTCCAATATTAGAACTTGGTAACGGAGTAGCTGGCTTGGATACAGGCTCTAGCGATGGCGTCCGCATATCCGGAGTAAGAACAGGCGAATTGTGTCGTTCGGATGGCATAGTGATTAGGGCAGCAGGTTGCACGCCAGGAGAATCTGAATGTGAGGATGGATGGAGAGCACGCCGGCGGGCAGAACGGTCGATATATTGGGTATCATCGGATGGTGACTGAGAACGTGGCGCAGCTTGTTCGTGGCGTGCAAGCAGGTTATGCTTGAGCATAGTCAACGCTTTCTTCGCATCTCTCTCAGGCTTTGGAGCGCAAGACAAGGTTTCCAAGCCAGCTGACTCTCTTGTTCGCTTCTGCGGATTCGTAGGAGTGGCTTTCGTTGAATGAAACAGAGGAATTTGAATTTCATCTCCATCGGCTGGAGAACACACATCACATGGAACTTTGTCTTTGTGTATATGAATGACAAAGGTCGTGCTTCCCAGCGTCAGACGATCTAAATGCCTCAGCTGCTTCGGCACGCTGGCCATGCGAGGCGGGGATAACCGCGGACCAACGTCATTTGACGAGGATGACGTGGAAGATGCCGACCGAAGGAAAGTTCCATGCTTGGAACCCATATCCACGACACTCCATTCTAGTCTCTGGGCATCCCAGTACACAGTTGCATGGAGTTTGGAAACTTCCATCTCCTTCAGCCTGACCCTAGGTATGCCGACATCCGCGAGCGGCGCATCTCGGCCCAGTTGCAACTCTGAGTACCCGTCGATAATCGCAAGCTTATGCTTGCGGGGTAGAATCGATGTGCGTAATACGACAAGACGTAGCGACGGCGTATTTGTATGGTGCTTCTGTGGAGCAGAAGGGCGAGGTTCTTTTGCTTGATATTCGGATATTGTGGCATCCAGAGTTACAGCAGTGGATGATTCACCGGGCCATTCGTAGGCAGGATCATAGACATCGCCCGGCCTTGGCCGGTGATTCCAGTGTTGTGCGGCCCTGGAATCGATAATCTCGCCATCTTCCATGCGCTATGATATCGAATGGCTTGAGGCTGCGCTACGTCACAGATTTAAGTGCATGCAAGTAAGGGCGTCTTGCCTTTAACCTAAAGTTCCCACACTTCGATCGAACCGGCAGTTGCCGTGTTTGCCGACTCAGCATGTGACAGACTGACAGTGGCATTCTGCCTGCATCTTTCATTTACGCCTGCATCTACTGGTAAGTATTGTCGCTATTGGTCGCCACAGGCTAGTCGTAACTGCGCAGAGCTTACTTCTGGTGTGGCAACACTTAGACTATGCAGGAGTTCTCCGAGGTTTTCTTTCTCTCAATCACCCTCCAACGCACGGCTAACTAGGTCTTCTATCAGGAACACGTAAAGAGCCTTCTTAACAAAGAATGGATGGTGAAGGTGGATAATGAACGCTCCGTTCCGCATCTATTTGTACGTATGCAGGGCGTCGCATCTGCATCATAGGTGACTCGCATCAATTGATCTTCTGACAGAAATTCTATTCTTCCACCGTCGACCTTACTTGTTGTCTAATGATCACAGATACCAAACTTGTTTGGGCCGAGGGTATGTACACTTTCTCTCGCACGCACCCAAACTGAAGTGCGCTCGGATAGTGTTATCCAGCAAGCAGTTTGCACACAGGTGGCGTTTATGCAATCGAGTCCCTGACCAGGGAGAGCCGGATCTTATGGATGAAGATTCCTGCAGGACAACCAACCTTGAATTTCTTGCAAAAGTTCACACGTTGGGGGGCATTGCAGATATGTCATTCCATGTGGTCGAGTCAGATTATTCAGTGCGTAGCACACTCTTTGTGCCGATGATGACCCTTACGAGACAACGCAAGGATCTTGCATTCCAGTTAGAGTGTGACACGTTCCAGTGGCGTTGGGAGACAAACTATTTGGGGCATAAGCGGTCTTCAGAAATTATCTCGAAACAGATTATATTCCCACTAATTAGTTTGGGTCATATGGCATTTTCGTCTCCTCAGAGTCTTAGCGAGATGTCTGACACGGACATCGAAAAGGTTCTTGCTTCTCCTTTTTCGTACCCTGATCTGATGATATTCCCAGGCCGTCGATAGAGTGGGCAGAACAGCGAGGCGGGCCGTGGATACTCATATCAAACATGCCATATCAAAGCCTCGTGTGGCTACAACCATTCGGCGCATGACCGCCATGTTCAATTTTTCCTCTGAACTCCGTAAGCTTCGTTTTTTTCTTGCCTTATCGGCACTGCATGCCCAGTATACTTACCTTTCCTTCTCCCGACCACAGCGGCCGTTTTCTCTTCTGCCGAAAGGCCGAGTCTCGAGCCGGGAATCCGTGTTGAACCTTCCAGAATGCAGACATTGAATAAACGTCCTTCTGAGCCACCAATAGTTGCTCCCAGCTCTCACCGTCAAAGTACGTGATTCGTTGTTTAGGTAACCAGACAGACTAACAATGTCCTCCTCTCCAAGCGCCACCACCAAGGCAAGAAGTGTCCCACGAAAAATCGGAGGATTCCGCAACGGAACCAGAGTCGTCCGCTAGCCCTAGTAAGGGGAAACGTCCAGCAATCGCAACGTCCAGCCGGTCTCCGCTATCGGGGCCTCCCGAATTCCCCAAGGAACTAGCCACTCTCCCACTTCGCCAGACCTCACCAATGGCCGCAAAATCTGTAATGGCGACGACCGCCGTTAGTGTTCCTGGCTCTGATTCAGAATCTTCTCCTAGGAGGCCTGTGAAGAAACATAAGCGTCCTATATCTTCTGACGCGGATGAAGATAGCGAGGATGAACGCCGTAAGCACCTAGAACAGCTTAAAAGTGGTAACGGATCTGCGGTTACAAAAAGGGGTGTACGACAACCAATAAAACGAGGCGGAAAACGTTTCTGATGGCTCTTGCCACAAGCTGTTTGGTGAACATGGATAATTCCGATGACTTATGTATGTGCTTGGGTACCGATGCGTGGACCACTTCCTACGCCGGATTGATGAATCAGAACTTTGACATAGGACGATAAATATAATTCACAGATCAGGATGGATAATGCTACAAGGATTACTATTTGTTGGAGTCGTGCCGATTGGGTATATGAGATTGGTCCAATTTCTCCTCCATGATATATCAACGCCCTACACGACGATGGAACTCCTCCGACCTACAGTCGTCGCACGGCGCTTGGAACAAGTTAATGATACGCCTCTTGTCTTGTGAATACTGTTGTTCAAGCATGCATATGTCAGCTTCTTTTAGAACGCCAGGATGCTCACTGCTTCACAGAGGCAATTCGGTGCCCTATGGATATGTTTTGAGCTATTTCGGCAGTTGGGTGACTGACAATCGTCCTTTTCTCCACTATAATACGACTTTTTGAAGCACTAGATGCGAAACGTAGCGATCACAAATTGTCACCAAACGCGACAATAGCAAGTGCCGAATACTTACGCCACACCCTCTATACAGATCGCCGAAACTAGTGTTGAAGTTGAGCATTCTCTTCGTCGCAGAGAAAGCGAGAAACAGCGCTCACACTTCGAAAAAACACATATTGTTGTCAAGGATATCACGCGATACGTGGAGGTGTAAGATGTGGGGGTTGGTGAGGATAGATTTACCCCGGGATCAAGCCCTTAATATACTGCATTGGACGGAGTGCTACTGCAGTATGTGAGAACGTGAAATATCGTTTGTCACGCGACTGACCATCGGATGTTGATCGTGGTACGGATCTGATCTGCAACCGTCTGGGGCACAAGACTGTGCCTTTGTTACAAAGTACGATGCTCTCGTTATCACTGTTATTGTGGGCGTCATCACCGGTAATGATTCCATCTTCCGCAATCCAAAGGGGGACGCGGACCGGTAGTCTCCAGCGCCACTCAGAAATATCCGAAACTGTGCACTGGTACATCAAGCCTGAAGCTGCACTTATGAGAACTCACATATCCCATCACCTCGGCTCGTCTCGGTCGGAGAATACATTATCAGAAAATGAGTTATTGGGTCATGATTGCCTCGAGTTTTTATCCGCAAGTAATGCCGAGTCCTAAACGGGTTTAGACGTCATTTACTTGTCGGGAATCGTAATGGGCGAGGCACATCTGATGACGTATTTTTCACCAGACAGTTTTGATCCCTGGGCACATTCGTAACTTAATTCGCGGGAATGGCGCCAAGTCTTGTATTATTTGGCTTGCATAGACCTATCTATAATAGCACTGCGGTTTACTTTTGAAATGAATGACGGCAACAGATAGATTGCGCCCACGTTAATTAGGGCGATCGTGGGGTTTCAAGGAGCATTAGTGTCAGACTAACACCAACTCGCGGTGGTCAGCGATTACAATTTCTCGGCCACAGGCATTCCGACAGTTCAAACGTTCAAGTTTAGTACCTGAAAATTTGCTACAAACTAGACAATGCATGCTACCTTTCGTCACGCAGTTTCAAACAAGCCGCCCAGGTCACAAAATCGGTTGAAGATAATGTACCCGGACCATGGACTAGGCGCTTATAAACAAGATACGGAATAAAGAACGTGCGAGTCTGGATTCGGTGTTCACAGGAGATCTGTACTTCTAGACGTCAATATTAATGGACCATGCCATATCTTCTGTATCTAGAAGTCAAATATTAATACATAGCAGTATCTAGTTGACATACCGTAAATGCGGGGCACCTCTCGATCTCTTGATATGTTCTACGGTGAAACACGCACTGTTGTATAATAAACTGCACTCTCGTATCTCATACATCGAAGGTCACCTGCCTCGTACCATGTGTGAAGTAACCCCTGGTCGTACCCTAACCTGTTAGATTAAGCCGACACATGCAAGCCCTTATAGTCGATCACAAGACAGTGGCTTTATTATGCCTAGCCCAACTACGTATACATCGAGCGCGTTGATGTGACCTAGGAAAGTAATGCGAAGACTATATGCAGCAGAGGAACTCACGAAAAAAAGGAAAAAATAGGGAAAAAAAGGTAAAGGCTGAAAGCCTGGACCCTGCACCAAGTCACAGAAGTTCCATTTCAAGTGACCCGATGTTTCGGTGTAAAGAACTGATAACCGAGGATAACGCACCACAGTAAAAAATCAACACGAGGTGGGTCTGTGATCCGTGGCTCACCGGATAACGCAGATGGGTAAGTACAGCAATCTTGTACCAGCGATCTACGATTTTGGGTCAAGTCACATCAGGGGAAATTACCACCCACAGAAGCCGCACGAGCCTCGCATGAAACAAGCAATTTGCAATGAATGACGAAATGACACGATGCGAACCTGCAGAGCGGTTAGTAGACATTACTAGGGACGAAATCATTTTTTCAATATGATAGTGGTATTAGTAACAGCCCACAGGTTCTCCGATTCAATTTTTGATGTGGCTTCGATCCTGGAATGCGGCAGAGATATAGAACGGTGATAAATTTTAACTCCTTGTACAACGAAACGGAAGGCCGAACTGAAGGCCTCGTGTCGGTTCCGCGTTGATAGAGCATGTGACGTTTACCGGATCTCGTGGCTTAAAGTCCTTTTTGTGTGTGTCCTGAACTAGGGCGTCGACAAACAGGTCCGATACTGCAGGGAGGCGTGCTTACATAATACATGACATCCCAAAAACGGAAGGGCTTCAAAACCTACACTCACGTCCTGTCATTTCAAATGAGCACGGATAGCAACGCCGAGGGCCTTATTGAGGTAGTTGGGACGTCATTTTCTCGTGTTTCTTACTAAGTGCACCAACAGGCTGCGTTAGATCAGGCGTTTTCTCCCCCTCCATTGCGGAAACAGGCTCCGGTACCATCTACACATGAGACGGGGAAAGACGGACATGAAGTGGTGAGCCAGTCTCAAACGCACGAAGAAACGAGCGGCGATCCAGCCGGTGCATCGAACGTTTCTGTTGATGCTTGGAGGGCAGGCTATGACGAGCAAGTCCAAGCTTGGCATGCCGAGTCAGCCGGAGCCCGTGCGAGGGCGGAGGAGGAGAGGGCTAGGTGGGAAGCCATCCGTGCCGCAGAAAAGGAGGAGGGAAAATCTGACCCACAGGAATCGGAGTGGGAGAGTGTCGTTGAAAAGAAGGACGAGAGCTCGGCATTGATGACTGATGTTCCGGATCTCATTGTTCGTCGTCCTGTATTCTTACGACTTCTCAATTCTGAACTTCCATCTATAGCAGGGAACCTTTGAAAATACGCAAGGAGAGTCGACTGACGAATCACAAAAATGGGAGGATATCCATTCTTCAGAAACATCCTCATTCCCTTCAATGTCTTTTCCAGAAAGGACAGCCACACCTTCACCATCTCCTCCTACTCGGTATGACACATTAGAGCCGCCCCGCACCGCAACTTCAGCTATTTTTGATCCGTCCTTGTCTACTCGGACTCGTCTAAAGGCGCTGTTTGCCTCACTAGCTATCAACTTACTCTTACCATTTGTGAACGGGGTTATGCTTGGGTTTGGCGAAATATTTGCCAAGGAGGTTGTCATTGGTTGGCTCGGTTGGAGGGGGTCTGGGTCTACGGCGGCTTCTGCAGGGGTTCGCACATCATTGCAACGTCGTTGGCGGTCTACATAACAGTGTCATGGCCTCGGTAATGATATATTGAATACAGTTGACGTGCGAAATAGTGAACACAGGGTAATCTACAATCTAGCATTCTTGGGCATGGTCCGGATTGCTTGACGCACCCCCAGATCACCCAACACGTCTTCGGCTACACGTGTAAACCTGTCAGAACTGGCCCGGCCCAAGACAAATGTCATCTACTTACCGCCACCAAGAACGCTATCAAAGGTAACAGTGCGGTGATACTGTGCAAAACAAGTCAAGAGATAATCGCAAGGGTGCGGAGTGGGATGCTGACGTGTTCTATATAGCTGCCCATTCCAGACTGTGTGATGCCGCGTCCCCCAAATATCTGTGCAGAGCTCAGTGACGACGCCTCCAATGAAAGGGCGAAATACCGACCTGAACAGCATCTGCCGCTGTTAACTGCGCAGTGCGTGTGCAGTACGCCTTCAACAAGCCAATGGGTCTAGTGGCGTCATTAGCCATTAGCTTCGGAAGAAGAAAAACAAAGTACCCAGCTAGCTTTGCAGCTTGCTGCTTGTACGTCTAGAGAAGAAATTAGACGATTTGTAGTTACAGGTAGAGTCCTGAATTTACCATGTTATTCATTTGATAGGTAATGTTTTCCAGCCAACTTTGTGCACTCTCGATGCGGGATATCATTGCTGCTAGCTTATTCCGGATCACGGCCTGGGAATGCAACGGCTTGCCGAATGCTTTCCTTTGTGACACCCATCTATACATAAAGGAATGAGATCACTTCTGTGACAAACCAAAAATATCGTACTTCAGACATTCTTCAACGATGAATCGCTGCACTCGGACCGAAGAGCAGCACATAACCCACCGCTCGTGGTTAAAATTGCTGTGAAGGGACTTTGAGAGGGTTTAGGTTGCTGATAGTCGTCAAGCCTTACCTCAAAATGACAAATATACCTCCGCCCTCAGGACCGAGAGTGTTCTCGACAGGTACTTTTACATTTTCAAATGTCACGTACGCAGTTCCGGCCGTGGGCGACTGAGTTCAACCTGTCAGCAGATTAATTACCTCCATTGCAACGGCACGTACATAACTTGTCTTGATAGGCTTTGTCTCGACTCCTTCTCCACGCTCCACCAGAATAACAGTGAAGCCGCCCTAACAATCACTCATGATCAGAAGTGCACTAGCGGACATTATCCGGTTGCTTACTGCTGTCTTGCAACCGACGGTGAAGCTGACTTAGATCAGTAAAGATACACTAGTTGTACCACACCAGTGACATACTAATGGGCAAATCTAATAATAGCGGTAAGCAATCGACTTCGATATCGAGTAATTGCACTTACGTTCCGTTGGTAATCCATTTCTTGCTAAATAGAATGTGAGCTTTAATAAATGATTCAGGGTTTATACTCACGTTCCGTTGATAATCCAGAACTTGCCATCTTCGGTCTTCCTGGCCGTTGTCTTCAGCCCTGCTACATCGCTACCTGCGAACGCCTCTGATATAGCCAAACATATCAGCTTGTTTGCAGACAGGACATCCGGTACCACTTTCGCCTTCAACTCTTCGCTTCCAAAATTGAGGACAGGTGGAAGCCCGATAACAGAACCAGACATGAGGCCTAACGAAAATTAGAATGAAAACAAGGGGCTGAGCGCTGAACACTGCATACCATCTCCGTAGCCTCGGCAACCGCATCTCACAAATTCTTGGGTTGTGATAAGCTCGTGGAAGTAATCGAACTGTAAACGATGATTAGTCTGGACTTCAATGGTCATCATGGAACTCAGACCTCCTCGGGTTTGACAACTCCATCCATAAGCACTCGGCCTGAATCCCACGTCAGAAATTTAATACCATTATTAACGTACAATAACCAACCTTTCAAATGCTTCCCAGGCCCCATACGTATGGCGTGCAAGTTCAACTTACTGATATGGTCAATATCGTTGTTAGAGCAAAACAGAGAGGCGCTTACGCCATGGCTTCAAGAACACTCTTACTCGGAGGTTTGCCATCTTGCTCTCTTGCCTAGGTGGGTAAGGTTAGGGTTCATGGTATACACAGACAGGCACGCTGGCAGCGCATACAATAGCATCCGGTTGAATAACTTCGTCCGTAAACTTCCTAACGGCCTTTTGATATTGTCGGTGGTTCTATACCGGAGTTAGAAGATGCCGCCCGTGTATGGTTTTGATCTGCTGACCTCTGTATAATAGGGGCTAGAATACCCATCCGATAGCCACATGGGCTCGCCATAAGGAACCTTGCTCAATTCTCCGGCAATGCGGCCATGGATAACACTCTTTTCACCCTCGATGACGCCAATCTGCAGACGCTTGTACTGGGGTTTCTCGAGAATCTCGTGTCTGTGAAGGCCATAGAAGGCTTCTGTAGCATCTTGTCCGCCTGAAAGGGAGTCAAGGAATGGGGAATAACAGAGAGGGACAGGACACTAACAGATGTCCTCGTCGAAGAATACGGACGCCCCGCCAGGATGAAGGTCCTTGAATTTGGTCACATTGTAGACTTTGGAGTCGACAATTATCCACTAGAATGTGCAGGTATGTAAGGTGTTCGCATGTTATGAGCGCTACTCACAAGGTCGCCATCCTTATTATGCTGGACGAAGCGTGTCAGTCAACTCATGGCTGTTGGTAGACTAAGAGTGTACCTTTGCCACTTCGTCTCTTGTGAACACCTTTGCTTGTTGAGACATCGTGCATATAGTAACGAGCCGAGGTAGGTCCGAGAAGCCCTATTAAACATGATCCCAGCATGTGATTCGAGGCGATCGTTTCGCCGAAATCAGGTGCCTTCGTCCTCGGTGCATCCGTCCAATCAGAATCGATCTGCCGGTTTAACCGGCGCGCCGCGGCACTTCAGATTATGGTCCGTGCGCGGCGCTCGCTATATATAAGGCGCCACCGACCCACCTGGTTCTTTACCACTCTGGCCTATTGGCTTAGATCAAGTGTAGTATCTGTTCTTAATAGTTTAACCACTATTATGGAGGCACCGCCTCCATCTATTGGTTATCTAATTTTTGCCGCCCCAGTTCTTTAGGCACTGCTTGCAACCTGGAGGCATGATGACTTTGCCACTGCACTACTGGCTTGCGTCGTCGGGGGTTCTCATTTGGTGTTGCTGTCTGTTGGTGCCAATTGGTACTTCCCAGAGTAATGTCAAATGTCATTTGATTTGTCTTGTACATGTTTTACACGTGTAACCCAGTTTTTTCTAACTTGTACTTATGGCACTTGTCGGGCTCAAGGTTATAGAAGTGAGTCAATCTGTCAAGGTTTAGAGTACTAGTGTTGATTTTGATAGTTTGCTGGACTGGCACCCGGACCATTTGCAGGTCTTATCCTTGCTGACAATGGTGCGGAGGTGATACGTGTGGATAAACCCGTCAGTTCTTCTAGTAATGTCAGAGATGTCCTGTCTCGAAGAAAGCGTTCCATTGCAATCAATGTCAAAACGAATGGTGGCCTGATAGTCCTCAAGAGACTTATTTCCGCTGCTGACGTTGTTATTGACCCATTTCGTCCTGGTGTCCTTGAACGACTGGGACTGGGACCAGATGTCTTTTTAGGGAACAGAAACGTGAAAGGATTGAATGAAAAATTGATATATGCGAGGATTGCTGGGTTCGTACGCATAATTGCAAATCGTATACGCATATTCAATCCATACTACTAGTTTTCCAAGGACAGGTTCATTTTTCCTCATCTGCTCATTCGCTCGTATGAAATCGCTAACTTCCGGCAAGGCCCTCACAGAGATATGGCTGGTACGGCCGGCATATATCGACCTTTTTCGTATGCTGAGCATATTACGGTACAGGTCATGACATTAACTATATTGCGCTCAGTGGAATCTTATCAGTACATTCCATGTCGCACACTTGAGCCTTCTCAAATGAACTCATTTCTTTTTTCCAGATGTTGCCCGGAACGGATGAAAAGCCCGCATTCCCCACAAACCTGCTTGCAGATTTCGCTGGCGGCGGTTTGATGTGTGCCCTCGGTATACTCCTCGCCTTGCTTGAAAGAGGCAAAAGCGGTCGGGGTCAAGTAGTCAACGTTGACATGGTTTGTTTTGCCATGTTCAGGCTTCAAGGGAAACCATGGATTGTTAACATAGGTGTTATAGGTGTCTGGGACGCGCTATCTAAGCACTTATCCGCTATTACACACACTACTTCCCAGTTCCCTGTACTCCCAGCCAAGGGGTCAAAATATATTAGACGGAGGCGCGCCCTTCTACGGCATTTACACGTGCAAAGATAATGGCTTGATGTCGGTGGGCTGTTTAGAGCCGCAGTTTTTCAAGGCTTTCATCAATGGATTTCTTGCGGCCCTTCCGAATGGCTTCGCTGTCTCCGATGGATGGAGGCCCACGACTCGTAGTTGGCATGATCGAGACGAATGGCCCAAGCTGAGAGAATTCCTCGAATCAGGTTTCCGGTCCAATACAAGACAATACTGGACAGACGTATTTCACGGTAGGCTGTCTTTCGCGTGGATTTAGAACGGGACTCATGCGCATATGTAAGGTACGGATGCTTGTGCTGTGCCAGTGCTTTCTCCGGGGGAAGCGGCTGCAAACGATGCCTTCGGGTCTTCGTATCCCGAACCGCATCCAACCATCACCGGATCTGGCATTACCACGGACTTTGAGAGACTAAATCTTCAACCAGGACTCCATACCAACGAGATTCTTTGCGAGCTGGGATTGACAGAGGATGATATTCGCCATTTGGCACTAGAGGGCACTTTCGGTGATACATTGTCAGCTGTCCCATGCAGCTGCCAAACTCTAGCGTAGAATTGGATGTGTCATGTACATGTACATATTGCTTGTGCGGAACACCGGTGTAGTTCGAAATCACATGGCAGAGTCCAGTTCCGCGTATAAGACCTCCAAATTTCACCGTCACACCTAAATCATAATGGCGACCAAGTCGTTACAGCGGTTTACGAGAGACGATGTTTCCAAGGTCCGATTCTTGCTCTTGATTTCATTCTCACCCATATTTATTCTCCATCCGTGACAGCACAACACAGAAAGCGACCTTGTGAGTGCTTCCGTGTTCCAGCGACGCTGGAGATTGACCCTTTATTTCAACATAGTGGGTCATCATCGACGCTAAAGTTTACGATCTATCGCGGTTCAAGAACTTACACCCCGGCGGCCTCTCTGTTCTCACTGACGAGGAAGTCGGTAAGTGTTTGGGATTTCTACATTTCTGCCCCTCTCAACTTGGTCCATGTTATGCTCAGCTGGAAAAGATGCCACTGAAGCCTTCTTCTCTCTTCATCGTTACGAGGTGTTGGAGCGACCTCAGTACAAGCGGCTTCAAATCGGCGTAATTCAGGGGGAGGAAAGCATACTTCATGGCCGTGTCATTGGCGAAATCAGCAAAGTTCCTTATGCTGAGCCTACGTGGCTATCGCCTGGGTATCACAGTCCTTACTACTCGGAGGTACGCTCAACATATACTGTGACTATACAAACCTCGTTGATATCATGGGTCCTCTACCAGAACCATAGGCGGTTCCAGAAGGCAGTGCGCGAATTTTCTGAATCTGTCATCCTACCAGATGCCGAAGCTAGGGAAGCGGACGGGAAGCGACCATCGCAAAGTGTAATTGATAAGATGGCGTATGCAACTTCCACTTTCAGCCGTACATCCCGCCTTGACTGCGTGTTAGAGAGCTCAACATCCATGCTATGCGTCTGGGCCCTGGGAAGCATCTCAAAGGGAGGACGCTCATGAATGGTCTTGTGAAGCCAGAAGAGTTCGACTATTTCCACGAAGTGAGTTATCGTTCCTCATCCAAGAACAAGTGTTGACGCGTGACGCACGTAATAGTTGATTGTAACACAGGAATTAGCTCGTGCCAGTTTACGCGGTTATGGTGACTGGTGCGCCCTGATTAAATGTACCTTGGGTACAAGACTGACAGAAGCATAGGTCTTCTTGGTGGCAAAGTTATCGGCCTTCCTCCCGTTCTGAACTTTGGCAGCGAAGAACTCAAAGCAAAGGTAATCCCCGAGGTTCTGGATGGCAAGAAGTTCATATGTCTGGCAATATCGGAAGCGCATGCTGGAAGTGATGTCATGGGTCTCCAGACTACAGCGGTCAAAACTGAGGATGGAAAACACTGGATCATTAATGGTTAGTAAATTCAATCCCACCGGATAATGTTGATTTTTATCGCGTACCAAAGGAACAAAGAAGTGGATAACGAATGGAACGTTTGCAGACTACTTCACTGTTGGTTGTAAAACTGAAGTAACGTTATGATTGAATTTCAATATTGTGTTGCTAAAGGTAATGACAGGACGGTTTTACGGTTATACTCGTTGAGCGGGGACCTGGTGTCGAGACGAAGCAGATCAAGACAAGCTATTCCAGCACGGCGGGCACTGCCTATATAACATTTGACAATGTGAAGGTTCCTGTGGAAAATACCCTCGGCGAGGAAGGAGGGGGAATTTTTGTCATCCTTAGGTGCGTAACGACTTTCTTGTGTGAAACGTATATCACAACATTTGCTCAGTAATTTCAACCACGAGCGTTGGGTTATGTGCTGTTCCTCTGCTCGGAGTCAACGTGTGGTTGGTGCGTACCTCTGCTCACCATAATTAATGCATGCTGATGATACCAGTGGAGGAGTGTCTAAAGTGCGGATTTTTCTCAAGAAATTCCTCAATCTAACAACGTCGTAGATGGGTTAATCAACGAAAAGTGTTTGGCAAGCCACTTCACTCTCAAGCTGTCGTCCGCAGCAAACTTGCCGGAATGATCGCAAGAGCTGAAAGCACGCAATGTTGGCTAGAGAATATCACATATCAGATGTGCAACATGGCAAGTAGCAACTTTGGCCATGCTTTCTGTGACTTGTACTTACGCATCTTGTGCAGACTTATAAGCAACAAGCTAATAAGTTAGCAGGGTAAGTGACTGATTCTAAGCGGATTGATTTGGTTTTCATTGCCAATCAGCCAAATTGCGTTCTTGAAGAGCTATTCAACTGGGTGTGGTCAAGATACTGCTCGTGATGCCGTTCAGATATTTGGTGGACGTGGTATTACGCAGACTGGAATGGGTAGATTCATCGAACACGTGCGTAACGACATTTCTTTGACCATTTTGCTCGACTTATGAGACTTTTAGTATCATCGTACCATCGCCTTTGACTCGTTGCTTGGTGGAGCAGAGGACGTTTTGGCTGATTTGGGAGTACGACAAGCATTACGTATAATGCCTAAAGAATCACGTTTGTAGCGATAGTCAAAACTACTTTAATGCATATATATTTTGTTGATGTATGTTACATTTGATTCTATGAGTGCCATCGAAATTACAGCATTGCAAAGGTACTAGCACAACCCAAAAATTACGCCCCCACCCACTAGAATGCGTGTGGTCCACAGATACACGGGTATAGCGATAGGAAAAAAAAATTGGCATAGATAAGAATGATGAGACTCCCTTAGTTATTGTATTGATCATCCTCCATTATCATTTCGCCTGTGGATGTCAAATCTAGCCCAATGTTTTGTTGGAAAGTCTGATAATGGGATAACCAATTGAACGCTAGCCAAAAAAGATTGTCAGCCTCAATCCGCGCCATAAGAGTAAACACTCACAATTCCACGTCGCAGTTGGATCGCCCAACGTCTGCTGCAGATTATCCATAATCTGAGTGTCAATGCTCAGCGGTGGGTTGAACAAGTCGGCCATGCTTGACATCTCCAATCCCATAGCGTTCTGAATTCCCACTTGGGTCCCATGAGCAAACGGATCGACGGCACCCCTCAGAGGCGCAAAGTTGTCAAACGATAGCGCATCTCCGTTCGGTGGCGGAGACAGCGATGAACGCATCGCTACAGGGGGTGAAGCTGTGGAGGCGCTGTCGGGCGAAACCGGGCTGGTTGCTGTTTTGGTTCGCCGATTTGAACGGGAGCGGGGGAGAGCGGTTGGTGAAGCTGCTGGCGACTGAGATTCTAGTCTGGTCATTGGAGAAGCAAGAAGTCCCTTCAAGAATTTGGCATAGAGCTTGGGGCCATGGCTATTGTCAATAGCGATATCAGGAGAGCTGAGCAGGTCAATGACTCGCTGAACTTTGTTGCGAATGTCATGACGCTTCTCCGATGAGAGGTAAGCGGTAAATTTGGGTTGCAAGAGCTAATTCGATGGACATTTAAGCACACACGTGCGCAATAACTCATTTTGCAACTCACCTTGACCAAAAAGGCCGACGCAAAGGTGACAAAAACACTTTGTGCCTCTGGTCCGTGCCGCCAAAAGATCCCTTACAGCCGATCAGCGTAAAGTCATCGCCCCGCTTCCAAATCACTTACTCATTCTTGGGTCCCCACAAATATCGTCGACAACAGCTTGGAGAACATCCTCAGCCGCATTTAGGCACTACCAGGGGCATGAGCGACAAAGTTTGAGGGTGAAATGAGTACCTACTCTTTGCAGGAATGGGTTTTCATTCGTGTTGTTCTTTCCGAATGCATGTTGGAACCCGTATGATAGAACGATAAGTCTGCCGTAGCTATATGCTAGCTGGAGTAGCCGCGTCCGGAACTTGTTCTGAATATCTTCCTGGTCTGTGTTCTCCTGAATAACCGCAAACCACTGTGCTTGGAGTGATTGAAGTTGGTCGTCCGTCTCCGCTGCGAGTCTCTCAAACTCAGCGTTCTATTCTGTCGTCAGCTTCGAAGTATTTAGTGGGGTTTAAGCGTACCTGGTTGAGACCCGTGGGATTCTCCGGATCATTGTAGATCTTTGCCACAAAACTAGCTGTAGTGCGCAAGCAATGGTTGTAACAGCAAATTTGAATGTCGAAATTTCTCATGTTGAATGGAGAGCTCTTCCACCAGTTTTGTGAATGGTTTGCTTGATAATCCATAGAATTGATGATTGGGGCTTTCCATACTGACCGCCGGTGGAGCGGTCAAGGTTGAAACAGTTCATCCAAACACGCGCACGGTTTAAAATTTCTCGAGCCGGTTTTTCGTCTTGAGGAATCGTGGCCACAGGTAGGTGAAGGTTTAGCTCAGTTGCAACCCTAGCAAGACGATGAAAATGCATGGTATCAAAGACACTACTGCAACACAAACCTTATTGCAAGACCAAGATACAACCAACTTCGCTGTTCCTCCAACCTTTTGACGGGTAGAGGACACAAGCTCATTAAAATATATGCGTGACACATATCGACGTCTTTCTTCCCGTTGATCAACGCCATTCCAGCGCTCATATGCGCGTAGCGCATCGCTGTCTGGTACAAATCAGGACGTTTGCTGTAAAACCGGGAAGATATGGCGCAGACTAGTAGTGCAAGACTAAGAACCGATTAAGCTGCTATAATTAGAGCTACTCACTGACGGTGAATAAGAAAGGACTTCGAACAAAAGTGTTCTGTGCAGTATACAGGATAGGATCAAGTAGCGATACTGAGAGGTTCATGTTGTCGAAATAACTAGTCAATCAGGTTTAGAAAAATCAATGTGTGCCGCTAAATGAACATTTACATTTTAAAAAGTGCTTCAACCTCAGCAATGGTGATGACACCACGCGATAGTATAAGAGGGACATTTTGGAGATCTGATAGACGATGTCCCAGATTAGTCGGAGTCGATTCTAAACGAAAGACTGTTAAACTCTCATTGAAGCAAGTGATGAGTAATCTCACCAGGCCTAAAGAAGTCCTCGCCAGCGATGCCAGTGGCATCTTTGTCATCTTGTTCCTCTGGGTCTACGCTCGCACCTCTCGGTCGGCGAAGCCCCATGTGTCCGAAGAGGCCGAAAGGTGCAGCTCTGGTGGGTATAATGGCAACCTTTTCTTCGGGTATCTTTTTAGAAGTTTGATATGGCGAGCCATTGCTACTGAGACTCGAGCCAGAATCTTTGTTGCGCACTGCTCTCTCGATAGGCAGTTCATCACCCTGCACATCGAGACGTTCGACGGCAATGGCGACCTCTTCATCGTCGTCGTCATGTGCGGTATAATAACCGTCATCCTCGTCTTCGTCTTCTTGGTCATTGCCAGCAAGAAGGTTCCTCGGCATGTTAGCACCGGCCATGTTAATGTGAACGCCAAATACATCCAAGGTCTCCTTCGCTTTAGTAATCCATTCTTTCACTGCCTCATGATTGAGATCTGGAGTTTTAGTGCCGTTTGATTCGGCCTGCGTTGGGGACGATAATGGTGACATCAGGGGTGACAAGAGATCTGGAGTCAATGGCCTCTCAGAGTTTCCTTTATTCGTAACTTCAAGCTGCGACATGAGTTTCTGGATCTGAGCAGCTTGTTCTCTTATCTGGTTAAGTAGATGCTCGCGTTTTCTGGGAGAGGTTAGGGATCCTTCAACTAAACATGAATAAAAAAACTCACGGCGGCGCACGGCGCTTCTTTCGACCTGGTATGACACATTCGTGACCGCCATTGAGGCAACGCTTGCAAGGATCTGTGTCGGTCTTGAATTCGCACTTGACTTTTAGAGTTTTGCATCGACTACATGCACCTGGCCTGTATGGAGTGAGATTAGTAACTTAGTGTGCGTCAGATAAATCATATATCCACCTAGGCTTCAACCCTTCCTTGTTCTCCTGGTGGTCCGCTTCGTGTTCGTCAAGGAGATCTGGGTGGGAATAACGCGGTCTTTTATATCCCGCAGTCATGTCTCCATTTGTTGGCGGCTGAAACTGAAAAGCCTGGGTCATGTCGGTCGTATAAACGTAGGGTTGCTTTGGACTGAGATACTCGTTTGGCATTTGTGCAGTATCATTCATGAGAGAATCGCTATAGACATGATCCGAAAGAGACTGGCTTGAGAATTTATCGTAGGATTCTTCGTCCTGAGGAGGCGGTGGATATTCATCGAAAGTGTACGGACCACAGGTTGTGTTACTGTATGGAGGGGAAGACTGGGGATATGTGGTATCCGAGGACTGAGGGACGTTCGGAGTATTTGATGATTTAGATTGAGTAGCATATCCATAGGTATTATAGGTATAATCTGGTTCGAGGGGTATGTTAGCGGTGAATGGAATGGAAGCGCGTTGCCAGGACTGATGATATGAATTTGCCATTTGAAAGTATGGTTAAGCGAAGGAGCCGAGGCTTACTGAGGCCAGTGGAGCAAGCAAGGGAATGTAAAAGCGAAACTGGACGGTATTTGAGCGGTTCTCTCACGTTCACGCGATATGGACTACCGTCTCAAGCTGTGCCCACGTGTTTCCCCTATCGTCGCTGAATCTTCTCCCCGCTCTCCGCATCGCCTTCCGAGAACTCTCTATCTGTCCTATTTCAGCATAATCCTGCCAATCGTAGTATCTCGTCCACGTGCTGTTCCTAGCGTCCCTGTGGCTGTACTTACTCCTTCTCAGTTCTCTGAGCGCTATGACGTTCAATACCACACCGCCTCTATCCACTTCCCACTCCCAAGCTAGCCAAGACAATAACTTATCATATCGGTGTATCCAACTTGCCACATCCGGCTCATGCCCTCCGGTATTTACGTACCGCACACCATCTCAAATGTAAGTGCTTGCTCAAACACCCAACAACCAGAACCAAATCGCCGCCATATACGTAAACAACTTGTGCCACTCCTCTCAATCGTGATGTAGACGCCGGGCCGACTAGGGAGAAGACTGATGAATAACGATTCTCATCCCCTTAAATCCACGGGGTCTCACCCCAACGCAAGAATCCATTCCATCCTACAAAAGCACGATATGCTCGACGTTCATTTCAAAACTTTTCCTACATCAACAGTTCAATCATCAACCAACGGTCCGTGCGCCCACTGGCCATCATTAACGGCAACCCAAAACATTGCCTGATAGTGTCTAGACTCCATAGATTCATAAGCGACTTCAATTGCGACTCGGAACCTTGAGACGTTTACTTGCTTTGAAACGCCTCACCACGCTCCTATTCTCCGTGCTTCTTCCGCTATTGGCGGAATGAGCTACCATAAAGCGAGCATCCTTAACCTTTTTGCTAGTGTGCAGCTGGTTTTGGAATAAACATTATATCCCATTTAGCATCAGCGCTTATGGAGTCATTTCCTAGTGACAGATAGACTAACTTGGACTAAAGACCGACAGAAACGGGATTTAGACGTATACATAATACACACTGATCTTGGTTCGGAAATATCAGAGCACATCGTGAAGGGTATGTATTCGAGTGCCAGTATAGTAATACACCTGCTACCAAGAACAATATGTTAACAAAGAGACCGGTGACCGTGCCGATACCAAAAAAAAGCAAAATGTAAACAAAGTCGTATATAGGCACAACAGAACTTGATAAAATGCCTAGCCCCCAAACACTTCAAGATGTTAAGAGAAAACAAAATCACAAGCGGTAAAGCATAGGTAACAATAATAATAATCGTCTGCGAGCGGTTCGCATTAAAATGGGATGGCTTTTGCGGAACCGGCCACTGTGCATCGTGGAGGGGGCGTATTACAGGTGGATCTAGCATCTACAGAAAGCGGGATTGTGCCATGGACTGCGTTGATTTTGGGCGTGGTCACTGGTGTTTAATGGTATGCCTGTCCCCAATAGGTGAAGGCATTGGTGTTGCATCATCCGTATACATGGATTCCATCGTCAAGACAGAAGGTTGCATGGACACTATACGGAGACGATCCTGTATATCTTGCTCCGTGACGTCAAGGGCACGGATCAACGACTGAATAGCGTGAGGATTACTGAGAGCCTCCTCCCGAGAACCAGACGATGCATGATGGATAAATGGCGGGTTAGGTACGAATGTCGCGTCAGTAGCATTGGTGGCATTGGAAGCGACAGAAGGCGCCCTGGAGCGTTGTTCCTTGGTCCTGTTAGTTTTAAGGCTAGCTATAGAGCCGGATCGAGTCCTCATGTGGGAATAATCCGTGCCCTTGAAGAATGGGTTACCTCTACTCTTTCGCTGTTCGGCATCGGTCTCGAAAGGATTAGAGGAAGATGCACTCTCTTCTGCATCAGGATTGATCACTTCCGCAGATTCCCAACGATGGAGATTCCGCGTAGCAACGGGCGTTGGGATAGCTATGCTCGGGGAATTTTCAGCAGAACCAGTAGAGATATGTTGTGACGCCACATCCTTGTCAGCATCCCAGCCAATAGTGAGACCTGAATCAGCCCGTCCAAGGAAGGGTCTATGCACCGTCACTGCTTCGGAAGGTTTGGAGGCAAGGTCTGGGTGATACCGCGCAAGCGATTGAGGCATTTCCATTGTCACCTGCTCATCTGATTTGTGGGTATATGCTGTCCGAATGCTCGGTGATGTTTTGAACATTTTGTCCATGGGAACTTCACCATGGGCCGCCTTCATCTGCAGACCACCTGACTTTTCATCGCCCATCTTACTCCATGGTTCAACGTGAGAACGACGACGCTCAGCTTCTCTTGCAGCATTACGGTTTTTCGATGACGTGTACGAGGTCTTCAATGACCGCATATATCGCCTATATAGCGCAAGACCGATGATAATGAGAAGCAATACACCCGCAAGTGTCCCTATACAACTCGCAATCACCGTCTTCATGGATAGCATGTTGGTGGCACCGGAGGAAGATGTGGCGGAGGCTCCTGTTGTCGGCCTGGTACCCGCGACCGTGGAAGTGAGCACCACAGTCTCGCTCCCAGCAAGGGGAACTGTAGCACCCTCGGTGGGCACTGCTGTGGCAGTAGTGTCTAGTGCAAGGGTAGCGGCACCAGTAGCAGCACTCGTGGCGACGACGAGAGAGGAACTTTGATTGATCCCAGATGCAACCGGGACGCTCGGGGCTTGACGATTCTTCAGGTTTTGCCGCCGCAAATGATGGTCGACCATTGTGATTGGTGTAAAGAATGTGTGGAATAAAGAATGAGGAGATGACGATTGACAACAGTAAACAGTAAAAGTCTGATTCTAAAGGTAATTCAGTACGGCAATCATATGTAGGTCTCTCCGACGCACTCACAGTGATTGAGGCAACTGAGGAACGTGTGTTTCATACAGGAGAACGAAGAAGCAAGAGCAATTCGCCCACTGCGTCGCCGCCACTGACGGCGAGAAAAAAGGATATGTGGGGAAAAATCGCAACCGGGGGTTAGCGGTTTCCCGTGGACCGTAACTAGGAGGATTTCTCAATTCTCCCACAGTTCGCGCCAATTCACAGGCTCCTGGTTTCAAATGTATCATTTGCGGATATATGGCGCGCCGACGGCAACGAACACTGGTCATAAGTATACCGATCTTAAGGATGTTAATAGTAATGATTAGTGTCGATGGCCGCAGTGCGGGCGACCTCTAGCGGTCTCATCTGATACGGGGACCACCAAAGCCGGATCCAATTGACTTGTCAATGACTCTCTTGTTCACGGTATTCTAACATGATTCAAATGTCTTTTTGACCCAGGTTGGAGCAAAGTTTCAGGGCAGTGGAAAGCCCGTCTCCATGGACCGCTGTGACTTTGGGCTGAAATTTATGTAAGTCCTTTGTTTCTGGACGTCATTCGATGGTCGTTTGTTCCAGGTAACCCATTCGGCCACTGCCTGCCACTGTATTAGTAAATATGTATATGATGATTTCATTTTGCGTTCAGATTTCTCACTCAGGATTGAGCTACAGGTGTGTTGTTAATATGCTCGATCCTCAAGCTGTTGACTCTTGAGATAGCCGCGAGCCTTCATTCTACTCATTTCTTTGTGGCGTCAGTGTCGTTCTTCTCTACGACATCATAGAATCGCTTTTGCGCGGTTCTGTTAACCCACGTCCCCTTGGCGAATGCCGTAGCGGTTCACATATATAACTATTTTCGTCCAGCATATTACCAGGCAGCCCGACACCAGAAATTACAAGGTCGGGACATTTTCGTCCACCTGATCAATAGCTGAGAATGAGATATGTCACGGTAGCAACGGACCAAGCCCAAAAACACAAGTGGTAGTGGCGCCGGCGAGTGTCCATCCTTAACGGGTATTTTCGATCCCCCATATAGCCCTCTTGATGGCATCGCAAAATCCGGGTAGAGGATGATCTGTTGGTTGCAGATCCTAACAGATGTACCAAAGCCAAAAAGAAACTGGTTGTTGCATTGGCCCAGTCCTCCAATTGCTGTGGCGGAGATACTCGGCGCTGCGCTTCCGGTGGCTCTGGAACAGGTGGAGCATCGAGCTCAAGCATCAGCGGATCGACCGTCAGCACCCCAGCCTATATATCGATCGACTGGACGTTGATTAGCCAAGGAGATGATGCTGGGCTCAATCGATGATCGTGTAGCATTTCTGCTATCTGTTGGTTGTCCTCTACTTGGGCAACTAACCACACATCATGGTAAACTCGTGATTGCTGCCGTGGCTCGCGATATCGTCGGGTCTTATGAGGAACTGTCGCGACTATTTTGAGCCCTCAGGATAGCTAAATCCACAATAGGCAACTCGCGGGCACATGCCCGTGTAACTATCGTTGCTATATAAGTAATTTACGAAGTTCCAGGAGGTGCTTTGAGTCCCTGGCAACGTTCAATTGTACGATTACCTTTCCTCTGTCCAAAGCAAAACCTACGACTGGCCTATGCTCGCATAGACCCATTATCTATTCGACCATCTCTTAGTCGCTCATTACTCACTCACATTCTTTTCTTCATCTAGAACGGACACTTGGTGTTTGGTGTTACCTAAAATGCCTCTTGTGAAAATGTACTCTCGGTCAAGCTCGCCTAGCGCCAGAATCAACCCAACGTACGTTGTGGGCCTCACTATCGCTGGTGCGGTAGTGATAGGTCTTTCGTTATGGCTCATCCTGAGGATGATTCGTAAACGTGCGGCCAGCAAGAGGGAAGAAAACATGGGTGCTGCATTCCTTTCTGTCCGTGGCGTTGTCGTAGATGATAATGTGACGGAAAAGAACCCAGGGTCTGTCCTTGAAAATTGCCGTTTACGTTGTCCATTGAATCGTTATGTTAGCGGTCTATATGCTGTCCCAGATGCCCGGAGCCGTATAGATTCTTCAATTACCATGCCCGAAAAAGCTATTCTCCGACCGAATGAACAACTCGACGACCTGGCATTCAGGCAACATCCTGAATACATACCTCGTCATCTGTCACCAAAGCCATTTTCGTTTGCGATGGCAGCAACCTCGAGTATGCCCGAACAAAGAGCCAATGGCCGTATCTCCCGATTTAGGGACTCGCTTTTGAGCACGGCAAGCGGACAAAACCGCTTCTCCGTGTCCTCATATGGTTCAAATAGCACGCTGGGTCATACAATAGGGAGCAAACGCAAAGTGCGACAGTTGTTCAACCCTGTGCTACCCGATGAATTGTTGATCTCGACACCTGGAGAGCAACTCACTGTCATACAATCGTTTGATGATGGGTGGTGCCTCGTCGGAAAGGAACCTAGCACATCCATTCCACTGGTTCCGAAATCGCTTTTCAAGCAAGATGCATCATCCGACAATGATATCGAACTTGGTGTAGTTCCGGCCTGGTGCTTTATCAAGCCCGTCAAGGGACTTCGCGTAGAGAGACCAGTACGGAGTTCTAGTCTTGGCATTACCGTACAATTTCAAGGCCCTGGGTTCTCGTCCCGGGATGAGATCATTTCTTGGTCGAATTTCTAATCCCTCTTAACAACGTCATGCACTCATTCTATATCCTTGCCTCAGTATTTAACGGTTTTCCACGGCGATACCGAAAGATATTCATTCACCACTTGCTCGTCTGATTGCCAGGCTGCGTCGGACGTGGCACTGTAGCTCTACCTAAGCTGCTTGCAGCTGTGCCGCTATCCTTTCGTTGCTATACATAGAATACCATTGTCTCTTTCGGCTCTTGGCTTATAGGTCATTTTGGCTATATCATTTAGTCTTGTTCTACAACTGTTCAACGTTACGTCAATTAAATTTTGTACTGGCAGTTGCATTATTATATGTGCAGTTCACCTAGCAGCAGCTGAATGAACAGGTACATCGCAATTACACCTCTGGAGGCTGATGTCGTCATTTATCTTATTCTATTTGTGTTTCATTTGCAGGTCTTACGTGCTCATAACACCACCAGGAAACGTGCGCTCAGAAATCGTATTCCTTTAAGTAAACCGAGTCGGTAACTGTTCGTCCGCGGGCGTACCCACATTAAGCGTTATAAATAACGAGAACCACTGGAGTACTTCTTATCGTTAATCATTCAATCATGACCCAGAACAAAGTCAATTTCTTTGTTACTGGCGCTACAGGTACGTCAAAGGTACCCGCCCCTGAGTAACATCTGGCATTGACCCTCGCATTAGGTTATGTCGGTGGAAGCGTACTTGCGCATTTCTTGAAACATCCCGAGAGGAACGAATTTGAGTTCACTGCCCTCGTGCGCTCCGTTGATAAGGCTGAGAGGCTTCGGCAACAATTTGGCGTGAACGCCATCCTTGGCTCGTTCTCCGACAGTGGTCTGATCGAAGAAACCGCATTCGCGGGCAGACGTCGTTCTTTCTTTGGTTCATATTGCCCTTTACTTGTGTTCATTACGTTCGCTGATGTTACGCAGGCAGACGCGGACGATCTGGGCTCTATCCAAGCCATTCTGAAAGGGCTGAAAAGGAAGTATGAAGTAACTGGAATACCTCCCAGTCCTCATCCATACTGTAAGCCTCTATCTGACCGCTGCCATAACCAAATTGGACTAATAACATTCTCAGTCAGGAACCGGTAGGTGACGATACGTGGCCAGCGTCGTGTACCATTCTCAAATTCCTGAAGGTGTCCTGGCAGATAATGCGGTCGGCATGCACGGCACGGACGAAGTGTACAGTGATCTGGATGTCGAGAAGTTTGAGAAGCTTCCGCTGGACCAACCTCACCGTGGGGTTGATTTGGAAGTGCTTGAGGCCGATAAACAAGGCAAGGCCAAGCCTCTCGCTTATATTATCGCCATTAAGTATGTCACAAGGCTATGTGAAGACGTACTTGGTCTACCCCGTTACCATATATGGAATCGCTGAATCACGCCTTGACCAAGGCGGGGATTGCAAATCCCCATTCTATTCAGATACCCGCGATCGTCCAGGCATCCTTGGACCGAGGTAGAGCGGGTATGGTGGGCAAAGGGAAAAACATCTGGCACAACGTTGACATCGACGAAAGTGGGTAATCGCGTATTCCCATTCATCGGCTACTATCTCACAAGATGAATAGTTTCTGAATTGTATACCACTCTTTACGACGCCATCACATCAAATCCGGCGGCCGCACATGGACGCGAGGGGATTTACATTGGCGAGAATGGTCAGCATACTCTATATGACGTCGCTAAAGCCGTTCAAGAGGCTATGATCAAGATGGGTTTATCGAAGGAGACTGAACCAAATTCTTTTACGAGAGAAGAGGTTGAAAAATACTTTGGGGTAGGCAGACATTTTCAAAGTAGATGCGGCCAGCACTCAGCTGCTTTCTGCAGGGCGATTACCTCGGAGTGAACTCTCATTGTAGGTCCGAGAGGACTAGGGCAATTGGATGGAAGCCTACCAAGACAACTGAAGATTTCTTAGCAAGCATCAGGCCCGAAGTGGAGGCGTTGAGAAGTAAGGGACCCGGAATAACACCATTGAAATGAAAGATATTTTTTTTGTATCGTAAGCGAACGTTCTGTAGGTGTAAAGCAGGTGCTGTTATCATGACATACGGGCTTGCGCGGGGGGGAAAGCGACCGGCTCGGTCGTTCTTGCAGCTTCTCCATATGTAAGTACGCCGACATAGGGCATGATGTTGTACTTGAGAGAAAAATTAGCCGATGGAACATTCCTATCGACTAGGTCAGTATAAGCGAAGTAGGGCTTGATCTAGATACCGACTTGAAGGACGATGATAGTTCACGGAGCATATATTTATTTTTGCCAGAAAAGTTGATATGCGCGTCTTCCTTACGACGAATGATGCGATCCCAAATTACGATTGCGTTTTCGTCCTTATAAGCTGTGTTGGCACTTGGTTCAGCAAAATTCGTGGGACGACTCACGCTCTGTGCGCTGTCATGCTCTGCCTGCAGATAAACGAACAGTTGTTTGGTGTTCCAGTGGAAAAGGGAGGTCAGATCTGTTGGACATTATTACAAACAAGCATGAACGTGTGGTTGGGTGTTATTTACCTGCGGTGATATTGAAATTGACGAATGCCAACTCCTGTTTACGGCTATTGTATCTTCTTGCACTTGCATGGTACCTGGGTTGTATAAGCATTTGCTCGGCTGAACCATCCATACTTACACTTTGAGAGATGTAATATCCACTATTCCCGTTGGGTTTGCACTGAACAGAAATGATGACAAAGCAATAGCCGCTAGAAGGGCCATCATGCATGACGAAAGAAACGCGGATAAGTTGTTTATGCGCGAAATAGTGGTATGCATTTTGGCGACGTACGCGGTGTGGACGAGAATGCGTGACACGTACAGCTACCGTATATGGGCTTGTTTGTGACTGCTTGGCGCAGAACGCCTCAACCGAGGGCAACACACCCTGAGGCCACAACTTTGGGTATCATGTACTCCCTCGCCGATCTCTGGTACCTACATAAGCGAAATCAATGGTCGTCACAGGGGAAGTTTCTGATCTGACTAACACAATAATTTATAATCCATACCGAGGCTAAACTTGCTTTCGGCTCTCGAGTCTTGTAACACTATCATACAATATCAAATTTTCGCAATCAGGAACCACGATCATCACCGAGAACCTGGCACGACATTGTCTCAATAATGCGCGCCTACCAGTCAGGCCAAAAGGCGTATGCACCTGGTTCCTTTTCTCAGCGATCTCCATCTCGCCTTACTAAGTCATGCGTTCACCGCCCGCCATTTCGGGCCAGATAAGCGAGGTCGGTGATCCACGGGCTTTCAGCGCGAGCATATAACGAGCTTTCATCGACTAACTGTGCTCAAACACCTCTTCCAACCATTCCAACCGCCTCATTTAAGTCATGGTCAACCTTCTATTCACTGGCGCCACTGGTATGTGTCATGTTGCGCAGAGAGTGAGACAGCGACTGACGGATCTTCAATCCTCCTTAGGCTATGTTGGCAGTTCTGTCCTCTCTGTCTTTTTGGACCACCCTGACCGTACCAACCTCAACATTACGGCGCTCGTGCGCAACTCAGAGAAAGCTGAAAAGCTGAGGAAGGACTTTGGCATCAACGTCATCGTCGGCGATCACACTGATGCTGCTCTCCTCGAGAAGTTGGCCTCCGAAACTGACTATTTCTTCGGTGTCGTAAGTTGCTAAGGCTTTGACCTCCAGTGTAGTCTATGACGCATACCAGGCTGATGCTGATAACCTTGCTGTTGTCCAATCTGCATTGAATGGGTTGAAGAAGCGCTTCGCTGCGACTGGGATTGCCCCCGCCTTCATCCACATCGTATGTTTTTTTCATACGTTGGTCGACGATAACTTACGGATCGCTTGTAGTCTGGAACTGGTGTTCTTGCCGACGATGCTAAGGGTGAATACAGCGATGTCATCTATTATGATGATAAGCCCGAACAGATCGAAACTCTGGCTCCTACTCAACTTCACAGAGATGTAGAGCTCCTCCTCGTTAGCGCCGACAAGGAAGGCAAGTGTACAGATCCCTCGCATCTATTGCACAGCTGACTTAGATGCAGGCTATGTCAAGTCCTACATTGTCAGCCCGCCGACCATCTGGGGTCGCCCTCAAAACAAGGTTTCCAAGTCTGGCCTTACTAACACACTTTCCATTCAAATTCCAGCTTTAATCAAAGTTTCCCTTGCTCGTGGCCTTGGCAGTTACGTTGGTGCGGGCAAGAACGTCTGGGACAATGTTCACGTTGATGATGGTGTGTCTTTAATTCGTCTGCTATTCCGCTTCGTGTAGTCATGAATCATGCTACAGTTGGCATTTTTTATGGAAAGCTGTTCGACTACATCAGAACTAACCCCACCGCTGGCCACGGTCGCCATGGCTACTACTTCGCCGTTGCTGATGAGCATAACTTGAAAGACGTCGGCACGGCTATCGCACAGGCCCTCTATTCTCTTGGAAAGATCAAGAGCCTTGAAGCCACCCCGTTTAAGCAGGACGAACTTGACCAGTTCTTTGGCGTAAATATTTTATATTTTACTTGTAGCGTGCTACTGAAAGAAATTGTAGGGTTTCCAACGCTACTTTGGTTGCAATGCTCGCGCCAGGGGCAATCAAGCTCGTGCTACCGGCTGGGTGCCAACGAAGGTGACCAAAGACTTCTTGGCCGCCATCAAGGCTGAGACTGAAGCTATCCTCGCCACCTTGTGAATATCAATCTAGCTGTACGACAACAATTTGTATAGATAAACTCACCAAATAAAATGCCCTGCATCTTATTGTACAGTGCTAGTGATCAGCGCTCAGCACTCACTAATAAATCTGCAACTATATTGTTTATCTTGCACCTCACATATTGTAGCTATCAGGTTGGGAATCCATTCTCCATGTATCCCAATGTTAGGGAGTAGCACGAGTAATATCCCGGAAGTTGACCCATATTATTTTTGGGTAGGTTTGAAAACTTGCTTCGGAAACGGTGGATATCAGCCTCCAGATTTGTATGGGATGTCTACGTGCTCCTTATCTACAACTCTATATAAACTAAACCTTCTGTACGCCAATTGCAATGTCAGGAAGTAAGACGGGTGCCGAGCTTGAACTGACAAACTTGAAGACAGTGCAAGCGAGGGAAAGGAAAACAAACACATACCGTCAATCCAGCTGACAACGGTAGTGTACCACAACCACACGTGTAAACTTGCAAAGACCAAGCGTACTAGTAGATCATTTTCTAGACGCCAGAAGCCCACCTGATTCCGCGCAGAAAGAATAAATGATAAGTAAAGAGTGGTCTTGTTGAGAGTACGAAATTCAGACATCGCATGGGTCTTGTCCGTCCTGCTCGACTCGGAGTGGTTGACCCCTGAGTGGGAAGTCACTATAGTCACGCGTTACTAATCTTAAATCCAACCTCCTTGATCATGGCAAGCAATACCTTGAGTCAATCTGCGCGATTAGCATACCGTCTGGGGCCCTCTCTTTCGCTGGATCGCGGAGCTTCTCTCTTTGCCGTCGGCGAGTGCGTTCTTATCAGGATTCCAGAAGAGATTCGGGTAGGAACCGGGTATGTTGAAAACGAAGCGACCACCGTTGGGACGGATCTCCCACCAGTTTCAACTGGATCAGGGCCCTCAGCACTTTGCATTCATCCGCGAGGTGCGCCTCCGGTCGGATAGGTCTTTCGCGCTTGAGGTCTACCCTGTACTTTCCTTCACCGGTGCTCTTCCCACCTACAATAGAATGAGCGATGCCGCCAAAGCAGCACTTCTCCCGCTCCCCCCATTGTCATCCCGACATCCCTACGCCTGATGCTTTTGGAGAACCGCTTGATTTAGGAAACTGGTCAACCTATAAGGATTCATTCCTTCATGTCTTTCCTAGGCGGTTGACTATGACTACTGAACAGATCGGTGAGACTTTCGTTTGATCGTTGTCAGTTTTTTCTTTGATTGCTACCGAATCCAGTTTAAACGAATGGTCCCTCCCCTTATCATATCTTTATCGGTGTTATTTCGCATCGATAGTTACCGAGAATACTTGCTCTCGACCTCAAGCACCCATAATCATGATGATCAATCCCATCCCCTTCCTAACTGGTGGGAGCGGAGATGAACAAGGAAGCTCTAACCCGCCGCATAGACAAACTGGAGACGGGGGAGGCATACGGCTTCCGGAGCAACGTCAGTAACCAACTCCCCAACCATTATCGGTGATGGAGGGAGAGAGAAGACAGCTGGGGCGGGGCTAGAGCAATTTTCTGTCAAGTCGACCCACGGTCTCCTGGTTCTCGAAGATGTTGATGAGGATGCGGAGGACGCCGATGCTACCACGAGAGACGAGCTCATCATGCTGGCGCACGACAATCCGATATGGATGGAAGAGCTTAGAAGATTTTTGCAAGAAGAGGAGAAAGAGAAAGAACAGATGCAGAATGAGCGTGTGGCGAGATTGATCCGCTGGCGGGAAGACATGGCGATTCAGCCAACCTGAAAACTGTTGATATCGAGGCATGGGCCTCACCGTTCCACGTAATTCCACTTCAGAAACTTGTACACAGCATGGCTCAACGTTGGCGACGAATGGCCCCTACTTCAAGTGGTGAGACACAAGCAAGATGGAGAGGTTATCAAAACATGTACGAGTTTCTCGGGCAAACCACAACAGTTACCTCGTGCGCTGAACATATAGTCAACGCCGTGCTCTCGACCCTTTGACCAAACCCGAACGCACGAGAGGAGACTCGTCTTTCATAGCTACCTATATACTACATGGGAACAGATAATAGGTAGCTCGGGGGATGTACTCGACACAGGGAACACGTAAAACTAACTAAAAACGACTGTGTGGTGGCAAAGGAAAGGGCGCGTGACCAAGCTGGCATGCGGCATGCATCAATGCATCACGCATCACTAGTCACTATCAGCGGCTCGGATTTCGCCCGCACACGCCAACACCTACACTCACCGTCCGACTCCTGCGCGCTCTCAACACCAAACACACCATAAGTTGTCATCTGTCGACTCGACTCGAATTGCTATCGCGCGTGAAACTAATCAATCTCGACGGTCATACGCCCATCTATTGTCACATTCTAATATGTGAGCCATACAAGCTGTCATTGCATTTATGCTAGCATGCTGATCTATTGATCCGGCGTCTGGATAACCGTCTATTGCCTTCTTCGTTAAGCTAGACACAATTCTTGCTTTGGCACACGCTTGATTCTCGAGCCAAGCACTCTAGTACTCCTTTCTTCTCACACACTACTTTCTCCTGAGCTCAGCATCACTCTTGCACCACTCCATCAAATAATATATTGCTAGTAATGACAGACACTGCCAGTGGACCTTCAACATTGAGTGATCCAATATAATCTCTTGGCATTCCCATTATCTGACTGGTACATATCAGGTACAGACGAGACACATGTTAAAATGCTCGGGGAACGATACCTATGCCCACATTTTCGTATCCTTGTCATAGGGAGGGCTAATGCAGGCAAGACAACCATCCTTGAGAAGATCTGTGGTGTAGCAAAGGGAACAAAGCCCATTATATATGACAAAGATGGTAAGTCAGGCTGATCATTACAGTGTTTGTTCTACATATTGAGTTCCCTGTAGGTCAAGAACTGGCAGCATCTGCAATTCATCTGACACCATCAATTGAGGTGCACTTATTGATAAAAGTAGAGATGTGCTCACTCATATGCATTAATAACAGAGAGGCCTACATGATATTGAACATCAGATCACATACCCTTGGTGCAACTTTATTTTCCATGACTCTCAGGGATTTGAATCTGGTTCTACTGATGAATTAGAGGTTGCTTGGAATTTTATTGAGAAGAGGTCTGCAGAAACTGAGCTGAAAGATCAGTTACATGCAATTTGGTATATTGATATATTCCTTTACATGACTGGTTGACCAAGTTCCCTGTAGGTACTGCATACCTATGGACAGCCCCCGTCCCATTTTATCTGCAGAACTTGAATTTTTCAATAAAGGGACAGGCAGAGGTATGTCCTAATGAATTCATATATCTTGTTGGTTTTGGAGAGATTGTTTACCCTTGACCTCCTTCCTATTGGTCAAATCGGCACAAAATCTACTAAGCACTTGTCACGAGCCTTAGACAGGCTACACAACACAAGACTCAATCACTCGTAGATACTACCGACAATGTCAGGTAGCGAGGGCGAATACAAGAACCGTCTAGGTTCAGGGCAAAGCTTAAGAAGGGAGGAGCTCCGAGCTGTCCAAGGAAAGACTAGCTTGTTGCTTAGCGTATCTACTACAATATACACTACTTATATACTACATTGGGCGTAGGGTATGAGTCATACTATGTCATAGGGCGTAGGGTACATGAGTCAGTACATGCGCGAAGCATGCGGCGTATCAAGGAGTAAAACAGGGGCTTGACATAGCCTCCGTTTCAAGGTTCGGATTCCAGACGAACTGGAAGGGGATCCAAAAATTCGATGGTATGACAATTGGCACTCACTGTTAAATATAGAATTATATTTATAGAATGATTAACTACTGATTGACTATAATCAATGTTACTCATATCGCTCGCGTCATCCTTTATGTATGACATAGAGATGACATCATAATGACTTCATTATGATATCATGGTGACATCATGATAGACTCATGATCGCACCTTATGGTGTGCTTAGCACGCCATATCTTCCCATCTATACTATACGCTTACACATATGTAGACACATATTTGTTCTCTCTTAGTATATAAACCTGTCCTGTATCGTAGAATAGGACAATCCATTCTCTTCCTCTTACTATCACTACTACGCCGAAGGGTAGTGCTAAGATCATATCGCAATAGGTAAGCTATTGCACCTGCTCATGCTGTGGACACGCTCTCGCGTAGACCTGTCTTCTTCGTCAGGTTATGGGCCCCGCCGTCGATATTGCCAGGACCCACATCGCCGCTCGCTTGCTCGTCATCCGACATGATGTCCCACTGGTATAGTATCGCAGCGAGCCTGATATGGTCTTATCATCTTGATATAACTAATCCTTGATATGGCATATGCGCTAATGACATGCGCCCGGACCCTAGGGCTTTAGGGGGATCTCCTAGACACCCAGGGATAAGGGTACTTCCTATGTTTCTCGACGCTGGCATGGCAACGTCGACCCCCACAGAGTTATACTTGCCCTCTGTGATGTGACTGGGGTATTCATGCACGATATAACATCATAAGCCCCTAGAGGCTTTATAATACAATATGGCTCGTATATAGAAACTTCTAGTATAAAGGACGTGCTGACACCTCATTGTGGGTGGTACACGCAGTCTATTAAGGATGCGCCCTTAGGGACTCCTTTAGTCGGAATGATCGTTAGGATCATTCTAAGTTTGGGCTCTATGGTGATCCCATAATCCCATTTAGAAGTTTCATATTGATTACTGGTCGTGCTTATATAATGGTCTGGGGGGTTTATGGACCAGACATTATTTCTATTTACAATCGCAACGGGTAAAACCGTGGCTCGCCCAAGAGTGCTGGAGCCAGCGATTGATTTTGCATGTCATTTACAGCATTCAGGGATAATCCGAGCTTTCAAGACCGAGTGGACCTGTGGACCTGAGCTTTATCTAAGCTTGGCTCGTAACTAAGTTACTCAGGGTCAGTTGGTTTAACTGAATATGGACTGTACTCGTAACCGAGGAACTCTATATGGTCTGACATACTCGTCTATGGCACCCTGGTAACTTAATAAAGACGAATTAGATTTTTAGCTTTAATTAAGCTTTAAACTCATTAAATTCTCTTTTAGGAAAGAAAACTGGATTCCGAAACTAGTACCCCGTTACCAGTTTACGAAGCCGAAGGAGAATCATTTCCTCCGACCCGGAGATTACCTCCTTCTTACGACGCTCCAATCCCACCGTTTCCCTTAACCTTAGGGAACCGGACTTTTATTGATACACCGGCACCAATATCATCTTCGTCCCATACTAGGACGATAGTTCGTGTTGTCAACCCTGACACCAGATTCGGTGTCACAACTCGTGGACCTGTCACAGTTCACAATCGAAGAGATCACTTCCTAGCCGCGCGACTTAGAAACGGTCGCACTTTGCAAGACGAGATAATACATCGTCGTAGACAAGCAGCTATCGAAGAAGGTGTTCCGCCCACCTTAGATCTTTGGATTCCACCAAGGGGCACTTCAGTAGCCCAACACATAGCAAACAGGCGTACACGCCGTAATCTCGAAAGAGATAATCAAGAGGTCGAAAACCTCGAAAATCGAAGAAACTTCCGTTTCTTTTGGCGTCTTCTAACCGCCTATATCATAATCTTCACCTCCGCCTTCCTCGTCTAATATGTCTAACGACTTGACGATTCCTAGTTCCATTCCCGTTTTAAATGGAACTAATTATAAAGAATGGGAACGCATGATGCGTTTTCTATTACAAACAAAGGGACTATTTCAGTACCTTAAGGATGATTATGTTCATCCCCCGCGGATTTCTCCGCTACAACAATTCTTCATTGATACAGGTGTTCGTGCAGCCATAACTGCACAACCAGCGGTAGCAGCAGTTGCCGCACATGGTACACATCCAGCAACACCTGCAATCCCAGCCGTTGAGGGTGAACCGGCTATCACCCAACAAATGGTTGATGATGCAAAGGCCGTCAAAAAGGCTTTTGAAGATTGGGTTGTCGAGGATGATCGCATCCTTGGATCCATAAATATGAAATGTTCTGCTACCATACAGCAGATCAATTCAGAAGTAAATGCCGCCAGAGTTTTATGGCGGAATTTAGCAAATCAATACGGTGTGACAACGTCTGCCGGTATCTATAATGACTTCCAATTAGCTGTTACTTGGAAGTTTCAAGATAAAAAGGATCCCACACAATCCTTAAACGACCTCCTCGCTATAATAAACCGCTTATCATCTAGCGGAATCGTATTGCCTGAAAATGTCCAGGCAATGATTGTACTTTCAGCTGTCCCTCGTCATTGGGACAATTTTGCCGCTGTGGTTCTAGCCACTACAGAACCATCGGATCTCACGATCCAAGGGATACTTCCCTTAATTCAGAATGAGTGGCGCCGTAGGCACCCTGAATCTGCCGCGACGGCTAATACGTCGCAACAACAGCAGCAACCATGGCAACAAGTACGTGGTCGAGGACGAGGACGTGCTCGCGGACGTGGCCGCGGAGCAGGTCGTGGACGTGGGGGGAGGCCTTATTCTAGGCCTCCACAAGGCGCTCAGACACCGGCTCCTACTGCTCCTCCGGCAAATCAAAATTGGCCGGGTAAAGTTGAGGGCCAAACACGTGGTCCTAACTGGGAGAGGAACCGAGAACGCCGAAAGGCAGATGCAGCCGAGAAGAAGGCTGCCAAAGCAGCAGAACATACTATGAGTTCTGCACATACCGTTGCCCGTATTGGGCCTTATGACATCACTGAGCCAGTTGCCGGCTCTAGCAAAGGCAAACAAAGAGAAAAGGATGAACTGGACTTTGAGTCCTATAAATCGAACCGAGGAATGGGGATATCGTCAGACGATATCGATTATAAAAATATGGATATAGATCAGGAAGCTGAACTATATTATGACGATTATTACTATGAAGATAACGGCGAACAATGGTATGAAACCATTAAGAAATTGGAAATGGCTAACTTTCTCTTTATAGAGGCAGCGATGAAAATGGTGTTTCCTAAATTGGGACACCATCGTCGTACTATAAATTCCTTCTTTGAACAATCTGTACTATATGATAGTATAAATTATAAAGAAAATTTAGACAAAACCTGCCTCGTAAGAGATAAGTCGTGTGACACTGCCATTTATAATGCAAATATGATTGAACGATCATATAATATTGGTAACATGTTTAAAAGACCTTTTACATGTTTAGCGGTCAATAAAAGAAAATTTAAGGATAAAGTACATCCGACATGTCCCTGTCCGGAATGTGTAGAGAAACGTACTGGAGATACACTATGGATGTGTGACTCCGGTGCATCCGATCACTTTACCTTTAGTAGGAAAGATTTCTCTGAATACAGAGAATTTCCTGCAAATGAAAACCACAGTGTCAAAACTGCTAATGGTTTAGATCGTCTTGAGGGACTTGGCACAGTTATTCTTGAACACAAGTTATCCACAGGGGAAACAACACTCGTAAAGCTCTTCCCTGTCCTCTATATGCCACGGGCAACTGCGCGCTTGATTTCAAACGGCAGATTGATTCGACAAGGATTAACTTGTAAACAAGATGAAAAGATGGTAGTCTTTTCCTTTACAGACTCGGGTAGAACGTGTATCGAAGGACATTATCTTATGCCCGAAGATACATTAGTTTACGCTCGAGGTAGGATTATAATAATGAATCCTACACTGGTTTCCGGTCCTGGCTTAGCCAACAGGAATTCTAAATTAATTCTTGGAAGACTGACAAAGAAACCAAACGCAGAGTCTATAGAAAAATTATTAGACTACGAGACCTGGCATAAACGTTTTGGTCATCCATCTAACGAAGTCTTCTCGAAGATACCGTTAAATGTTAATGGATGGAAAGAAGTTACACTTCCAGAAGGAAAACTACGTTGTGAAGGTTGTCTAAAAGGCAAAATGAAGGCAAAACCTTATAAACTGTCTTCGAAGAGAGCTACTCGTCCCTTCGAGTTACTCCATATGGATCTAATGACCGTACCGGCCATATCTTACCACAAATACAAATATATTGGTGTTATCGTTGACGATTTCACTTCGTATACGTGGATTGGTTTACTTAAAACCAAAGATCAAACTCTAGAATATTTTACCGGATGGTATAATGAGTTTGTAGATCCTAAACAACCTATTTCTCACCTCCGTTCTGATCGAGGGGGGGAATTTGTAAATAAAGCCTTTGAAGAATTCCTTAAATCCAAAGGAATTAAACATCAACAGACAGCTCCTTACACCCCACAACAAAATGGTCGCGTTGAACGCATGAATCAGACCTTGTCAGACAAAGCTGAGGCTATGCGATTAGACGCAGGATGTCCGAAATCTTGGTGGGAGTTCTCATTCAGAACGGCTGTGCATGTGTACAACCGCACTCCCCTAAAACGGACTAAATGGAAGACCCCTCTGGAAAATCTTCTTAATAAAAAACCAGACGTATCATACTTTCGAGTATTTGGATGTGAAGCCTGGGTATTTATCCCTGATCAACGGAGACCGGATAAGCTGTCCGAAAAATCCGTTTTATGTACTTTTGTAGGATATGAATCAGGAACCAAAGGCTATAGGTTCATGACGTCGACAAACACACTGGTCATATCCTCCCAGGCCACATTCTTTGAAAACAGGTTTCCGCGCAAAGGAAAGACTGCAGATATAATTACTGAAGATCTTGGTCCGATCTGGGAGGCGATTCCTCAAGAGGAACCTAACCGCCCTCCACAAAATTTGGATTTAGATAACTTACTCCCAGAGAACCGTAGACGTTCTCCGAGCAGAAGACGCTCACCTGGTTTGGATCGAAGGGGTGCATCTCCTGATAGACAGCAATCAGACCCTTCTGATGATTCAAACGATGATGATGACGGTGATGAATTTGCCGATCGTCAAAGAGATTTTTTGGATGATAATATCCGAAGACAAAGGGAAGAAAGAGAACAAGAAAGATGTGACAATTATCGTAGACTACGCGATGATTGGAAAAAGGGTCAAGGAATTGATAAACAGTCTCGTTTACGAGATCAATTCAAACGTCAAATGAGTGATATGTTTAAGAAACGTAAAACTCCTGAACCCTTTAGACGTACTCCCTCTCCACAAATAAAAGAGGAAACTCCTGTTCCTTCTAGGCCTATAACTCCGATACCATATGTATCTAGGCCACCTTCGCCTCGTAGTCCTATGGATGAAGATAATCCTTTCTCTTTGAATCAAAGAGATCGTGATGAAATAGAAAACCCATTTATGACGGATCGAGAATTTGATCAATTTGAACAACGTCAAAGAGATCGTTTTAGAGAATTTGCTCAGAGACCTAGACCTCCTCCACCGATCATATCTGATCCTGGTCCACCCTCTGTACAAATAGGTCCTCGCCGTTCTGGTCGTTTTCCAGTTCCAAGGGTACAAAAAGACAACGCGTATGGAGATAAAACTCCTGCACAGATAGAAGCGGAAATTCAGCAAAAGCGAGATGCTTTACGAGAGCAGTTAAAAGATAAAACTCCGAGTTCTTCGACTCAGGATCCACTGTCAGCAGACAGGAACCCTGATAGAATGAATGAATCTGCTTCTCTACTCAAAGAAATCTTCGCTTTAAAGTCTGAATTAAAATCTGCGGAACATGATCATTTAACTCGAATGATTAATGAATCTGGGAATGAATTCCTTCATTTCCTTCTAAAAGCGGCTGTTCCCCTTGTAGATAACATTCCATATGACTATAGAGATATATCTAAAATGCGCTCCAGTAATCCTCAATTGTATAAACAATGGAAGATTGCAATGGATGACGAATTTAAATCTCTTCAATCTAGAGATATTTGGGATTTAGTTGATCTTCCAAAAGGACGAAACCTAATCAGATGTCGTTGGGTTTTTGACTTAAAAACTGATGGACGCAAAAAAGCTCGCGTCGTAGCAAAAGGTTTTAGTCAACGTCCCGGATTAGATTACGACGAAACATTCTCGCCTGTAGCGAGATATGAAACAATCCGAATACTTCTGGCCACATCAGTGCTTGAAAATTGGGATATACAAGCCCTAGATGTAAAAACTGCCTTCTTATATGGCGATCTTGATGAAGATATTTACATGGCCCAGCCAGAAGGTTTCGTTGTAAAAGGACAAGAATCTAAAGTATATAGGCTGAGGAAAGCCATATATGGATTGAAACAGGCATCATATGCCTGGAATAAACAAGCTGATAAATCGTTGAAATCGTTGCATTTCGAGCGATGCTTGTCTGATTCTGGCGTTTATGTTCGTAAAGGCAAGAATACTATTACGATATGCATATTGTATGTCGACGATATACTCTTTATGGGAAATGACGATTCCACCATCGTATCCATTAAAAAGAAATTTATGGAGATGTGGGAATGTCGTGATCTTGGAAAGATCAAAGAGTATTTACGAATCCAAGTCAATTACAACCGTGATTTAGGATTCTTAGTCATAGATCAAGGTCCTTATGCCTTGAAGGTTGTTAAGCGATTTGGACTTGAAGATTGCAAGTCTGTACGCACACCGTTACCTGCTGGGTATGCTCCTATAAAAAATGAAGGAGAATGCACACCACAGGAACGTTCTTATTATCAACAAATAATAGGATCCCTTCTATATCTTGCCTTAGGAACTAGGCCTGATATAATCTATGCAGTAATTTTGATGTCCCAATTTTCATCAAACCCGTCCCAAGAACATATCCAGAAAGCCTTGTATATAGTCAAATACATTGCTCATACCTTAAACGTCAAAATCGTTTATAGCGCCAAAGGCAATAATAAATTTAGAGCCTACGCTGACGCTGACTGGGCCGCTGATCGTAATACACGACGATCTATAAACGGTTATGTCTTAATGTTAGCTGGTGGTGCGGTAGCTTGGACGAGTAGAAAACAAAAGACTGTAGCTTTGTCTTCGACTGAAGCAGAATACATATCCTTATCGGATGCTGCAAGACAAATTGCATGGGTTGAAAATCTATTTTATGAAATAGGTACACCCATCAAAAGCATCTTACTTAGCGTAGATAATCAAGGCGCTATATTTTGGGCACAAAATCCTGCACAAGAACATCGTTCCAAACATATCGATATTCGCTATCATTTCGTTCGCGAGTTGATCGAGACTAAAAAGGTAGTCCTCGAATATATACCAACAAACGAACAGAATGCGGATCTCATGACTAAGAATTTATCCTTTGAAAAAGTCAAATTCTTTAGAGAACGATTGGGACTTTCCTTAGAAGAATATCCGACTTCTACAAATGCATTAATCAAAAGACCAGATCGATTAGAAACTGAGGAAATCCGTGATCTGACGAAATTTATTCTTGATTGGCAAAATCTTGAATTAGATGGAATTGATCGTCTATCACACAGGAAGTTGATGGAACTTCTTGATGGTCTTATTGATCAACAGGAATCGGATATAGATCCCTTCTATGATGAAAACATCATAGACTTTAAATAAAGGATATCTAAGCGAAGGGGTGTGTTAAATATAGAATTATATTTATAGAATGATTAACTACTGATTGACTATAATCAATGTTACTCATATCGCTCGCGTCATCCTTTATGTATGACATAGAGATGACATCATAATGACTTCATTATGATATCATGGTGACATCATGATAGACTCATGATCGCACCTTATGGTGTGCTTAGCACGCCATATCTTCCCATCTATACTATACGCTTACACATATGTAGACACATATTTGTTCTCTCTTAGTATATAAACCTGTCCTGTATCGTAGAATAGGACAATCCATTCTCTTCCTCTTACTATCACTACTACGCCGAAGGGTAGTGCTAAGATCATATCGCAATAGGTAAGCTATTGCACCTGCTCATGCTGTGGACACGCTCTCGCGTAGACCTGTCTTCTTCGTCACTCACGTTCTTCCTGATGCTCTTTCGTCTTTACCCGTTACCAGACCTGCGTCCAATGCCGACGGGAGGTTACTATCGAGTGCTAAGGTTAGGCCTTTCGACTTTCCACATAGGGGTCCGTCTCCAGGGTTCACCGAATACCCTATTGACATCTCGCGATTCCTCGTTTGAGGCGTCACCCATGATCTTGCCTAGATGCGTCCTCTCCCGATTCCTCGTTGTTTCTATCTTTTTCTCTCCCTGTTCGTATCGGATCTTGTTGCTACAGGTATCAGTCACTTTAAACTGGTGTGGGTCCTTGCGACGAATTCGCTTCTTCGCGTGCGCTCTTCCAGCGTTGCCAGTTACCTTCGAGTTTCCGTCGATATTCTTCGTCGAAGGCCTTGTCATCCCACCCATAAAGGCGCGGATGCGGAACATAGAGGGGGAGGAGATGTGGAGGTGTCGGTGTCGGCGGTCCAGAGGGGGTTGGAGACAGGGACGATGGAGGGAGGAGGGGAAGGGGTTTGTTTTGTCGTAACGCTGAAGGGTTTTTCTTATAGTATTCTTTTACTGCCTTCTTCGCGTTTTCCATGTGTTCCTCGGGTTCCCAGGTATTTTCTTCTTCAGGTAACCCTTTCCATTTCACCAGGAAACGTTTCCCTTGCCTCGTTTTTCTTACCCCTTTCACCGCTTCTACTTCGTATTCTTCACGTCCATTAATAATTTCCGGTGGCGGCCGTGGTTCGTTTTCCTGCTGCGCCGGGAATTGCGGTTCATAAACTGGTTTAAGTTTCGACTCGTGGAAGACGTCATGTATTCCCCATGTCGGCGGTAATTCCAGTTTATACGCTGATTTCCCTACCTCGGAAATTACCTTAAAGGGTCCGTGGAACTTGGCATCGAGTTTCTTTGATGTTCTTGTTGTTTTAATTTTGGACGCATCTAGATATACCCGATCTCCTGGTTGATATCGTCGGGATGGTTTGACGTGTTTATCGTGTTGTCTTTTCATCCTTTCCGTGGCTTGTTCCAGGTTCGCTTTCACCGTTTTCCATGTCTCTTTGAATTTCTCAATATATTCCGCAGCCGAATGGTTCGTCGTTTCCGTTTTACCTTCCGTTCCTTTGAATGGATTTCTTCCTGTTGTGATCATGAAAGGGGAGAACCCTGTCGCCGAATGTCGTCGATCGTTATGGCAGAATTGAGCTATGGGAAGCCAATCTGTCCAATCGTCTTGTTTTTCGTTTACGTACATCCGCAGGTATTCTTCCAGTTCTTGATTTACTCGTTCCGTTTGTCCGTCCGTTTGTGGATGGTACGCCGTTGAAGGGTTTGCTTCTATTCCTAATATTTGGTACAATCCTTTCATAAATCCGGATACGAATTGCGTTCCTCGATCCGATATGACCTTTTTTGGTAGTCCTTGTTCTTTGAATATATGTTCCCGATAAAGGTTTGCTACTCCTTGCGATGTTATCGTTGTATTGCATGGGATGAAGTAAGCCTTTTTTGAGAATTGATCGACAATTACCAAGATCATATCTTTTCCTTTTGACGGTACTAATGGTCCGATGAGGTCCACGCTAATTACTGCCCATGGTTCTGACGGGATTTCGTTTGGTTGTAATGGCGCCGCCCTTGGTTGTCTATCGGGCTTATTGATCTGGCATTGATGACATGCTTTGATGTATGTTTCAATGTCTCGTTTCATGTTAGGCCACCAGAATCCTCTTGTCGTTAGTTCCAGGGTTTTTGCGACTCCTGGGTGTCCTGCCGTTTTTACGTCATGGTTCGAGCTAATTACCCTTTCTCAAATTTCTGGTTTTGCCGGTACATATATTCGTCCTTTCCATTCCCAGCATTGATCGAGAGTATCGTATTTGAAATCCGGGTCTTTTTCTTTTATTCCCTTGGTTACTTGTTTATCGAAATATCGACGATGTGTGTTACGAATTTCTTGTCGAATACTTAGCCATTCGTAACTTTCGTCATCTATTCTGATTTCGACTTTTCCGAATATATCTTCTTTTAGGAGAATGATTCCTTCGTTATCGTTTTCTCCTTTCGGGTGTCCGGCTCTTCTAGATAATATATCGGCTTTAGTATTCGTTTTCCCGGATCGATGTTTTATGACGAAGTTATACTCTTGTAGATCCATGATCCATCGGGCTTGTCTCCTGTTCAGGTTTTGTGGTTTTCGGAAATATGTAAGATTTTGATGATCTGTTAATACTTCCGTTACCGTTTCTGTTCCTTTTAGGTAGTGAGCCCAATCGTAGAATCCTTGCATTACCGCTAGCATTTCTTTGTCATACACTTCGTAATTTCTTTCTGCGTCGTTTAACGCTTTCGATATGAATGCTACGGGTTTCCAGATTCCATCGTCGTCGAGTTGAGAAAGTATCGCCGCGATTGCGAAGTCTGACGCGTCTGTTTCCATGCGGAAGGGTCTTCCTGGTTTAGGGATGATGAGGACCCTTTCGGAAGCGATTTCCCTTTTTAGTCCTTCGAACGCTTCTTGTTGTAATTCCGTCCATAACCATTCAATTTTTCCCGTAAGTTTCGTTAATGCTTTTGCTATTTTCGCAAAGCCTTTAATGAACCTTCGATAGAAGTTGACAAATCCGAGGAATTGTTGAAGTTCCCTTTTCGTTGTTGGCGTCGGCCATTCGGCTATTGCCTTCACCTTATTAGGGTCCATTCTTATTCCTTTATTTGAAATGATTAATCCCAGGAATTCGATCTCTTCTTGTTCGAAGTAGCATTTCTCCGCTTTTAAGGAAAGTTGATGATGTCGTAATTTTTCGAGGATTCTCTTGACTTGTTCTTGATGTTCTTTTTTGTCTTTGGAGAATACTAGGATGTCATCCATATAGATTACGACCCATCCTTCGGCAATTTCTTCTCTAAAGATATCATTCATCATTGTTTGGAATGTTGCCGGTGAATTGGTTAATCCGAAGAACATTACCAGTGGTTCGAATAATCCACGATTTGTTCGGAAAGCGGCTTTCCATTCGTCTCCTTCTTTGATCCTGATGTTATTGTATCCCCATCTCATGTCCATCTTTGAGAAGTATTTCGCTTCGGATAACTTGTCGATTAATTCCGAGATTAACGGTAATGGGTATCTGTTTTTGATAGTCATTTCATTTAACTTCCGATAATCTTGGACTGGTCGCAGTTTTCCGTCTTTCTTTTTTACGAAGAAGAACGGTGATGCCATGGGCGATTTACTTGGTTTGATTCTTCCCGTTTCTAGTTGTTCTTTCAAGAATTCGTCCAATTGTTTTTGTTCTTCTGGGTTTAACGGGTATATTTTACAATCTACCATTTTTGCTCCTGGTGTTAATTCAATCGCGTGGTCCCATGCCCTTCTCGGCGGTAGTTGATCGAATGTTTGTTTTTCGAATACTTCTTTGTAGTCGCGATAGACTTCTGGCACTATTTCTTTCCATGTCCTTTCGATTTGGTTGGCTCCTGCAATATCAGTTGCAAAGTTTGATTTTGCTCGTACTTTTATCCAAGGGAGATCAACGTGTCGTATGAATTCGGGTCGATCAATATCAATGGCCAGTATTTTATCTTCTGCTGGATCGTATTGTTCGATTTCATCTTCTGGTTCTTTGACCCACGATTCTTCGTAACATTCTCCTGGACATTTCGAGAATTTTATTTGGGCTTTTCTCCATTCGATTTCTGGGTTATGGTGTTCTAACCAATCATGTCCGAGGAATACGTCTTTTTTCCCAATATTTACCACCGCCAGTTCTAGTGTTTCTTCATGGTCGTAAATTCTCATTTTAATTGTGACCATGTCCGTTATCTTTCCTCCGACGTTTAACGTTCCGTCGGCGTTAGTAGCGGTTATCGCTCGTGGTAGTTTGGTTGTGTTGATTTTATGTTCCTCGACAAATTGTTTGGATATTGCCGACATCATACATCCACTGTCGATTAACGCTATGGTGTCGAAGCTTTCTTCTGTATCCAGGGTGGTGAGTATGATTCGTATGTCCATTTCTCTGTGTCCTGATGCTCCGATCCATTGCGGTTCCCTTAGTTTTCGCAAATACCAAATTGCTTCCTCTTCTTCGAGATCATTGATTTTGTTGATTAATTCTTCATCAATTTGTTCTCTGAAGGTTTGGTGTGCGAATGTTCGTAATTGCGTAACTCCTTGTTCCGGGTATTTCCATAATTGTCTTATCATCCATGCGGATGACGAATTTCTGAGTTTGTTTGTTTTGTCCCTTATCGATGTGTTTCGAATCTTTCCTTCCTTTTGTTTCACCTCGTATATTATTGATTCAAGGGATACATATTCGGAAGGTACTAGAGATTCATAAATACATCGATCGGAGATCAACGAAGAGGGACTATCCTTCATTGATCTCTCACAAAACCCAATTTCTCTTTCATTTCCGTTTTTTCTTCTTCAGTCATCGATCCGAAGTAATCTCCTACGGCTTGCCTTCTAATCACGGTTTTTCCCTTGCAATATTTTGCGATGTGACCGATTTTTCCACAGTTATAACATTTAGGTGGAGGACGAGTTGTCGGGGTCTGGTCGACATCCATCGCGTTTTCGTCTTTGACTTTGACCGTGATTGTTTCTTTTTTTGGCTGACTCGGTCCGGCTTGCGCATTTGTCCTTGTGACTTTGAATTCTCTTTTACCATAGTACCTTTCGGCTTCCCGGAAGTGTTTTTCTATTTCCGTTGCTCTTGTGTACCAGGCTTGGAGTTGTCCTGGTGCGCTGCCGTCTCCGGGGTTTCCTAATTCGATTACTCTCCTTCCTACTCCGATCTTAACACCTTTCTTGAATTGATCGATCAAGGCGATTTCGTCGAATCCTGAGAGTTGGGCCCATCCTTTGAATTCGATAATATATTCTTCGATGGTTTTATCTCCTTGTTTCAACTCTCTAAGTTTCTTTATAGCCTCGTCGCGTGTTTCTGTTGTTAGGAAGTATTGTCTCGCTTCTTCTGCGAACGCGTTCCAGTTTACGAAAGGCGGTTTGTGAATGAATTCGTATCTTTCCCATTCCGGATGATCACCTGTTGCCGCTTCTGCCGGTACTTCCGTGCATGCTTGATAATGCGTACAGGTTCGTCCGGGATAGGTTGTCGCAAATCGAATTCTTTCTTCATCGTTTTGTGCAATTTCTCCTATTTTTCCATTTGCCCAATTCGATGCTCGGTTTCCTTTTCCTTTCCTGATTCGTTGGATTGCGTACGTAACCCGTGCGATATCTTCCGTTAACCTTACTTGGACGAAATAGTAGTTCATCCTCCTAAGCCATGAATCGATTTCCGCTGGTTCGCCTTCGTAGTGTTCCGGAGGTTCAATTTTTAATTCCGGTGGTCGTGTCCTTAGTCTGTCGGCGTCTCTGTCGGCTCTTTCCGCGGCTCTTTGTTCTCGTCCGAGTTGTCTTTCAAACTCTTGTTGTTGTTGTGCCAGTTGTCGTTGGAAGTTTTCATTTTGTACCCGTAATTGTTCTATTACATTCGCAATGTTTGCTCCCATTGCTGCGGCAGCAATGGTTGCATCTTCAGTTTCCGTTGCGATTGTTTCCATGGTGGGTACAGCCGTTGCCGAGATTGCTCCTGTGATATCTCCGTGTTCGTTGAAGGTTGGTTGGACAACCTGTATTCTATTTCGTCTCATGAGGTAAGTGAAACCTGCCAGCGCGATAGCGGTGAGCGCAGCTGGTAGGGCCATGGTTTAGCGGGTGTTTGGGGTTGTGTAGAGTTGTTGGTGAACTTGTGCAATATAGACTGCAACAAGGTAAAGGTATGTGAGGTGAGCTATCAGGGCGATAGCAAGGAAAATTCGTATGAATGCCGTGGTGAGTGGTGTGAAGAAAAGCAACAAGCTTATGTCACGAGCCTTAGACAGGCTACACAACACAAGACTCAATCACTCGTAGATACTACCGACAATGTCAGGTAGCGAGGGCGAATACAAGAACCGTCTAGGTTCAGGGCAAAGCTTAAGAAGGGAGGAGCTCCGAGCTGTCCAAGGAAAGACTAGCTTGTTGCTTAGCGTATCTACTACAATATACACTACTTATATACTACATTGGGCGTAGGGTATGAGTCATACTATGTCATAGGGCGTAGGGTACATGAGTCAGTACATGCGCGAAGCATGCGGCGTATCAAGGAGTAAAACAGGGGCTTGACAGCACTAATCTACAATATATTTCCTTTATAGTTCCTTTGGTGGTTATATTCACCAAGTTTGATGGTCAAATAGCCAGTCAATTTGTCAACTTGACTGATGCAAATGATGAAGATAAGTGGGAGAAAGCTAGGGAAATTGCTGAAATCACTTTTCAGGAAGTTTATCTTCCTAAAGTTTTGAATGCCAGATATCCTCCAAAGGCATATGTGCAATTGGAAGGTGAGAACAATGAGAATTTCTTTCTGAAAAGATGAGTAATGTTGTTCCATAGACATGGATTTACCAGAGAATAATTGTCCTGAATTAACTCAGCAAACTGCTGATGCAATAGATGATGACAGCATGTATCAGCTGTTTGTTTCAACACAGATGAATAATCTTGACCTTTGTGTTAAATCTGCACTTCAGTGGGGGTCACATTCAAAATCTCACTTACCATGTAACATTGACATTGTTCAGACATGTTCTAAAACATGCACATTGGTCATGGGATGATGTCACCTTCATAGTATTTTCAAAATTTCCACATTTCTGGGTATGCATTTTGTCAAGCTGTGCATCAGCATAGGAAAAATTAATTGGAAATAGGTGGACAGGGCAGTAGGTGGCCTTCATATGGAATGACAAATACTTGCAAAATGTTCATCAGGAGGTAACTAACACTCCAATTCCTTCAAATGGAAACAAGATTAGTCATGCTTCAGATGGCTGATAAACAACTGAGTGAAACACAGGTTAGTTGTCACCAAATTCTTGGTGGCAGGATCTAATAATATTGGTAACAGTGGGTAAGTGACATTGAACTAGCATAGGTCTAATATCTTGTCTCATGACAACAGTTTGCAAGTAATCCCCTTTGTGATCAGCAGCCTTCCCTCATAATCCACAGAAAGTAATTGACATCACTCAATTTGATTATGGTACATTATCTCATGGTACATGCACTAACCAACAGCAAGTGAGTTCAAAATCTATCATTGTAGCAGACTTGTCAATCCCATTTCTCATGGACAGGGAGTGAGTAATACAACATTGTCTCACGCCACATCTGACCTGTTTAAAGAAAGTAAGTAACATACCATAAGTTGATGTTTGTGCAGTTTACCAGACATAACTTGATGAACAACAGAAAGTTTGTGACACACTTTTATCTGAAAGACAGTCTCCACAAATGTCATCTGCTCAAAATCAGGATGTAAGTGACATTTCCTTTCTGTCTGCTTATAAACATCACATCTTGTTCAAAAACAATAGACAGTAAATATTTCTCCCTTCCAAGAACTCTTTAGATGCTATTGCAAAACAAACAGGATGTATGTGATAGTGCATCTTGTAAAATGTGATCTTATGAAATACTACTGCAAAAGAGAGTCAGTGACCTTGCTTCCTTTTTCCAGATTCATTATATTAATACCATTTTAAAAGGAAGTGAGTACTGCTGGCCACTCCGCTGCAAGGCAATTTCTGGGATGCATTTTGAATATCCTACAGATTGTGAGCAATATTAAAAAATATGAAAACCAGTGAAGTCACACCTTTTCCTATAAATATAGGAGGTTAGCAGGATGTCACACTTTTGAGTGATTAAGATGTCCTCAGTATCAATTTTTTTCCTGTGACCAATAGTATGTAAGTATCATTACAAGATTTTCTGAATTCTATGAATTTTGACCCTATGACTGACAGGATGTGAGCATGACATTGCACATTATTGTGAAAGGCATTTCTTATGACCAACAGGGAGTGAGTGACATTGCTCTTGCTGGTGAAAGACAGTCTCATCACATCTTGTCCTACATATCATATATGTAATGATGACCAACAGGGAGTGAGTGACATTGCATGTTGTTGTGAAAGGCAGTTTTGTCACATCTTTTCCTACAACCCACAGTTTGTTAGTGACATTGCTCATTTTTATAAAAGACAATCTCATTGCATCTTTTCCTATGACCAACAGCTTGTCAGTGACATTGCTCATTTTTTGAAAGGGAGTCTCATCACAGCTTTTCCTATGACAGGGAGTGAGTGACATTCAAGCACATCATTGTGAGGGGTGTGGCACAGTCATCATGTCTTTCCCCATACCAACAGCTTGTGAGTGACATTGCACATTTTTGTAAAAGGTAGTCTCATCACATCTCACATCTTTTCAGCGTGTGAGTGACATTGCATGTTTGTGCCATGAACTTAGGGAGTCTCATCACATCTTTTCCCATGACCAACAGCGAGTGAGTGAGATTGCACATTTTGGTGAAAGACAATGCAATCATATATTTTGCTATGAACAACAGTTTGTGAGTGATATTGCACATTTTGGTGAAAGGCAATCTTGTCATATCATTTCCTACAATAGGGAGTAAGTCACATTGCACATTCTTGTGAAAGGGAGTCTCATGCCAATATCTTTTCCCATGACCAACAGGTTGTGAGTGAATTGCACACTTTGTCAAAGGGAGTCTCATGACATCTTTCATATGATCAACAGCAGGTGATAGTATTGCAAATTGTCATGAGAGGCAGTCTCCTCACATTCTTTCCCTTGACCAACAGCGAGTGAGTGACATTGCACAATTTTGTGAAAGGCAGTCAAGTGTCATTGCATCTTTTCCTATGACTAACAGCTAGTGAGTGATATTGTACATATTTGTAAAATGGACTCTGAGTCTCATCACATCATCTCCCATGTCTAACAGCTTGTGAGTGATGTTGTGGCACAAATAAGTTTCTGATATAGTATTCCTATGGCCAACAGCGAGTGAGTGACATTGTATATTTTTATGAAAGGTAGTCCAATCACCACTTCTTTTCCTATGACCTTGAACAGTTTGTGAGTGACATTGCACTTTTTTGTGAAAGGCAATCTCATCACATATTTTCCTATGACCAACTTCAGGGAGTAAGTGATTAGCCATCCTGAAAGTTATCCCATCATTTCCTATGACTGGCTTGAACAGCTTGTGAGTGATGTTGCACATTTTTATGAAAGGGAGTGGCATATCTTTTCCTATGACTAACAGCGAGTGAGCAATATAATTGCATGTTTGTCATGACAAGGCAATCTCATCACATCTTTTCCTATGACCAATAGCTTGTGAGTGATATTGCACATTTTGTGAATGGTAATCTCATATTCACATCTTTTCCTATTAACAACAGGGAGTGAGTTGCATTGCAAATTTTTGTGAAATTGTGTCTCACCACTTCTTTTCCTATGATCAACAGCTTGTGAGAGTGACATTTCACATTTTTGCAAACAGCAGTCTCATCACCTAGTTTTCCCATTATGAACAGGGAGTGAGTACATTTATTTGAAATGCAGTTGGCACATCACATTTTTTCCTATTATGACCTACAGCAAGTGAGTACTGCATATAATTGTGAAAGGCCTTGTCATCACATTTTCAATTTACTATGACCAACCATAGGGAGTGAGTGACCAACATTGACACATTTTTGTGAAACACAGTCTTGATCACTTCTTTTCCCATTATGAACAGGGAGTGAGTGACATTCCACATTTTTTGAAATGCAGTCTCATTACATCTTTTCTTATGACCAACAGGGAGTGAGTGATATTGGACATTTTCTTGAAAAAGAGTCTCACCACATCTTTTCCTATGACCAACAGCGAGTGAGTCACATTGCATATCTTTGGGAAACAGTCTCTCAGAGTCACATCTCTTCCTATGACCAATAGCGAGTGAGTCACATCATGGCACATTTTGTGAAAAATAGTAGGCTCACTTTTTCTATGACCAACAGGGAGTGAGTGACCATTAGTACTATTGCATATTTTTATGAAATGCAGTCTCATCACATCTTTTCCTATGGCCAACAGGAAGTGAGTGACATTGCACATTTTTGTGAAAGGTGGCCTCTGACATCACATCGTTTCAACAACTCAAAGCTTGTGAGCAACAATGCACATATTTTTGCAACAAACAATCTCATCCCATCTTTTCCTGTGACCAACAGGGAGTGAGTCACATTGAACACTTTTGTGATGGGCAGTCACCTGAACATATTTCCCTGTGACCAATAGCGAGTGAGTTCAGACATTAGTACTCATTTTGTGAAAGATAATCTCATCACATCTTTTCATATGACCTATAGCGAGTGAGTGATATTGCTCATTTTTTTGAAAGGGTGTCTCATCACTTGTTGTCCTATGACCAACTTCAGCTTGTGAGTCACATTGAACATTCTTGTGAAAGGCAGTCCCATCATCACATCTTTTCCTATCATTAACTTTAGCTTGTGAGCAACATTCCATGTTTTTGTGAAAAGTAGTCATCAAACCTTTTCACTATGATCAACAGGAAGTGAGTGGTATTGCACATTTTTGTGAAAGGCTGTCTCATAATATCTTTTCCTATGACCAATAGGAAGTGAGTGACTTTGCACATTTTTGTGAAAAACAGTCTCATTACTCTCATCACATCTTTCCTATTACATGACCAACAGGAAGTGAGTGACATGAGTCAAGTGTGTTATTGTGAAAGGGTGTCTCATCACATCTTTTCCTTGACCAACAGGGAGTGAGTTACATTGGCATGAAGTCCTGAGAGTTTCATCACATCTTTCCTTATGACAAACCAGGGAGTGAGTCATACTATTGCATGTTCATGTGTGAAAGGCAGTCACATCACATCTTTTCCCTATGACCAACAGCAAGTGAGTGACATTGGAATTGTATATTGTTGTGAAAGGCTGTCACTGACACCCCTTCCCATGACCAACAGCTTGTGAGTGACATGATTGCACATTTTTGTGAAACTTGAAGGCAACTATCTTATCATATCTTTTCCCTATGACCAACAGGAAGTCAGTGACATTTTTGTGAAAGGCAATCTCATCAAACATTTCCTATGACCAACAGGAAGTGAGTGGCATTGCACACTTTTGTTTTCAGAATGGGAGTCTCATCACATCTTTTCCTATGACTGACAGAGAGTAAGTGACAGACATTACACATTTCACTCTCATCATGTCTTTACTCATGTATGATCACTAGCTTGTGGGTGACATTGCATATTTTCATGAAAGGCAGTCTCATCACATCTTTTCCTACTATGACAAACAGGAAGTGAGTGACATTGCACATTTCTGTGAAAGGGCCCAATCTCATCACATCTCTTCCTATGACCAACAGCTTGCAAGTGGCATTGCACATTTTTGTGAAAGGGAATCTCATCACATCTTTTGCTATTACCAACAGCTTGTGTGTGGCCATATTACTCATTGCTGACTTACCTCATTCACAAATGTTTGATATATGAATCATGACATTCTATGTATATCAGAAAGTGAGCATGTGCCAGATCCTTTCTATGTCTTACTTTCACATTATTATCATCACAGATTGTAGGATTTCATTTCTGCTCACTCAAGCCCACCTCATGTGACCATTCTTCTCACCCATCACTTTCCTTGATTTCCAGGTCAGTCACATACTGGTTCATGAGGTATTGATCTTCATATCAGTTTGAAATTCTAGCGGGTAGGTCTGACAATACATTAGATGTTTCACTCTTATCTCATATTGAACTGCATAGCATGAACTTTTTGCTATATTTGGAGACAAACAAAGGAACTTTGCAGTCAGGGTATTTTGTTCTTTTTTTGGGTAGTCACTACACAACTGATGTAATTACAACAAGCCTATTGATTGCCAAGTCTTAGTTTGTGAATTATCCCTTTTCATTTACTGTATTTATGCTTAAACTTTCAAGCAATTATTATTGTAGCCAAGCTATCATTTTGGATCAATAAACCATTTCTTGCATCAGTCACAGAAGCCTTAGATCAATACAAGCAAAAAGGCTATATTCAGAAGCTGAAGACTGACATTACTCCTTGCCTTCTGCACTCTGGTCATCAAGATTTTGTCTCATTACTTTATAGGCAAGCAACTCACATTGATGGTATGTACTTTGCCTAGTGACTCATGCACTGCTACTTATAAACAATTTATGGCAGGATAAAACATACAAGTACACCACAGTGGTACTATCTGGCAGGTGATTCATTGGCAGCATTGCCTTTGCATTGACTCAGAGCTCATACATATATGTATTTGCACAGACATAGATGTTTCTCCAATACTATGCATTCCCTTGGTTGTTGTAACTTTCTTTTTGATGTAGACATATAAATCATATGGTTGTTGGCAATATATTCAGACAGTAGAAGGCATCCATAAAATGATAGCTACTCTGTGGCAATAGCTCCCCCAGGTCCTGCAAGTGTAAACCTAACTCATGATGATCACAAATGGTTAATAATGAATACAAATTCTCTAAATTTTAATCCATATCATTGATCAGAGTCATGAGAGATGATCAAAGAAGAAAGAAATATGATGGTCATGATGAATCCCTTCTGCTTCAAGTTGGCCTGACTGGATTCATCATTGATCACTGATGATCATGACAAAATCATGATGCAATCAGGCAAAATAGTACCAATTGACCAATTCTGTGGCACATACATATGTACTACACACTCACTATTAGCATGACTTTTGACCCTAACTTCTTGCTAATGGAGGTAGGGGGACACTGCCACCATAACTGACCATATTTGGACAGCGCATCACATCATGTCTTCTGCAGTGAACAGTCAACTTCACTGAGTTGAATAATCCAAGAGAGGAACAGGTGCAGATACATTGTGGGCAGCTGTTGGTGTTTGTGGCAAGGACCATGGGAAGTTAGCTGACATCACACTGGAGTGACACCTGAGTGTTCCCCCTATCTTTCTTGAACGCAATTCACCGTCCGCATTTGGACAGCGCGTCACGCGTGTCATGTCTTCGCCACCGCCACCATCCCCAACACACATCCTCCGTTCCCACTCATCGCCAATCAGCGCGCTCTACATATCCGACGACAATAACCGTATCTATTCCGGCGACGCGACGGGAACAATTGTTCTCACCTCTACGCGAACGCTTCGCCCAATTTCCAAATGGAAAGCGCACAAAGAAGGCATTTTGGGCGTAGAAGAGTGGGATTCTGTTATTGTAACGTCCGTATGGAGGTTCTTTTGCGTTCCTCAAAAAGTCACGATAACGAAACAGCCACGCGAGAGATAACAAGTTGCACGTATGGGATCGGGTCGAAGAGCCTCCTGCGTCGATGCGTATTGGCTCGACTGCTGCTCTGGTCGATTTGCCTGTTCCGTCGTTGAGATACTCGCTGGATGTGAACGCGCTCAACTTTTGTCGGTTCTCTTTGTTGAGATACCCTCCTTCTCCGAGCTCGGAGCGAACTACTCAGGGGCTTGTTGCACTTCCGAATTTGGTCGAGAGTGGTGCGGTGAGTGCGGATTTAGTTACGCGTTTGTTTGATCGATAGAAGCGTATGTGTGCTACAGGCGGATATATGGGCTTTACACGAATGCGATAGAATCCATGCCGCGATCGGGCGAGAGTTGACCACCAAGGCAGAAGGGGGTAGAGGGACTTTTGGTGTGTTTTGCGCGTTCGCCATCTATTCGGGCGGCTCACATTGAAGACAGGTATCATCATGTCGATGCACCTTTACCTCTCTGAACGAGAGGGGGTTTCAGACACCACTCTACCCACGACAAATCTACGTTTGTTAGGTGCGTACGAAAGCGGAAGTGTGATAAACTGGAAGTATACGCGGAAGGAAAAAGTGAAATCTGTCGAGGGCGCGGGATGGGAGAAGGTTTGGAATATCAAGCTGCATACTGAGTCTAGTACGCGCCGGTCCTTGCAAAGTTGGGATGTGGAGAACTGATGAGAGCAGTCATGGCGATGCGCGTGTCTAAGATGAACCATTTTGCGTTGACTGTGTCGGCTGACAACCTCATTGGAAGATACGATCTCAAGGCGCGTCGTGGGTTCTTCCTCTGTCGATGGATCCGAGATTGATTGCCAATTATAGGACGAGTCTGCTGATCCGGAAAAGAGCTGTAGGGTTTTCAGAACACAGCATCCTGGGAATGGCAGTATAGCTATTCACGACGAAGAACGGGTATGTGCTATTGGAGGGTGGGATGGGGAGTAGGTTTTTTTCTTTTTGTTTTCCGTTGCTCGTTACGCGAAGTTGATGGGGTTGATAGCATCCACCTGTACTCGACGAAATCGTGCAAGCCTCTCGGTACGCTTCAGTATCACAAGGTAGCCTGTCAGGCGTTGGAGTTTGCCCACGCACAGTGGACTGATGAAGATGACGAAGATGAAGACGATGAGAAAGAAAAAATAAAACGGTCGCGGTGGTTAGTATCTGGTGGAAAGGATCACCGCGCGGTCATTTGGGAGCTCATGGATTTTAACAAAAAGCGGAAAGAGGGCGACTATTAAAGACTATTATTACTCGACGCCAATAAGTTACAAAGTAAAAATAAAACAATGTACAATCTCGCTACTTAAATAGATAAATATGGGTCACATTAGGCCAGCGGCCTGCAGGTCCCTTGTTAGGCGTGCTTCTGCAAGGGCACTTTGGCTGGGAAGTATGAGCATACCACCATGCTCATCAAAGCGCATGCGCGAGTTGGGGTCATCAGCCATCATAGGAACGCCTAAGGCGGCGGTGAGTTGCCGTCTGATGGCCCTGTCCCTTTCGACTCGTTCTGGGGTAACTGCCTGTGTCTGAGAAGAGCGAAGGGAAGATTCCCATCGTTTGACGCGCCAGTAGCCAACGGTGGAATATAAAAGAAGTAACCAACCTGTATCGAAAAGTTAAGCGTGTGGCATTGCGGAAATACGAAGAGACAAACCGATGGTCATGAGTAGTATCGACAACCAGTCCTTTGATGTAAAAGCGATCCCGTCGACTGGGACGGGCGCCTTTGGGTTGGGATCAGTGTCATTGAGTACAGGCGGTAATTTGTCTTTTCCTAGCTGGGTGTCGTCTTCCAGTAGAGCGGTGCGTGAGTAGAGAGCGTATTGAATGAGCGTGAGGCCGAGACCGACTCTAGATCCGTATTTCGCAGCATGGCTTGTGTGGAGGATGTATGTAAGAAAGAAGCCGATAAACTGGAAAAGATACGAGACGAGGATGTTGAGGATGAAAATAATGACCGAGCCAGCGGGTAGATCGTCAACGAGGATGCTAGATGGATCAGAAGGGGCGTGAACGACGGTTTCCCAGTAAGGAGGGACGGCGTCTGCGCGGGCATCGTCGTACGATGGTAGATTTTCGCGTAGTAGAGTCTCTTCGGGTACGAGATAGACATCACCGTTTTCTGCAGTGATTGTACGCTGCGGTTGCGGTTTTGCCATGACGTTTGCAAAAACGCCATCGTTTTCTATGCCACCACCAACGGGGTGGTGTGAATCTGAGGTAGACACTCTTGTGTAGTATTGGGGTAGGAGAGCACCTGCTGCTCTGCGGATAAAAGAAGGTCTTTGAGGGGATGTAGGAATCGGTGATGTGGGGATACGACCATTTGAGTTGCCAATGTCATTTGGCCTGGCGCGGTCAGATGGATGAAGTGGAGAACCTGGGGGAGGGTGATCGTATGAATAGTCGCGCTCAAAGTCGTATGCACCTGGCCGTCGCAATGGACTGTGAGGGAAATCATGGTGCTCGTCGTCATCGTCGCCAGCAAAGGCCGCGTCGAGCTCGTCGACGTCGTTGTTAGGGATTGGGACATAACGTGTAGTCATGGGAGAGAAGCGCGTAGTGATTGTGATGCCAGCACGGACTGTCACCATCTCGAGTTTGCCCGTTGCGCCGTCAACTCAGCTACTAATTCACCGTCTCACTCCGGACCCTCACACTCCATCTCCGGCCGTATTCCGGTCCACTGTACTCAATACAACTCCAAGTATCCAACGCAGAGCTCGTCTTTTAGCACCCAACGCTCACTTTTCTTACGTCACCCCATTTCCTCTCTCATTTCCATATAACATTCACATCCCAACCGATCACAAGGCAACTTATATTGAATCTTGGCTTGCAGACCGTGAAGCCATTCATCCACAGCTTAATAAATACTACCCAAAGAACCGCGATCAACCTCGCATTCTCATTGGCCTCTCAGAGCTTACCCTCAAAGACTGTCTGCCAAATCTCCATGTTGGCGACGCATTTGCCACTCTAGGTACTCCATCCCTCTCCGATCCTTTTGCAGACGATGGCGATCCCACTCCCTCCAACGTCGACGAGGAGATACAAGCACGCCAAGACCTCATCGACGTCCTGAGTGGCCATGCCGTCTTAATGTCTACCGAGACAACTGACGATCCCCACACCGGCTTTGCACCTTGGTCTCTTCGCTACAGCGGTCACCAGTTTGGCAACTGGGCAGGCCAGCTAGGTGACGGCCGTGCAATTTCTATTTGTAAGCTTGTCCCATTACCGTCCAACGCGTTGACTCAACGCAGCAGTGACTACTCCCCATCCTTCTGATCCTAATCTCACCTATGAGCTCCAGCTCAAAGGACCTGGACGCACCCCTTTTTCGAGGACCGCAGATGGTCTCGCCGTCCTCCGCTCGTCTATTCGAGAATACCTTTGTTCAGAAGGTGACCATAGTTACGCCATACTCGCAACGTACTAATCAGGATCTTATAGCCATGAACGCGCTCTCCGTCCCAACTACTCGAGCATTGGCATTGATATCGTTACCCGCTTTGCCTGTTGAGCGCGAGAAACTGGAGCAAGCCTGTATACTTACCCGTGTTGCCCCATCCTTTATTCGTATAGGCTGCTTTGAAGCTTTTAATGGACCTTCAATTGGCTTTGGTGGCGTTGGCCAGCAAAAGCCTCATTGGGATGGCCTTCGTATCCTGGGCGAATGGGTTACCCAACGCGTCCTCAAACTGAACATACCAGAAGGCGAACCGTGGGGTAGAGCTCTCCTGTTCGACGTTGCCCAGAGAAACGCGAAAATGGTGGCTGCCTGGCAAGCTTACGGTTTCATGCACGGGGTTATCAATACTGACAAGTGGGTCTAACGTGTTGTTTAAGCTTTCCTAACCTTTTTGTTTAGCGTTTCCATTCTTGGATTGACGATTGATTATGGTAGGTTGTTGTTCGTCACAACAGCCCGATCTCCTGTTAATGGATGTATGTAGGTCCATATGCATTTATGGACGTTTTCGATACCTTCCATGTTTGTAACCACACGGATGCAGAAGGGAGATATGCATATAGAGTAAGTTGATTGCCATACATAATGAATCTGCTATTGACCTTTGGTCTAGTACCAACCCGATATGATGTGTGCTTCGTCTTTTATCCAGCGTGCCCTATGCTCATCGTTTGTGTCAAAGTGTTTATGCCATTCAAGCCTTGCTCAATTCGCTTGCACCTCTCGTCGGTGCAGAATCAAGTCTTGGAAAGGCCGTCCTGCCAGGTTGGGCGGACAACGCATCCGAAGAGCAACTGGAGGAGTGGCGCAAGAAGGGTCTCGAAATCCAAGACGAACTTGTCAAACTGACGCAAGAAGTAACTGCAAAAGAGTACGGCAAGTTGATGCGCAAGGCAAGTTGTATCTGCCAAAGTGTTAATCATACTCATTCTACCGAAGCGACTCGCATTGAGACGCGAGGTTTCTACAGACGAATCTCAGCTTGTTAAGCCTCTGCTTAGTTTCATGGAGTCAAACAAGCTTGATTTTTCTTCTACGTTCCGCCTCCTCTGCGATTTCAGGCCCTCCATGATCGAGGCATCTGAGGCCCCAGAGCTGCAGGTTCTTATCAAGCGTATTCTCGCTACATCTCCCTATCCGGAACTTATGGATGTCAGTCGAGCAACGCAAGAGTTGATGGGGTGGCTTGATAAGTACGCGGCGCGAATCGAAAGCGAAAGAGATGAATGGGGTACTGCTGCTGATTTACTGGACGCGGAACGGCGAACGGCCGCTAGGGCTACCAATCCCCGGTTCATCCTCAGGCAATGGCTTCTCGAAGAGGTGATTTCCAAGGTGGAGAAGGATGTAGATAGCGGGAAGAGAATCCTTGCTAAAGTATTACAAGTGAGTCTACTTCTTTCAACATCAAGATATCAAGTGGGCTGATCACTGGAGTCAAAGATGGCCGTGAATCCATTCGAACCGTGGGGTGCGGAGGATGAATTTGATAAAGATGACAATTCGTTAGAGCCAGAACAGAGAGAGGAAAGAAGATATTGCGGAATCGGAGCAAAGAGGATGTTGGGATTCCAGTGCAGTTGCTCCAGCTAAACGCTCATAGAAGAAATTGTACATTATTTTCATTTATGCCAAATCGTAAATTCCTCTGTGGGGAGGTCTATGTAGCACTACCAAAGATCTGGTAACGTCTGCAGATGCTAGGTCCAATCTCGTCATACTGCGCTTTGGTGTGACACGACGTGTAAAAGTTGGGAAGGGAAGCTAAAAGAGAGCCACCGAACCACACGGCATACCTATTCCAGTAATGTATCAGTCATACTCGGATTTGGTAAAGCCAAAACTCACCGCTGTCGTTTATGCGATATGACTTCAACATCGACGCCAGATGACTGTTCAAAAGTACGTCGGCACAGGAGACAAAAAAGGGGCATACGAATAAATACCTTTTGCAAGCTTCCGCTTGCCAAGACGCTTCCATCCAACCGACGATCGACAAGTTGCTTCAGATCACGTTTCAGTCGTTGACCAAAGTATTGGAACATGGTAGAGCCACCGGACAAGACGATGTTCTGTTTCGTACAAACGTCAGTCATTCATTCAGTCGCTAGTGAGAGAGAACACGAGTACCTTGTATAACCCACGTCGGACATCGATTGGCGATTGTTGGATGACGTCGTCGACGATTTCTGGGAGTGGGGTAAGAAACTCGGACGAGTAAATTTCTGGGTTGAAGAAGATCTCGGGGGCGAGGAACCGTTCGTAACCTACGTCAACTCCGTATTTCTGACGTCGTCAGGCCCAAGGCGAAAAGGGAAAAAAAAAGAGAGGAACTCACACGCCCAGTAACGCTATGTTCTCCTTCGTACCTCTCGAAATACTTGTACGGATCCTCGTCGTACTTTTTAAACTCCCGCACGATATCCTGGCAAACGTAGCTATAGTTCTCCTTCACCTTGCTCGCCACTCGTAGCTGGTCCTCGGGCGGAACCTGCGCCATCTCCCCGCGTTCTCGCATCAAGTTGAGCACGAACTGGGTGATATCCCGGCCGGCGATGGGGATGTGCTTGATAGCGCTACCGATGACATATCCCTCTGCGCAGGGGATGACGTGCGTAACGCCGTCCCCAGAGTCGATGACGGTCCCCGTCAGCGTTCTGTCGGATTGCTTGCCGGACGGCCAGGAAGCTGCGAGAGCGAGCACGGCTTGCACGGCGATGTAGAGACCTTTGATGTTGAACGATTCAAAGAAGATTTCAGCCGTTTGCTCGCGGTTTTCGGGTGGGTTAAGCGGTGGTTCGGTCTAAATAGGTGTTAGCGGTGGTAAAGATGGAGATGGGGGGAGTGAAACGGACCAGGAGGAAATAGTGATCTTCTGGTTCCGCTCGGAGATACTTGAAGATCGTCTGCTCCCAGTAACGTTCCATGTGATCCCAGTTGTCTATCATACCGTGACGAATAGGGTAGTGGACGCCATAACCGGGCGTCTTGGCATTCGCGAGGGCTTCATCGCCAATGAAGAAGTCGAGGTCTTCGACGCCGCGTTTGGAAGCAAGATGACCAGGTTTTGCAGGAACGGCAGGCGCACGCGATGATTGCGTTGAGGATCCGCGCGTTGCGATTGCGGTGGGGAAGACGCTGGACTCGTCATGAGCCTAGGTCGTGCGTAGCGTGGCTAATCAAGACTCACAACGAAGGATCAGAGTTGCCGGCGAATCTGAGAAATGCTGGTTATGCTTTGGGTACCCGTGATAGACTGGGGGCTCACCCTATTTTCGAGTAGCCAGTGCCATTATCGCATATTATGGGGGCTAGTAAAGCCATTACTACACAGGAGACCGTAATTAGACTGCGGCGTATCCTTGATCATCTGTTTGGCGCCAGCTCCTCCCCCAAACAACTCATAAACTATCCGTGCCAGGATTATCTGCAAACCCAACCTTGTCTCGCGCCTGTGCTCCTGGTTGGACTTGAATTGCATGTAAGGAGAAAATCCGCACCTCCACTATAAGATCATCTGGTACTTCAGGCAACAACTCTAACTTGTCTCCTTCCCACGGGATCACTTGCCACTTGGTTGGCGTGTTTTCAATGTAAAGGCAGATGTCTTCAGGAAGATGTCCACCGTACTCGGAATTAAACAAACCCCGTACCCTGGACTCGTCTGCGAAAGCAGGTCAGAGTTTGGAAACTCAATCAGTGATAACCTACCCATCGTCATCTCCTCTAATTGTTTTGCCATACCTCGCACGATACGTTCTACAGCTTCGCAGTAATGCCTGCGTCTAGCCATCTCCAGCACCAGCTTGTTATACGCCGTCTGGTAGGAAACATATCGGTCATGTAGTTGTTCAAGGACGACCAGATGTTGGTGAAGACCATTCAAACCCTCATCACATTTAGTCTACAAATGAAATCAACACGTTGTCTAAGTGTGGGAAATGCTAATCTTACCTCTACGGTTTCTTGCGTATATAGCATTTCCGTCATGATTTCGGCAAACTCGTCCAAGTCGTCAAGGACGCCGCTTAAATCTTCTAAACTCTTCTTCAGGCTGTTCAGGAAAGTCTGTAATTTGTTACTGTACCTATGTTAGCGAATAACACTGGCACAAAACAGTTGCCTTACTGATTCAGCTCGATGATAGCCATGCTCTCCTCCAATTCTCCGATGATTGCGGGCAATTCCTCCGTGTCTCTATTCATTTCTATCAAGCGACGTCACCCATCACAATTCGTCCATATGGAAATCCTCGTTACCTGTGATATCTTCTTCACTAAATATATCGGTATCTAGTCCCCTCTCAGTCTCGCGCAGTGCATTGGCCATCTGGTCATAATGTCTGGCAAGGTCTTCCAATCGAATTGCCATAGAGGCTTTCATGGCGTCTTGAGCAGACAAGCATGGCTGTATTACGGACACGGGGCCCGCGTTATCTGTACCCGTATACGTAAGAATTGTGTCAAGTATGGTAGGGATCATTTTACCCGTACTTGAGAACACGTCAGGTGGGATGGAGTTGCGTATAGCCTCGACGGTTCCTTTCAGTGTCTCGGGGTATTCGTCCGTCTGACCAAGTAGTTCCTACGGAGGTTCTGCATTTGTGTGTAGTCAGTTATGCCCGAACTCACATCCAGCGCAGTTCGATCAGTGTCCATAGTTTCTAGTGCATCTTCTATTGCTCGGTCGTCAACAAAGTCTCTCAGTGTCTTCCATCGTGACCTATCCCTAGAACGTTTCTTGCTCAAAAGCAAAGAGTTTTTCCCTCCGGAGATTGTGCTGTGACCGTTGATCTTCACCTTGCTCCCACTAAATTTGGATTCGCTCTCTTCGTCTGAGAACTGGCTTCCAAATAGAGAGGAGTCGTCAGAACTTTCGTGAAATTCGGACGGGACAATTTGAGAGCCAAGAGCGTCCAATATACTGTCCAATGCACTCGTGTGCTTGGCGCGCAGTATGTCCCATGACTAGTAGACTTTAGAAGATAAGCAACTCTAGAACCAAGCGCACATACCTCTACTTGTCTTCTCAGGTTAGAGCGCTTCTCCTCAATGCATTTCGCAACACTCGAGGCCATCTGAGTTGTCACTATGAGTCGTAATGGACCATGTCCGGCGACAGTGGCGCACCTTCAATTGTTCCACAATAGCGCCCGATAGCCACCTGACCTTGGCATCAAGGGCGAATATATCAACCGAAGACTGTAGCGACGCGCTTGACAGCGCATGGGCTTTGGAACATAGCTGTTCACCATGCTGAAGGGCCTTCTTTGATTGTAGAACTAGGGAAACCAAATGGGGTTGTTGATGAGATGCTTCTAGTGCAGGCATAATTGGCGGGCCGAAAGTGAGCTGAAGAGTACTGAGCCGTATCAACGCCGCGAACAATAACGACGCAGGTCGCGTAGTATTTCTCGTCCTATTTTTGGTTCGCAACTGTTTGACCCGCTTTTCCCACACCGCTCGTATACAATGCGCCGACACAGCGGTGCAACTCCTTTCGTTATCTGATATCAAAGGCTGTACCTGGTATGTTATTCTCACAATGAAATGGAATAGCCAAAGCCATCTTGACATGAAATGTAGTGACAATCATCATATCCCCAATTGGATTTCGGATATCTGGATTGCCATGCGATCTCATGCAATCCTTTAAAGGCATCATCCCTCTGAGGACAGTTTCCTTATAAGCGACCCACCGCCTTCTACAGTATCGTATCGGGAAATTTCTGCAGTCCGCCAAATTATAGCACTCCTGGGAACTTTTCATCACGTTCATTGCTTATCGTGAGTTGGAATTCTTTCTCAAGCGAGCACGATAGGATGAGTTCGCCGAAAACAGTCACACGACAACTGATACCTGAATCGCGTCATCAAGAACAATGCACCATGTAAGGATATGCACATAACGATAAAATGTATTTAAAATGCTGAATGAGAATAGACAAGGCTTTGGCTTCTGATTTTCCAGCCACTTCAGGTCCTCGTGCTTCGGTTCGGCCGTCAGCCGCCGTATGCGGTTCGCTTATGTTTATGATGATGAGAAATCAAGCGAGTCAACGCGGTTATCGAGTGTGTACTTACCATTCCATCCAATCAAATTCTTTTACCAGAAAATGTCAGTATTGATAGTGGCGAGCCGCGTAGTGCAATATTCAGTCGATTATCTGCCGAGTATAATGTTAGCGGCGGGCAACCTAGTAATATCTCGATATCAAGACGCGAGCACGACTCCATCTGGTTGATCAGCCACTGAGTAAGGAGAATCCAGACATGAGAAACCGTCACGAAATTTGGATAAGTTCGATTTACTGGGAATTGCATTCAATGGCAGATCGGGCTCGGGCTCGGATGAGTAAGCGAATAAGCGAACGATGCTGTCATTGGCCTCGCCCACTTATCGTCCCCCCACATCCCCTATGTGCCCTTATTATTTCAAGACCTTCCGAAGAGTAAGCAAATCTTTTGATGAGTAAGTCTTAGCGGTTAAGTCTCAAGCGAAGCTGACCAACTCTTGCAGTATATAAGTGGTTCGTGTAGTGACCAAAACCCCGCTCTTCTCTCTACATCCCCCGACGAGTGTTTATTAAAAATGGTTAAGATCTTGTTCACTGGTGCTGTTGGTAATGTCTACGTGCCCTTCGCTCCATTGTACACGACCTTGACGCGTCCCTAACCAGGCTACATTGGTAGTTCTGCCCTCTCTGCATTCTTGGATCACCCCAAGAGAGACACCTTTGAGATAACTGCGCTCATCCGTAACGCCGAGAAGGCGGAGAAGCTGAAACAATTCGGTATTACCACCGTCATTGGTTCTCACCTCGACGAGGCACTCTTCGTCAAGTTGGCCTCCGAAACTGACGTCCTCGTCGCTTGTGTAGGTGCAAAGTCACACTCGCGACCGAACATTCTCTAATCAACCATCATTACCTAGGCTGATGCGGATCAACCTGATGCTGCTACCTTCGCATTGACAGGATTGAAGAAGCGCTTCGACGCGACGGGAGTTCCGCCCATCTTCATCCACACCGTAAGTTTCTTCTTAATTATGTTAATTCTTGCCATACTCAGGGTTTATGTAGTCCGGAACTGGTAAGCATCGACATACCTTACAATAGTGACCAGTCTGCTCAAGCCAGGCAAGGTGTCCTCGCCGATACTGCCTTGGGTGCATTTACTAGTGACGTCATTTGGCACGATGACAACCCAGATCAAATCGAGACCCTCCCTGACAACGCGCTGCACAGAGATGTTGAGCTAATGATCATTGATGCTGACAAGAAAGGCAAGTCAGTTGGGGCAGCTAAGCAACGAGGAAAGTGAAAGTTTTGCAGGATACATCAAGTCGTACATTATTTCCCCCCCGACGATCTGGGGCTACCCAACCCACAAAGTTGCTAAGACTGGTATCAGCAAGCGCCACTCGCACCAAATCCCGCTCCTGATCAATGCATCCCTGGCACGTGGAAACGGCGGCATTATCGGCAAAGGCTTGAACGTCTGGGATAACGTCAATGCCGACGAGCGTTTGTAACTGGCATTTCTTGCATGTGTTTTTACTGAACATGTTTCCTAGTGGGCGTGCTCTACGCGAAAGTATACGATTACTCCGTACAAAACCCCGACGCCGGCCACGGTCGCGAGGGTATTTACTTCGCCCGCTCTGATGAATACACGTGGAAAGACCTGAGCAAAGCTGTCGCTCGAGCATTGTACGACATTGGCAAGGGCTACAGCCCAGAGCCCACGGAATTCACTCCTAAAGAGCTTGAACAGCGCTTTGGCGTAAGTACACCATCCGTCTGTATCTGTTGTTGCAGTGATGAGACTGAATTTCAGATCGTCGCCCGCTGGCTCGGCTGCAATTCTCGAACCACTGCTAAACGTTCGCTTTCCACGGGCTGGAACCCAAAGTTAGGGACTCCGCAGATGTTAGCCTACATCAAAGATGAAGTTAATTACATTCTTACTGAGGGTGACAGTCACCACTAGACGCCTGCAGACATCCGACGTGTATCATATGAATCAATAAATACTGTGCTTGCTGAGCGAACGTCATGCCTAACACCTACTGCAGACCTACTATATGAGTAAGGCGTGACTAACTACATATGACAGTATATGACTAGATAGTAGACCAGATAGTGCTTCTATTTGATACCGGTTACCGGCTATTGTCCGGTTCCAATCGTGATTCAGGGCACCCAAGGCACACAACCTTATAAGGACATTGTAGGAACGGGTGGCAAGCCCCTTTTTACAACATTCTTCTCATGACGAAACCGCAGCCGCCTCGTCCCTCACTAGAAGAGAACTCTACACTTTGCTTGGCTTGTTCATCTTCTATACCACCGTCCGTTTTTAGACGATTTAAACAAGGACTTTTGAGGAATGATAGCGAAACATCTGAGGAAAGCATACTATTCGTCACGAATTGCTGCAGGAGGCCTATATGTCCCTCATGCATCTCGGCGAATCCGCGACTGACGCGCTACAATCCTTGCCTACATTGTTTGGGCGGGGTGGACGTCGTCGCTAGCGGGATGGCTTCCGGCTCCAAGTCATCCATGGTGATGGATCAGGATCCCTTTGTCCTTGGAGACGACGACGACGACGAGTTGTCTGAACTGCCTCCGTACGAAGAAGTCGCGCAAAACGAGTGTCCTGAGCGGACAGAAGCTACCAACATACAAGATCAAAAATTGATCGAACCTAATCAACAAAACACGGATCCTACACCTCTCAAATATTATCTGACTCCGTCGGATACTCTCCAAGGGATTGCTTTGCGATATGATGTGAATGTTGGTATCAATCACCAGCTGCGCAGTTGTAATTAACGTCTAATCGATCATTATTTTAGGCATATGATTTGTGCCAGATGAACAATCTTCCTCCCAGTACACTTACGACCATGCCCAAATTATTGCACACGAGGAGATACATCTTGTTACCTGATGCATCAAAGGCTAGAATTCCTCTTAGTCAGGACAGGACCATGGATGCTGAGAGAGAAATTAGTAGACAACGGGAACGTGCTGAGAAGAGATTGCAGACTGTAATGAAGGAGGTCGATTGGAGAGTTGCAAAAGCGTATGTTGCCCTTGCGGAGGACTCTCATACAAGCCGGGAGGCACGGGAGAAAAGTGAAAAAAGAGGGGAGGGGTCCTTAACGTTATCAGGGCTGGCAATCGAGATGTACACGGAAGATAAAAAGTGGGAGAGTGGATGTCTTTCCGGTGTGCAAAAAGGCTTACGTGGGAGCTCGGCACCGCAAGAGACAGGAGAGAAAACCGGCATATGGTCACTGGTGACGAATATGTAGCTTTCCTTAAGTAGCGAGATATATCCATCATGTCATTTCACATCCCTCTCTTCTGCTATGTCGCTCAAGTCAGTTACAGATGTCTCAGAGACGTAAAGTACGTACCCGTTCGTTATATTTACCCTGAAATTAAGCTGTGATCAGGATCCATTGCTACTTTAAACGTCCTTACCTAACTTAATCCAATAATAGTGAGCAAGATGAGAGGGTGGATACAGAGGAGAAAGAATCTTTTGAAGTGGCTGAGCAGGACCAAAACCGAACATGGTAAGACCTGATGTCCCTGAATTACGCCATGTTCACGCACCGTCATCATCGTTACTCCGACATAGGTTGAGTCGCTACATACCATTTTTGTCAAGCAAGCCACCGCCTGCTCCGAAGCCATCGATTGAAGATTCGACCTTGATACCCGAGGCGAATGCCAGCTTCCTGAGCATTGTAACCTTTCAGTGGATCACCCCGCTATTGACTCTCGGTTACGCGCGGCCATTAGAACCGTCTGATTTGTATAAACTACAAGACCACCGGAGTGCAGCACGAATCGCATCCTTGATCAATGAGTCGTTCGACCGGCGCGTCAAGGAAGCCGCCGAATATAATGCTCGACTTGCCAGAGGGGAAATTTCGCCTGGACTAAAGGGCTTATGGTGGACAATCCGAGGTGTCAGACAAGAACGCGAAAAGAAATGGAGGGAAGCTGATGGCAGAAAGAAAGCGAGCCTAGTGTGGGCCATCAACGATAGCGTTAAATGGTGGTTTTGGAGCGCTGGCATCTTCAAGGTTATGGGTGACACAGCTCAGGTCACAAGCCCGCTACTTGTCAAGGTAAGGTACTTGCATACTAACTAATCTACCGCCGCTTATTATTTAGGCCATCATCAACTTTGCTACCGAGTCATATTATGGTCACCACTATGGCATCACCCCGGTTCCTCCTGTGGGTAAAGGGATAGGCTTAGTCTTTGGTTTACTTTTTCTCCAAGTTGTGGCATCGTTATGCACGCACCATTTTTTCTATCGCAGTGCATCAACAGGTGTTCTTGTGCGGGGTGGATTGATCACGGCTATATATACACGTTCTTTGCGTTTAACTTCTAGGGCAAGATCGACGCTTACCAATGGTAAACTTGTCAATCATATATCAACGGACGTATCACGGATTGACTTTTGCGCTTCATGGTTTCACATGGTCTGTCCTTCTACCACATTCTTTTTCAATTTAGCTAAACTTTTCACCAAGGCCTGGGCTTCTCCCATCCAATTGATCATATGTCTCATATTACTTATCATCAACCTCGGCCCATCTGCTCTTGCCGGATTTGCCTTGTTCATCATATTGGGTCCATTTCAAGCAATGATCTTAAAGCGTTTATTCGCGTGGCGAGCCGCAAACATGGTTTGGACGGACAAAAGAGCGAAACTCTTACAGGAGCTTCTGGGCGGCATCAAAGTGATCAAATTCTTTGCCTGGGAGATGCCCTTTCTGCAGAGAATAGCTGACTATAGGCGCAAAGAAATGTCGTTTATTCGTTCCATACTCCTGGTCAAATCAGCACTGAACGCGGTATCGATGAGTATGCCGGTATTGGCATCCGTCCTGGCATTCGTCACGTATGCTGCAACGGGCCACCCATTGAATCCAGCAGACATCTTCGCATCGTTGACTTTGTTCAATCTGCTTCGGCTTCCTTTGTTATTCTTCCGTACGTGTCATTCCCCTCAATAGAGATCCCGTCTGATAAATCTATTCAGCGATGTCGTTAACTACTACTACGGATGCCGCAAACGCTATCAAAAGACTTTACGGAGTGTTTGAAGCCGAACTGTTGGAAGAGACACTCGTAGTGGATGAAAACTTGGAGTACGCATTGGAAGTCGAGAATGCGTCTTGGACTTGGGACGCACCTCCGGAGCAAATTGATAACAAAAAGAAGAAATCACGATCAATGGAAAATAACCGCTTCGCCCGAAAAGACAGGAAGAAAAACGAAAAGACGACTGAGAAAAGCCCGGAGGAGAGGGCGAAAGAGGAAGAGAAGATATTCAAGGTGCAGGACGTAAGCTTCAAAATTCCGCGAGGCGAGCTTGTCGCTGTGGTTGGACCCGTCGGCAGTGGCAAGTCGTCGTTATTGCAGGGTTTGATCGGTGAGATGAGGAAAACTTCGGGAAATGTCGTTTTTGGCGCATCGGTGAGCTATTGCCCTCAAAGCGCATGGATACAGGTATGTTTTAATCATTAGCTCGCTGCTACCGCTCATGAGGTCATAGAATGCGACTATTCGAGAAAACATATGCTTTGGTCGTCCATTCGACGAACAGAGATACTGGAAAGCCGTTAAAGACTCGTGTTTGGAGCCAGATCTTGAAATGTTGCCCCACGGTGATATGACTGAAGTTGGAGAACGTGTAAGTTCACACAGACTTCAAACATATCGAATGATAGTTAACGTACCAGATAGGGCATTTCCTTGTCCGGAGGACAAAAGCAAAGAGTGAATGTATGCCGCTCCGTGTACTGCAATTCCGACGTGCAAATCTTCGATGTGCGTCCGTTTTCTTCCATTCGGTAATTTGTTCGTTTAGTATTCGCACCCCAGGATCCGTTATCTGCATTAGATGCTCATGTAGGGAAAGCTGTCTTCCAGAATATCCTTCAAGATGCGACAGCTGGGAAGACCCGCATTCTGGTCACGCACGCGCTTCACTTTCTTTCCCAAGTGGACTTCATATATGTGATGTCGGATGGTAGGATTGCTGAACACGGGACGTATGCCGAACTTATGGCTTCTGAAAATGGAGAATTTGCGCGATTCATGAATGAATTCGGAGGCAAGGGTGAAGATCAACAGAAGGAAGACATAAGTCAGGAAGAAACGAAGGAGGATGATCCTAAGAAAAAGGCAGAGCGAGGATCTGCACTTATGCAAGTGGAAGAACGAAATACGGGTGCTATTCCATTGGAAGTATATAAAGGGTATCTCTCCGCTGCGAGGGGTGTCATTGTCCTGCCGATATTGTTCATAGCCGTGGCGTTATTGCAGGGGGCGACTGTCATGTCCGCGTATTGGTAAGCTTCGCTGAATGGCAAGGTGCACCATCGTTCACACCCGTGCAGGTTGGTTTATTGGCAAGAGAATAAATTCCACAAGCCGAATGGTTTCTACGTACGCGGGGTGACGATTATAAACATCGGAAGCCTGACAATTTTATTAGATGGGCTTGTATGGCGCTTTGGGTGTCTCTCAAGCATTCGCTTCTTTCTTGATGGGAGGGTCATTCGCGCTGCTGACGTATTTTGCATCACAGAAGCTCCACAAGGTAAATTACTTATCAGTCTCTCGATGTTTTGGCTATCAACTAGGATCTAGATTGCCTCTGAACGGGTGATGCATGCTCCTATGTCATTCTTTGAGACTACAGTAAGGACGTCTCCATTTCGTTAGACATGGTTGTTTATAGAGTGCAGCCCCTTGGTCGCATTATGAACAGATTTTCAAAAGGTACCGGCGAATTTTTTCTTCCAAATGAACATGTGTTTATCATGCCGCAGATATTGACACGATCGACAACACGTTGGGAGGTAAGTGTACCATTCGTGGATTCCACGTACACTTACTGACTGTCCGCAGACTCGCTGCGCATGTTCGTGGCCACAACGTCTGGCATCCTTGGCGCCATCATTTTGATTTCCATTATCATGCCGTGGTTCCTCATCGCCGTGGCGTGCATCATGACCGGTTATATATATGTGGCCAGTTTTTATAGGGCAAGCGCTCGAGAGTTAATGGTCAGTTTATTACCGTCTATACAATGTTTATTGATCTGATGATTATGTGCAGCGAGTTGGTAAGTAATCTGCGAGTCGCATCGATTGTTTTTAACCTTCGCTAGATGCTTTGCTACGATCATTGCTCTATGCACACTTCTCTGAGAGTTTATCTGGATTAGCAACGATTCGTGCCTATGGCGAGACGGAGCGATTTCGAAAGGAGAACGAGAAGAGGATGGACGTTGAGAATCGGTGCGAATGATGAGTATCTTTTGACAACAAGTGACCAATTTTTGTTCAGAGCATATTGGCTTACTGTTACCAACCAGGTAAGTGATAATGTTTGTTGTAAGAACTGTTGTATGCTTATTGATTGTTTAGAGATGGCTGGGTATTCGAGTGGATTTTTTGGGAGCATTGCTTACGTTTACCGTTGGTATGCTCACCGTTGGCACGCGGTTCACTATCTCGCCCTCACAGACTGGTGTTACATTGTCTTACATATTGAGTATCCAACAAGCGTAAGTCGCTTAATCTAGGACCTAATTCCCTCACTTATCCATTCTATTAGCTTTGGGTGGCTTGTTCGACAGAGTGCAGAAGTGGAAAATAACATGAACTCAGTCGAACGCATTGTGTATTATGCGACCGAAATTAGCGAAGAGGCGCCGCACGAATTACCTGCCTCGAAGCCCGCCACTTCCTGGCCAGCTGATGGTCAGATCTCGTTGAACAACATCTCCTTGTCGTACCGACCCGGACTACCCGCCGTCTTGAAAGGTACGTTAGGCATATATCTATAGAAGCTATCAGCAATTTTGCGTAGGAATCACCATGTCCATTTCTGGTGGTGAAAAAATTGGTATCGTCGGAAGGTACGTGGTCAAACAATATTTAGTCGGTGAACCTAATCCATAGCAGGACCGGAGCGGGCAAAAGTTCCATAATGACAGGTAATGTCAATCACATGCCGTGTATCGTAATCAAATTAATCAAACCTGTATATTCTTAGCATTGTACCGACTCGTTGAGCTTTCTTCTGGATCGATTTACATTGACGGTGTCGATATATCCAAAATTGGATTGGCTGACTTACGGAATGCTCTTGCTATCATCCCTCAAGATCCCGTAAGTGCCATATTATCATTCATCAAATTTGTCTGACGGTCTTTTCCAGTTGTTATGTGGGTGCTTATTATCTTTCATAATCGTTCCTGACATGTGTTTGAGTGCAGTCTCTGGAACACTCAGAACCAATCTTGATCCTTTTGGACAACACGATGACACCAAACTGTGGGATGCGCTCAGGCGCTCGTATCTTGTTGATAATGTGAAGCAGGCTTCTTTACCAGCTCCAGATGAGATAGTTGATGGACAAACCTCCACGAATCGATTCACTCTGGATACCATCATAGAAGATGAAGGTGCGAACCTCTCAATTGGCCAGGTACGCTTGTCCCTTTATATCTTAATCTCGCGGCAGCTAACTTGCTCCTAGCGTTCGCTTGTATCGCTTGCAAGGGCTCTAGTAAAAAACTCGAAGATTATCATTTTGGACGAAGCAACAGGTATACGGTCTAGCTGCTATTCTGTTGTGTGATGACTAAACAAAACACCTCACGCAGCATCCGTTGATTACGAAACTGACCACAAGATACAAGACACGATTGCTCATGAATTCAAGGATAATACCATTCTGTGTATTGCACGTATGTCTGTCGGCTTACGACATTGTTGTTAGTTATTAATTAATCGACAGATCGATTGAAGACCATCATATCTTATGACAGGATATGCGTCCTGGATGCTGGAGGGATCGCTGTAAGTTCGGACAGCTATTGTGTGGACAAAGACTTGATGCTCTGCAGGAATTTGACACGCCGGAACGACTTTACAGTAAATCGGATGGGATTTTTAGAGGAATGTGTGATAGATCGTCTATCACGCTTGACGACATTAAGGATGCCTCCAAGGCTCGCGATGCCGAATCATGACAGTATTAAAATGTTGATAATAATATCAGCATAAGGTTTTGTTTAGGAGAATGACAGGGTAATACCAACGAATAAAGGATAATGAATCTTTTTCACATGCTAAAATTAATAAGCAACGACCGCAGGTGAGATGATTGCTTGCTCGTCTGTCTTGGTAGGCACAGGCTTTAGCAGTAGGCGCTTTGCAAGAGTCCGTCGCCCCTCTGCTTTCCCTCAGTAACACTGTCCGCTTTTGCCGGAAGTATTGCACATAGAAGCTCCTAACTCCCCATTCAATGCACGACCGACTTTTGCCCAGCCGTCACCATCCACGACAAATGACGACGCCGTCGTGTTGCCTGGGGACGAGGACCCTTGCTGCTGATGTGCAGAAGGTAATATAGTAGAGATAATGGGCATAGGTGCGGAACTGCTTGGAACCGTAGCGTTAGCCTTCCGTTTCTTGTTGCAGGTGCGGCTGCCACAGCCGACGAGGAGTCGCCTACTGTGGGAGGTGACGCTTCACGGAGGGGCGAGCTTTCGAAATAGAACAGATACGTTGAACATACCGTGCTACTGCTAGAGCCAGCGTCATTAGTTCTGGTGTTTGCGTCCCCTTTGGCCTTCTTGCAGTTGTCACGCTTCCTCCTATTCTTTGCGCTATGTTTCCCATGAATTCCGGCGGTTTAGGTTGGGCTTAGAGGTGAAGAAGTAGGCTCCAGCAAGCAGTAAGATTCCGGCCGGCGAGTTCAGAACAGCATTACTCTGAGATGATCCCACTGTGATGTAGTTTCCCTAAAGTTCCTGGAGTTGAGACATCTGATGATCAAACAGCCGATCCGCAAGCGCAAGTTCCAACCGTTCCTTCCCTTCCCTAGTTCCCCATATATTCATGTTTGACAAGTTGAATGAGCCATCTCCAAAAGCGTCGTCATAATCTTCGTGTGACCAAGCTGATTCTCCTGCGCCCTTCATATGTTTAAACAAACCTTGCATAAAGTGGTCGGTGAACAGCTCATCAAGCGGGCGAAGGGTTGGATCTTGGATATGATCTAACCGGAGACACCGGCCATTGATATCTGCATTTCCATTGACAAAGGCAGTAATGCGATAATTGTTCTGCGAAGAGTTGATCCCGACGAATATAACGTACCCCTTGAACGAAACTCACGTTGGAAATCTACTCCAAATTCATAATTGACCCATGCATCGTACAAATCGCTTCGCAACGTGATCACGTTCTGCACTGAGTCGATCTTCATCGAGCCACCCATAGTGGATACGTCTGCAGTGTCGGTGATTTTGCTTGGGTAACCTTTACGCACCCACTGGCAGCGGTAGAGTTGTCAATCAAGAACTTGCAGTAGAAGAAACAGCACACCTCTTGGCCATGTGCCCGCGGAAATATGTGCGCAACTTTGAGACGACTGTAGGTCCGCGTTTCCCAAGTCTGTGATGAGGCATTTGCCATCTCTAGCACGCACACGGGCCAGGTAGTGAGTTTCCTGGAGGCAGAGATGTTGAGCCGAATCTCCATTAAGAGGAATGGAGTGTTCACTGACACGGGTAGGGGTATTCGAAATCGTGTGGTTGCGAAGGCGTGGGAGAGTGGGCACCAGACCGACACGAATGGGATCACCAGCTGGTTGTCAATTAGTAAGTTTGAGGCTTAAGTATGTGAAACTAATGAGCGACCCACTGCCCGAGAGCAGGACATAACATCCTGGTTGCACAATCTGAGGCCCTGACGGACATAGCGACTCACGTTGCTGCTGTGCGGGGTCGTATTTGAAGACTGTCCAAGGCGTTGAAGTAACAAGGATTACGATCAAGTATCTGTAAAACTCGTCCCACCGCAAAGTGCCGTATTGCCAGAATCCTAGAAGTTATTAACGGAAACGACACAAATCAACGAAATGGATGTACCTGCAATAACAGCACCTTCAGAGTCAAATAACTGTACGTTGCGTCTCTCCAGCCGAGGTGGGGGGTTCATCTGACGCAGAAACGTCATAAACAGGTCACGCGTCACATTCATCACAATGCAATGAGATGGTCTGAAGATCTGAAGGTCCGGCCACGGGCTTGAGGTTTCTATCAACTATTCAATGGACAAAGACAGCTTGGGAGCTCTACAGGAATTTGACACGCCGGAACGACTTTACAGTAAATCGGATGGAATTTTTAGAGGAATGTGTGATAGATCGTCTATCACGCTTGACGGCATTAGGAATGCCTCCAAAGCTCGCGATGCCGAATCACGAGAGTAAAATATATTGATAATAATGTATCAGCCTATGGTTTGTGTTTAGAAGAATGACAGGATAATACGAACTTGGTAATTTCGAAAAAAAATCAAGCAGAGGATGATGAATCTTTTCAATGTTTCGGCCCCAAAGCTCTCATTAACGTTTGAACATTTTAATCACCTGTAGGGCCCGGGGTCGCAAGTGCCCGATATTATGTATCGCCCACTGGTCGCACACGCTTCAGGTTTGCTCTACCAATCCCTTCTCAACGCGCCCTTATTATCAATTTCGTACTCACCATCTGCCCCTGCTTCAACTTTTCAAACCTGACCTTGCACAGAATGTAACGTCAACAGGATAGGCCACGATCAGTCAACATAGTGCGGCTGGGAGCTCGTGGCTGGGAACAGCTGGCAGGAGTTATATTTCTATGACGATCGAACGTGTTTCTCGAGAGTGGAAAGGACCATACATCCAGTAAGACAGGAGGGAGGTAGAAACGTACTTGCACACTATGATAAACAGTCATATTTAGCTTAGAAATGAATGCCCTTAAGGCGTATCTGAAGAGGTTTCTCTGTCTGCAACCATGCCACCCAAGCCATTGCCCGAAGTCGTTAAGGACATGTAAGGTTCGTGCCAACTCTTTTTTGGCAGCGCCAATCAAAATCAAATTGTAACCCAGATTTCGCGTCATGGTCGCTTGTCCTCTGACCAAATGACAGCGTGCTAGATGAAAATGTAGACAAGAAGGCCGCCCACGCGAGGATAGAGGGATTAGATCCAAGGCGATCATGGTAGGACTACATGTCTTCTCACTCGTCGCGACTTTCACCAGTTCCGAAAGTTGCTGTATACCATTTTTGTCAAGCAAACCTCCGTCGGCCCCAAAGCCCTCAATCGAGGGTCCGACCTTGATACCTGAAGCTAATGCTAGCTTCCTTAGTATTGTGACTTTTGGGTGGATCACCTCCCTATTGACCTTGGGTTACTCGCGGCCATTGGAGCCGTCCGACCTGTATAAGCTACAAGACCACCGAAGCGCAGCACGAATCGCGTCTTTGATCAATGAATCATTCGACCGTCGAGTCAAAGAAGCTGCCGAATATAATGCCCGACTTGCCAAAGGGGAGATTTCTCCCGGTTTAAAGGGCGCATGGTGGACGATCCAAGGTAACAGACGGCAACGCGAAAAGAAATGGAGGGAAGTTGATGGTAGAAAGAAAGCGAGCCTATTGTGGGCTATTAATGATAGCGTTAAATGGTGGTTCTGGAGCGCTGGAATCTTCAAGGTGTTCGGTGACACTGCTCAAGTCACGGGTCCGCTGCTGGTCAAGGTAAGCGTCCATCGACGGCTTCTGACAGAGAACTCAAACTAAGTAGGCCATCATTAACTTTGCTACCGAATCTTACGTTGGTCATCACCTTGGCATCACCCAGGTTCCTCAAGTGGGTAAGGGGATAGGCCTGGTCTTCGGTTTACTTTTGCTTCAAGTCCCGGCCTCGCTATGCAACCATCAGTTTGCCTATCGCAGCGCTTCCACAGGAATCCTTGTACGCGGTGGACTGATAACGGCTATATATTCCCGTTCTTTGCGTCTAAGTTCTAGGGCAAGATTGACTCTTACCAATGGCAGACTTGTCAATCACATTTCCACTGATGTATCACGGATTAACTATTGCGCTTCATGGTTCCACATTGTCGGTTATTCCGTCAACTCTTTATGTCGTGTAGCTAACTGATGACCCAGATTTGGACCTCATCTATCCAATTGATCATATGTCTCGTTTTACTCCTGATTAACCTCGGCCCATCTGCTCTTGCTGGATTTGGATTGCTCATCATAGCAAGTCCACTTCAAACAGTAGTCCTGAAGCGCTTATTTGCATGGCGAGCCAGAAGTATGGTTTGGACGGACAAAAGAGCGAGACTTCTTCAGGAACTTTTGGGTGGCATCAAAGTGATTAAATTTTTTGCATGGGAAATTCCCTTTCTACAGAGAATATACGACTATAGGCGCAAAGAAATGTCGTTTATTTGCACCATACTACTGGCCCGATCCGCGATGAGTGCGATATCAATGAGTATGCCAGTGTTAGCATCTGTCCTGGCATTCGTCACGTACTCTGCAACGGGTCACCCATTGAATGCAGCTGACATCTTTGCATCGCTGACGCTGTTTAATCTACTTCGACCTCATTTGTCACACATACGTGCGTGTTACATTCCTTCGCTAAAATTGCCAACTCATGATTCTGCTCAGCGGTCTCGTTAAGTTCCATTGCAGATGCAGCAAACGCTGTCAAAAGGCTTTACGGAGTTTTCGAAGCGGAATTGTTAGAAGAGACGCTCGTAGTGGATGAAAATTCAGACTATGCATTGGAGGTCAAGAACGCGTCTTGGAGTTGGGATGCACCTTTGGAACAAATGGATGACGAAAGGAAGAAACCAATGCAACCCAAGGATGATCACCACACTGCTCAAAAAGACCAAAGTTTCAACCAGAAGCTATCCAGGAAAGTCCCAGAGAAGGCGAACGAGGAAGAGAATATGTTCAAGGTACGGGATGTAAGCCTCAAAATTCCACGGGGCAAGCTTGTCGCCATCGTGGGACCCGTCGGCAGTGGCAAATCGTCATTATTGCAAGGCTTGATCGGTGAGATGAAGAAGACGTGGGGAAGCGTGGTTTTTGGCGCATCAGTGAGCTATTGTCCTCAAAGTGCATGGATACAGGTATGTTCTAAATCTTTAGCTCGCTGTTGCCGCTCATCAAGTGATAGAACGCGACTATTCGAGAGAATATATGCTTCGGTCGTCCATTCGACGAGAAGAGATATTGGAAAGCTATTAGAGATTCGTGTTTGGAGCCAGATCTTGCAATGTTGCCTAACGGCGATATGACTGAAGTTGGAGAACGCGTGAGTTTGAACACAGTTTAGGTATGATCACTGGTCACCTATTAGACAGGGCATTTCCTTGTCCGGGGGACAAAAACAAAGAGTGAATGTGTGCCGTTCCGTCTACTTTGATACTGAAACACAAATCTTTGATGTGAGTCCACTTTCTCCCAGATGTTTTTAAGCTTGTTGATTTAGCCTTTGCACCTCAGGATCCATTGTCTGCATTAGATGCTCATGTAGGAAAAGCTGTCTTCCAGAACGTCCTTCAAGATGCGGCAACTGGGAAAACCCGCATTTTAGTCACGCACGCGCTTCACTTTCTTCCCAAAGTAGACTATATATATGTTATGTCGGATGGTAAGATCACAGAGCATGGGACGTATGCCGAACTTGTGGACACTAAGAACGGAGAATTTGCGCGGTCAATGGCCGGATTTGGAGGCAAGGAGGAAGGTGGAAAGAAGGAAGAGGGGGAGGGCAAAAGTCAAAAAGAAGCGAAAGAAAATTCCGAAAATCATTCCAAGGCTGGGCGATCTGCGCTTATGCAAGCTGAGGAACGGAATACGGGAGCTATTCCATAGGAAGTATACAAGGGTTATCTTTCTGCTGCAAGGGGTGTCATCGTCCTACCGATGTTGTTCATATCTGTGATCTCATTACAAGCAGCGACTGTCATGGCCGCGTATTGGTGAGCGTCACCACGAGACAAGGTATATCACCTATTAACGTCTACGAAGGTTGGTCTACTGGCAAGAAAACAGATTTCGCAGATCGCAGGGCTTCTACGTAAGTGAAGTGACAATTTGAGAGATAGGAAATATGACACCGTTATAGATGGGCGTATATGCCGCGCTGGGCATCTATCAAGCTTTTTCTGCTCTCTTGATGAGCAGTTCATTCGCTTTGTTCACGTACTTTGCATCGCAAAGGCTCCACAAGGTAAATAGTTTTGCCTCTCGACGTTCCAGTTATTAACTAGGACTCAGATTGCCTTAGAACGTGTGATGCACGCTCCTATATCATTTTTTGAGACTACAGTAAGGACATCTCTATTCTATTGTACATGGTTGCTTATAGGCCATAGCCCCTTGGCCGCATCATGAACAGATTTTCAAAAGGTGTTGGTGGATTTCTTCTTTAAAATGAATATGTGTTTACTCGATCGACACCATCGATAATACATTGGGAGGTAAATGCTCCGTTCATGCACCATGCATGCATAAACTGACTGTATGTAGACTCGTTCCGGTCGTTCGTGTTCACAATATCTGGCGTTCTTAGTTCCTTCATTCTGATTTCCATCACCGTGCCATGGTTCCTCATTGCTGTGGCTTGCATCACCACCGGATATTTATACATAGCCAAATTCTATAGGGCGAGTGCTCGAGAGTTAATGGTCAGTTTGTCGCGACCGTTTTATCCAGACTTTTTAAGTGATAATTTTGTGCAGCGACTTGGTATGTTGTCTGGGATTGGCTCCAAGTGTTTCTAACCTTCATAGATGCTTTGCTTCGATCACTGCTCTATGCACACTTTTCTGAAAGTCTATCTGGATTGGCAACTATTCGTGCATATGGCGAGACACGACGATTCCAAAAGGAGAACGAGATGAGAATGGACGTAGAGAATAGGTGCGAATGATGGATATATCTTCACAAGGAATGGCTAATTTTTGTTTAGAGCTTATTGGCTCACTGTTACTAACCAGGCAAGCTATAATGCCAGCTGCGGAGGGGTCTCGAATGCTCATCGATTGTTTAGAGGTGGTTAGGTATTCGAGTAGATTTCTTGGGAATGTTGCTTACATTTACCATCGGTATGCTCACCGTTGGCACGCGATTTTCCATCTCGCCCGCACAGACTGGCATGACATTATCTTACATATTAAGTGTTCAGCAAGCGTAAGTCGCTTAATCTAATGACCCTATTCCTTAAGTTATGTATCCCGTTAGCTTTGGGTGGGTTGTTCGACAGGGTGCGGACGTCGAAAACAACATGAACTCAGTTGAACGCATCATGTATTACGCTACTGAAATTAGCGAAGAATTGCCACACGAATTGCCTGCTTCCAAGCCTGCTGCGTCCTGGCCAGCTGAAGGTCAGGTTTTGTTAAACGATGTCTTCTTGTCGTATCGGCCCGAGCTACCTGCCGTTTTGAAGGGTAGGTCGGACATGTGTCTATAAAATTTGTCTGAAATCTAACTCAGGAATCACGATGTCAATCTCCGGCAGTGAAAAGATAGGCATCGTCGGAAGGTATGTATCTTAATGATATTGGGCCAGCGGGCCTAATATACGGTGACAGAACCGGCGCTGGAAAGAGTTCCATAATGACAGGTATTGTCAATTGCTGGTTCCTGAGACACCCTAACCAAGCCTTTCCATTATTCTAGCATTGTACCGACTCGTTGAGCTCTCATCTGGGTCGATTCACATCGACGGTGTAGATATATCCAAAATTGGATTGGCCAACTTACGAAATGCCCTTGCCATCATTCCTCAAGATCCCGTGAGTGTTCTATGACTTTATTCATTGGTTCATCTGACAGTCCTAGCTATTATGTGGGTGTATACCACCTCTTATGGTTATTTCTAACGTGTTTGATCACAGTCTCTGGAACGCTCAGAACCAATCTTGACCCTTTCGGACAACACAATGATGCCAAACTGTGGGATGCACTCAGGCGCTCTTATCTTGTCGATAATGCGAAGCGGGCTTCTTTACCTGCTCAAGACGAGCCCGCATCGATGGATCGATTCACCTTAGATACCATTATAGAAGATGAAGGAGCGAACCTTTCGGTTGGTCAGGTACATTCGTCCCTTTGTATTCATGTTCCATGACAGTTGACTTGATTTGTAGCGTTCGCTGGTATCGCTTGCAAGGGCTCTAGTCAAAAACTCGAAGATTATCATTTTGGACGAAGCAACGGGTAAGTCTCGTTGTTGTCCTGTTATCATGAGGTGATCGACTGAAAAACACGTCGCGTAGCATCTGTTGATTATGAAACCGACCGCAAGATACAAGACACGATTGCTCGTGAATTTAAGGATCGTACCATTCTGTGTATAGCACGTGCGTCTGTCAGCCTGATATTGTGGATAACCGTTAAGATTCAATATATGTAACAGATCGGCTGAGGACTATCATTTCCTATGATAGGATATGCGTCCTAAATGCTGGAAAAGTTGTTGTAAGTGGTGATAGCTATTTTTCCGAGAAATACTTAATGCTTCGTAGGAATTCGACACACCGGAACGACTATACAGTAAGTCGGATGGAATTTTTAGAGGGATGTGTGACCGATCGTCCATTACACTTGACGACATCATGAAAAATGCTTCCAAGGCTTCGAGTCACAATCATATGGTACAAGAAAGCATGTCGCGATGACCTTGCTTTGAGTCCCCACTGTCATGGAGCTATCTATGTTACCATCTCTTTTATAGTGGCACCTGTACCTAAGTAGACAAATCCGTTGCAAATACACCCCACGGTACCTCATGGGGTAATCCGCTTGGGAAAGTCCAGCTGTCGTGCCCCACTATGATGTAATCGAGGTCCTTGACGGAAACCACCATGCATGGACTCAAACATTTCTGGCGTTTGCGCTACACCCTGCCACACGCCAGGAATTCGATGTCCAGCACCTTCCTAGCTTCAGCTGTAAGACAAAGGAACTCTGTCTGTCCGTTAGGCCTCTCAAACTCACGTATCACGTTATTCACGCTCGCATTAACAGCTGCACGGGTCTCTTCCATCCACCAATGGGCGCCGAAAGACGACGCCGAAAATGAAGCCGAAAATGAAGCTGAAAATGAAGCTGAAAATGAGGCCGAAAAATCGTTCCTCGATGCTATGGGCATGAAGGACTGGACCGTGCGCCTCACCAAAGATGAGCAAGGCAACGAGGTCGTCACGGCTGGTGGGCGTATTACCGGTTATGTCAGACCTGGTCCAGGGCGGTTAAAGCACCGCCTTGCGGATCCGCGTCTTGTGGAGGATTTTGGCGTGTACGATATTGATGATCTCACCGAAGGTCAGCTTGCAGAATACCTCGCTGCACAAGAGCAAGGGTGAGCAATTGACTCTGAAAGGGAAGAATGGCTTATATGTGATCCATGTTCGAACAGCCAGTTGTATAAGCTGGAAAAGATAGGTAACAAATGGGTAAAAATCCCTGTAGATGACTTTGAACTTTGAACTACTATACGAGGATGAACAAGACGATATCGATGGGGGCGGGAAAGACGATAAGATGGTAACGACATGTGAAAATATGGAAGGTGAACGATGATAAAGATCCAAAGAGGACGGTGCTTTTTGTACCCAAAGTATTTTACAAGACTCCGGTGTCATGGCACATGGCAAAAGACCTTTATTTCGAGTCAGCGTTCTGTCATTAGGCTGCAGACTCGAATTGCATCCGAACGTACGCTAAGACCATCTAGTATATAGCCCCTTGGTCGAATCGTTTTGAAGGTTGTGTTAGCCAATTGATCATCGAAAGGCGTGCATATAAGATATCGACTCAGACGTTGGGAGTATAATAACTTGAAGTGTCTTCCACGCCACCCCAAGTCACACGTACTAGCAGGATGCATATTCTTTTTGTGCGTGTTCGTCGTCATCGCGTCCAACATCTTTAACCTCATAGCCTATTATGACCAGCTTCTGCGGAGCGAGCGCCAGGGAATTAAGTTAACCCTTGTTGTTTCACTCTTGAATCTTGATGCAGCGACGTCAGGAATAGCGTAATAAGATGTTCCAACGTCAGACGCTGTGCCAGGATCATTGCTCCATGTATACTTGTCCGAGAGCATAACTGGCCTGGCGATGATTCATGCTCCCGGGACGAAGCAAAAGCAATCCAAGAGAACCCGGAAGTACCGGGATAGGCAGAAATAAGACGAGTCTATCTTTTTTTTTATTTATAACGGGGCTGATTTTGTCCAGGTTCATCTGCAGCCATATCAGCGCGAACACTCGTAATGTCAGCACGAAATTCCGTGATAACATCCCGAAAACCATTTTGCACCTCTTGACGAATAGGCTCCAAAAGGCGATTCATTACCCGCATGGCGATCGCCTCCATATCTTGCTCCATGTTGGCTGGTGCATCGCCGCTGTATTGGTGGCAGATTGCACATTCCGCGACGAACTCCTTTTAGGGGCGTGGATCAGCTACAGTAATGTCTGCCGATTCACAATAAAATCAGCCAGTGGGTCAGGTCTGAAAAGGAGAGGTGATCTAACAGTACGCGGTCTTCGCATCTTCTGCCAGCATGCAACCAGAAAATACGTCTAGGAGCGTGGCAGGGTCGGAAGGTGGATCTGGGAGTGTAATACCGAGACCGGCTGCTAATGCAGGCTGAGGAACTTGAACCATTGCTGAGTACTGAGTTCCGCAACGTAGTGGAGGGTAACAATCCTCTCACATGAATGTGAATTTCCATGTTGGCACAATTTGCGTAAGTCCAACCCCTATCCGAGTACACGAGCGGAGAATCCTCAAAGGCAGTTCATTGATGATCATATAAAATCACGTCAGGTTATTACATGAACAGTTCAGTGTTTACCTTACATAGGACTCTATGAAGATGCCTGCCGGGACCCCGCGCTTCAGAAAGACGGCTTAACAAGTGCCGTCGAATCACCTGCCAAGACGGGACTTGCAGACGGCAACTACAAGAGGTTGACCGGTTTGCATCCAAATGATGCGACTGCAAGGTAAGCAAGCGTCGTGATCTATCTTTCCGCACTGTGCTAGCTCGGCTCATAAAAACTCTCAACGATGTATAGTTCCGCTTGGAACACCTTGAGGAGGAAAACAACATCCCACGCTGGCGTGTACGTGAGTTGGAATACGAGCTGGAGGAGTGCAAGCAAGAAGTTGTTCCGGAGCGTACACGATGGCAGGAAGAAACCGCGGACTCGTTGTCTGGTGTAATACAAGCCGCGAGTCCCATCCCTCCAGTTGCACCAACTATTACCGCCACATTTCAACAGCGGATACCTCCCTTTCTCGACGAGATAACAGCGGGCTATCAAACAGCCCATTAAATGGAATTGATGTGGTTTCAGGAGAGGGTAAGTTCTTCTTTTCCTCTTCCTTGTTCTTTGCTGATAGAATCTATGAATCTGCAGCTTCAATCCACTGACCACGAGGACTCGAGGAGGAGCCCTTTGATGCTCCTGCACGAACGGAAGAAAGATGAGAAGAGGGTTTATCAGCTAGAGATGGTCTCGGACCGTATGCCTCCGTCCAGTAGAAGCACACCCCTCGGGACACCACGTACATCAGTCGGTGTGGCAGATGTCTTAGCGAATCTCAGTCCTACCGTGATTCATGTCTGATGGGCTCCCCCTTCATGTGAGGCTGCTGATGAGGTTCGGGTTTGTGATCAATATGGCGAACTTGAAGAAGTCCTTGGAGCCATTGCGCTCTGACCGTCTGAAAGGGAGTATTGTGGCGGTGATGTTGGATACTAGGTGGGTGCAACAAGACACCGACCAGAGTGCGAGAGCAAGAGTGAAAGAGAGGGCGCCTGAGAGGGATAGCACAGAGGGAAAAGAAAAACCAGAGCACAGTCAGTCACCTCCATGCCTCCCATCGATTTCTCATCAGCCGTATCCGTTTCTGCCTCCTCTCTCCCGAGGTCTCAGTCGGCTTAGCGTCCAGTGGTGTCGTCCTGGATGGTGGCACTACCCATCCGATTAATTAATAAAAAAGATTGGTGCGACACGCTGCTGTTGCAGAGGCTGATGCTATTGTTGTTGAATCGATAGCCTGCGCTAATGGGGGGGATCCTAGGCTTTCGCCTGCACATACTGGCTTACTGTTGTTTCAGGTAATAAATATCACGGACCTGAGGGTGTGCCTCATCTGCATCGCTACTTAAGATCTCGATCAACCTACTCGCGTTGAACCGATATATCCTAGCGCTCTACCGACCCGTTGACGGCATTGATGACTTATGGAAGGTCACCATCATGGCGCAATGGTTTCACTGATCGGATTGTCTCCTCGCTGAGATGTGTCGAACGATATTTTCGGGTACTGCGCCAAAACTTTGGGTCGACGCGTTCAAAAAGTGCTCACACACACACACACACACCTCGTCGATAATGCGAGGCAAGACTTCGACTTCTTTTTTGCCGGCTCAAGGCGAAGGCAGGTAACTCAACGGATCGGTTCACTCTGGGTACCCCCCACAACTGTGTATTATAATAGAGGGGATGAGGGTGCGAACCTTTTGAATCGGTCAGGTACATCGAGTCGCCCCTTTCATAATTTACTTAACCCCGCACAAACTGACTTGGCTCGAACATAGCGTTAGTCAGAGCGTCCCTTGACGCGCGGGTTCTCGTCATGAAACTCGGCGGTTATTATAATCTTTCAACAAGCATTCGTCGATTACGGAATTATTGACTGTAGGACCACACTGTGATTGTTTATCGTACGATAATCCAGTTATCTGGTTGTTGTATTGTAACTAGTTGATAAGGATTGATGTATTTGACAGATTGACCCAGAAGCATCATATCTTGACAGGACATATGTACTTGAAGTTGCTTTAAGTGTAATGGAAGGCTGTTGCGCGTGGAAAAAGAACTTTGCCAAGCACATTAAATAAAGCACAAGTGAAAGGCGTGTATTAATATTAATGTCACAGCATGTAGCTTGGGGAATATAGAGAAACATCAGGGACTAGTAGGGATGCATGTATAAAGAACAACAAGACGGGTAGGTAGTGCAGCGATAACAGAATCCAGATCATCAGTCCATAAAAAGTCTCTTCAGGTAATCTCCTGCGGCTTGCTTGAGGGAAGGATCCACAGTAGGATTGCCAAGGACCTCCTAAAGCGGTATATCGTTAATTAGGCAAATGGATGTCTGGTTCTAGGATACAACTTACGATTGCACGGTCCATCTTTTGCTTGGTGGAGGCAGTCTGCCTGTTGTGTTCGAATTCGGCAGCCTCGCGCTCCACCCTGAGTCGCTCCATATCCCTCCTCAGAGCGCTCTCTCGTTCTTCTCGTTCTTCTCGCCTGCGCATATATTCTAATTTCATTTTACCTGTTTGCGTCTGCACCTGCAGGAACTGTAGATAGGTGTGAAGGAGTCCTTGGGTGATGGGTATATTTACAATAGTGGGGTCGGAAGTCGAGGTGACGGAAGAAGAGGAAGGGTTGGGTTGGGTCGGGCCGCCGGCAGCCGAGGAGGGTGAGTTGGGGAGGGGAGGAATGTCTCGCAGGGTCTGGGGATTGATGTAATTATTCATGGGATGGGAGCGGTCGTTTGCAATGCCGTTTATACCATTGGTCATCTGGATCGGGTCAGGAGCTGAAGTAAAGTCCATCGTCGTCTGGTCGTCGTCGTCAGCGTCCTCTACCGTAGTCGATGTCGGAGGCCCTTGACCATTGGCGCGCGACTGGATCGGTCTCGTCGTGGCCGGATCGCCGTGCCACCTGGGATTACATGTGATGCGAGAACGAAGAACGCCGAGAAGAAAAAGCTTACCTCCGATAGAAGAGATCATACCACCCAACGCGGTGCCAATGATCAATTGTTCTGGCGGTGATGTTACCCACGTCACATCCCGCCTTGCGGGCGGTTTGGAGCCTGCGCTCGTACTCGCGCAGCCGGTCGGCCTCGGGCAGACCTGTGATGGAGGGAGCATGGCTGTGATACGATTCGAACGCGTAAATCTGTTTAAAGAGGTTAAAATTGCGTTCGTAGCAGCCTTTCAGAGCCTGATACGTCTTTTTGTTGCCAAAGACCTCCATGGAGCACTAAAAGTGGGTTAGCGGAGGCAAAACGCGTACGTGGAGACAGACCTCGCGGAGACAAGAATTTTTAGTGGCCCTAAGGGCATTCCAGTGATCGTCCTGGCCAGGCCCCATGAGCCAGGAGAATAGTTTTGATTTTTCCTCATCTGTCCAGTGCTTTGCGCCCTGGCCAGAGGAGTCGATGTCGTAATCGGTAGCGTCGTCAGTTTCGCGACGGCGCTTGACTACCTGAGCATTCATGACATCGACCTGCTTGCGCTTTACGCCCGGAGAGGGCTGACTAGTAGTGACGGCGAATAGAGGAGAATGAGAAGATGAAGCGGCGGGATGAGGTTGAGGAGGAGGGATTTGTGGTAGGTTTGGAGAAGAATTGCGATAAGAGTCTGGAGGACGTGAGTAGGGTGGAGCAGGGCCAACAAGATGTGAGCCGAGAGCCTGACCGAGGCTCTGGTGAGTCTGGAAGGGAGTCTGGGGATGAATTGAAGTGAGCAGTTTTGAAAGCACGAGTCTCGAAAACGCACGGAGCCATTGCTATCGAGATTGGAGTCTCTCCGGTCAGGCATGGGCATATGGCCGTATTGCATGGCTGAATCACTGGATCATGGTTGAATGCACGACATGATGCAGACCGCGACACACACTTTGGGACCTGCGACGCCATCCGCAACTGAACCGCCTCGATGCGCTGTCTTGTTTGGTTCGCAGCGGCTCGTCTGCCAAACATCATTATAATCTCTCCGGCTACTCTACTCCCGATCCGCTGTCCGACTCCCCGTCCGCATCCTGCGAACATTCACTCTTGATTCCAATTACTGTGTCCTCGCTCAACCGGCATCCTTCTTCCCTCTTAATCCCCTTTACTCCGTTCACCCGCACAGATGACTCCTCCAACGGCTCGTCAAACAGCGCAGCAGCAGCACTCAATCCAGAGTCCACCTCCGGAGATAATGATCCGGACCGCCGCCGTTTTCTCGGCGATCTCCGCATCGGAACGTTGCTCCCACGTCGCCGAGCATCGTCATCCACCACCGACTCGGTTCTTCGCCGCGACGCCTCCGATTGCTTCACTGGTGACTTGCTCATCGACCGTGTCTGTCGGATGGCCATAACTACTGGATCCTCTTCAATCTCCTCCGACATTGATTTCGGCGACTCTGGTACAGCGCTCATGGGTGACAGCCCATTCGTTTCCATCGTTCCATGAGTTGTTAGCTCTGTCCCATCCGTCTTTGCATTGCGCGACAGCATGTACGGAGTCCACTGCAGTTTTTCTGGTCGTAGCTTCACGTAGCCTTTGGCCTCCCAAACTTGAATATACTCTTCCACCTGAGCTCTGTCCCAGTTGATTTCGTAGTGCTTTGGAGGCACAAACGGCCCTTCTGGTGTTTCTTGGTCTTTGCTCTCTCCAGGTCAACGTCCGCTGCAGGTGTCTCCTCGCAATTCCATTCTTTCTCCCCTTTGGATACTTTATCGTCTGTCCTGGGGATGGTCTAACCGAAGGCGGAGTAGGTGGTTGGTATAATATCATGTTTAGGTGTACCAGTGTATTATAGACGTCTTCAACAGTCATTGAAGTAGCTTGCGTAATGTCTGCAGAACTGTCAGGCGAAAACAATAGCATTCCAATTCCAACTCACCTTCAAGTTTGATGTGATCTGGCGCCGTGTAGAGGAACCTTATAATGGCATACGTCCAATACTTCCTGTACCCTATCGCCCCGAGCGCCGATAGAGGCTTCTCAGGCGATCCCAGTCTTTGCTCTTTTTTAGAGAGTAAATAGCCTGCGCACAGAGATATAAGAAGAAAACGACATAAAAGCAAAAAAAGCACGCTCACTAAAGTCAATAAGTAAATTACCCCACCCCTGCCGTTGTCTAACCGGAAGAGTCATAATACAACTGACATTGTAGTCCTTCGGACTCCTCTTCTCTTTGCTAAAGTAGCCCACAAACCGCGCCCCGATATCGTCTACTTCGGTAATCACATAGAACAAGAAAGGTTCAACATCATAAAACAGTGATTTGTGATCGAGAAACATTTTGGATAATAAACATAAATTTTGACAGTAGATCTAGGCACCAATAAAGATCGTTAACACCTTTATCGCTCTAAATGAACGCGCGCACCTTATTCTTTCGCCCGTCCACCTCAAATATGGAGATATGGCCGTCCCTGTAGATCTCATCGCCCGGCGGATGCCTAGCTTTGCATTTGAGCTGCCCACCAAACCTAGATCAGTGCCCAACCAATACACTTTTATATGAAATCGACATACCCGGTGCCGTGAGGCCCCAAACTTGCTTTTCATATATTTGAGACAAAACTCGCAGATCCAGAGCCTCCCATCCGGCATCGTAGCATACTCCTCTGGAAATGGAGCGTCATACCAAGTCTGAATATCGCAGTCACCAAAACGAATAGTGCGAATCCGGGGTTTCGCTGGATCACTGTTCAGGAGTGGCGTCGTTGGAGTCGGAGATATAGATGCATCGACAGGCACAACAGACGCAGAAGCATGCTGTGTACTTGATCGTAACGGTCGGGAAGGGCCAGCCTGAGGTTGATCGGATGGTGATTCCGACGTGCTTTGACGACGTGGCGGTGGAGGTGGGACCAATTTGCCCTGCAGATCATTTAAGCGACGGCTGCGTCGGTAGGATGCTTTTAAAACTTACCTCGGCAAGCACGCGACTCCGTTCAAAAAGTTGCTTGTCACTCTCCCTGATCGACGTCTTGCTTATATCTCGGTCATCCTGGGTCAAAATGTCGTCAAACATGCCCTTGGGCGCTTCCTCTTCTTCCCGATCCCGTCGCTTTCCTTTCTGTGCAGGCAAGCGAAGTCGGACCTTGGGTAGTGTCGGGGAAGAAGTAACCCTCGTCCTTGCATGCCTCGAGAGCCCAGGAGACTCGAGAAGACCATCAGAGGGCATAGCAACCATCCTGATTGAACGGCCTTTGCTTTTCCCGCTCTTCCTTGGCCTAGGGCGGGTCATTGGCGTTGTCGACACTACATCCACGTCCATATCTTCTTCCGAGTCCGAATCGTCGCTCGAGACAACAACAACGGTTGCCTTCCCCTTTCCCTTGTATGCCACGCCATCGAGCTGTACAGACAACCTGGACGACGACGCAACGGAGGGTTCGCGATTTGACATGTCTGGTTGTTGAGCATCGCTGATGTTAGGGGGTGTGTCCATCAACTGTTCTTCGGGTGGAAGGGGTGGGCATATAGGGCAGTGCCATTTACCTGCGGGCATTATTTGAATGGGTGGGTCCATACAGTCCATGTGCCATCCTGAATTATAAATGAGACCCCGACACCGGTAAGGTAAGGGAAAACGAACCCCTGTCGCAGGAATCACAGAATAATATGCGATCCTATTTAAGAAAATTGAATGCTCCAGTTTGATCACAGCCATGGTAATCTTACATCATCGCCTTTTTCCTGACATATCTCGCAGTTCTTGCACTCGAGGCACTTCCATGGATACTGGCGAAGATTATCTCCTACATCCATGAGTAAGTTCATACAACTTGGATGTCCTACAAAATATCATCAAACTGATGGTAAATTTTGACGGAATATGGATGTACCGCTACGGCTGCACTCGTGGCAGGTCACCATCCGCTCTGGTACGCCATCCTTGTTCTTCTTGTTATTGCCTTGGCAAAACCCACACTCTGTCTCCCGTGGGGGTTTACGCTTCCTCTTCAGCTGCTTTGGAGGTGGAGCGACATGTCCGGGTTGAATTGGGAAATACGTCGGCATAGGCGGAGGAGCAAAAGGGTCGCCCTGGGGACCTTGAGAGTACTGGCGCGTGGGGGGATATTGCGGTTGAAGGATTGGCAGCAAGGGAGGTGGTGGATGAAGAACCGGCTGGATCTGCGGAGAAAATCATTTTAATATCGTGAAGCGTAATTGACTAGACGCGACGCGTTGCGAACGGACGAGCTAACCCGCTGCGCAGCTCGGAACTTACCTGAACAACACCCACTCCAGCCTCCCCAGCCATTAACGCTGGGTCAATGGGAGGTGCATCGAGCGCAGGGTCGATTGGAATATCGTCAACATTATTGGGTGACCCATATTCGTACGAAGGCTCCCGATCAGATATTGCGCTTGAGGGAAAAGCTAGACCTCTCATGTATGTGAAGGAGATTCTGCCTGTTCTAGGGTTGGCTTCGCCAGCAAAAAGGGCGCCGTCGACGCTGAAGGCGGTGAACAAGCTTGTTTGTTGCTGTTTTTGCCGGCTTATGCAGCCATAGCGCTTCCATTTCGCGACTGATGTGATCAACAGCTGGGCCAGCTAGGTCCGTAAGCAGTGCTGAAATTGCAGTTACAATGGCCCTGGTTCAGAACTTCGGCTATGCGAGGCGGCTAATCTGAGCAATTAATACACCGATCAGGCGCTCGAACCAAGCGGAGGACAGTCGTTACGTATTCCGTGCGTGCACGCTACTTCCTCAAGGCCATGTTCGCTCTTCGGAGCCACTGGTTTCTCTTTTTGTTTCTCTTTCTGGAAGTCGATGCTCGACCCACACGGCCCACCACCTTCATTTCGCTTCCTCTTCAAAGTTTTACCTGTGGGACACGTTGGATGATCATCCTAACGAACGTGTCAACTGACGTCGTGTATCATTATCGATTAGGTGCATCATCACAGTGTGAATGCTTGTGAATGCTACTCTGCGGCGTTATGCCCGAATGACCGGCCGACGCATGAGGACCTCTTCAAGAATCTTATAGACCGTGTATTTCCTCCTTCCGCGGTGCAGAAAAGATATAATAGAGAGGGGCTTGACAAAAATTTAAACTATGCGGGCTCGAATAGCGACAAAGCGTCGGCTGTGCTTAAGCGGCCCTTCCGTCTGGGACCGGCAAGAGCGGACATTCTCATGCCAATGTCACTTCAAATTCCACCACCGGACCGGCTAGTATTGGCCTCACCATCGAGTCAGTTGTATATATTATTTTGTCTATATCGTCTAATGATGGAGTTTGCTCCGCGAAATCGAGTGATCCTCAGTCATAGATGGCCCACCTCAGCTGGTTTATAACATCCTGCGTCTGCTTATTTGTTCTGATTGAAATTTTGAATCTGAGATCGTTAATCAGAATTTTTTCAATACTCGTCTCGCCAAGCTTACTACATCATAGACCTGTAAACGAGTCGTAGAATGTTAGGAGTGGTGCAATAACTGGACTGATAAGAACTCACCTTCCAACGCGACTAAGAATCCGTTGTAAATAAAGCGACTCGTGGAAGTACGAGTAAATCTTGCAAAAACACAGGAACGCGGAGCAGAAGCAACGTGCTAGATGTCGACAGCACCGCTAAAACCGTGATTCTCACCGGTGCCTCGTCTAGATACTTGATCAATTTCTTCAAAGGGGGGGAATCCGGATTTTCCTCGATGAGAAAGGCCGCCACGACCGTTCGGGAAGTCATGGCAACTGGTAAAGTTGATGCGATTGGGCTAGGATGAGGACGAAATGTAATTGGTAAATCCCATCCTTCACGTAGAACAAACATGGCAGGAAATTGCCCTAGCTTAGAGTCGGGAGTGATACCTTTGACGATGTCGTCACAGGTGAAAGGTTCTCCCATCTCCAGAAGCCTGGTAAAGGCTTCACACCAGTGCTGCGTGAATGTCCGTCCATCTTCTCTCGAATTGCTGATACCCTTGCGTGCAGTAGCAGCCACGAGCTCCACCCTCGCACCCTTGGTCTTCCCGCCCTGTCCTGCAATAGCAGCACAACGGGAATCTATCACGAGGAGAACATCGAGCCCCGAAGAATTCGAAGCCAAATCCTTCAGACTGTTTTTAATAAGAGAGATATCCATTTCTGGCCCATCACCCAGCTCCTGACCGGTTTTTGGGGTGATAATGAGGCTATCGGGTGTACTACCGGCGATGGCGTGGCCTGCATAATGGAGGATGAGGAGCTTGCGACGTCCGGATTGTGATACTGTTTCGGCGATTTCACCTGCCAATGTAATACCTGGCATAACGACATCGTCCAGGCTTCGCTGGCATGATTCTACGTCCTGAAGCTTCGAAAGAGTATCGATGAACAGGGAGCTGTCTTCCCCACTACCGGTATCGTCTGATTTCCAGTAAATGGAAAAGACGGAAACGCTATCGTAAGAGTCCGAGACCGCGATTTGCATTCGCTGTATCGCTTCATTAAACCTTGCCTCGACGGTTTGTGCTGTCAATCTTTGCAAATCGGCAATATGAGGAATATTAGAAAGTGCCATGGGATTTGACCGAAACTGAAACTGAATCACACCACAGCCCCACTGCATCCGCTCTCTTTCTGATCTGCACGGGCGTCATCCGACAGCGAAACCCCCCTTTTTGTAATCTGGCCTGGGTGTCACAGAGATTCCTCGTGCGCTCTCGAATGGCGCTGACGCCGAGTTAATCGCGACTCATCTAGGTCCAATGTACGCCGGTCTTCAAGTTGGAGCCCGAAATGACAGGAGATTGTTACGTTATCCACGACAGAGGCTGGATACAAAAGAAAGTTATTGGTGCTCATATTATCAAAGCGCTATCGCTCTATCGGCACCGCGCGAACGAAGCATATTGACATCTGGTTTCACTTCGTCCGCTGGGTTGATATACAGTACGAGAGAAGATCTCTTTGGTCTAGTATTATCTCACAAATGACATGATGGCAGATATAATGACGGAGGCGCTTCCTAGCCCAAAGGTGAAGCATTTTGGTGTGTTTGGGACCGACGCGAGCTTGAGGGGGAGTGTTGATCCTTGAAAACGTTGAAGCTTGAAGAATCTTGTATTGCCTACATATGGACACCTACCAAATCCGGTAGGCAGTTGTGCCATTTCGGAACCGCCGTACGTTTCTATAATCTATTCATTCGTTTTGCTTCTGCCCACACAGCCTTGATATAGTGCCCATTTTATGGGCATTGCGTTCCTCGTATCAAAGCTGTCATCAAACCTAGGCAAAGTTTGCTTATACTACACAGCCTTCATTGTGATCGCCATATAGTGCCCCTGATATGGGCCGTGTATAAAAGCTGTCATCGAACGTAGGTCCCTCTTCCCACGGAGCTGGTCTCTTCAAACGCATTTCTGAAAGCTGGCCTTTTTAAACATGCGTCTCTTGCTCGCCATCGCTCTCCTCTTTGGCTCTTATTCCACTGCCAATCCCATGCCGCATCCTCGCACAGGAGCATCCTATGATCGCCCGCTGGCATTTCCTGAACCTGAACCCTATTATGGTTACCTGCCAGCATTTCCTGAACCCGAACCCTATTATGGTCACCCGCAGCGCATACCATTTCCTCAACCCTATCAGCACATACCATTCCCTCAGCCTCAGCTATATAGTCACAACCCACCACCTCTGCCCAATGGTCGGCATAGACCTCCTCCTCAACACAATGGCGGTCGCACGCCATCTTCTCTCCAGCGCCCCGGTCGTCGCCCGCATATGCCCCCGCCAGTACACCACTTCGGGTCCCCCACCCCCGTACGAAGATTCATCTCACACTGAAGAGGAAGATGAACCCCTGCCCCCACCCCCCATCTACCCGCCCTACGTCCGGCCCTCAATCCCCCCTGTAGATTATGGCCCTCCCGATCTTCCAGTGAATATTTTTTTACCCGGGAACACCAAAGCGACCAAAAGGTACAAAGCGAACGAAGTGACCAATCCAGCGACTAAGGCGAACAAAGCGAACAAAATGCCAGGCCGCCCTGCTAAGAAACAACGTACATAGCAGGAGAATCGACGGCCCTGAAAGCGTCTCGACCGCGGTTTTTTGTCTTTTGTAGAACTACTCAAGTATGATAATGCAGCGCAGTTTATTCTAATTTGTACGAATGAAATACTCTAGAAGATTGTAGTATAGGCTTTGTTAGGTTTTGTTCTTAGGCGTAGGCAGAGGGACCGAAGAGAAGAATGATAATGAACGGCAACGTATATTCAAAAGACCTGCCCTCGAAAATATGCATATTATATTAGACATAGAAGGAGACGGGGGGAACTTGAGCTTCCGCCAATGCACTTTGACTAGGATAAAAATACATCGCCGTTTGTACCCTTCTTTTGCGCAGGATTCAATAGAATTGGTGATAAATGATCTCACGTCAAATACTTGGGTCACCGCGATGCACGGGAAGTCCGATGCCATTTCTGAGACGTGTTTAACAGTAGTGATTAAGCAAAGGACTTACACCTCAGTCACGGTTAAATAATGACTGAGGCTTGAACTCCACCAGACTACATAGCTTCCATATTATATAGCTCAAGATCAAGACCGTTTGAGCTCGTACAGTGGATGGGGCGAGCGAGAAAGCGGAAGGATGTACCACAGGCTCTGCCAGTGCGGGACAAAAATAACTCGGTCGTCTCGGCCGACCGCGGACGATCTTGATGCGTCCAATGCCTCATGGCCTCATGCATAGTAATAGTATGCCAGTCGCTATAGCAACAGTCCAAGTGCTTCAATGGTCTCTGCCAGCCTTCCCTTCTGGAGTCCTCGCCTTGTAAATGCCTCGCTCGCGTACATTCTCCACAATATCACAAGCATTCGAAAGCGTTTGTCGCTCGTCAGGATCTTTTGTTCGTTTCCGGCCTGGAACATGTCTGAATATATTATATATCATCGCTCAGGAATATAGTATGCACCAATTATAGCCCAGTTCCTGGTCAACCGCAATGCAGGCTCAACCTAGAATAACAACTATCGTTGTTCCCAGACCCGCCGAGGTTCAGATTGTCGATAAAGTCATCGTTTGGTATGGCGAACGCAGGCGCAGTTGAACGATCGTATTTCACGTCGAAACTCCAGGGGCAACAATTGACAGGTATCCGGCCGCTGAGAAGATGGTTGATACAACGGGAACTCAGGGCGTGAGTTCGTCGGCGTGATTACCAATGACGAATACTCCGGGTTTGAAGTATGGATCGTTTGGTGTGGTGGTGATAAGGAGAGGGTTGAAGTGTGCTTGCGTCATTGAAGGGTAATGTGACCAGCATGAATGCGATTGAGTGTGTGAGAAGACCGTTTCCGTAGCTGTGTGTGTAGGAGGTCAAGGTTGTGATTGTGTTGTGTTGAGACGAAAGGCGTACCCAAAGTTTAAAAACCCTCCAGGCGGACGAGGCCAAGTTTTCCATGGTTCATTTATGTTCACGTTATCAGGTGCCGAATGAGCCTCTTCATAAGTTTGTTTCCAGAGGAGCATTAAATACGTTGCAATGCCAATATCCTTATAAACACAAAACCGTTCAGGGCATGATGGCTTTGAGTAAAGACGGGAGCTTTACCCCAAATACGTGCTTGAGTGGATCTATTACCTCTTGCCATGGTCTTGGTATGATTCTCGAGGGACCAATACATCGTGGATGACCCTCTTCTTATAGTTCGTCATTGCACCCCATCCATATCTATGCAGGGTTCCAGGAGCGCCAGACAAGTACGATAGAGACGAGAGTCAGGACCTGTTGGTGTGCCATCCAATGGCCGTACCTCTATTCGTATTGTCGGTGTTTCTGCAGAAGAAATATAGCGAAGCGCAAGATGATGATAAGGAAGACAATTTCCGGGTTCCACTATCGGTGTTAATACAACGACAGACGGTGTCCAGGAATCTTCCGAAACGTAGAAGGAACAGAACTGTTCCACTGAGGCATCGCGCTCCGGCCTTCGAGCAAGCAATTTGCGGCAAATGCATCGAATAGGCTTGAGCGACACAAATTGTGGTATCGAATCAGGGGAATCAATTCACGTATATGTTCCGATCTGAGAATAAGAGTAGAATTATGGTCCTGTTGTTATGTCAGCCCTATTTCAGCCAGCATGAAATCGCTCCCTGCCTGTGGTCATATATGAGTGTCGTCGTGCATCACGTCAAAAAAGACCGAATTTATTGGTCTGACTACGGGAGACTAGCCTGTGGTGTGGGCCAGCTAGGTCCGTAAGCAGTGCTGAAATTGCAGCTACAGTGACTCTGGTTCAGAACTTCGGCTATGCGAGGCGGCTAATATCTGAACTCCTGAACGCTCGAACCAAGCGGAGGACGTCGTTACGTATTCCGTGCGCGCACGCTACTTCCTCAAGGCCTCCCATCTCCCGAGGCCATGTTCGCTCTTCGGAGCCACTGGCTTGTCTTTTTGTTTCTCTTTCTGGCCAAAGTTCAAGTCGATGCTCGACCCACACGGCCCACCACCTTCATTTCTCTTCCTCTTCAAAAGGTTTATCTGCGGGACATGTTGGATGATCATCCCGCCATCGTAAGCATTAAACGATATCTAACGAACGTGCCAACTGACGTCGTGTATCATATCGATTAGGTGCATCATCACAGTGTGAATGCTGCTCTGCGGCGTTATGCCCGAATGACCGGCCGTTCAGAGCCGGCGCATGAGGACCTCTTCAAGAATCTTATAGACCGTGTGTCGACCATTCCTCCTTCTGCGGTGCAGAAAAGATATAATAGAGAGGGGCTTGACAAAAATTTAAACTATGTGAGCTCGAATAGCGACAAAGCGTCGGCTGTGCTTAGCGGGGTTAAGCCAGCCAAACATACTGCCCTTCCGTCTGGGACCGGCAAGAACGGACATTCTCATGCCAATGTCACTTCAAATTCCACCACCGGACCGGCTAGTATTGGCCTCACCATCGAGTCAGTTGTATATTATTTTGTCTATGTTACCTCTCGTCTAATGGAGATTTAGAGGTCAGGACATTGGATGTGTGTATTCTTTCTTTGGTGAAATTAAGGGATGTTGAGTACCTTCACAGACATGAGCGCTTTTATGATTGGCACGCCACCCCGTGCTTTCCAAGTTCTCATAGATACCGGATCTGCAGATCTCTGGGTTGGCGCGGACGACTGCCAGGATGCGGGCGGGAGCTGCGTGAGTCCAGCAAAGGAGAAAAAACAATTCAGCCACTGACGTCAGGCTTTTTGTAGGGGAACCACGTTTATTTAGGTTCCAACTCCAGCAGCACATTCAAGGACCTTAACCAAACGTGGTCAACTCAGTATGGAACTGGATCCGTTGACGGTCATATGGTACAGGATGTCGCCTCCGTCGCGGGTCTTCGACTCCCGTCCCTGAAATTTGGAACTGCTTCTGAGGAATCCAGTGACTTTCTCTCGTACGTATTCTCGAATCCGCCGATGAACTCCATCTTAAGAATACTAGGGTTCCATTTGATGGTATTCTCGGGCTGGCACAGTCGGTACGTGCTCTATATCTAGTCAGGAACGGCATCCCTCCCAACCTCTAAACGTGACAGAAAATCCTGTCCCGCCAACAAGTTCCAACTATCGTCGAAGCTCTCTTTGCATCAAATCTTATTTCCAAACCCATTGCGTCCTACAGGATACCCCGCTACGCTGATCACGAGAACGACGGCGAAGTGACATTTGGTGGCATGGATCCGGCCAGATTCGACGCTAAAACTCTGATAACTGTTAAAAATAAGAGTAGGCTTGGCTTCTGGGAAGCCCCCCTCGATGCCATCCACGTGAACGGCGAAGACCTGGGTTGGGGTAACCGTACCTTGATCCTTGACACGGGCACTGTCAGTATTTTTGTTTTTATGCTCCGCAATTCAATTTTTCATCTGATTCTGTCCAGACGTTCATCATTGCTCCATCCAAGGCAAGTTCAAAGATATCCATGATTCTTTTTTTGGAAATGACGTAATGTATTGGAATTCTATTAGGACGTTACTGCGATCCATACTGCCATTCCTGGAGCCGCGAAAGACGGCGATACTTGGACGGTTCCTTGTAACCTCACGACTCCCATATCCTTCACGATAGGCGGCGGTGCATTCCTCATCAATCCTCGTGATATCGCCTTCACTCCCATGAACCGGAGCCACCCTAACGGCACCTGTATATCGGGAATAGCCGAAGGCAATCCAGGCTTAGTCGTTGAAGAATGGCTCGTGAGTATTGTTATTACCTTATCGTCGCCGCTCTGCCGTCTCAGGCACATCCCTTGGTCAGGCTGGCGATGTCTTCCTCAAAAACGTCTACTTCAGTACGAACTCGGAGGCGGACGAGATTTCATTTGCCAACCCGGTATAGTCGGTAACCCCATTTCACCTATCAAGGGACTTGCTCTGTTGGACATGCTTGGACTTTGTCAGCTGCTATTTATTGCATTGGACACTAGGGACATTTTGCATCTTGATCAATGCGACCACATTTTTGCAATCTTGTTATCCATGTTTAAGTACAATGCTTGAGTTGCGTCTAAGATGGAATGTAGTGATACATATGAAAAAGAAACAGAGGCACTTGAGAAAAATGGGCTTCCTCGGCGCAAACTGGAAAAAGTAAAGGAACAAGGAACGTGAGTAGGTTTCACAGAAACATTATAAAAAGGGCTAGAAGGGGGATCAGAATATGCAAAATGAGTGAGGAGATTATACAAAGATGTAAATGAGAGGAGGGTAGGGACAATGGAGAAAAAATAAGGTGTGGGAGGAAGAAAAAAAGCGCCTGGGAAACCGAATATTAGATGGTCACCCTGATAACCACCGTCGTCTATGCTGCCATCAGGATCCCTGCCTCGAGGAGTGTGACGGCCAAATACATATACTTCCAAAGCTGCTCTTCGTCCTCGGAAGGGATGTAGGAAGTGGGATACGATTTAGTACAGTTGAATTGTAATAAGTGCTGTCCACGAAGAATAATCAAACAACCGACAACGGACTGGTGCGCAAGATAACGATATGCAGCAGAGGATATGCATGATTCAATGCTTCAAATCTCATCATCCGGGATCGATATTGAAAAGTATGGGTGGTTGAGTGCCTCTCGTACGGTGATGCGTTGCACAGGGTCAAACGCGAGCAATTTCTGGACGAGATTCAGAAACGCTTTGTTGATGGGGTCCACAGGTGGAATGACATCCTAGCGAACCAAGTCAGGAAAGGTCACTCAAAACGACAGAACACATACATGTAAAGGACGTGTTGCCCTTACATCCTTCTTACTTTGCCGTGAAGCCTTTGGCTTAGGCCAATCCAGTTTTACTCCTTCTTTGAAGAACTCTGGTTTCGATCTCGCTCCTGCACGTGCGAATCGTTCGGGCATCTTGCCCATAACAGCTTCCATCATGGCAAGGTGCTCAAGGTTGTCGTGTGTTTGGTATAATGCAACCCCAGTGAAAAATTCGACCAGGATACAACCTAGTGAATACGCATCACATGGATAGGACCATCCTAGTCCTATATCGACGATGAGCCAAGATCCAAAGCAGAAATCAGGACAAACCTAAAATAATCTCAGGGGCCCGATAGTGTCGGGTCGAGACAACTGTTGAATGGTATTCTTGCTCAAACGTAGCGGATCCAAAGTCAATCAATCTGATTTCCGTTGATTGCAAAATGCGCTTCGACCTAGGGGGAGCGTTACGCTGGAGGGGCAAGTCAGAGACGAGTGTGACATCTGATTTTGATATACGAACCTTGCCGGGAACAGGTATTTGCACTGTCCTGTGGTCATTAGTGACGAGTAGAATATTTTCTGGCTTCAGATCGGTGTGGATCAGGTGCAAATCGTGAAGAACTATACGGCAATCAGGAAGGTACGAAAAAATCGAATAAAAACATGAACATACATGCAACACTGCCAAGAAGTTGTCTGGCGAAGTCTTGTATATGACGCCGAGGGAACGGTGCAAAATCGTTCTCCTTCAAAAAATCATATACGCACATTCCAAGAAGCTCGGAAACAAGACATATGTGATTTTTGTGATCAAAGTGATTCAATAGATGAATGCATCGACTAAAAACGCAAGAATTAGAGTGGCATAGCTAGACGAGGAAGATTGATCTTACTGTCTATTTCCTGGGTCTCGTTCCTTGAGTCTCTGTAGCACGCGCACTTCTATCTTGCTTGCATCCCGGTACTTTGGTATAGCTCGAATGATTTTGACTGCCACTTTTTTGTTTGTCATGGTGTCGACAGCTTCTACAACTTTTCCAAAGGTACCCTGTCCTAGTAAGCGAACTGTACGATCTGGGGAGTGATTTGAGTGACAAAATACTTCACATTGAAAAAAAAGGTAACATACAGCGCTGGACGAGCATATCATTGGGTTCTATGATGTAATGGCCTTCTTTATCATCACAAGAAGGAGGCTCTTTGGTAACCTAGACGAAATTACACATTGGGGAAACTGCGGGCAAGATGAGGGATACGTAAGCCATACCTCCTCAATGATGAGATTGGTTTTCGTATCCCATAGCTTCGTCGGAGGAATGAGTGCCTGGGCATGTACGACCGACGGGGGCAACTTCTTGGATGGAGGCGCACGGACCTCCTCGATGGGATCTCTTTTCCGCTTCTTCGGGGCTGGCGCAGCAAAGGCAGAACCACTTGATGAGAGTCCCTGAGCTTCAGCTGCAGCTCTTGCTCTTGTTCTGATGGGGGCGGAATAGATGGGTGGTTGATAAGATGCGGAGAAGGCACCATTGTGAGTGGTAGCAGGGGAGGCAGTTGGTGGAGGGGGAGTATCCTCAATGACGATGACTTCCCGGAGACGACCATCACCGTCTAACTCCTGTACTTCGCTGTAATTGACGGTGAATTGATGGGCGCGTTTACGCTTGCGGGTGGCAATAGAAGGTGTTGGCATGAGCGTAGGAGCGTCAGCGGTAGTGTTTGATGAGTTAAGAGACTGTCTACGGTGATACTGAGGCAGCAATTGGTGAGGTAGCGGATGGACCGCTGCCTGCATGGTCCTAGAGTAAGCGAAGGAGGATATGAGGAAGACTGGGAGAAGGGAGGGGCACAGTAGACAGTCAATGGATTCCTGAACTAGTCCATTCGCCCGGTGTTGTGATTTATTTGTTGAGCCACCGCCGTCGCCCCGTGGCTTCCTCGTATCCCGTTGCCTATACAGAAATACTCCTGTGCTGGCTCCCAAGGCTGCCGCTGCCTTCGCGTTCAGCCTCCCTGCCTGTCGGATCCGCTAACCGAACTCGTTATCGTAGCGTGTAACATCACATCACCGTAATCGATACCCAATGAGTATATGACAAACATGACACAGAGTGATCTCATCTCCAATGCCGCGTTGCGCCGGCCAATCACGCCGATAGTTCGCGATGCTGTCATATCAATATCACTCCTACCCCTCCGAAATGCTGCCAACGCACCATCCTCGCGTTGATCAAGATCAAACAACGTAACCCAACCAGGAGTTATATATCTACTACTCTGGACTTCATCTACGTAGATGTAACCAGCTGCGCCAAACTCAACGTCTTGTCAGTAGCATCTGTCCCGAAATAGACATTCTTCAGGAACACATCGCCCGCCAGCCATTCCGTGGCACCGCCAACAGTCCCAGATACTATTCCTGAGACACAAGTTCCTTGGGGATTTGTGGGGTCCACAGGCTGGACGGCAATATCTCTGGGATCAATGCCGAACGAAATTCCCGCAAATGTCAGGGCCACGGTAGCGTTGCCGGTGCAGGGTATGGTGAAACCTCCCTGACCATCGGACTGCGCGCCGGGAATGAGAGTGTGTATCGCGGCAGCATCCGCCGGCGGGACAATTAGCAATGTAGTTCCTAAAAATTGTTAATGTTGAATAAAGACGATACAAACAAAGACGCCCGCACCAGTGTCCATAATAACTGTGCGGCCCAGTAGCTGAGCATTTTGACCATTGACTGTGACGGCATCCATGGGAGCCTCCCAGAAGCCGACATTACTGACACTGTTAACAGTAACCAGTGTTTGTGGATCGAATTTAGTGGTATCCAAAGCACTTTGCAAAATTCAATATCAAAAGAGTTGTTCAAGCGTGATTACTGACCCAAAAGTAATCTCTCCATCCAACGAGCCATCAGCCAAACGCGGGATCCTGTAACCTAGGATTGCTTTTTCTACCAACCCTGCTTGCTGCAATGATTCAATGGGTGTAGACACTTTTTGTTGAGAAAGCGACTAATGGAACACCTTCAGTCACAGGACACGTACAAATGAAGTAGCACGTACTGATTGAGCAAGACCCATGAGGCCATCTAAGGGGACAGCGTTGGAAGAGAATTGCACGCTTTCATTATTTCCAACACCGAAGGTATGTGCAGGAAGTGAAAAGTTGCCGATCACCACGTTATCGGTCACGATAGTACCAGAAACACTTCCTGTACCATATGTCACCTGGAATGGCTGACCTGTGTTGTTGAATGTACTGGAGGTATTATTTCCCAAAAAGTTGTGGTTACCCTGCCAAAGATCAAGGTCAGAATAATATTGGATAATTGCCAAAAATCTACGTACACAGCCTCCCCCGGCAGTGGATGTACAGGTTTCGCTCCCTATCCAGAAATCCGCGGAGCCAGAATCTAGAAGAATTAAGAATCCGCGTGGTGGAGTACCGACTGTTATGTTGGCGAGATAGGATACGTCCGGTCCTCTGAATCGCACTTGTGAGCGACATCGAGAAAGAAGAGGAAGGGAGGACATACTCGATATCCAATGCAAGTGAACTGGGAGTAGCAGGCGTGTTGGAAAACGTAACATCACTGAGTGGGTTGCCACTTCAGACAACGATTCAGTAACCCCCAATTGTCCAAAATTATCGACAACGTACTTTGCGGCGCCGTTGGCGTCCAGTTGATCACTTTGCAACCTTTTATTCTTCAACCGGGAAGGTAAACCATAATGGTTAAAACGCTTGACAAGTCCCTCTTCCCCTTCGACTGACAAAATCCTCCTTCGAAGCCGCTCAAAAAGTTCTTCGTCTGAGGGTACAGCGCGACTCGTCATACGCGCCCATCGTCGATGAGCGTGGTTTACACGCCGTTGAAACTCCTGTAGAAAATTAATCTAACGTAGCCTTGCTAGACAACCTACTTACAATGAGCGGATGTTCATTTTGACGAGCATGGAGAACGCGACGCAAAGGTAGCGTCATGGACGCAGAAGGCGCAGTGCTACGCTTCAAGCGTATAGGTGCTGCATCTACACTGGACTGCAAAAAAGAAAAAAGAAAGCTGGCCAGCAACAAAGCGAATGAGGTCCTGAACTGCATGATAGCGAGACTAGACAGAAAGGCAAGATTCCAGATCTGTAGAAAAGACAGCTAACGCAAGACCAGCCAACAAGCCACCGAGTGAAACCGATAAAGAGAAGGGAAATGCGCCCAGCCAGGAGCTCCTGGAGAAAGGAAGGGATGGATGAAGAGGGAAAGAGAAAGGAGTGGGAACTTGATTGACATGTGCATAGCATAGCCCTTAAGTATAAGCTTCAAGGTGGTAAGTTGCCGTATGACAAACCAGCACCGGGAGACTGCGCAGCGTGGTTATTGTAGCTCTCGATGCGATGAGCAACGTATCCAGAGACAAGGTCATTCCGTATCATTGCCGGTTCGGACGAAGTTATGACACCAATTACAAGAATAACAAGGTTTTGCGGGTAACCTTGTGCAGCGCGGGTTCACCCAATGGTCTGGTCAGTCCCGGGTTGTGGTCAATTCATTCAATACGATCCTGTATATTGTTATATCATATGCATCAGATTGGGCGGTTGCATACCTTCAAGACTTCAAGCACCACCTCGCTCGTGGTCCACCTTTTCATCGCCGTCGTCATCGCCATCTATTCAAGTTTCTTTGGGTCGGGTCGTCTCCTTGACATCCACGTAGGCACGGTCACCGATCACTGGTACTGGTCTTGTATTAGTTCAATTAATATTAATAGTGACATACCATCAAGCGTGCCACTTGATCGAGATACGTATTCTGCTCCGGCCACGCAAAAGCTTCGGACATCGCAAGTACATTTTCAGCATCTGTACCATGCGGCCACATTACTCAAGTTCTTTAGTACTAACCTGGCTTTCTTCGGCATGAAGGTGTTGCCGTTGGGAAGTTAACAACATGCATAGTGTGCATCACAGCTGCGTTGCCATCATTTTGAGCAAATACAAAAAGTCCATAATGCACAATGCACAATGTTCAACGAATTTTCATTGTAAAAGGAAGTCGATCATATTACGCGGGATGCAGCGCATCTCGCAGCAGCCTGGTTTGGCCGGACACAGGATTCCGGACCACAACCGCATACGGTCATGTCAATGTACCTGTTTGCCAGTGAAACATCTGTTCTGTTTTTCTGATCAGGGCGCCCACTGCGGCTAATTAGTCTTCCTTACACGCAGTGCAAATCTTATAGCAACAAGCTATTGTGCTCTATCGTGCTCCCTTTTAAAAAATCATTTGCCCAAGTAGAATTCGTCTCCATGGTTACATTCGAATAATAGCAAGGTTTGCTAGAAGGTTCAGACGACTGGCTCAAGAAGTTGTTAGTTGTTGAAAACGGGCCGGTTTTCACGCAATAGACGGGGTGAGGGACCTCAGTTTGCGTCTCCAAGACGAACACCATGGCTCTGCCGCACCGCATATACGCCGCCAGCCCCATCCGGCAAAATGTCCTATCGGAACGACGAAGCGAGGCACAAGATCTGTTAAGCGGAAGGACGTCGTCTAGGTGTACATTCAGTGAAAACGAAGCCTTCCCTAACCAGAAGCCCTCTGGCAGACTATAACCTAGACTTGGCGAGTGCATCTTCTTGCTGGGCGCTTGTTGTGCGAATATCCCTCGTGATTCTCTCCAGCGTGTCGTGGTATAAATCACGCTAACCATCATCATAAACCCAGTTTCGAGGGGAAGGAGGTATATTCACCTTGACTACACCCCATGCACCAGCTTGAGCATTTGCACAAATGTTTTCCGCAACCTCTTTGGCTTTCGCCAAGATGGCCTGAGTACCTCCCACAACGACATGGTCAATTAGTCCATGCGATAGCGCTTCATCCGGGGTGAATCGGTGGCCCTCAAGGGCAATTTTACGCTGCAAACGATGATCTCCCACTTTCGCACGTAAAACCGCAGTAAATGACAAAGGCCATCCTGAACCAAAATGCACCTAAGCAAAGGTTAGCATCTCCTCGCAGGATACCGTTAACTTGTTAATACTTCATTCATGCACATCCAGGCTCTCCTTTTGCTTCCATCTGTCATCACACGGTAGTCACAGGCTAGAGACAACATAAAGCCTCCAGCAAAACAGTGTCCATTGATCGCAGCAACCGTAGGAACTTTGAAATATCAGTTTTGATTTCATATTACGAGAGTGTAAGCATAGAACATACGAGGGAAGGAGAGTAGACGAGTCAGGAGCGGGTTGAATGTATCTTCAAAGGAGTTAGTGCACAGCTGTCAAGGCAACACTCGCGCATTACATGGAAAGAACGTGATGTCCTTGCTGGAAACTGCAAAATCTAAGCCTATGGATCGGTCAGTCAGATTCTCGCACACGTTCCGTCTCTACTTGCCGTTACTGAAGAATTTGTCCTGATCCAAACGTCCCACAATAATAACTGCCCCTTTTCCTCCGTCCTTGTCCTTTGCCGCTTGTGCAATTCGCCATTCGTCTCGCCAATGCTTCTCCACTGCGTCAAGCGCAGGCTTCAAACCGTTGTTCACAAGCTCAGGAGTAAGGCGATTGTCATGCCCGTTATGCATTTCTATAATCCATAATGTGGGTGTTGCTCAAAGAACTAAATTAGTAAAGCACTTGTGAGCGCCAATGCACCTACGGTGGGTCAAAGTGACGAACGAGAATTCGCGCGGATACGACATGGGATCAAGTTCTGTAGTTGCTGGCCGGTGTATAGAATTCCGGTACCCCGCTTAAGCTTATCATGTGATACTTGGGCGCCTAAGAGGATTTTTGTGGATTTCACTCAAGTCGCAAGCCAGTGCGAGTAAAGTATACTTTCACAAGCGTCAGAGAGTGTGAGCCGAATTTCATTTCTGTGAACGGAAACACAAACTTAAAGTCGAACCCGAGTCGGTCGGTTCAGGTCACGCCAAATAAGGCGTAACATCCACGCTCTGTGGCTCGATAACCTCCGTACAAACATCCAGAGGGTAGCAACGCAAGACAGGATAAGGTGAAGGTTGGCACACGAAGCACTGTCTGCCTTACGTCTCCTCACGCGTTCTCTCCACATCACTTATATTCTCCCTCTACTTCAGGATCCAGAAGGTGGCGAATACCAATATACTGGTGAACATCTTCTACACGCGTACTTCCTGTATACTGATCCCCTGAACGTACTACCCGGGTCTTGTGGACATGATGCTAGCTGACGCTGTTTCCAAAAGGGTGGAAGCGCGGGGCTTGGGATGGCAAAGTGCCGAACAGCGTCAACTTTGACTATTTATCATTCTTGTGCCACATGTTCACATCTCTGTAGAAAACTGTTTCGTCAATGTCATGACATTGCATTCTGAGAGATCGCGAAAGACACCATATCAAGTTGGTAGAGTGGATGGTCCAGATGTAAGATTTAATACCTCGGCGGGTGCATGTCAAATTTACTGTGACAAGGTGCCAGGCTTCAGGTTCCACTCAATCTTCACCACTTGTAAATCAGACAACGTCTTGTTCGGCCAACAGGGACTAATTGTCTCTATTACTTTATTGCCTCTACTCCGTCATTTGTTTACAATTGGCTCTCTTGGTTGTCGTCATCATATCATCTAAAGCGACACCCAGTGCGCAGCTACACTTGATTTCGCCGTATTTCCACGCCAAACTCAAGCGATTGTGTGTCAAGAGAAGATGGACGAGAAGCATCAGCAAAAACCCAATTTGTTAATTAGACAAGTACAACGTAAATACTGATAGTGAATAGAGGCAAAGCCAATGGTCATTATGGTCTGGTAGTGACAATTGACAGCGTATGGTAACTTACAAATCCGGTTGACTAGCTATGGATTCTGGAAGAATAGATATGTGCGGGAATCAGTGAAGGAGTTTACAAGAAAGGTATTACATTGTTCTAATACCGTATCACTATTCCACTCTCGGGGTATACGAGCTCCAGGAAGAGGCATGAGATGTACACTCTGCATGATGTCCGCGAGAGGAACAATGCTTGTAACACGGGCATTCTGTTGCATACCTTGTAAAGATTGCCCTTGGGTTCTGGAGTTGTTTGGAATCGCGTAAACCATTCCACATAGGCGAGGTGTTGTAGTGTGTGGTTGTGGTCACCAAATAAACCCGGATTGCTGCTGAAGATGGCGTGGATTTGCGTGATGCAATAAGCTACTCGCAATTATACTTCAGAGATACATTGTATTATCAAACAAACGAAAGCATACCATACATTCCGCTCTGGGCACCATCTCATTTCCTGTAGTAGAAAAGCCCAGTGTCAAACCTCCCCTCTACTTTCAGGCCTTTCTTGTCCTTCCCATATGTGAATTGAATCCACCGTCGGTTCATCAGATTGATACCGAATACGATGGAACACCGAGACGCTCGTAAATGGCAGGTAGACATCTAATATCTCCTGCTCTAAGTTATGTTTGGATTTCACCAAAGGATGACGGATCTTGCAAAGGCTCCACGGAGGAAGCATTCATTCGTTCGCGCGCGCCATTCACGGGACTGGTTGCACCTGACGTCAGAAGTGTTTCGCATCTTAGCATCCAGGACTCTGTTTCTTGAGTGGTGCCACTAACACGGGGATGTTGAGGATCTCGAGTCAGAAGTGTTTCACGTTTTAGCATCCAAGATTTTGTCTCTTGCGAGAGCGATCATTCGTCTGCCATTCACGGGACTGATCGCGCCTGATGGAACTCAAGTCAGAAGTGTTTCATGTCTTAGCGTCCAGTATTCGTCCTGACGGGGATCTCGAGTCAGAAATGTATCCAGGACTTTGTCTCTTGCGATAGCATTCATTCGTGCGCGCGCTCCATGCTTTCTTCATTCTAGGAACCGGTTTTCATCGGCCAGTCTGCACCTGCGCGATCGTCGTCTGGGGAACATTAGCTCTAAAGTTAGTTAGTTCGGTCCTGAGTTGGAAAATGACGATGCATACCTTGCCATATGCGTAGATGTCCGCAGTGAGGCGGCGGCATAATACCGGTACCTGGTCGATAAGTGTACATCTCATGTTACGCTGTAAACGATGGTCTCCCACTTTCGCACGTAAAACCGCAGTAAATGACAAAGGCCATCTTGAACCAAAATGCACCTAAGCAAAGGTTAGCATCTCCTTGCAGGATACTGTTAACTTGTTAGTACTTCATTCATGCACATCCAGGTCACAGGCTAGAGACAACATAAAGCCTCCAGCAAAACAGTGTCCATTGATCGCAGCAACCGTAGCAACTTTGAGACGTTAGTTTAGATTTCAATTCGGGAGCGTGAGCATAGAACATACGAGGGAAGGAGAGTAGGAGCGGGTTGAATGTATCTTCAAAGTGCACAGCTGTCAAGGTAATACTCGCACATCACATGGAAAGAACGTGATGTCCTTGCTGGAAACTGCAAAATCTAAGCCTACGGATCAGTCAGTCAGGTTCTCGCACACGTTCAGTCACTACTCGTCGTTACTGGAGATATACGTCCCACAATAATGACTGCCCCTTTTCCTCCGTCCTTGTCCTTTGCCGCTTGTGCAATTCGCCATTCGACCCGCCAATGCTTTTCCACTGCATCAAGCGCAGGCTTCAAGCCGTTGTTCACAAGCTCAAGAGTAAGGCGATTGTCATGCCCGTTATGCATTTGTGGATTTTGCTTAAAGAACTAAATTACTTGTGAGCGCCAATGCACCTACGGTAACGAGAATTCGCGCGGGTACGACATGGGATCAAGCTTCAAGTTCTGCTGCTGGCCGGTATTATAGAATTCAAGATACTTGGATGCCCAGGACGATTTCACCCAAGTTGCAAGCCAGTGCGAGTAAAGTAGCGATTTGAACGAGTCGGACCGTCGGTTCAGGTCACGCCAAATAAGGCGCAACACCTCCGAAACTGTCCACAACCATCAATAATGTCAACTGATCCCCGTTTTGCTGAAGTAAAAGGTTTGGTCCGCAATTCGCTAGTAAGACAACCAACTCAAACTGTTGTCAGCGAAGCTTCAAGAACGGGACGAGTTCATTCGTGAATCATGGGTGAAAGCAATGGAAGTCAAGCTCGTCAGAGATGAGCTCGAGAAATGTCAAATGGCCGAAGGAGTCAACCACTACGAGAACTGTAAATGGTTATCGGAAAAGTACATACAGATGCTCAGAGACAACAGGGTAAGACGGTCCATGTCGTCTTCGGGACCATTCATCTAAATATGGGACACTTAGGTTAAAGGTTACAAACGTATCGAAGTGTAGGGCTGGAACCGTCAGCGTAGACTTAGTCAGGTCTGTCATTTATCGTAGGATTGACCTGCATATTGATTAAACCAAGATTTCCTTGGGACATCGGTTTACAAACCGCTTCAGGACGAGCGGTGTGATTGATAACCATTTATCTTCTGACTAATTAGATTGCATATTATTGCTGCAATAAGATCAGTACCTCGCTAAATTAAACACGAGCATTGTAGAAGCAACAGATTGAAGCATACAAACTGCTCGAACAGCCTGAACGCTATGAACTTTCAATCTGTGCCGTAACCCAGAACTCGCTTAAACTGTTATTGTGCTACAACCGTCTTTCCCCTTTCACCCTACTCTTCATGTCGCTCCTGCAATCTCTTCAACCTCCCTTTCCTTTTTTCCTTATATCCACTGGTTTGTGAAATATTGCGTTGACATACTGTCTCAACCGCTTCTTTTCCTGATCAAGAAGCAAGGCAGTCTATGTCTAATAGCGGTTTCTACGGTCCCTCGAAACAAACTATGCGTCCACATGTTCCTATTGAAGACGTGGCGTGGGATTACTATAAGACACAGTACATGAGGGACAAGCGAGTTCTGGCGTTGACTGCCTCATTGGCCTGTTGAAGCATGGGTACTTGTCAGACAACACTCAGTAGCGATTCATTCCATTTTCAAGGAACACGACAAATGAGAACATTCGTATGGAAAGGTGAGCAAATATTATAATTTCGGGCGTGTCATCGGGATATATCTAAGCATCATCATTAAGGACCGACCTCTAATCTTAATCTGAGATGGGTGTTGTAACAGAAAGCCAACTTGAAAGAAAGGTATCAAGATCACTGGGGACGACATTCAGGCTCAGCCCCCATGCCAAATTCATCATCTTCGTCTTCGTCTTCGTCTTCCCACTCATCTTCGTCGTCTCCTCCAAACTGGGATCGAAAATCCTGGTCAAAGAAGTCCGCACTAGCTGTGAAGGACCGTGAACGCACATCGACAATATCACTTTCCTCATATGGTGCTTCATCGACGGTTACTGGGTATGGTTCGGGTTCTGGCTTCTTTGGCGGTAGCAAAGACGCTAGTGCCTAGATGAGGATAGTATGAACCCAATAAATCACTGCTGCATCGAGTCTGTCGGACTTTACCTGTCTGTCAACCCTCCTTAACCAGGCTTCATCTGGCATTTCTACTGAGATGATGACGTAGAGATCCCCCTTTTGACCGTGGCTTTTATATATGGGCATTCCTTCCCCACGCGCAATAATACAGGTCTCAGGCTTGATGATTTTCCGAGGAGGACTTGATATCTTAATACCACGGCCATCTAGGTGTTTCAGGAGAATACGAGAAAAGCCCATGAGTGCCTCGGACAGTGTTATAGTCGCATGTGTGAGTAGATCATTCCCAGAACGCTCAAAGGTTGCATGAGGTAGGGCCTTTAGCACGAACACGACGTCACCAGGAGGAAGACCCGGCTGTTTGAGTGCTCGTTAATAATAACTGGACAATGACCTGCAGGACAAACCTTCTGGTCGCCCACACCAGCAAGAACTATCCTTTGCCTATCTGTCATCCCCTTCTCAATATTGATTTCAGCGCGCGTTGTATCGGAGACAGTTTGTTCCCCTTTACATTTCTTACATCTGGTGATTTTCTTAGAACTTTTAAATTGCTGCGGGATCAGGTCATACCTGTCTTTTTCCTTCAATCTCTCGCCTTTTCCGTTACAATCGTGACATGTAGCTCGCGATGTACCGAATCGAGATGGTGCTATCTGCCATTACGTGTCGGTAACTTTGAACAATAGCAGAGAGTATCCTTACCTGTGTCTGTGTAAATGTCCAGCCTTTTCCTTCACAGGTTGAACACGGTTTTGGTTTAGCGTTTCCACGGGCGCCAGACCTAAGCAACATTAGCCGCGCACACAGAAGAAGCTACAATACCGTACCCCTTGCACTGCATGCACACTACTTCCTTTTCTAGATTCATCTTTACAGATTTCCCATTGTAAAGGTCTTCCAGAGTAACTTCATAGGGCACAAGAGAATCTTGTCCCCCAGGTCTCCTCGCGCCGGGAGCCGCACCTGGCCCAAACTCGAAACCAAACCCACTCCCGAAAAACTGGGTGAAGATATCTGCGGCATCCATATTGGGCCCTGGGTTCTTAGATAGTCCGTCCACACCAAAACGATCGTAAATCTCTCGCGTCTGAGAATCACTGAGAATTTCGTAGCTAAGTAAAACGTTAGAATCAGTTGGTGTATCACAATAAACGACGTACGCAGCAAGCATCTCTTGGAACTTTTGGCTGGCGCCGGGGTTGTTTATGTTCTTATCCTACTTAAAGGTTGGTGGTTTGGCTTTGACCGCAAACGAACTGCTACATACTGGGTGATGCTCTTTTGCCTTGAAAAATATTCAGATCCCAATACGACACTGCTCGACCTGAATTCAAGCACCTTTTTCCGATATGCCTTCTTGATGTCCGCTTGAAATGTGGTCATCAGACCATGGCATATTGGTCTTAAGCAAGAATGATACCTTCTGTCGCATCAGGCGAGATGCCAAGTAGATCATAAAGTTCAGTTTCTACGGGCACTTAGAGCGATTGTAAGATGACGGTCAAAGGGTACCAAAAAATTATACTTCACTTTTTTTTACAAGTTGATTATAGTTGTCTAGTTCGGTAGTGTGTTAAAAATGGAAGTGGGTTGGCAAACATCGGCGCCCCATGTTTTGAAGCGGAGCTTTGACATTGTTTGCACAAAATCTTTCGGTCAACCTACACGCGCGTCTCGATCTCATTAAAAGGTGAGCGTCTCGGTCTTTTTACTTCTAATGATGTCAATCAATTATTCTTATCTACATTGTCCGACTGGAGATTGACGACTACATTTTACTGATCTCATAATTATTGACCTCGACGTTTCTTGACCTTTACTGACATACTTTTTAACAGAATTCAGTGGATATCTAGCCAGAAAGTAGTTAGTTGTACATGCACGTCATTCTAGACTTCGTTTCGGAATTTGGCGTCTAATAGAATATATGTTCAGATGAACTTTTACTTTGAGGCGGCTAAGACTCTGGACCGACTCGATGCAAAGGAGGGTTCAATCAAGGGTGTCATTGCGACTTTACCAGAAAAGGACCGCAAAAGGACAGCTGCACTGGTAATCGAGACGCTAAAATGTGAGGCCGTTGCAACCGTACCTCCCAAGGCGAGCAGCTGAGACGAGAGCCGACATAGACAAAGCTGTCTTGAAGGACATCATCACTGCATCTGGTCTCTTGAAACAAGAGCGCAAGATCAAGTCCCCGAACCTGGCCCTTGTCCTGGTGCACGATCTACTATTAGCACCCGGAGGCATACAAGCGGGTGACGGGCCTATTAAACAAGCTGTGCTAAGGCACAAGACTCGGCTGCATGGTGAACTTCAGAGGCTCAAGATCAAACGAGGAGCAAAGTCCAATACTGAACTAGCCCTTTCACCGGATGAGAGAGTTGGTGAGATACGAGTTCTTTTTTCATGACCGTGTCTACCATGTGATCCAGCGCAAATACCCCGTTATGCTCGTGTCAATACAATTTCCTGGACAACTGAAGAGGCGATACCGTATTATGTATCAAAAGGCTACAGCCTTGAAGAATCCGCTGTAAATAAGTAAGTTCTGACACCTTCGAGACGCGTCTCTGGTGTTGACGTGCAGGAAGCAAGACCTTTTGCAAAGACGAACACATTGCCGACCTCCTTCTTTTTCCCTCTGAAACATCATTTCACGAAGACCCCAATTATATATACGGTAAACTAATTCTACAGGATAAGGCATCGTGTTTTCCTGCCGTGATATTGGATCCGCCTTGCGGAGAGGACGCGGTAGTTATCGACGCCACAGCAGCACCAGGGAACAAGACTTCACATCTCAGTGCTTTGATGCACAACACTGGAAAGGTACTGGCGGACACGCTAGGACAAATGAGGATATTCACTTACATGTCCCAAGCTCTATGCTTTCGAGAGGAACAAGAAGAGATATGCTACTCTCAAACATATGCTTGACAAAGCTGGCTGCCGCAATGTTGAAGCTTTGAATTTGGATTTTCTAGCTGTAGATCCAAAAGATCCGAGATTCTGTATGGCCACGCATATGTAAGTCCATAGCCTTCTCGGGTCTGGCACGCAGAACTTACACCTGAGCTCAAGCCTGTTAGATCCCTCATGCAGCGGCTCTGGAATAATAAATCGGCTAGATCACCTGATGGAAACAGGTGCACATCTTGAATTTAATTCTCAGAATCTCCGACTGCCTTCTAAACTACAGTCCGATAGAACAGGAAGTTGAAGACAGGGATGAAGAACGTCTTCATAAGCTAGCCGCGTTTCAAAAAACAATGCTGAAACATGCAATGACATGTGAGCTTCACAGGTCTATCCCTCGAATCTGGGGTAATGATGTTCAGTCCCCAATGTCACAAGAATCGTGTACTCGACGTGCAGCGTGCATGCCATTGAGAACGAGCATGTGGTCCAGGCAACCTTGGACACGAAAGAAGCTAAAGTTGGCAAATTTACTTTAGCCCCCCAAAATGAAGTTTTACCAACTTGGCAACGTCGTGGGCAGAAAGGGCAACTGTCTGACCATAGTAAGTACACCGAAATGTTTCCGTTCCGGACGTCCCTAAATACACTTGTTTCAGACGACGCAGCGTCTCTAGTTCGTTGTGTTCCAGGGGAAGATCGTACCAACGGATTCTTCGTGGCGTGCTTTGTGAAACCAAAGGAGTCATTGGCGAGGATAGGAGAGTTGAAAAGTTCGCGTGCAGTCACTGATGAGCAGCATTCGAACCGGCCTCGCAAGAAGCAGAGACTGGACTCGTTCTAGTACCGGGACGATCAAGTTGCCTGGTTAGCAACTTAAACCAAGTCAGACTGAACCACATAACTAGTACTATTCCGAGAACAAGGGATTAATTAGTGAATACTGTGGGATTCGTATTTGGAGACAAGTAAGTACGATACACGACTGGATCTGCTGTAGTAATACCGTGTTCGACAAGCTGTTAGGAAAGGTTAATACGAATTCATCAGAACAGAAGATAACACAAGTTAAACCGGTTTTCTTTAGCTAATTTGTTGCTGTGCATATTGCCCTTGGTAGTAGGCCGCATAATCTTGACCGGAATACCCAGCACCCTGATTATATCCAGCCCACGCACCCCCGTTGTAAGCATAGCCGCCGTAACCAGGTTGAGGTGGCCGATAGCCAGTATTTTGAGGTGGACCAGACTGCTGCCAAGCTTCTGGACGCCGCCATGGCGGGATGTTGGTACCGCCACCGGTAATATCATGACCCATGGCTGGGCCAACCCATGATGTCTTGGGTGCATCGATGCTGGCGCCACCTCCTTCACCCAGTTCTGCCATCAAGCTGGCGTATTCAGAATCGAATCCACCCCGAGTTGGGGGGCCGTTTGGTTGGGGCGGAGAGATTGGAGCATTAGGGTCTTTATTGACTGTACAGTCCCGGGCCATGTGTCCAGCGCTGCCACAGATTCGGCAGATAATGTTAGCAGTGAAATTACGCTGCTCCGGGCAATCGTATTTGCGATGGCCAACACCACCACAGTTTTGACAAATTTGATTTTCGTCATCGCGGAGAGTACCGTTAAGCGCCGCCAGCTCCCTGAGCTGGTTGCGTTTATGGTCATTCTGACCTTCGGGAGTAGATGCTGCCTACTGATGGTTAGTAAAGGGAGCCCAGATAGAGGATATATGATTTACAGTTTCTATCACTTTGTTGATCATTTTGACGCAAGTGGATACCTTTTCTTCTGAGTCGGCGATAACGAGACAATGAAGATCTTCCTCTGCGTCTTCGGCGTACTGGTCTGGTCTCGCTTTTCCTTCCTTCACGCTACCCTTACCACGGATGCTGATTTTAGCACCGCTTTCCCTTTCCATCTTCTTCAAACTGTTCCCTCTGGGGCCCACAAGGAGACCAAAGAAGTTGATTTCAGGAAATTCTTTCACAGGGATATAAACCTTGTCCGAAGGGCGTTGTGATCTTTTTTGTTGATGATATTCGACAGGAGGACGGAAGTTCGGATCATTTTTGAGTGCTCGGTCGACGAGTTTAATGCGCTCGTCTTCCAATTTTTTTCGGTAGCGTACCTCGCGGGTGTTGGTCCTGCGACCATGTGAGTCATAAGTTGGTGGGGGTGAAGGTGATCTGATATGATGCATTCAGTATATGCATCATTTACATGCACAAAATGTTACCTTTCACGTTCCGGTGGAATGAAGTCATTCAACCGGAGCTTACGGTTGATTTCTTCTAACCGCAAATGAATGGCGTAGTTATCAAGTTGGGCCTGAGAAACGCCAGCAGCGGAAATGGCGGTTGGAAGACCTGGTATCTCAGACTTGACCTCGCCCCAGCGACTTCGCCTCTTGCGAGGTGCATTAGGATCAACTGATTGTGGATAAGAGGAACATGTCAAGGTTAGTATCAAATCATGAGGTTAGTAATGCGTGAGTCAGATGCTGGATGCATCCCAGGTACAGTTAGTATATGCTAAATGCATTCCAGGATCGCTAACTAGAAGTCGCTATGAAAGTTTCGACGACCGGTATGACGCGGAAAAGCGCCAAAATGAAGATAAGACAATCACTTACATTTAGGATCACCATTTGACGGCGATTCTTCTCTGCCTCTTTTTCCTGGGCTCTCGTGATCACTTGATGCAGAGGGACGCGGATAAGCAGATGGAGACGGTTGAGCTAATTGAGGTGGGGCTGTTTCTTCCGTTGGTGCTGGTCCAAAACGACGTCGCTGGCCAAGGGGAACTATAGAAATTTGTCAATAACGAAGAAGCGAGGATGAATAAGGGCAACTTGCCATCGTTCGTGCCCGTAATTTGGCGAGTTGCAGGTTTCCACATAATTTCTTAAAGAATAAGAGAATTTCGGGTCAGAGCAAAACAGTCGTGATGGAACAGGTGACAAAGTCTGGGCTCTGTCCTACCATTTTCGAGCTCCTATTTAAACTCCGCTCAAATTCCGATGACTAATTCTCCGTCTCCGAGCTGACGCATCTCAGAACAGCACCTCGTGTGGGTTTTGTTGGAGAGGAAAGCACTAGGCATGATAGGGAAGCGACCTGCTGAAGGTGCGCTCTACAGCGAAATGTATGATTGTCTCAATAAAACGTATCAAGGGTCAAGTTCCAGCGTTGCTGCGAAGCGGTTTAGAGCAGCAGACGATAACGAATATATAGACATTGACAATGAAGACGATGTCATACCCCCTTCTCCTCCGGATATAACAGTAGTGCCCCGCGGGGCTACTATCAACTTCAGTGCTTTAACTCGTAAATTGGCACAGGCGCGGCGCGCGAAGGACAATGATTCAGGAGAGCTGACCTCGTTGGAAGCCCATCGCAGGCAACAGGACAGCCTTGTCTCCCACATTTTCATGGATCAGGACTTCTCATGGTTAAATCTCAAACCTGACCATTCGTCTCGCCCTCTTTGGATAAGTCCTGAAGACGGTCACATCATTCTTGAAGCATTTTCCCCTATTGCGGAGCAGGCTCAGGATTTTCTTACTGCCATCAGCGAGCCAGTTAGCAGGTGCGTTCTGAAACATGGAATTATTATTAATCCCTACGTATGTGTCACTATAGACCGGCTTTCATACATGAGTACAAACTCACTTCGTACTCCTTGTATGCAGCCGTCTCCGTTGGACTGCAAACGGATGACATTATCGAGGTTTGTTTTGTTTCATGTTATAAATTACTGCATGACTGATTGGCTGGTAAGGTTCTCAACCGCTTGTCAAAGGTAAGTGTTATGATGTACTTATGGAAATTTCTGCTATGTTGTGTTAGGTCCCCGTACCGGACAGTATAGTATCTTTTATCCGGGAGCGGACGTTGAGCTATGGGAAAGTGAAGCTTGTCCTGAAGCACAATAAATATTTTGTCGAATCAAGTCACCCTGAGACGTTACAAATTCTGCTTAAAGACAGAGTAATACGTGAAGCGCGGATCGTTTCGGCGCAGACGGATAATAGCATCAGAGGTGCAACCTTTACCACGTCGAAGGCACCCGTCAAAGGAACCTTGGTTATTCCTGGCACAAAAGATGCTGAGAAGAAGAAGGACGAGAGCGCGAACGGACGAGTCGGCGGAGCGGCAACATCAGATGCAGACTTCTTCACCTCGGTAGTAGGAGTCGAATCAGGCAAAGCTTCCGTATCTCTTTTTCTTGAGCTTTAGTGACCGGAAATTTAGATGAAATTGATGAAGACGATGAGAACGTGCATGCTTTTGAGATTGATGACGCAAAAATAGATGTGAGACAACGCATTGTGACGAGACTGTGGCTAACGCTTGCGGGTAGGATGTCAAGAAGCGATGTAATGAACTCGAATATCCGATGCTGGAAGAGTATGATTTCCGCAATGACACTATCAATGCGAATTTGGACATTGACTTGAAGCCTGCCACTGTCATACGCCCTTATCAAGAGACCAGTCTAAGTAAGATGTTTGGTAATGGGTACGACCGTGGACTTGCATTAGGACAAATACTGACATTTTGATAGCCGTGCCAGGTCTGGTATCATCGTATTACCGTGTGGTGCAGGCAAAACCCTGGTTGGGATCACAGCAGCTTGCACGATCAAGAAATCATGTCTCGTTCTTTGCACATCTTCGTAAGTTGATGTGGGCCAAATTTCCTATTGTTTTTGACTCATCCTGATGTAGCGTGTCTGTCATGCAATGGAAACAGCAGTTTATGCAATGGTCGAATGTGACTGACAAACAAATTGCCATTTTCACCGCTGACCAGAAAGAGAAAGTAAGTTTATAGGATCATCTCACTGTACTCTTCTGACAAAGATATAAAGTTCGCGGGTGCCAGCGGCATAGTCATTTCGACATATTCAATGGTGGCAAATACTCACAACCGATCGCACGAATCAAAGAAGATGATGGAGTTCTTAACCTCGCGCGAATGGGGTTTCATCTTACTTGATGAAGTGCACGTAGTGCCAGCTGCGATGTTCCGTCGAGTTGTCACGACTATCAAAGCACACTCCAAGCTTGGCCTCACAGGTACTTATTCTATGTGTACCTTCTTTACTTCTGCTCACATAGCGATAGCTACTCTCGTGCGTGAGGATGATAAGATTGCTGATCTGAACTATATGATTGGACCAAAGCTTTATGAAGCCAATTGGATGTAGGTCGTGTTTCCAAGAACCGAACTGTGCATGATGTGGTTGTCATTCCAGGGATCTTGCCGCAAAGGGCCATATCGCAAATGTTCAGGTACTCCGTTAGCACTGTAGCTGTTGGCCCCGTAACTCACAAGCTTTTAGTGCGCAGAAGTTTGGTGTCCCATGACGCCGGAATTCTACCGAGAATACCTCCGAGAGCAGTCACGAAAAAGAATGCTATTATACTGCATGAACCCGAACAAATTTCAAGCATGTCAGTTCCTTATTAAATATCACGAAGAACGCGGAGATAAAGTTATCGTATTCTCTGATAACGTCTATGCGCTGGAGGTTGGTCTCTCTAATACCCATTCTTGGCGTTAGGTTGACACGATCCAGGCCTACGCAAAACGGCTAGGAAAATTATACATCCATGGAGGAACTGGACAGACCGAGAGAATGCGAATTTTGGCCTGGTTCCAGCACAGTCCCCAAGTGAACACAATATTTTTATCCAAAGTGAGGACGTGACGCCATAGTTATTCCATATTATTCTAATTTGATTAGGTCGGAGATACATCAATTGATTTACCTGAAGCAACCTGCCTGATCCAGATCTCATCTCACTTCGGCTCCCGCCGCCAAGAAGCACAACGCCTGGGTGCGTCTATCGGCTTTTCTTCTTGAACGGTCGAGCTAACAACGAGAACTAAGGTCGAATTCTACGAGCCAAGAGGAGAAACGACGAAGGGTTCAACGCGTTCTTCTACTCACTGGTCTCCAAGGATACACAAGAGATGTATTACAGTACGAAGCGTCAGCAGTTCTTGATAGACCAGGGCTACGCATTCAAGGTAATCACCCACTTGGACGGGCTTGCGAACATGCCGGACCTCGTGTACAAGACTCGAGACGAGCAGATTGAACTTTTGCAATCTGTGCTCCTTGCGACTGAGAGCGAAGCAGATCTTGGCTCAGACATTAGAGCGGGAGAGGGTGACTTGGCTGGTACAGTAACATCCAAAGACTTTGGACCAGTCAAGTTCCCAGCAGCACAACGTACGACTGGTTCGTTGACGGCGCTTAGCGGAGGTCAGCATATGTCCTACGTTGAGCAGAATAAGTCGGCGAACAAGAAGCTGGCACGGGAAGCAGCGCCGCGACATAAGTTGTTCGCCAAGCGTGACAGGGAGAAGGCAGCAGCCCGCAAAGACGCCGTCAATAAAACTCAGCTGCAGCCGTGAAGTACCACTGTTTCGGGGTTGCATATTTAGTATGTAGCATACCAATATGTAAATAGACTAATTTTGTAAGGGCGGATTAGCCGTTTCGGTGATTGTCAAAAATTAGATCAGAAATGATTTGGCTCGATTGCAACACGTGGATAGGGTAAAGTGGTTCAAGCCGGACTCGGTGCCAATGATGTGAACCACATTGCACAATGAGGATCAAACGACCGGGCAAACTGACTCCAGCTAACTGTATGGGCGACGACCCTTGCCAATCACCCGGCAGCTGACGGGAGACATAGTACCGTTATTAGCGCGTCAAGGGATATTCACCATGCATCTCGCTAGAAACCACGATTGTGAAGAAGGTAATGCGGCACCCCGTCTTCCAGTGGCAATGATCAACTTATTGCTTTAGTTCTAGGCACAGCCATTGTGAGATCTACGGCTCAGAAAAGGACAGGCAGGCAACTACCTTCGCCTGCTTTTCCAGGGTCACAGTATCTTTGGCCGGACCCCCAATGTATGTTCGATCGCATTTCTTAAAATGGTTGCGACCGACGTATCGTTCGGAGGTTCATTTATATGCTCGCTGCCCACTCCCCCAAATCCGATTTTCTCTGCCCTTTATTCTTTCCCCTCTCAAATGTCCTCTAAAAGAGGTCGCAAAAGAAACGACAGTCTACCTCCAAACCGCGCTCGAGATGTACAGCGAGCATTCCGCGCTCGACGCGCCGCGCATCTACAGGTATGTCGGAACATGTGAGATAGTCTCATATAGGTTGCGGTGGCTCATTTTTTCAATAGGCGTTAGAACAGAGGGTCTCGGAGTTGGAAGAAGAGAATGGTTATCTCCGACAAGCATTGAACCTCCCTCCGTCCAATAGGCCACCGCTTGGAAAAGGCCCGACAGGGAAAGATCAACCGAAGCAATTGGAGTCGGACTTGACCACCGTATCGAGTATAATTGGGCTACCATCTGGTAGAGGATCCTCAAATAGCGATTCCCCAACTTCGCGAACGAGTTCCTTGTCTCCTACCTTTACCTTGCCTCCGCGTCGCTCTGCGCCGGTCACCGAAAGTGGATCATGGGACGATACGATACTTTCGAGCGAGCAACACTCGGATTTTTCTGTCTCATCTCCCTCGTCCTATCCTATTGCAATGAGCGCTCCGCCGCCTATGAAACCACTCCACCATTATGCGTCTTACCCCGGAAGCTCGCTTCCAGCGCCATCGCGTAGCTCTGTTGCCAGCTTGTACCTCACGACGACATCGCAATATCCGTCGGACAGAATGTCAAGTTCTACATACAACGGCTATCTCGTCCGTGGTGAAACATCCAGACAGTACTCTCACTCTACGTTCCAATCCACCGACATTGAGATGCATCCTCCTCACACCGCACCTCCCGCTATACCCATTCCACACACCGACCATCGCGAATTACCAATGGTATTTCCACATCGGCGGTCCCTGGTCGACTCACCGCAGAGCTATGTGTACCCACATCTTCCACATCCATCTCCGATTCAGCAGAATTTTCGAGGCCCGGAATATCTTCGACTGCAGGACAGTAACGGTCACCTGCCCATGAATTCAGTTTCCCACCCGCAGCCACAACCGCAGCACCCGAGAAGCGTGTTCGGACCTGACGGGCATATGAACACAATATCTTGATCGTACTTTTCCTCATTAGCGCATCAAGTCACTAACTAATGGCCATTGGTCTACTTTTATTTAACACTGGACTAGCCGAGCATTGAACGTAAAAACTGTATCGTTAATTTTGCTTGCATCGACGGTTCTCTCTCGTCATTATACCTAGAATAATTTAGTCTATCGCCCATGATTATTTTTTTGTTACAGTACTCTGTACAATCTATTTAGGCAAGGGAGCCGGAGCGGAAACCGGGTTCATTCAATTCAATGTGGTGCGCGGTCACTGGAATTTTTATTACGCAGATCTGGGCTGTCCATTTTAGATGTTGTGGGCTTCTGGGGTAAGTACGACCCCCGGATAAGAACCGATCGGGGTTTGATCTTGGGATTGAAAACTCAAACCCAACAGATTCTGCGGCTGAAACAGAAAAAGAAACATCCCAAAGACACGGAGAGACTAACGAATTACGCCGATGATGGTATTCAGGGGTATTTATCTAGGTTAAAACTAAGCACTGATTGTAAAGAAATCTGATCAGATGGAGAACTCGGCGCTAGTAAGGCTAAATGGAGGCTAAATGATAACGGTCATCAGATGGGCGGTGTCACGCATCGTCCAGTTTGAGATTGCACCAGTCAACTCGGCCGTTGGGGCCGTACTTATCTTGTAGCCATTGATTGGCACTCTTGAAGTGACCGTTGCCAATGAAACGAGGACCACTACGGGTATTGGCCAGCGGAGATGGATGCTGTGGCATAAAATCAGCTATATATGACAGCGATGGCGGGGATACTTACGGGACTCTTGAGAATTAAATGTTTTTTCTAAGGAATTTTTCGGTTAGTCATAGGCATAGTTTAAACAGGACAGCATACCGCATTCAGTTTGGACACTCTCTTGGCAGCCCAGGCGCCCCAAGCAAGGAAAACCACGCCCCGAGCGACTCCGCTAGTCTCGGCGGAATCTGACGAGAGGTTGGCACCGCCATATCGATCCACGGCGTCGACAACTTTGTCTGTGAATTGCTCCCAGCCCTTATTAGAATGTGAACCGGGTACGCGAGCACGGACGGTAAGGCAAGTGTTGAGCAACAAAACGCCGTTATTAGCCCATGCAGTAAGGGTGCTTCACAAAGTAGGTTGGAAACGTAAAGATACACGAGACAGTGAGGCATACCCGTGTTTCGGTGGATCAAAATCGGGGTATTCTGCCTTGAGCTCCGCATAGATCTGAAAGAAGGCGTGTTGGATTGGGCTTTGTATATAGATGAACGCCACTCACGTTCCTCAGGGACGGCGGAATAGTGACGCCTGGTTGCACGGAAAAGCACAGGCCTGTTAATGATGAGCGAGAGGACTAATTAACTGCACTGTTTCATCTTTACCGTGTGCTTGGTTGACACCGTGATATGGATCTACGGGATTTAGGCAAGCGAAGGACAGACAGAATCGAGATGCACTCACCCTGCCCTATAATCACCACCTTAACTTTACCCAACGGTGTGTTTGACCACGCGTAGATGTTGCGTGCTGGAAAAGGGTATCCAGATTCCTGTAGTATGCACACGACCAAATAACTCACGGGCTGGGAATACGTTTAGGTTCTTGGGTACTTCTGGCCATTGGACACCCTCCTTCCAAAGAAAACGTTTTAGGTCAAGGAAATACGATTTCCGGATCTCGTCCTTCAAGACCTTCAACCTACAATCGACTCAGTATGATGCTCCAGTTCTTCCGAATCACGTACCAACTCTTGCCCATTGTGTCACATTCGAGAGCAAGAAATTGTTTTTCCTGTTCAGACAAGGATTCTTGAAAGGCAGAAAGAGAAAACGGAATAGAGTTGAGCTTTGACGAGGAAGCCGTTCCCTGAACGGTAATCTTGGTCTTTTTGACGGGGGGCTCTGAATCTCCGTCAATCTTCCCTTGTGAGCTAGAGAACATGTCGGCTAAGGTTCTTTGACGCTTGCCTGATGGCTTAGAGGTGGAGAAGAAGGTTCGATTGGACGCGTTGGTGGCTGTAGATGAAGTAGCCTCATTTGACGCGTTTTTTGTAGATGTTTCGATGTCTTCAAGGTATACGATGGGCTTGGGGTCAGCCATGGGGAGCAGCGTTGGGCGGCTCTTGTGTGGGAGCAGGGTAGCCTTGTAATTAGGAACATGGGGACGCGCCACAGGACGTTACGTACACGACTACCAAACAAAGCAAGCGTGTGTAGTACTTTGGCGTCTAACATTTCTAAGTAGTCGTTGGCCGTCGATTCAAGCTGCCGCGGTCACATTCCTCCCCGTCTCCCCTGTCTTCTAGACAGGGACGCGCTGATCTTTCAAGGAAACTCAATGTCACACGTCCTCGACGTAGGCTCAACTCTGATCAAACCACTCCCCCAGTCGTCGACTGGAGTACTAGTTACCAGGCGGGCTCTTCCAGGCACGTTCGTCTCATTTACATCATCGCTCTTAGCTCCATCTCATCTTTACTCCCAGCTCCGCATCAAGAAGCAGTTCCGATGACGAAACGGAAGAAGACGAGTTCCCCGCTGCGTTTCGTGGTCGCACTTTTTCCCATTCAAAGAACTCCATCGAGAAAAAGCCGTTAACGATCGAACATCCTAATTCACATCGCAATTCTTCCGGAGACTCGAGCAGTACCACCACCATTCCACAGGGTCGTTCCACGTTCACTCGGTCACGCTCTCCAGCCGTTGTCCGTTCTTCCCTGACGTCAAAGACAACATCCCACTCTCATAGACTTCTCTCTCCCGCTTTTTCGCGCCTTCCTCGGACAAGACCCATCTTATCCGACCCTGTTGTTATATTGCCCACAGATATTCAGTTCCACCTCCGCATTCCATTCACCGCATTATCATGGATACTCATCCTCCGTGTTCCAAGATTTATAGAGGCCATCCTGCTACTTTGTTCCTTATTCTTTTCAGTTTCTAGACTTCCTCCATTTCCGACTCCCAAACATCCCGCACTATATGTAGTTGACAATAGCGAGTGGATCTCATCCGGTAACGTGGTGAATTGACTTCAATGTGATAACATGATTGACGCTTGGGCAGAACTTTGTTTACTCGGCGCCATAGCATTCATATATCTCTTATGGACACATAGTACACTATCCAGCAATGATTCTGTTACCTCGCATAAAACAGCCGATTCCGATCCTGCAACACATACACGGTCTGCATCACCTCGTGTTTCCGAGGCACGAGACACCAAACGCTATCCCTCTCTGACTACACAGGCAGTTCAAGGTCAGCTACATGTGGATGTCCGTTCCAAAGAATTACAGGTAATACCGTATCACAAAGCAACTAAGCGGTTTACCAACCTTTGACAGAGATTCAAGGGACGATGGCATCATGACTGGTTTGCTTCTCGCACCGCTCATTTCCACCGCGTTGCTTCTTGTGGCGCAAAGAAACTCATCATTGGGACAGGTACTGCCTCCTGGATGGCTTATAGAAGAACCCGCTACTTTACCGAATTCACCCTCGGTTGCAGACGCTTTAGTCCTATCGCGTTACAACCTAGTCAATCTAGCGACGTATTGCTCATTCATCTTGTTAGTACACGTGTGTGCTTCTAGGTGGTTTGAGAATCGCTATGGCAAGTCGACCAGTGCTCCGGAAGGAGAACGTACATCTGTCCCCCGAAGCGAACTTCTCCGAACATGGTACTATGTTATGTTCATGTTTGCGGTGACCATATTCAACTGTGGATTGAAGGCTGCACTTTCCAGTCAGGGCCTGAGGTTTTGGCAACGTAAGTGAAGAATTGCATTTTCAGTTGTCTCCCATTGTTCACGTCGCGTTTAGATTTGAGTAATTTTGACGTCATTATCGGTTCCCTGTTTTATCAGCTTGCTTTGTATGTGGCCCTTCGGTTAGCCCATCGCGGGTTTACCCTTGGCGAGCTTGGTCTTGTATGCTTTGGTGGAGTGGCCATAGGGATGGAGCTATTGAATATCACGATCGCCAGGGTATGTTTTGATACGTGTTTCAAGTGCGAGTACTCCTAATATGATCTAGATTTGGCCAAGAACGACGCCGTTCATCAAAACGTACAGACTCCCCACACCTCTGTTGACTTTCAAACGGCTTTGATTGCTGGGTCGCTATTCACAGGTTTCGTGTTGTCGCCATTCCTCGTCCTTTCACGTCACAATGCACGACGGCCTCTTCGTAGGCTAAGGTTTCCGCACGAGAAGGAGCGAACCGAAAACGATATGCGTTTGCATTCTATATTGGTTCAACAGTTATAGTGGGGGGTGTGATTGGCTCTTGGACGTGGTGGTGCCTTAAACGTCGCAATCCCTGGACTTGGGCTCTGCTCTATATTCTTCAAGGTAGGAAGAAGTGGAGTCGACCGGCGTTGCTGGCTTACTGGGGATTACTGGGCTCTCTCAGCGTTGCTGGATGGATTCGTCAGTTGGCCAGGTCGCGCAAGTATCGAACCAAGAGCACAACGGGGGAGATTTTTGCAGCGGATGCGCCGGCGCCCAGTGATGCAGGACCTCATGCGCCGATTAGCGTATTACCTGCATCAAGCTCGGGAGTCTCTGGAGTGACGAGCAATGCAGGCTCGCTAAGCATGACGTTTGGGATGCCGAACCTGCCAAATGGGGCAACTGACTTGTTGGACGCGGCGGACAAGCATGTGCCCACGCTGAGACTGAATGCAAGGCGGAAGTTCTTCCATGCGTTGGCTGTTGTCATGTTCGTGCCTGGCGTGGCATTCGATGTGAGTCAATCAGCTGACTGTGAGTTGAGCAGGATTCTGACGAGAGATTTTAGCCGGCTTTTGCGCATCTTGCATTTAGCATAGCGTTTGCGCTATTTATATTTGCGGAATATATTCGCTATTTTGCGATATATCCATTTGGAGCTGCTGTCCATGTCTTTATGAATGAGTTTCTCGATCAGAAGGACAGCGGCACGGCAATTCTTAGTCATTTTTACCTTTTAACCGGCTGTGCGGGGTCCGTGTGGCTGGAAAGGTGAGGATTAGCGTCTGCGAAGTGTGATCTGGAAGCTGACGTGATATATATAAAGTCCAACGCGGCTGTTGCAGTACACGGGAATATTTGTGCTTGGGGTTGGGGATGCGTTGGCTTCGATTGTGGGGAAGCGGGTTGGTGGACACCGATGGAGCGGGATGAGCGGAAGGACTGTAGAGGGGAGTATAGCTTTTTGGGTGTCGGTGATTGGGTGTGCTTGGGTGATGCGATTGGCGGGATACGCGGAAGTGTTTTCGACTGGAAGGTACGCTGCTGTTATAGCTGCTGGAGGGATGGTTGAAGCAGTGAGCGGTCAGAATGATAATCTAACAGTACCATTATATGTATGGAGTATGTTAGTAGCAGTACTGTAGTGACCGGGGAAGGCCGGTGTAGTGGAGTGCGAGACTTTCATGCAGCAACCCTCCAGGCGCAGGCACCTGAGACCGTCCACAGCTCCCTCCGCTATGCCCCCGCCCGCCAATCTCAGTTTGGGTACCGCCTTTTCCTTCTCCGCCTCGGCTCACAGCTGACTCTTTCTCCCCCAAAAGGCCCTCTTCCACAACCTTATGACTTCATCCTCGGTCCTTCCTACGACTGGGCCTCCTTCATCGCAGCTTACGCTCGAGGCAGGTGGGATCCTCACCGTACTCCAAATCTACCCCGCCCACTCAAGAATATCCCTTGGAGACAACCCCCCTTCTCCGAGCCTTCCACCGCAACTTCTCCCGAACATCACCCAGCTTCCGCTATCCCTCCTACCTTTCGTCCGATCATGCTTAACCTACTCCCCGATCTCCTCGATGGTTCCATGCCAGACATGAACTCCCTCAGTCTCCCCCCATCTTCCAATTTTTCCTTTCCACGATCACGCAATTCCTTCTCTAATTCTCCAGTCGCAACGCCCGCCACCGACACTTCTGTCCCTTTCCATTCCAACATGGAAATTACAGACGTCCAAACCACTGTCGCTACTTTGCGCTGGGCAGCGGCACGTGTCGATATCTCGCCTTTGGCTCTCCCCTCACCCGAACATGAGCTGACCGATCCCATGCGTGGAATAACAGCCGCGATCCCCGGTTCTCATCCAGAGATCGTCACTCAGCCAGATTACCCAACGAGTCCGTGTAGCACGCGCAAAAGTAGGCTGGGTAGTTTTTGGGAAGGCACGACGAACGTGGATGATGAAGAGGCGACTACACCAGGTCATTCCCGCCTCGCACTACGTGCTCCCTCGAACGATGTCGTGTTTGATGGTTTCCCAAACTTTGACAGATTACATTTATCCGACCTGCTTCTGCCCCCATCTGTATATCACGATACGGAAATCAGCCCCTTGACAGGCGACTACTCTGAAAAACTGAGTGTGTCCCCGCAACAAGAATCTTTTTGCAATGGTATACCTGAAGCGAACGACCCTTCAAAGTTGGCTTCTCCACTTCCGCTGCTACTGCCATCTGCGCAGCGGTCCGCCAACGATCTCTCTGTTTCTGATGTGCCTCGACGAGCGAACTTGACGCGTCAGACGTCGTCACCATTACCCGTTTCGATACCACACGAGATACGGTTACCTGGTGGAAAGGTGATTCAGGATGGGCCGGCTTCTGCGAAAACGGGGCGATCGTTGAGAGAGGAACGGATATATGCAGAGTTGGGATACCTCGCCGCGCCCTATCCGCCCGACGAGCTGGAGCGGAGACGGGCACTGTACAAGTGAGTTCTGAGGGGCTGTCGAACGGTTTTAGATTGACTTTGCATCTTCATCAAGGTTCAATATATTGCAAACAGGACCTGATGTTAATTTTGACCGAATCGCTCATCTAGTCAAGCTCGTATTCAATACCAAAGGTTCCTATATATCCCTAATAGATGGACATGAGCAGTAAGTGAACTTTATCGTTCGGTTTTTTCGTTCGATCAGTAAATTCTCTTTTTGCTAGATTTTTCAAGTCGGGGTGTAAGTAGATACGATGATATTATTTTCTTTCTCTGACGACGTGTGTCCGGGTCAGGGGGTGCCATGGCAGATAATATTGCCAGAACATGTTCGTTTTGCGGACATACCATCTTACAATGGTATGGCAAGGCGTCCTTGCATGTTTTAGCGTTATTGATGAACTCTACCGTAGTGGCGATGAACCTATGGTTATCTTAGATGCGCGATCTGACTGGCGCTTTGCGAGAAACGTGAGTTGGTGTTGATCCTGCCGACGTTGGCTCACGTGTTTTGTTTGCCCCAGCCTCTTGTGATCGACGCACCCCATATTAGATTTTACGCCGGAGCCCCATTACGGACGCATGATGGGTACAATATTGGCACGTAGGTCTTTAAAGAATGTTTAACGCTGATCGCGGTGTGCTGATCAGGCAATGGTAGGCTGGCCATCGTTGATGATAATCCTTGGGAGGATTTTTCACCTAGACAGCGGCACACGTTGAAGGAGTTTGCGGTTAGTGAATTAGGATACGATTATATCATTGGATGTCTTGACTCGGGTTGCTTTAGGCTATTGTCATGCGCGAAATGGAGCTATGGAGAGACAAGGTAACTAGGACGCGTATTCGCGGTGGACGATATTGATGCAATATAATTTAGATACAATTGCGCGTTCGGGACAGGATTCAGAGCTCGGTATGTCTTGAAAATGGAGGCGAAAGTCTTCTCATAGTCTTTTAGATGGAGCAATTCAGCCGAGAATGCCTCGAAATCGACGCGGAACGTCATGGGACAAGCAAGGAACCGCGACAGGACTTTATTGCGGGGGCATCTATGGACAGGGTGTACGACAATGCTGCCAAGCTTGTCAAACGCACTTTGGACGTCGAAGGTGTTATCATCATGGATATCTCACATTCCGAGGTCCTTGAATCCATTAGTGCGGAAGGGACCGTTGCGGTGACGATGCATCACGGAGACTCGGGGAAAGAAATGACAAAGCGGCAGCTTTCGACAGAGGAATACAAGCAGCTTGATGATTTCTTCAGTAAGCACCCAGAGGGTAAGATCTCGGAAGGGATCGTACCTCAGAGTTTCAGGCCGTTCCTTCCGACGCATATACAGTATGCTCTCAGTGAGTTGCCTGCTTCTAGTGCGTTGTGCAGAGGCTAAGAAGCACGCGTTAGCTGTTCCTATATTTAACATTGATAAGAGGCCGTTTGCTTTGATCTGCGCGTACAATGTGTCAGATCAGAGTAAAAGATTCGTGAGTTTGGATATTTCTCCGTTTCTTCTGCCGTATGAATCATGCAAGGTTCAGTTGGAAGGTCACGAGTTGTCGTATCTTCGTGCGATCGGTTAGTCCTTTTTCGCATCTGCTCTCTGCCGACGATCCTAAGCCGAAGCCAGGGGTTATCATCCTTTCGGCTGTTTTGAAGCGACGAATGATGCTTGCGGATAAAGCAAAGAGCCTCTTTATTTCCAAGTGGGTAAATTTATTACCTATTATGATTAGACGCTAAGATGTTACTTGCTAGCATATCGCATGAACTTCGAACACCGCTACACGGGGTAAGTGAACGGACAAATTACACCAAGATTGCCGTTGCCTCATTGGTCTTAGATTCTCGCCGCCGCCGAGTTGCTTAGCGACAGTTCTCTCAATCACTCGCAAGCGTCGTTCCTGCAAACGGTGCAAGCATGCGGAACGTCCCTCGTTGAGACCGTCAACCATGTGCTTGATTTTACGAAACTGAGCGGCAATTCCAAATCAGGAGGTGTCGAAAATGTCATTGCACCATCAAAGTGTGTTTTATATATATATTGGTTCGTGTGACTAGAGGTGTTTACTTGGCGTTTCTGGACAGTGTGGATCTGTTGCAACTGGTGGAAGAAGCTATCGACGGCTGTTGGGTTGGTCATCGAGCTCGAACGGTCATCACGGGCGATTCGGGCATTGGAAGTCTCTACTCCCCGCCTAAAGACAATCCGGGGTCACCTTCAACCTCCAAGGCGAAGCTGGTGGAGACAATTGTTGACATTGGATATCGTTCCGAGGTACGAATTCGAGTTGCAAACATTTCGCTCACTAGTCCTGATCGTACACTTAGGGCTGGTTGCTGAAATGTGAGAAGGGCGGCATCCGACGGATTCTGATGAACCTCTTTGGCAACAGTCTCAAGTTTACGAACGTACGCTGCAGAAATTGTCCGCGGACGGTTGCAATTCATTGATATTACAGGACGGCTTTGTACATGTGCAGTTGCGGGAGCTGCCTCTTACGAAAGAAGACCCGCGGAACAAGGTGAAGGTTGAGCTGAGCGTTGTGGACACTGGCAAGGTGAGGAGTGGTGCAAGTTGGTTTTGTAACATTGTTGCCAACGCTATTTCAGGGAATAAGTCAGAATTTTTTGAAAGTGAGTGTTGTTGGTTCAGCGCGTTGTCGACCGTTGATTTCTGCTTTTACTAGAATCAATTATTCCATCCTTTCTCGCAAGAGAACCCGTTGCAAACTGGTACCGGCTTGGGTCTTGCAATTGTCAGCAGCATCGTCTCCTCTGAGAGTGTCAAAGGCACCATTGACGTCCGGAGCGAAGAGGGTGCGGGAACAGAGATTAGGGTTACTTTCCTTGCGGAGAAACCTGACGTCAGCGATACTGAGCCCATTCCTGGTATAATGATGTTCAGAAAGGAAGATGAAGCGTTTAACAGACCTACCGTCTCCCTCATCGGTTTCGACCCCACTGACCACAAAGGTGTTCAGATCTTGCGACCCCTCCTCTTTACGTATTTGAAGACTTGGTGGAATTTCAGGATTGTTGGCCCGGACTACGGGGATATTTTGATCCTCAATGAAGATAGCACGCTAGTGAAGAAGGCCACGGAGGAGCACGATACGCGGCATTCATTCATCATCATGTCCGCTGCTCGAGGGAGCCCGACGTTGATGGCCATCGCGAGCGATTACGAACGCATCGGCGGGTTTTGTAGGATTTTGTATAAACCCGGAGGACCCTATCGTCTATGGACCACACTTAAGCTTGCCGTGCATGCTATCAAAATTGGATCACGATCGAGGTGCTCGTCGGCGGACGGAAAAATGGAAAATGGATTGCAGACATCTTCAGTCTGTTATTCTTGACAAGAACACGAACAAGTCGAATACGAATCTATTCCGTCGGAAATCGGAGGATTATAAGCACAGGCCTCGCACGCTTTTGAGGCGGCCGTCGATGACGCCACGAACAACGTCTGGACACCTCTCTGGCTCTCGGGGGTGGGCGACTTCGATCATTGAAAAGACACAGGGTCACGATGACTCTATGCAGACTATCAATATCGGGACTGGTGGAACTCTCCTCAAGGCGTCTATTTGTGCTTCAGAGAAGCCGAAGCGAAAATACCGTGTTCTTGTGGTCGAGGACAACAACATACTTCGGAATTTGCTGTGCGTTACTCTTGCTTAGTGGGCAGGTTTCTTTTATTAAATGATTTATGTAGAATCAAATGGCTGTCGAAGAAGGTATACACTCAGAGTTCAGGTTGTTTTTTTGAACAGTTTGCTGACTGATGAATGCAGGGGTATAATTACTGGGAGGCTGTCGATGGACGTGATGGAGTGACGGCGTTCAAGGAGCAAGGTCCCTTTTGAGTGCGTTTGTTATCGTTGCGAAAGGTGAATTTGAACTAATCTTACGGGCAGCGTCGTTCTGCTGGATTTGTCCATGCCAGTGTTGGATGGTATGTTATCGATAGTTGTATATATATATATGGACGCGCGTTGATGTTTTCCACAGGTATCGCGGCCACAGTTGAAATACGTGCGTTCGAGTCGACACGCCCATGTGAGGCTAATCAAGTTCAACGTACGCGTATACTCGCTCTCACCGGAATGTCTTCGCTGGAGGACAAGCGAAGAGCATTCGACGCAGGGGTTGACGGATAGTACGTGCGAGTCTAATTAACCACCGGGCTTTATCTTGACCTGTTTTCATCAGCCTCGTAAAACCAGTCGCTTTCAAAACTCTCGACGAAATGTTCCATCAACTAGGGGTACTCTAATTTGGATTGGTCTTTTCTTTTTCTTTTACCTTCGTATGATGATATCACGAATTAGCATTCACAGCAGTTCAAGGTTCGACATTATTTATTTCATTGGGTTGATATACCTCTTTGCTCTCAAACTTTTGATATCTCACCATCGCATCCTGGTTTTTATGATCCCCTCTCTCGTTTCCTACATACTGTAGCCTCATAGCCCTTTTTTGTGTCTGTAGATTACGGCCTTAATACTCTGTACCTCTTCGATTTAGGATCACATCCATCCATCCGATGTACCACGTCAATTGCAACACTGTTATTGATTGTTGGAGTGCGCTTCCGCGGACGGGTTTGGTTGGTATAGTATACATGGTTAGATGACATTTTACTTTTTCTTTAAATATCGAGCACTCCTGCTCGGATCTACGCCGCAGCTGACACGCTCTTCGCTCTGTGCTCCCTCAGGAGTCGGTCTAGCGTTTCCTTTTGGCCAACAGCAAGTTCACCGGATTGGATTCCAGAGTGGTAGACACGAAGAAGGGAATCGACGTCGTCCATTGACTGGGTGCGAACATCCGCAAGTTCCTTGATCTTGGCGGTAGCATCCTTGACCTATGCGACAAGTTAAAAAAAGAGAGCAAGTTTGATATCATGTGCCGGATACTAACCTCATCGTCCGTCAACTGGAGACCTAGCTGTTCCACGCGAGATTTGACTGCATTCCAGCCCGTGAGACGGTGCCTGAAAGCACATTATTAGGTCGCTGAAGACATCCAAAGCAAACATGGACATACCCAATGGATACATAACGAGTCAAACCAAAGTCTTCAGGCTTGAGGATTTCGTATGTGCTCGGGTTGTTAAGGATGGCCTTGGCATGAATACCGGCCTTGTGCGTGAAAGCGCAGTAGCCGCTGTGAATGAATTAAGCTTCGAGTCATGTAGAACAATGAAAGGAACCGACGTTATAGGGTTCATGAATGGTATATTGACTTCGACGGCCTCGGCGACCAAGTTTTCGATTTCACGTAACATGGCGAGGTTGTACTTGCCCTTGACGTATTCAGGGTTGGCAGCATAGAGGCATGCAACGAGGCCTCCCAGAGGCGTGATACCAACACGTTCACCAATGCCAAGCACAGCTATGCAAGGAAAATGACATTGGGATGTGTTGCGTACGCCATAGCATATACTTACAAGTATCGATGTGCGTGGCGCCGGCCTCAAGAGCACAGTAAGCGTTCGCAATGGCTGTTACATTCGTCAGAACCGTAAGAAAATCCAAGAAATGATCAGACTGACCCATTCCGGTATCATTGTGCAAGTGGATTTCGATGTCACAGCCGACAACACCTCTGAGAGTTCTGACAAGATCATAGACTTGTCTTGGGTTTGCACAACCGACAGTGTCGGCAATACCAACACGGTTGACACCAATCTTATCTACCGCTTGGTAGATCGATAGCAGATCAACCAGGTCGGAACGGAAGGAATCTTCGGATGAGAATCGGACTTCAATCCCCTTGGACTTGACAAAGTTAATGACCTCGATGGCGGTTCTGGTGATGTATGCCATATCCTTTCCATGGGAGAACTCGCGGAGGAACGATGAAGTGCCGATGACGACATCAACACCATCGACACCTATCGGCAACAGATAAGATTGATCAACGATCAAATATTACGGTGAAGAATACATACCGGTCTCGACAGCGATGCGGGCATCGTCCATATGGCATCGAATGTGCGTTAGAATTTTGGCCTTCAAACCGAGCTTGCAGATGGCCTCGCAGTCCAGACGAGACTGCTCAGAAGCAGCGGGTGAAGTAAGTTCTATGTACTCTACACCAAATGCATCGAGAGCCTTTGCAATTGCAATTTTAGTTTTGGTATCAAAGAAGGCGTTGGCGAATTGCTCTCCCTCTGGACAGAGGTTAGATGAGGATTGATCGGTTATGATGAGGGGTTCAAACCTCGAAGGGTGCTTTCAATAATGTTGAAATTTGAGATATTGGATAAAAAGTCTGCAGCCCGAGGAGCGTATGGGTTCAAACGCCGCTGCTCAAGATAGTTGCTGTTTGAACGGGACGTGCCGCGCTTGCCATTGGTGGCACCGTTTGTAAGTGGTACAGCAACCATTTCGCTTGGATCGGTAGGGACTTGGTCTCCGTTCTCGTGAGGACACATTGTTTTTTTTTTTTTGAAGGGGAAGGAAAAGATGGGTTACGGGTATTGATTTAGCGCGGGCTTTCTATAAGGATCTCTTCGCAAAATTCTGACTCAGGAAGATGATGACATCACGTGTGAAGATGACCGCTACGCTACAGCAGTTTAATGTTTAACCCCAACATACTTATATCCTACTAGTATACGTATAAGCAATTGCGGCACATGCAAGCCTATACGCCGCCTTTCCCGCCGTATCAGTGCTTGTTACATTATTATAATATTATTGTCCGTCACTGGTCATAATGGGTAACCGTATATAGTCTGTGAAATTGGGTCCATCGGCCGAAATCGTCCTGCAGTTATACGACCCGCCGTTCGCACCGTGTCTCGTTATGTAGGCCTTCGCAGTTGCGGTCGCAGTACGGCATGGCACATTTGCGGCATTTATAGTGCCCCCAGTTACCACAGACAGAGCAAAGTAACCGTGGTGGATACGGGGACGGAGGTACGGCGGCTGTCAGATACGTGGGTATCTCTGGTGGCAAGGCGGCTAAGTTCTGATTGTGGCTAGTATATAATTCTGTCAAGTCCAAAGGTATATTTGAACACACCGATTCTTCGATCCATGTCGCCAGACTTTTCCGATATAATAGTGCAGTGCGCACGTTCATCGTCGATTTCTTCTTCGTAGCCGCGGGTGAATTCCCTTGCATCTTGAGGCTGCGTTTGTCAGAAATAGTCTGTCGTGCTCGTACTTTCGCATTCCGGCCTCCATCTTCGTCTTCATCGTATGGAAGAAGTGTAGGTTCCGCATAATTGGAACGCTTTAGACATTTCAGTACTACTTTACAAGCATAGATCCATAGGGTCTTACTTCAAGTTCCTCAAGGTGTCGTTTCGTCCTCTTGGCAATAAATTCGGGAGTCAGAGTCTGCTGCTGACTAGAATGAGCCTGTCGAGCATCTTTACACAGGTGAGATTAGCCATTTGGGCAATTGAGAGGTAAAACATACGTTGCTCCCTTCCTTTAGGTGCCATCAGTTATGCGATATGGTTAGGGTTTAACTTTATTATTGTCGGACGAGCACGCCATTATGTGCCAAATTTCAATTGTGTGAGCTTCCACATATTATACGTCTCGCTCTTTTCTGTACCAACGAGACGAGCAAAAATGGCTCGCTTTGGCATCGTTAAGGACTTGGCCTGCGATCTGCCCACGCCAGAGCCAGAATCACCAAGAGCACACAGAAAACCATACCGATTCTCAACACTATGCGCCACGGTTGAGAACCCAAGCATGAAAGACCAATATGGCAGCAGTTCAGTGCCGATATATCAAACAGCAACGTTCAAAGGAGTAGCTGGCGAATACGATTATACCAGAAGTGGAAATCCCACTAGAAGCCATCTACGTATGACATCCCTTCACGTCTATGAGTTATTGTGACCGTGCTTCTAGAGCATCATATTGCCAAAATTTCTGCTGCTGCTCATGCTTTCACAGTGTCATCAGGCATGGCTGCCCTGGATATAATCCTGCGCATCCTCAAGCCTGGTGATGAAGTTATTGCAGGCGACGACCTTTATGGCGGCACAAATCGATTACTAGGATATATTCGTACGCATGTTGGTGTAACAGTACACCATGTAGACACCACAGATGCAACCACTCTCCACCCCTATATCTCTACCAAAACAACCATGGTACTCCTCGAATCACCAACCAATCCTCTTCTCAAGATTGTAGATTTGGCGACGATCAGCAAAGACGTCAAAGAGCGCGCGCCGAACGCGATTGTGGTGGTGGATAATACCATGATGAGTCCATATTTGCAGCGACCGCTAGAACATGGCGCGGATATCGTGTATGACAGCGCGACAAAGTACCTTAGCGGACACCATGACCTCATGGCCGGTGTAATTGTCTGTAACAGGGACGACTTGGCAAAGGTATGTAACCATCCTTAGCAGTATTTGCACCCCATATTGATTCACTTATGCAATTCAGCAAATGGCGTTCGCAATCAACGCAGTGGGGAATGCACTGACCCCGATCGATAGTTTCCTCCTGCTTCGCGGAATTAAAACGCTTACATTACGTATGGATAGGCAACAGGCCACCGCCCAGCTCGTTGCAGAGTTCCTACATTCGCTGGGTTTCGTTGTCCATTACCCAGGACTGCCGGACCATCCCAGAAAAGTCATTCACGACAGGATTTCGAACGGGGCTGGAGCTGTCTTGAGCTTTGAGACTGGATGCAAAGAGTTGAGCGAAAAAATTGTAGGAGGTACAAGACTGTGGGGTATTAGTGTCAGTTTTGGCTGTGTAAACAGTCTGGTTAGCATGCCATGTGTTATGTCGTACGTATTCTTCTCTTCGCAATTCTATTACGCTCAGCCGTCGCTGTCAGGCACGCATCCATCGATCCAGCTACCCGTGCCGCTCGTGGGCTGCCCGAAGACCTCATCCGTCTGTGCGTCGGTATTGAAGACCCCCGTGATCTTCTAGACGACCTTCAACACGCGTTGATCGACGCGGGCGCAATCGCCTTCAGTGTCTCTGACAACAAATATGTACGTACGACAGAAGCCATAACGAAGGCGGTGGAGGAACTTGCTTTGAAAGACAACTTCCAACGACGAGACCAGAAAGCGTGGTTTGTAAGCGCGCCAGGCAAAGTCATATTATTCGGCGAACACGCGGTGGTGTATGGGGTGGTGAGTATATTTCATGCGTATCAGGGCCAGGGGTAAGAAGTGCATTGGGAGTGGATGCCATTGTCACTTCGGGGTAAGTGGGCCTGATCGCTGCCCACGAGATCCAGAATATTCTTCCCATCTATATGGAGTAGAAGCCTTTACAACACAATCTGACCAATTTGATTTCAGACTGCTATTGCGGCATCGGTAGATCTACGATGCTATGGCCTTGCAACTCCCAGGCACGACGACAAGCTTTCGGTTCACTTCCGTGACATCGACGACTTCCATTGCGAGTGGGATATTGATTCATTACCCTGGGATGCTGTGACTCCCATCCCAGCGGGCGAGGAGCATCCGGACGTGTTAGATCACGCCTTGATCGATGCCCTGAACAACAGTGTGCTCAAGACACTAGAATCGGAAAAGAAGCAGGCCTATGCAGCAAGCCTTGCCTTTCTGTATATTTACATGAAGCTAGCGAAACCCGATGCCCGGTACGTCGTGTCCATTTACTTCTTGGCCGCCGCTGAATGTCCTACAGGCCTGCCCTGGATTTCAAGGCCCGAGCCAGTCTTCCCGTTGGAGCTGGGCTTGGCTCTTCTGCTTCGTTCTCGACATGCGCAGCATCTGCATTGCTACTCCTCCATGGTCGGATCACACCCCCAGTACCCTCTGACGCTGAGACCAGTCATGTACACATTTCTGATCAAAGCCGGAGGGCTATACCTCCTTCTGTGGCCGAAGAAGTCAATAAATGGGCTTTCATCTCTGAAAAGATCCTCCATGGGAATCCAAGCGGCGTGGACAACAGCGTCGCTGTGTTCGGTGGGGCATTGGCGTATACCCGAGCCGGATTCGGTCGAAAATCTGGTATGGAGCCCATTCAGGGGTCAGTGTCCCCGTTGTCTCTTCGTCGCGGATAAATAATTGACCGCTGGCTCCCCATCAGATTCAAGTCCCTGAAATTCCTGTTAACAAACTCAAAGGTTCCGAGAGATACTAAGAAACTTGTTGGAAATGTTGCTGAACTAAAAGCGAGAGTAAGCTAAGGTCTTCGATTTGTGTTCAATTATAGACCTGAACGTAAACTAGGAACCAGAATTAGTGGGCAAAGTCCTCGAAGCCATACAGGGTATCAGTGATAAAGCCAGGAGGACACTGGCGGATCCTGAGCTGACTCGTGACTCATCGTTATCCGCCCTGTCTGTGAGTTTTATCAGTGCTTCTCTCTTCCAGCAGAACGTACCGACTTTCTCAGGCTCTCATCAATGAAAATCATGGCTATCTTGTCACTCTTGGAGTGTCACATCCATCCCTCGAAGCGATCCGAAAAACTACCGCTGACCCATACGGTCTGAGCACAAAATTAACTGGCGCTGGCGGAGGGGGCTGCGCCGTTACTTTGATTCCTGATGGTACGTCTGTTTTAAAACTCTTGGTCGCGGTTATAAAACTCATACCTACTTTCATCAGATTTTAATAATGAAAGTCTGCAGGATCTGATCAATAATTTGATCCGCACGAAGTTCGACCCATATCTTACATCTGTCGGAGGAAGCGGCCTAGGAATCTTGTCACCCTATCACGCTGGTAGCTATCTGAGATCCTCGACTCCTCCTGCCTCAGAGGGTCAGGTTACACCTCCCCCAGAAACACCGCTAGAGGACTCGCCTGGCAATCCAATGGATCTAGATGTTTTACGTACATCATTCGGAAATGTAACAGTCGAGGACCTCGCAGCATGGGCTTCGAGTCTTGGTCACTGGTCATACGTTTAAGACGTGCCTTCTTAGTGTTTGTGATTGGGCTTAACAATTTTAAGTAGTCCCACTTCCGAACTCGCTCATTTGTCTATATCACTTGTATTTTACTGTAGTATATCCCTATGTAACTTTCGTTGTACAGATCTATGTAACTCTGGACTGGGTTGTCGTTCGATACGCAAGTCCGTGCAGAAAGGCTCTTTGCGGATTCAGAGACCCGGCCAGCGGTGCGTCGAGTTAGACTTATTCGAAAGTTACTTTACCTATTACCTTGACGTCACTATTATTTGCCCTCTTGGACCTGATCGAAGATCTACGAACTCAATCTCAATAACGCAGCACGCCCGCTCTGGGGAAATGAAACGAGCAGGAATTTTAGGGTAGTGGAATAAAGTACACCGATGTGCCCATGTTACAAAATAAGATTACATGTTAATTGTTACAGTAACCAGTAATGCCAACCAGAAAATCCTCCACCAATGGACCAATACTATGATTAGCTGTGAGGCAGCTTTTTTTTCCCTTTTGACGTCCGACGACTAGATGATGGGTTAGTACAAAGGTATGGTACAGAGTAGCGTCACGGACTTTACTCGCTATCTGACGTATCCGAATCGGTCGCATATACAATTTCTTTGGGCCGAAGAGTCACAACAAGAGTTTCCTTTACTTCCAGATGCTTCACGCCAAAGTAGCGTTGAGATTCAAAACTCCAACTTCGAACTGTCTGAGTAAATTTCTGGGGCGCTAGCCACGTAACTCACTTGAGATTTCCAACAACCCAGCATTCCAGACCGTGAATAAATCGATGTATTTGGGCATCGATTGAAGGGCCGAAAGATCCTATGCTGGCCTTTGCTACCAGGAAGTCATTCATCAGTTCTTGGCAATATTCGCCAATATAATCGACGGCGTCTTGAAGGCCAATCTTCTTCTCTTTCATGAGGACGGTAACGATATTGTTGCCGTGATGACCTTTAGCTTGTTCCATATTGTAGGAATAAACATCCTGACGCAGTGGTGTCAATGAGAGTGAGTGATCCGATCGATGGAAGCGACGCACATTAGTCCAGCAAACAAGGTCGCAAGCTGCATCAAGAAGTTGCCTGAAAATTGAATCCTCAAGGACCTCGTCAGGAAGGTCTGTTCCATGAGCGTATTCAATGAGGCCGAAACAGTTAAGCACGGCACTGTTGTTGCGACGAAGTCGGACGTAAGATTGGACGTCCAGCACAAAATCCTTTTCCCTTAGCTCAGCCTCTATCCCGACGGCATACGTGTAAGCAACATTGTATTCGTAGAATCGACGCGCCGCATTTGGACCGGCGGTGCGCAGAAACCGCTTTCGGAAACTGGTGGAGAGTTAGAGATGATAATGGAGATCACGAACACAACTTACTCCTTTGTGATTTGAGCGACGACAGACCCATCGTCCCAGTCAGGATCTTGTAGTGCACAAATGTATGTATGAAGAATGCTGCGAGCGTCCGCCCCATTCATGTCGTCACTGAGTTCGTCGATGACGAAGAGTAGGTTAACCTGGACGTAAAATTAATCCAAGGCAATGGACGAACAAAATTGTTCTTACAAAGTCACAGGCCGTCCTAAATTGTTCATAACCGGCGTAAGGGTAGGTGTGTGATACCAGGAGCTCGTTACATCCCTGAATAAAAAAAGCCTGCTTTCTATCGGTAAAGACATTGAAGCTGTTGATCCAAGCTCGAGACTCTGCGCTTGCGTCGAGGTAATACGGATTGACAGACCCTTTGAACGGGCATTGGCTCTTCAGATCAGGAAGGATGAATTGACGAGTGCCGAAGGACATCTTGCTGCGAGAGTACAAAGCGCAAGGGGCAGAAAACAAAGACTGAGATACTGGCAAAGTCAAGGCCCGTCTTTTATACGCAGAAAGCTCAGGCATACTTGGTCAGTAGCCGTTGTTGACTCCAAAGACCACACAGTACGATTACTGCATCCCGATCTAATCTGAGGTGGTTCTTGCCAGCACCTGTCCAATCTACAGATTTACGCGCGACGGGATAGATTCGAGGAGAACAACTTTCCGAATCCAGAAGGGAGGGATTCAGGAACGAGCCTATAATACCGTTTCGATACTTGCCCAAAAAGAGGTAATCAAGCCAAGGAGTAAAGGACACGAGCTGTTCTTTGGAACCCGATGTGTTGACGTAAAGTCGATTGCCAAAGCACGCTCGGCGGGCGTCTCTGAATTGCCTTCATCCCGGGACTTCCTCCGACCCTCTAGGATTGCATTTGTCCTTGTTTGTTGTCTTTATCTAGGCAATTCTGTTGCCTGATGTGGGTGAGCGTTCAGTCCAAACTGGTTCGTCTATGCCAAACGGTGCTTTTCACATTGATGGTGATACTCTTTGGTTGTATCAGTGTCGCCTAACGTGAAGCGCTTGAAGTACTTATTCAAAAGCATTTCCACCAGGTACTTTTAGTTGACGAGCGGCGTTCAGGGTGCGAGATCATATCGGAACCATAGACTACAGAGCGTAGTCCCCGTGGTAGCTCGTACAAGATACTATGATCCTGGCAGATCAGTTATGGTGAATTGTCAAACTAAATCAATCTCGGCGTGAAGGCTCGCAAGGAAGTTTAAGAATGTGCGCTTGCCGATTTACCGAGGTCGTTGCGATAAATATCACCTGTGTATCCGAGGACTTGTGAAAGGGACTTACAATAAACTATCAAGGTATTGTGTCGCTACGAGGCAACTCTCAGATATACTACGAGCGCCTTGAAACAGGGCATTTCACGTTCCAGACGCGCTGTATATAAGAACACAGGCACCAAGAAGAATTTGAGTTGTCCGAGATGAAAGAATCCTTACAGTGGTCTATTTTTTCCGCTCCTTGTCGGTGTTGAGACTGATGTGGCAACTTGTTAGATCAGCGGTATCCGCGGAAGCTTAATCTCTGCTTGGGACCGTAACTGAGAGCTGATTACCGCAGGTGATGTTATCAACACTGATATGAAAAACGTAGAACGACATTTCGAGTTGATCAGTATAGGTTCGACAGGCGAAACTGCGCAACTTACTATACAAGTTTTTGTTTTCTACGTACGTGGAGCGCGTGGGATAGTAATCAGCAGCAGATGCAGTTCGATCACAGGTGCTGTCGACATGTCCGTGGTTCAAGGGGAAGTCGAAAACGTAAGTATCGCGCAGTGTATGTGGCTTTGTACACTGGTGACATTGCCCATAACAACGTCATGAGGTGCGCCAGGTGTGCCTAGCTAAACCCTAAATTCCTTCGGCGTGGAGTAGTCTGGAGTAGTCTTACACTTCCCGATATCGGGGAAAGTTTCCTCCTGCCGGATCCGAGTCAAGGCAGAGTTGATGTTGTGCAACTTAGATTGAATTTTCTATCATTTTCCGTGGAAGTTTAGTGACGAAAAAGGTAATTGTACGACTTACTGGAGTTCCCAATATGTTTGTCCGAATAGTGATGATTACGTCGAAGAAGCTCGAGCACAACTCATCCTGAGTTTGATCAGGCAAAGAAAAAAGAAGTACGACTCATGTTCAGCTTAGGGCATGATAGGGCATGTTCCATTTCAAATCGCCATTTGCAGAGGCTTGCAGCATTCTTAAACCTCTATTCGGAAAATTTGGTGAGGAGGATGATCACATAAATGGTCATCCTTGATAGTTTCTCGAGAAAGCCTAGTATACAACAATATAGATGATTGGCAACTGGGGAATAACGAGGGAGTAAGATATTGGCGAATAACCCGAGCTGCCGAATTAAGCAGAAAGTCCAGTGAAGGAAAAGCTCAGAAGCAAATCCGATAACTAGCATAGCGTCCACTTGTCTCGCTTGGTCTGGTGATTTTGACAACCTGTCCTCGACGGAGTCCATAGTAGCGAGCAACAGGATCTGCAAGCTGTATACGTGGTAGCTGCGTCTCTTTCAGACGACTAGGGCGGTGGGCATTAACTTTAAAACAAGGTGTTGTTTAGTCACGCACTATTTTTCAAGCAACAACTTTTTCTCCTCGGCCGTAAGAATGTCGTGTCGAGGAACCAGAGTATGGTGAGTGATGTTAACTAGAAGATCAGACTCGGAAAACTCTTCTAGGCGATACTGATGAGCCATGGCCACAATAACCTGCTACAGGTAAGACCATAAAACGAGAGAATTTGTTGTCATCGTACTTTGCGTGCCGAAGGGGTCATGTTTCCAGGAAATACTATAATTCCTCGTTGTATATTGCGCTGCTCCAAGATACCAAGTATTCTATGACATATATGAGACTTACGAACCCGAAATAACTGATGAAACATACTTTCTCATTGTCTTCACTCCAACACTTCGCTCTTCCGAGAAGTATACAAATATTTGATCCGTAGGGTCATTTGGCGAGCTGGTATAGAAGTTCAATCTACTCCGACTGAAGAATATATAAGTTCATGTTCTTGAATGGCAACACCGGCGAATACTTGCTCGACAATGCCTCCAGAGCCATAAATTTCGCGGAACCGCTGCAGATCCATGTTTATTTCTTCATCGGAGACCTGATAAACCTAAGGGACAATGCATGAGGCTCCGAATGATTTGGACTACGCTAGAAAACTGACCCTATCTCTAACAAGTTCGTGTATTGTCCTATTGACTTTCCAGAGTCTTGCAGACTCGTCGCCTTCGGCCATGGTGTCCTATGTTAGAACAATTTTCAAACTCCGACATCGCTATGCCGCCTCAGCCAAGTACAAGCAATGGCGGTCCCTCCCTTCCTACACTCTTACTCACAAATTCCGTAATGGTAATCGTAGATTATGTCTGATGGTAAGGATATCCAATGACGCTCGCTTTTCAGAGTAGATTGAAACCTGCCAAGGTCTTCAAGAATTCAGTCGAACCAACGCCACCCTCTACGCCTAGCAATTTTGGACAGCGAACTCCGAACGGGAGCAGACACATCACCGGAATAAGTTTCGATGATAGAGGAGATACGTTAGTGACAGCCGCGGAAGATGAGACCTTCCGTCTGTACAATTGTAAAACCGGCAAGCATGTTGCGTTCAATACTCTGGTTTTTTGTCATTTTAACGAATAGGAATAGGACATTGAAAACATTATATTCTAAGAAATATGGAGTTGATCTTCCGAGATTTACGCACAAAAACACTACGATTGTGCACGCATCTACGAAAGAGGACGACACTATTCGATACCATTCTCTACACGACAACAAGTATCTGCAATATTTCAGAGGGCACAAAGGGAAGGTCATATCTCTTGAAGTGTCTCCCGTGGATGATGGGTTCATGTCTGGCTCGATGGATAAAACGGTTCGATTGTGGGATCTCCGCTCGCAAGCATGTAGGGGCCTTTTGAATTTACCATCCGTGCCTATCATTGCATATGACTCAACTGGGGTTGTTTTCGCCGTTGCCGTCAACCACTACTTCCCGCATACTTCTCTATGATCAAGCAAACTTTGACAAGGTGCCTTTCTTGGTTATTACACTTGAAGACCCGACGCTGGCCCGCGTAAGCTACCCGCCCCGGCCAATTTACATGACTTCGATGTCGTTCTCCTCAAATGGAAAATATCTTTTGGTCGGATGCTCCGGCGACGCACATTACATCGTGGATGCCTTTGAAGGACATCTGCTTGCAAAACTCGAAGGTCATATCGGCCTAGAACGCCGATCAATGAGTGCACCTCCTACAATAGAACCTTCGCGGGGAAGCAGTGGAGAAGAAGTGTGCTGGACGCCTGACAGCAAATTTGTCATAGGAGGAAGCCTGGATGGTAAAATACTCGTATGGGATGTACAGAACCTTCCAGCACGGTCAGGAGAGGTTGACCTGAAAATCCCGCCAGCGCAAATCCTGCCATTGGCAGGAGTGGAAGGTCACCCAGGACCAGTCGAGATGTGTAAGGTTCAACCCAAGGTTTGCCATGATGTGTAGTGCGGGAGCCGAACTGGTGCGTGCGTCTAATTTGCGGATTACTGTCAAGACTCACGTGGCATGAAAGGCATTTTGGCTACCGGATCCTAGCGGAGATGCAGAAGAAATTGCCCGCGATTTGCTGAAGAAGGGTTCCCTGTGATGTTCACCGCGCGGTTATTGATGTACATACCATGCTGTCGTTATAATTGTCATGTAGAATAATAGGTTTTGCGATTCCTGGTGGCTGTGAAGCTGATGTCATTCTTGGGCGGGTATTAGTCTTACGAGCGGCTTTATCTTTCGAATGTCGCGCGATTCTGCGACCCCGAACTCGAAAGGAGAAACAGGATGAGCTTGATACAGCTGTCGCTTCAACCAGCCTTGTGAGCTTCCGGTCCGCTGTCGCTGGGTTTCGCTTCAATCCAGAATCACCGACGCTTCGCCGATCTTCCGGCAAGTCACGCCAGGTGGAGAAGCTCGGCTTATGCGAAGAGACGGAATATGGGCAACTTTCAGTGGAAAATAAGTCTGTTCAAAGTAACAAACGTAAAATCGGTGAGGCCGAGACTGTGGTGAAGAAGAAAAAGAAGCCCAAACGTAGCTATGCTGAACCACAGCGCTATGCTCATCTAGATGGCTTGCTCGATATTCTTGGAGACGAGCTTGACGGTAAATTATATATTCTATCATGAGTTACGATGCTTATTTTATTCAAGTGTTATTTTGTGGGATCAAGTCAGTTTAGCAGTGAAAACAATCAAATTCGTGACTGAATTGTGTCTCTCCAAAAGCCCTGGGGAATGTTCGGCGACAGTCGGTCACCATTTCGCTAATCCAACAAATCATTTTTGGCGCTTGCTTGTTTGAGTCTGGCGAGTCCCTCCACGCGTTCCTGTTCGCTGAGAATTCATTCGATTAGTTAGGCTTGACTCAGAATTACATCCCACCCAGCGAAGATCGCACTCTTCCAGGCTTAAAACCGTTTTCACTTGGTTTGGTCAGTTACATATCTCTCCATATTGCTGGATGTAATCATTAGCAGACAAATATCGTTCACAGGCCAACAGCGGAGGTGGAACTTCTCTTCATTTACAAATTTGATATTGATTCGAATCTTTTAGCAAAGTGAACTTTGCGATGCTGAGCTGAGGGATGGTGTACCATCACTTTTGGCCAAGATAACTAAACATCGTCCCTATATTGTATGTTTTGTAGGTTTGGCCATTGCGAAGACGGTGAAAGCACATTGCCTTCCTGTGATTTAATTCCTATATTTTACCCTATCAATGCTAAACCTGCAGATAGAAGGGCTACAGACGGTAGAGGTATCGTGAGAGTTGGATTTCAGTCGTACAAGCTGGTATACGATGAAAAATCAGGTGCGGAACATAATTTTTGGCCTCAAACTGCCAACAATTTTGAGAAGATCGGGGAGTTCACGAGACGCTCTTCTATGCAATGCCAAGCACATCTGGACGAGTTGTGCAATTCCAGGCAAGCACTGATTTTTTCTTCTTGAGCTCCCTCTGATACGAAATCAACAAGCAGAGAGAAGATAAAGTTAAAATCATGAAAGAAATGAAGGGGTCATTGACAAACATTAAAAAGGGCTTATTCGATACGAGAAACATGTATCCAATAAGAGTAAAGACTGCATAGCATACTATAGCTTGATCTTGTTTAAGGGCCTTTTCGGAAATGATTTGATGAAGCCACGCTTGTACTGGCGCGTCGGCACGTGACCATAAGTACGGACGTGGCAATTTCAAGTTAGCATTGAAATTCCCTTCAGACTTCCTTCCGGTAGTCAGCAACAATGAAGCTTCAGCGTCTTATCGGTACCGTCTTGGCAGCAAGTTCTGTGTTCTTATTTGTCACTGCAGCAAGTATGTCGTCCGAATTTCGAGTCCATACGAGGAATTCTTATTCCACTTGTCAACAGCTGTCGTACGGGAAGACTCGACTGAGCCAGAGATTGTTGCTACTGCACAATTTCCAGAGTCGAATGCTTTTGGTCGTATGTCGAACTTTGTCTCTATGCAGAGAGTTGGGTTTTGACGATTTACTTTCAAGTGGTCGTGAACGGCGAGCGGAATTCGTTGACGGTCACTATTGAAAATAAGTCAGAGAAGGATGTTACTCTCGTCAACATCGCTGGTTCTCTGCATCATAAAGACACGGACGCTTTGGTGAAAAACGTATGTCTGACAACATATCAGTTCCGACTCCACGGTTTGACGTCTGTTGTTATCCTTAGCTCACGGCATTAAAAATTGGAGTACCATTAGCATCAAAAGCACCAGTCCATCTCCCATATGTATTTCACAGCGAGTGAGTTGGTTTGCAAAGTTGCAATTGAAATTCTGACGGAATCTCGTAGGTTCAAGGTAGCGGCTATTAGACTGTGCTATGTTTAAGTTCTGATCATGCCCCTAGCCTGGTGACCTTCGACTTCACATCTGGCTAGAGCATTCAGTGGATGTACGTTTGTACAAACTCTATGTTTCCCGATCGCTCATTTCCCTGGGTAGGGCAAAAACTTCCGAGTTACTGCATATGATTCTGTAGTCCAGATCGTAGAACCGGAACTGTCCGTCTTCGATTTCAAGATGTAAGCTATCTCAAATACAGCGTCACCTATAATAGTAACAATGCAACACGTAGGATCTCTACTTATCTCGTCGTGTTGGCAATCATAGGAGGTGTATCATATTACACGTACCTCGCGCTCCTCCCACAAACCAAGAAGCCGCGTTCCAAGGGGACTGCACAGCCAAGTACACCTGCGTCCGCTGTTGCCACCGGCGCAGGAGGATATGAGGAAGAATGGATTCCAGAGCACCACTTGAAGAAAACCAAGGCCGGTAAGAAGCTGAGCGCGGCGATCAGCGGGACGAGCGGTGATGATCTTAGTGGTGCAGAAACGAGCGGCGCTGATGGCAAACGAAGGAAGGGAAGGAAGTAAAAATAAGGATACTCTGAGCTGTGAATTTATGGTAAAGATATAGTAATAACTGTTGGGTATCATATGGCAAAACGGAGGTGATTTGATCGAAGTGTTTGTACAGGTATTGTCCAGGTATAACTTAGCCTTGTCCTGATATTCACTTTCCTTGTCCATTTACTTCCCCCTTCTTTCCTTCCCGCCTTTCCCTCACTTTTCTTGTTAAAGATGGCGGCTAATAGGGTGCGCATCCAATCCCGCCTAGTCCTAATCCTGCCCTCGCTAATCTATCCTCCGCTAGGCTCAGTTCTTGAGAGAATACAAGCTTGTCGTCGTCGGCGGAGGAGGTATACCACCCGCCGTCATCCGTGCTCTACCATACTCACTGCAATCCTAGGTGTCGGAAAGTCTGCGTTGACAATTCAATTCATTCAAAGTCACTTTGTGGACGAATACGATCCAACGATCGAGGGCGAGTGATATGGTGGTTTATTTATTACTTCAAAAAAAAATTGACCTACAGACAGATTCGTATAGGAAGCAATGTATAATAGACGATGAAGTTGCTCTCCTGGACGTGCTCGACACAGCTGGTCAAGAGGAATATGGGTACGTATCACTGCATCACCTAGTCCCCTTCTTTGCCATGGCCCCGTTGTGCCCGCTCTTTTTGAAACTTGCATGATCGTTATTCAAAACTGACGGTGTCATTATAGGGCAATGCGGGAGCAGTATATGCGGACCGGAGAGGGCTTCTTACTTGTCTATTCGATTACCTCTCGTGATTCGTTCGAGGAAATTAGCACTTTCCACCAATCAATTCTGCGCGTCAAGGACCAGGACTCCTTCCCCGTCATTGTCGTTGCAAACAAGTGCGACTTGGAATACGAGCGCCAAGTTGGCATGAACGGTGCATGTGATTTATTCACATTTTTCTTGTTCTAACCGTCGCATCAGAGGGACGCGATCTCGCCAAACATTTTGGGTGCAAATTCATTGAAACATCTGCCAAGCAGCGAATCAATGTCGACGAGGCGTTCATTAACCTGGTCCGCGAAATACGCAAGTATAACAAGGTTCGTTTGTTTGTCGCTTGCAATTACATCTATTCTTATCCGACCCTCTCAGGAACAACAAAGTGGTCGTCCCACAATGGCGGGCCCAGGCGGTAACGCGGCGGGAGGGTATGTCGCTCAGCCCGACGATGCCCACAACGGTTGTTGCGGGGGTTGTGTCATTCTCTGAACTTTTCATCTTTCTCAAGCCCCCATCTTATCGTACAGTCTTCCCGCGTCATCCCCGGTCTCTCATAATTCCTTATGCTGTATCTCTGTTCGTATCCTTGCACCATGTCCAGTTTCATTCTTTCGAAGACGCGTTACTTCACTCGGGTATTAAACACCAAGACTTTAGTTGTACATATATTATGAATAAATTCTCGTATTAGATATCCATTCCAGTGTGAGTATAATACATGAATCACAGTTACGTGGTTCCTGTTTCATGGGCACATATTAGAGTCTAGCACCAGGACTGTTCATCCTTTCGGCTTGCAAGGAAAAATATCAGTCATTCTAATATGAATCCGTTCTAGGCTCACTCACTCTGTGCCGTAACCACGTCTTCGTCATTGACGATCCTTATAGAATCTATTCCCAGTTCATATTTTCCCGCTGAGCCGCTATTACCTCCCAATAAGGAGATTCCGATACTTTTTACTTTCTCCTTGTACATTTTTAGTTGGGATTCTGTTACTTCACCCGAATTTGTACGGACAAAATTGTCAAACGGGATCTACAGATTGGTGTCATTGTCTAAAACTCTGGCAAAATGCTTAGTCGCTAGAAACTCACGAAGATATCTTCCCATGTGTTGTCGTGACGTTGGAAGTAGAGCCGGTGCTGCCACAAGTCGGAGGATAGAGGATCCTCAGTCTGAACATTCACGAAAAAAGAATTGTGCGTGCTTGGGTCTCCCGCAAGGCGTAAGCGTAGAGCAAGATAGCGGTGGTTGGATACGTCTTCAGTAAGATTTCCGAACATCGTAGGTCGCGTCTAGAATAACATACAGGTAAATGTTCAATTAACGCGAAAAAAATGAAATGAGATATAACGTACCTTGTTTCTGAACCCGGCATATCCTCCTCTAATTTTACCTTCGAAATCAGCCTTCACACCAAGACGCATGTCCCCCCAGAATATGCCGGTAGCTTCTTTGCCAATGCTAGCATTGTTTTTTTGAGACTCGTCAAGGTCGAAATGAACTGATGAGGTCCCGCCAATATCAGCATCACAACCCGTTGCGAACTGTCTTATGTCTTCATGAGAATTGCACGTAAAAATGGTACGTGGCAGCCGCGATGGCTCATCTGCGCCTTGCATGCGCAACACTGCGGTAAAGGCCGTCGTTGGTTCCAACTACGCATTTTTAGGTCTGCTTTTAGACTCGTACCTCGCACGGCACTGTCTCGGAACACTTGACTTGACCGGTTGAGATACAGTGACCAATAGGAAGACATGGTATAGGTGTGAAGTGCGCAAGTTGTGACGTCACTATCATCGACTATTGGTGTCGCAAGTATCTTAATAGGGCGCATTCGATTCGTAAGAGGCTAACTACGATGATAACAATTCGGTGGTGAGTCACTCAGCATAACTTCAACGGCTGTCGTAAAACCGACGGTCTGCTATTAACCAAGAATAAGAATCCACATATCAGCAACAGGTTCTACGTCATGCAGCGACATCATTTTGGCACTCAAGCCCACCTGGCAGCTCCTCTTCTCCTGAAATCGCATTGCCACCAGTGCCACTTAAGTTGAGGAAAGGAGGATATCGCTAATGAGGCAGGATGTTTAATGTCAACCGTGCCCGGGAGAACCCATCGGAAGAGATTATCCTTGCCTTCTTTGCGTCTTACACGCCCCCGTATATAACTACCATCCTCCCCACTGTCGATGAACTGGAAACGTTCAAGAGGCATCTGTGTTTGGATGAAGATCCCCAGTGGTCTCGTTAATATGACGCGGAGGTTTCTCGTTGCACTTGCGTGCTGCTTACGTGCATAGCCAGTGCAATTGTCACCCCAATTGTCTTTTTATTGATGTACAATTAAGCGATTCAGCTGCCCATAATACCCACTATGATTTTGCCTGACGACGAGACGGCTGGATGCTCCAGCGTTCAGCGTTCATGCGAGTGATGATTGACCTACGGTAGGTTGATCCTTTCTCGCCCGACGCGTAAGTGCGCGGTTCACTGGCACCGCTATACCCCGTTATTCCGCGATGCGAGCGAGCCCCGTCAATGCTCGGAATAAACAGCCATAGTAGTGGGATGCGTCACTCAACCTGGCTTCTCGGGTTGTCGCGCTCGCCGCCCTGAAGTGTTCCGTTAAACCAGTTTGTATAAATTTGAATTATGCAAAAACACGCCCGCGGAAATCATACAATTATCCTCGGGAGTTCGAGAGCGCGCTGCTGTCTTGCCAAGCCATAAACTGCATCATTGAAGTGAGACAGACGCGTCTTGCTCCACCGCGTCTTGTCAAAACAAGAGCAGACTAAACGCCCGTCAGAAATCTATATAAGCAGGCATTCCAGCACCCACCTTTCTTCACGCCCCGCCATACATCAAGCCCTCAAGACCTCAAAGCTCGCCCGGACGACCTCGACCTCCCACCATTCTATTCCTTCACCCCTTCTCTCTTTCTTTTCTTTTCGGATAAACCGGGTCCATTATCCCCCAAATTACGGACAGCATGGGCCGCCAGCCTCCAACTACGAGTACGTATCGGTAATCTTGCAGTCGTCTCAAGCGTGCTGATTATCCTTGACAGAACAGAATGACGCCCGTCCGCACCAAATAGCGTGTTGGGCGATCTATGAGGAATGATGCTTCTTGGGAGCACCCCTCAGGATGGATGTGACATTACCGTCGAGCAATGCTCGGCGGTTCAATGAACATCTGGTCGTCTTTCTGCTTGGCTGGCCGCAGAGGAATAGTGTCCCTTGGGAGCATGCGCCAACGGCGCGTGACATCTTTCAAATACACCCCTCTTGCAACCAAGAAGCTGTATCCTACCGGTTGTCGCCAATGAGCGGCTTTTCTTCTTTTATCTTTTGATCATCCCCTTCTTTCCCCGATTGGACTGAACCGGAACTCAACTGGCGGGGCGATAAGGTGAGTCTTTAGTTGTCTTTTGTTTCTTAGTGGTGTTCTTTTCTAGACTCGGCCATATGGGCGTTGTGATGGCTGGTAGGAGGGGGAGAAGTGGTGTGGAGGCACGCGAATGGAGGGTCTGCAGGTGGCTTCAGGGTGAGGGGGAGGCGGAGCAGTGGTAGCGAGAGCAGGTGGTGACGGGGGTTATATAGATGCTTTGGTGTTGGAATGCTGGAAACAATTTGGATTGCATTGGGGATTTGGATTTGAATCTTGTGAGAGTCTATTGTCAGAAGCTCGCATCAGAATCAGAATCGAGTGGTCTGGAAGAGTGCCTGCATAACAGTACAAAGAGTGCCTTACGGCCACCAGAGCCATGCTGTGAGCCAGCCAGCTCATAACACGAAAAATAAGGGTCGACTATCTTGCTTGAAGGAAACTTGTCGGAGGGAAAGGAAAGAAAGGATCGTTGGGTACGCCGCGAGTGAGTAGGATAAGCGGTCTAACTTTAAAACAAGCGACAAGTGCAGAATCGAGTGTTGTGATCAAAACAAGGGAACCTTAATTTTTCGTTAACCGATACACTCTTGCCAGGTACTAGCACTTACACAGACCAATTTGCATTCCAGACTTATTTTTTTGAGAAAAATCTCTCTATCCCCTTCGGCTCGACTCGACGGCGCTTTGCACTTTTATGGGTAGTGCCTTTCTTCGGAGATCTGTCCCTTGGTTTAGACTCTCTTGCCGAATCTTTCGCCAATTCCTGGGCAAAATGGAAATCCTCGTGTTCCATCCGCACCATCTTAAGAGGATCGGACTCCTCCATTATATCGCTGTCGAGAAAAACTGTCAACTTTTTCCCGCATTTAGGACATGTGTATGATACTGATGGGAAATCTTGGGTTGTCGATTCTATTACCAGAGAACTGTCAGTTTGCTCCATAGGATCGTTTTCGAATCCATCCATTTCACGTGGTCGCTTGTCGTGGTTTCCCGACTTCAAGAAGGTCTCGATACTCTGTTGCCCGGCTTCAGCGACGTCAATGCCAGTAAAACCTAGAGCGATGTGCGATATATTCATTTTCGCGCCGTTACCAACCAGTTCCTTCCACAGCTTGTCACCAGCAGAGGCAACCACATCGACCGTTATTTCACGCGTGAACGGAAATGGGGCCTGTTTCGATCGTCCTGCTTCAGGATCTAGAGAATCTTTAGATCAGTCGAAAGAGTGTGAACATATCACATTACATTTCCGCGCATGGAGGACGAGGGTCTTGGGCCAGAGGTTTGGTTCAGTTTTCCTGGCATTTCTCAACCGCAGTGCTAATTCTGCTGCCAGGACGCGAATCCAATGATGTCCTTCCGATGCCTGTGTAACGGCTTGCGGCAAGTTCTTTGATGCCAACATGCTTTTGTTCACAATAGATTTTTCCTTGACTAACACGAATGATTAGATGTCGGGAACACCTTTGGATTGGCGCACCCTCGTTACGGTCGATTCCTCTGAACAAAATGAATAAACTATTGTGATATGTATACCCGAAACTTACCGGAGAATTTCATAGACCCAAATAGATTCTTCTCCGAATTTACGCTGGAGCTCGTCTAGAACCACGTTATAGGTATGAAAGGGACCTGTACAATATACACACCCAAGGTGATGGTGCTTCAGACGATCAGTCGCAGAGCGTTAAGGCTAACAAAAAATCTACCAACAGTAAATCGCCGACAGTCGATGCTTCAAACTCCTCTGCCAGTGCCTTTCCAAGCTTTCCACCTAGGAATCTAATCTAGTACCAAGTCAACACGATCAATACATAAAAAATTCCAGCGCTCACTTTGCGGAACGGCACAGGTTTCAGATATTTTGGTATGGCAGCATTCCTCAGAATGCTCTATATATCATCAGACGCTGAGAGTTGGCTCAACAACTGACTTTTACCTGACTGTTGGGCTTCTTGTATGATGCAGTCAACTAAAATAAGCGTCAGTATGGATAAGAAATAAACACGAATGAGTCTCTAACCTTGGCTAAAAACTTGTTGCGGGCGATTCCCTTCGAAATATCGATTGATCAACCCTTAAGCTGTTTCGCCGATGCTAACACCTACCGCTGAAGTCGAGTAGCCTAGTTTCTCTAACACCTCTTGACGCGCTTTTTGCATCAGTTCAGCGGCGATAGACAAAGCGACATCATGCCAGGTTGTAATTATATCTTCCTCCTCGTGCACTTCAACTGGCATGTCCGGGCCCGTCTGATTAGGATAGGCATCCGGGGACTCTGCTTGCTCTCCTGAGTTTGTTGCATCATCTGCTTGCACATTCTCAGCGTCTTCAGATTTTTGATCGTTGGAAACTGAGGTAGAGGATTGCGGCGCCGGATTTATAGGTATGACATGGCCGAGGTTGCCCCACAGTATTGGAGGCGGAGGTGGAAGCAATGTATCCATTCCGTGCGGGGCGTCCGGTGGTACTTTGGCAAGGTACGGAAACCGCTCCAACATAATCCTTCGCACCGGACGCGTAAAGTCAAAGAAGGCTTCATCAATGGACGCCTTTTCTTTGAAAAATCGTCAGTTATCTCGCATCCCTGTCGCGTTTGCTCATCGTAAGCACTGTTTCTCACCAATTTCACACTCTGGTAGACATTCCTTGAACAAAGCCCCGATTTTCGTACTTTCACTGCGATAATAATCTAGAGAAACCTAGCAAATTTAGATTTAGATAGGTTTAATAAACGTAGGGTTGTAATCTCCCATACCTTGTGCGTGTTCGTATCCACCTTGTCCCAATATCCAGGCTCCTTTTCTCCCTCCTTATACGTCGCAACGTGCACCACGACAAGATGAGGACATCGTTTCTTTGCATCCTTCAACTTGTCCATACGGGATATTCCATACTTCCTTGCAGGGTAGTTGACGGCAATTAGGGAGTCCCATTGAAGCACAACGAGAGGAGTATCTGGGGGCGTCTTGAGCCTAACCATTTCACAAGCAGCATAGTATGCATCGCTGTCACACAACGCAATTACGCGCAGTGGATCACGGATACCCAAGTTATGTGAAAGGAGATGCCGATACGTCAAAGGTGGATTCAAATCGTTCGGATCAAAGTCGTTTTCCACTAATTTTGCTTTCCCTTTCCCTTTCCATGGTGATACTGGGTTCGTTGGCAAGGTTGAGCTGCCCGTCATGACTTCGTAGTATAACAATTGACTCGAGCGTCACAATGTGACGAACGCGTACATGTACATAAAATTACAATTACATCATGACCTTGTTCATATCGCCACCTTCCCCAGGGTTTTCTGTGAGCTGATGTCCACAGATAGCAAGTCCTGTTCATATCATAGGTTGAATCGCAACTCAAAATCAGTACATAAAGAAAGCGTCTTACTTTACCCTCTCGCAGCTCTTCCGCAGTCGGCATAAGGCCCAAGCGAAGAAGCTCAGATGCCTTCGAGACAACAGGATCGTTTTGCATGCTAGGAAGCCTGGCTGAGTGGGGAATTCAGAGAAAAGGCACATCTCCTAACCTTGCAACGGCGACTACTTTCCCTTGCTTGGCATAGTAAGCTATGAACTGTGGGGTTTCCTGTCATATTTCCTTACGACAAACCCAATGAATTGGATTACCTTCATTCCCCCGGGTCTCCTTTAACGATAACGTCGTCATACTGGTGTCCAATGCCACAGTATCTGAGTTGTTGGCCCACTACGTACTCCATGGTGAGTCATCAGCCGAGATCAAACAGGTCATCGTATACTCACGCGAGCTCCAGAATATAGGAACTTTGACAAATGCCTGAGGACTACCAGAAATGGTCTTCCCGACAGCGCGGCCATGATTACCAGCCACATTCCAGTGTTCAATCCTGGTCTCTTTGCCATCAATTTCTGGGTAGATCGCAATGTCGCCTGGAAAAGGTGATCAACGGATGACTACCGTAGATGGTGAGTGTCCTACCAATGGCATAGACATCGTTGCTGCTGACGCTTCTTACTCTCAGATATTCATCAACCCTAATGCCTCCGTTCTTCTCAACCTCGATGCCACTGCCTTTAAGAAATTCCGTTGCCGGAGCTACGCCAACACCCATGATGACAAGATCTGCAGGTATCGTATTACCGTTGACCACGACGCCGCCAGCCAGGTTCGGATTATCCTCGCGAGGAACAATCCTTTCGACTTTGCTCGACATGTGGAATTTAACACCTTGAGATTCGTGGTACTGGGCATTATTAGCACCAAGATTGTACGATATACGCAATAGATCACCTTCATCAGCCCTGCTCCCACTTCTTTGCCAAGCACATTTTCAAACGGATAATGCTCCATTCCAATGACATCGAGTGACGCGAGCTTTCTTTTAGATACCGCTACAACGAGTTCCATGCTGATGAAAGAACTTCCAATAACTACTACACTCTTCCCTTCCTGGGCGGCTTTGAGGCAATATGTCATCAAAGTATGCCGGCATGGAAATACTAACCTTCATTAACTTTACGAGAGTCCGATATGCCTCGGAAAGTGTATACATTTTCAAGATTTGCACCTTCAATCGGTAAGCGGCGAGGCGTCCCACCGGTGGCCAAAATCAATTTATCGTACGGAAGCGAATCTTTACCGCCGTCCAAGATAACCTTTTTATTTGCTAGATCGACTGAAGTTACTTCCTGCAAGATGATCAATAGCGGTCAATCTGACTTAGGAGCTATCTTACAACTCCGAGGCGGATGTTAGTTCCGTACTTGATCTTGAGATCAGCGGCTGTCTTCCATTCGACTTGAGCGGGGTTTGTGATAAGTGCTTTACTAAGCTTCGTTCTTTATTTCCATTTCAGTCATAGAAAATGATTGACAGCCAGACGAAAGCTGACCGATCAATAGGTAAGTAAGTCTCTTTCGAGAGTATCGTGATTGGGGCGCCATAACCGTGCTGGATTCCGTTTCAGCCATCTTTTAAGAGAGCAGGAGATGGATTACCTCTCTCAGACTTTCAACGGCGTGAATGGCTCCTGATCCACCACCGACAATGACAAGGCCTTTCTGGCCGACTTCGTATCCGGTGCTAACTAGTCTCGCTGGACGATCCTTGTTCTCCTTGAGAGTATCTGCCACATTTGCGGTGACATGGATCTTCCCCTCCTTTACGTGGGCTTTGAAAGAATGGATAGCAGCAGGTGCAGGTGCATCCTCTGCCAACAATTAGTTAGTTTACGGGTGACATGGATTCAGAGCTATTGAAGGCACAGACCAATGTCTCCATTGCAAACGTTGAAACAGGCTACAAAGAATTGTTGAAAGCAAAATTTGAGTTGGTATTGAATGAACGCTTGCCTCCGTGCCAAGGGCTTGACATGTGCTAAATCAACGTGCGGACTGAGGAAGAGTTGTGAACTTACCATACAACGCGGCCGTCAGATGTCAAAACACCCTTAGCGAGAGGTGCGCCGTAGTGAGTGCAGAAAGCGCTCGTGGCGTGTATCTTGTCACCGATGCGCGACAGTAAGACATGTCCCTTGTCAAACTCAACTTGCTTCCTGCAGTAAGACATGAGTTTCTCGAGCGTCGAACACCAGGACAGAATGGATACATGTGACCATCTTGCAGCTCAGATTCATCGAGGACAGCAATAGTCTTGATCGACATTTTGCGCAGGTGGGAAAGAAGAGAGAGAGTCGGACGAAAGCGTAGAGCAGATGACCACCTATATATTTGACCACTGAAGCCAATCATAGATGATGCTATACCGTGACATCGATACTGATCAATCTATTTATATCAACTCGATGTCAGCGTTCATTACAATAGCGCGAATGCACCGTCAGTACTTTGCTTCCTGGTTCCTGCCCCACTCATTGTTGCATCTGGGGTAGATATCAGAAACCTTGCAAAACTGCTCAAGCTCAAACAGTATGCGGTGAACGCAGACGTTTCTGGGCTCGTAAAGGTCAGCGACGGCGCCGCCATGAAAGACAAGGCTGAACACTGCGTACACAGAGGGGCAGACCGGGTGTACTGGTATTTCAGGGTACAAGATACGCCATCAAAGATTTTTTAGAGAATGCACGCAGTATGTCTATCTCTACATTTGAGAAGGTAGTCCATGATTCTGGTCTCCAGGTTTACGTTACCTTGATTTCCACCATGTTGATACCATCCCACTTGATACCACATTGCGCATCGCAAATGCCAGACCAGGCCTACACGAGGTTGAGGATATGAATGGTCTAATTCAGGCTATCGACAAACTTGGCTTGAGAACTTGGTTCAGGACTCAAATGGGCATGGACAAAGGATAGTAGCGTAGTATCGGGCCCCCACTATAACTAGACCGCCCTCCAGGACCCGTACTGATCACTGCGGGACCTCTGTCGACCGATCACATATCATTAGTGACAATCTAAAACGTCATTATCAAGGTCCGCTGTTCTCTTACGTACTGCCTTGCCTCCTTCGCACTCCTTCTCCAACAGAATCATGTCTCAACCGCCGGCGCGCCCAGGTCCCAACATTTTCTATTCATCTATGTGAATGGGGAGAATAGGTTAGCGCTCAGGATTCCGCGGGCCAAAATACGTGAGTACGCCCTCAAGCCATACAAGTGGCTGCGATTCCTCGGCCACATCATTTTTGGCCGGCACGGTGTTGGTGGTCACATCAGTACCCACCATGATGGTTGGAACGTCGGGAAGGCCATGTCTGAGGAAGATATGAACCGCCCTGAACTTGATGACAAGTTGACAACAACATTATATACTATTTCTCAAACGGTGTGTTATATGTCCAATGTTCGTTTGGACTCGTGATTATTTTGGGAAACAGTTAGGTCAACGATGCATCGCCTGGTCAATTACACTGGAATTGCAGATGAAATGAGGACCATGAATTACCTTCAGACAATGCAAGAAAGTTCCCCAGAGAATGCGGTAGCTGCAGAACGGGATGGTCACTGCTGTGTGATTACAGATGTACATCAATTTCACCATTATCGCCTATTATCTTATACTAAGGGTCATGAGTGAGTTCTTGGCATAGCTCCACTACTGATATGAGCAAACCTCTTTTTGGATTTAACTAGCTTATTCAATTTGTGACAAGGGATTGATTGGGGATATCGACGATCATCAAAACATCATACTTATTGCTTCCACTACGGCTCAACTAGTAATCACAATTGCCGATTACACCATAAAAGCTTGAATCAACCCGGCCCACCATCGGGCCAGCTCTGCGTCACAGCATCTCGCTCGTACTCACAAAGGTGAACTATATTGTATTATAAATCGTCAATCACAGAAAATACGCTGACTGTCACTGAAAACGTAGGATACTAATGTCAACTAATTCACAATCAAGCAAGGCCACTTCAAGGTCGCGGCAGGATGATATTGAAAGCAGGGTAAGTCCAGTTTTGTCAACAATTTGTGTGAACGGCTAGGCACTCTGGGTCACTAAGAGGTCATGCTCTCAAACGTGGTGCAATTTTAAATGCAACCGGCATTACGAGTCCTTCAGAGACTCGATTCTTGCTATCCCAAAAGCGGGGCCTATGGCTGTTCTCCACCAAATGTTCGCACTGCATGAGAAGGACTTTTGTCTGGTTTACAAACAGTATCCCCCGCCCACTATCCCCGCCGAAACTCTGTTCGTACTTGTCCGCGACGAGGAAACTGGTAAAGAAGCTGCCGATACTTCCCTTTGACATCAATGAAATTATGGATCCTGGTTTTATCGAAGAGGATATTATGACTTGGAGGTCTGTGTTTTGACGGGGTTCAGTCTTGCCAGGATGGGCTAAGATTCTCTGCTACTTTTAATTCAAAGATATGTATTCTAAATTCATGCAATACCGGTTCATTTGTGAACATAAGAATGTGAGCCGGCTGCGCGCTCAGCGCTGACGCCACCTCAGTTTGTTTTATAGTATGCTCGCTTTCTTGTGAGCCTATAGATCTTCGTTGGTACCTGGGGAGGTTTTCTAATGGATCACGTCCTGTCATCCCGGACCCCGTGGGTTACGAAGGATGCATTCAGTATAAGTCGATGCACAAGGAAAAGTCTGTTAAGTTGGTTCCAGTTAGGCCAAATACGAACTTGCCTCGGTTGACGCTCCGTCGTTATCTATGTCGTTGTGCTAATGCTGTGAACAAACAACACTGCGTGGTCCACCTGCGCAAAAAAAAAAAAAAACTCACTTGCAGGCGAAGAGTTGGGTAGTAGCTGTAGTGCTGAAATAAACTTGATTAAATCATAAACGTGCCCAGTCCCTTGTGAATGTAAATGTGATTAATGGTAAATAATGCCGGTCAAGTCTCTTATAAGTAGCATTCATAAGATTAGAATGATTAGCGCTAGGTTAGAACTGATAGTTGGCTAGTACGAAGAACGGTCCAGAGCGCATGTTGGTATGAGATAGTAATTCCGCAAAGGATGGGAGAGGCATCTTTCTCCCTTGATCCGTTAGATTTGGGTGAGAGCCTTCAAAAACGATTTCATTACTTCAACGGATGGTGGATAATTTCCGCGCGGTGGGGGAAAGTCGGTGCGTGACCCTTCCTCATTTACCGTTCCTGGGCCAAAGGGAACATCAAGAGACCATAAAGAGAGGGACAAATAAAGAACACCCCTCGATGCTCGCTCGGGAGTCGTCAATACATTATTATATATGACAAATGCGTGACCTATTGTCAATGTAAAGACAATAGTATCAAGGCGATGTAAGCACGACGGGGATGCGGTGCGCGCGTGGGGTGGATGTGAGCGTAAAAGAAGGAGGGTCGCAGGTGGGCGTAGAGGGTCCCGCGTGGACCTTGGTTGTCAGGGGTACCGGTTGGCAGGATTAGGGTGCTGGCGGGCATTGAGGGTAACTGGGTAGCACAAATAGATGGTCAGCACCATCAAACGGGAGCGGGGGAGGTGTAGAGGGATTGTCGGTGCTGGAGATGCAAGCGTGAGAGAGCGGATGGGGTTAGGGCGGAGAGAGCAGCCGGAGCAGGGCGCTGGGGATGCAGTGCATGCGTGAGGCAGCGAGAGCGCGGGACAGGGTGCGAGTGCATCTGTGTGCTGGGGGTGCAAATGCGAGAGTGTGGATGGGGCCGACAGCAAGATATTGAGACTGAGGGGCGAAAGCGTAGCTGGGTGGTGGGAATGCAAGTGCTTGTAGGCGCTACCATGTGACACGCACCAGCCACATCACGGCCAGAGATCCTCTGGGATTCGCCCGGCATCGTTGGCCAAGGCAAAGGAGGCCGCTGGCGCGACATGCTGGCGAGGTAGGGTACCTGAGCGGCTGCCGAATGAATTTAGGCTCTGGCTCGCGAGCCCAAATACTAAATAGGCTCGGCTAAGGCTCACGGCCAGCTATAGCCGAGCCGATGTCAACACTAGCCGCATATAGGAAGTAGAGAAAAGGTCGCTCACATCTCTAGTTGAAAGCTGTTTCCGGAGATGACTGACGAGACAGACGAGCATAGTATGCTCCTACTCGTCTAATGCAACGAAGCGGCGCGCAATTGTTGTGCCATATTTGCTCTACAGCGTGAGTTCCACTCGAGCTTGACCTAACAGAAAAACTATGGCGTTGCAACTACCACCACCACCTCGCGATCCGGATGTTCCCCTTCCCCCAGCTCCTGCTCACCCTCCAACCCTTGCCAACATCTACGAAGCTCGCCGATATACCAATCGCATTATCACCAGCAAAAGCAAGTCGGTTATTCATTTCACCATTGCAATGCTGAGTCCTGACCATGTCATGCTGTCTAGGTATCGGGGCGCCTAATTGTGCGACCATTGATGATGTGGGACGTGCAGTACTCTACGAAAGCTCCGCAGTTCAGATCGCTTCTGCAGCTGTCATTGGTCCTGGTTCGTGAAAAGTTCTTTGTCTTGATGTGTGTTGAAAACTTTTGCTATTGAAGCTGTAGCGCCTCCCTGGTTTGGGCCGGTTCAGCAGCAGCTGAACAATATGCAGCAGGCACAGAACAATATGCAGCAGCAGCTGAACAATGTCCAGCAAGAGCAGAACAATATTCGACAGCAACTCAATCGGATTGATAGCAAGGCATCACGAGTATGCCCATACCCATGTCCTTGACCCTCTCTTGACCCTCTACATGCTACCCCTAGGCACTCAATGCTACAAATGGAGAAGGGACATTCCTCCCATTTGAAACTGTCCTTTTTGTGGATGGAACAGATCCAACAGCACCTCCTGTTTGTGCATTTTTGCTTGATGACTGTGTGGACATTGATCACCCCTAACAAATAGCATAATCTTCCTGCTCTTACCTCGACTGCAATCATTGATGCTCTGCAGGGGGTTGAGGCCACTGATTATCTCAATGGCTATGGTATTGCAGTACCTCATCTCATTGTTGAACGCCTCTGCATTCTCAAAGCTTACATTGGATGCAGACAGCTGTAAACAACAGATGTTCAGGTGTGTTAGGAAACCATTGTCATCGTGATTGCGCAACACATGTGCCAATTATTATCATGCATACATACATAGCGATACTTGTACATTCAACTCAGCCACCATCCATTACACTACCTACCATTACTAGTATACTACTATCACCAGCAGAACACCTTATTTACCAATATCCACACGAAAAAGTGATACATCTGATACAATAATGACAATTGTCAGAGTGGTTGGATGCCCTGTCTCCTTTCTATCCAGGGTTGAGCAGACAGAAGAATGGTACATTGAAGTCCACGTCCACGATGGGACCGTCACGCAGTTCAGGAACATTCGATCTCCCCTGACCATGCAAAGGAAATTCTGGTCCAGACATGCGCCCTTCTGACCTGAACCGTGCAAATATCGCATCAAAGTTATCCATCACAGAGGAGGTTGCAAACATTCCTCCCATTGTGCCACCTTTCGAGACTGATGGGCCAAGTGGTACGGAAATTGACAGGTTTGTTGAATTGTTGCGCTACGTTCAGCCACAGGATGCCTCCCGGGAAAACCAATAAGCCATGTACCACCAGAACGACATTGATATTGTTTGGTATAAGATAATACAGCAATGGCTAACGCAACGAATCAAGAAATGATGTACATTAGATTACTGTACTTTTGGTTCTATGGTTTTATTCCGAGTCTGGCTTATAGTCAGGGCGCAATGATCGCACGACCTTGCCTGAAGCATAGTTAAGCACCAGACCTAAAGTAGTGAACGTTAATACATACCTGCACGCCAGATTTCTTGATTGTCAATCTCTGCCAACTCCTTGGCAAGGTCTTGACGGTAAGTCGGACGACCGTTGAAATCTAGTGATTTGCGAGTCTCCGTGCCATTTTTCACACTCTCATAGAGTTTCTCAAAGATGGGCAGATTTGCCTCTTCGAATATCGGCGCCCAGTCCAAGGCACCGCGGCGGGCCGTTGTTGAGCAGGCATTGTACATGTAGTCCATTCTATAAAACGCGTTGGATACTTGCGAGGAAGATCGACAAATCACATACCCCTTGGCACCAATCAGAGGGAATAACGACTGAGTTGCCTCCTCTACGGTCTCGTTGAAGGCTTCAGAGGGCGTGTGGCCGTTTTTCCTTAGAACTTTATATTGAGCCAAGAACATTCCTTGAATACCACCCATGAGCTAGAAAATAGTGAGATTTATTGACTCTAAGCAACAACAGAATCACACTTACAACACCACGTTCACCATACAGGTCAGAGTAGACTTCCTTCTCAAAAGTCGTCTCATACATGTAACCGGAGCCGACACCAACACCTAGCGCAATCGCCTTCTCTTTCGCCTTACCTGTGACATCTTGCCATATAGCAATGCTTGAGTTGATGCCACGTCCTTCTTTAAACAAGGTGCGAACGGTACGACCAGACCCCTTCGGGGCTACAAGAATGACGTCGATGTCCGAAGGAGGAACAACTTTTGTGTCATTTTTGTACACGACGGAGAAACCATGCGAGAAATACAAAGTCTTGCCCTTGGTCAACAACGGTGCAATTTTGGGCCAAGTCTGGGATTGTGCTGCGTCTGACAGGAGGTTCATAATGATAGTCCCCTTGTTTATGGCTTCTTCAATTGGAAAGAGTGTTTTCCCGGGCACCTGGGAATGGGTCAAAAATAGTCCAATGCTGAAGGCGCTAAAATTCGTACCCAGCCATCTGCTATAGCCTGCTTCCAACTCTCTCCGTCCTTGCGGACGCCAACAATAACATTCAAACCATTGTCACGGGCATTAAGACCTTGACCGTGGCCTTGTGAACCATACCCAATCAATGCAAGGGTATCGTTCTTGAAGTAATCCTGGATCTTGGCCAATGGCCAATCGCTTCGTTCGTAGACGACTTCCTTGGTTCCAGCAAAGTCAAGAGTTTTGACGCCACGGGCACCCTGGAACAAACAATTAACAATTTATAATTCGCTGTAAGAGATGGCGTACAGGAATAGTCTGTGCAGTTTTTCCAGCTGCAGCGCGTGCAAGGAGGGAGTAGTTTGCCATCTGGGAAGAAACGGCAGCTGCCTTTGGCAATGCATGAGATGCACGACGAGATGCGGCACGAAGCGCTTGCGAAGCAGAACGAGAGGCGAGGGAGGCCATGGTGGTGTAACGCTGGAAGCCGAAACTGCAAACTTTTTCAACTGAATTGAAATTAGAAAAATCGGCCGATTATGTAAATTATTTTCAATGTAATTACCGAATATCGCCGACAGCAGTCCTAGGCTAGTATGTAGCAGTTGTCAAGTATCGTAGTGTACCATCAAGAAAATCCAAAGTGTTCAAGCTAACCAGAGGCACTCGACCAATGGGGATCGAAACTTGGAAACCGCGATCGGCGCACGTAGCAGCATTTCCCACATCAGAAACACGGATATGCCAATCATGTTACGATCCTTCGCGACTTTACGATATGTCACCAGTAAATCTGCCATCCATCTTACAAGTCCTCGTTATATGTCGGTAAGTCGTCACCTACATGGTGTTGACTGTTACTTTAACCCCGAGACTAACAGTTACGCTCGGCTGTCATACCAAGAAGACAGTCAGTACGATGCGCTACTTCATCAGCTCTCCCGCATACTATGCCGCCAAAGTTGCCTGACGTGACGACAGATAATCTACCCTTGGTTAGCAAGGACGAACGTAAAGTTTCTATCGGTTGGGATACACGTCACTGGTCTAGATTGTACGTACTTCGTCATGCAAATGCGATGTTTATCTTAACCTCCATTATCAAGTCATAACATCTGGCTAAGAGATCATTGTCGCTGCGCACGTTGTTTTCATCCAGTCACCAAACAACGGCTGTTGAATACCTTCGAGGCAAGCTTGAATTTTGTCGTTGTGAGTTTTACTAAATTCTTCTACCAGATCCCGACCAACATTTCACCACTCGACGTGGCAGCGATGGCAGATGGTTTGCAGGTAGCTTGTACGTTTGTTGTTCCTATTATCTGTCTAATATCTGACACACTCGCAGGGCCTGATTCACACATCTCGATATATCCGTGGCCTTGGCTGCAAGACAACTCCTACGATCCTCCGCTTCGCAAGGTTGCACATCATGAGCACGTTTCACTCGATTCTCTCTTTTCTCTCTTTAACCCAGAATCAGAAAGGTTTTATGGGGTTCCAAGATCGATAAATCACCGCCAAGCGTAACATATGACGAAGCAATGGCAGAAGACGATAAAGGTCTGTTCAAATGGTTAACTTACATTGTAAGCATTTGTACGCAACGAGCCACGACTCCGTTTGAGACATAACACTAGGAGCAATTTGGCTTTTGCTTCGTATCTGGCATTCCGGCCACCCCCGAAGCCACCGAAGAGCTATCCAAACGAATCGGTTTTATCCGCGAGACACAATGTTCGTGACTACGAAACAGAGCTAGGAATATTCGTCACTGAGCTTCTTAGATGGCTTATTTTGGGACTTTACCTCCGACTTGGCAAAGGGAGATACAGCATACACTACGATGGCCTTGGGTGCTCATACTGATACAACATATTTCGTGCGTAAATTTGACCTCAAACATTAATCCTTATTTTTAGCTGGCCTAGACCGACCCTTGCGGGCTACAACTATTCCATCTTCTATCCCATACAGATGGCTCTGGAGGGGCTAGCCTTCTGGTAGATGGTTTTTACGTGGCTTCTATTCTCAAGGAATTACATCCCGACGCATACGCAACTTTGTCCCAAGTTCCTGTTCCAAGCCACGCCGCCGGAGAAGCTACTGCATTATACCGCCCTAATCCCTCTACTGGCTATCCAGTCCTTCGGCATGACTCGTCGACAAGTCAACTTATGCAAGTTCGCTGGAATAACGACGACAGGAGCGTTATGAGTCATATTGAACCTAGTACGGTGGAGAAATGGTGAGATATGCAACACATCACCTTCGAAGAGTCTCACAATCGTCAATTTACAGGTACGATGCAATCAGAATTTGGAATCAAAGCCTTAAGAGTCCGGATTCTGAGTATTGGGTTCAACTAAGGCCAGGCACCGCAGTTGGTGAGCTCATCGCTATTAATGCTACTACTCGCAAGATCCTTAACCTTGTGTATAGTCATCGACAATCACAGAGTTCTGCATGGCCGGTCCGCATTTGATGGCAAGCGTCGTATGTGTGGAGCATATATTGGGATGGATGAATTCCGTTCGAAACTGGCTGTCCTGAGTGAGAAGTTTACACCGGAGACTACCCTCCGTACGACAAATGGGATGCCACCTACTAGTTTGAATGGGAGGAGCGTTTGGAATAATACACTGTGATACATGTACTTGCAATCAGAAATTGTTATCAAGTCGAACCGTGTGACTATAGCTTAGGCTATCCTTTTTTTCTTCCTCCACCCGTTATATCAATCGCAGGTGCTGAGCGCTGAGCGATGTGCATGAATCATAACTAATTCAATGTCACTTCTCTACAAACATCTACGCATCCACCAAGTTTTCGGGGCGAATACGGATGTGGGTAAGACCATCCTGACGACGGCCTTAGCCCGTGCATCTGCAGCTAGAAATACGCCTGTCTTTTACCTCAAGCCAGTAAGCACAGGTCGACCCGAAGATGCCGATGACGGGTTCGTAGATATTGCGCCAGTATAGATTAGTGCTCAAGATTATGGCAGACACATCAACCGATATGGTGGAGCACCAGACCTTATTGAAACTCACTGCTTGTATTGTTATGACGAGCCCGTCAGCCCGCACTTGGCCGCAAAGCTAGCAAACGATCCAAATGTAGGTGGATACTGCCGTTTTCGTCCCCAGTTGTTAATTATGGAACAGATACCGTCTAATGAAACAATACTAAGGTCTATTTCGAGCTATGTGCAACGGTCGGCATCAAAATTCTCGAAAAGGGCGCATATGTACATAGAGACTGCAGGAGGTGAGGTGTAGGCTGTGGTGTATATGGTTCGGTCCAGTAAACTTGAGCTCCAACTGACTGATAAATTTTCTAGGTGTCCATAGCCCCACCTTGTCAGGTACCACGCAGGCAGATTGTTACCGACCTTTATTCTTTCCTACGATCCTCGTCGGCGACTCCAAACTTGGCGGAATTTCGTCAACAATCTCGTCGTATGAATCATTACTCTTGCGCGGCTACATTATCGACGCCGTCATCGTATTCCGCGATGAATACTACCGCAACTGGGAGTATCTGTCCCCTTACTTCGCAGAACGCGGAGTGCATGTCAGTGCACTCAAACCGCCGCCTCCATTGCATTCTGAACCATCTGAGAACGTCCGATCAACGGATGAATACTACTCCTCACTTGTTCCCGAGAACAAAGAAGACGGCATGTTCACTGTCATCGACCACTTGGACCAATGCCATAAAAAACGGCTTCATGAGCTTAAAACAATGCCGAGACGCACACTAGATACGATCTGGTGGCCATTTGTTCAACATGGGCTTGTAAAGGATGAAAAGGATGTCATGGTCGTCGATAGCGCATATTCGGACTTTTTCAACACTTATGAACATAGAAAGGGTTCGGAATCTCAAACTCTCTCGTCCCTTTTGATCCCGACTTTTGACTCTTCTGCATCGTGGTGGACGCAGGCATTTGGTCACGGACATCCATCATTAGCCCTCGCAGCCGCCAGAGCGAGCGGTCGTTATGGTCACGTCATGTTCCCGAAAGCCACTCATCTTCCGGCATTGAAATTGGCGGAACGCCTAAAAGAAGGCCCCGGTAAAGGATGGGCAAGCCGAGTATTCTATTCTGATAATGGGTCGACGGGAATGGAAGTAGCCCTGAAAATGGCTCTCCGTGCTTATACTGTACGGTATGGCCAATCAATATCTCGGACAGAGCAAAAGTCTCTTGGTGTGTTAGGCCTCAGAGGCAGCTACCATGGAGACACAATTGGTGCTATGGACGCATGTGAAGAGGCAGGTGTGTATACATGTGAATGGCACAACGCGAAGGGTTACTGGTTCGACCCTCCTTCTGTCGGCATACGACAAAACAAAGTCATCATTTCCCTCCCTTCTGCCATTGCCGACTTGACTGGTTCAGCACAAGTTTCGGTCAATTCGCTTGCGTGGGTTTACGATATGAACGCCCGTGTGCAGTCACCCTTGGCGCAGACTTATACGACGTACATCCAACGCACTCTAGATAGCCTACAACGCCAACGTGGTTCGAAACTCGCTGCACTTGTCCTTGAACCGCTACTTATGGGCGCCGGGGGGATGATATTTGTTGATCCCTTATTCCAACGAGTACTCGTCGATGTCATACGTGGCAAGAACCAGCCATCTAGTTCTGACTGGTCTGGAATGCCCGTGATATTCGATGAAGTATTTGTAGGTCTTCACCGTCTTGGGTTGCAAAGCGCTGGGCCACTTCTTGGGGTTAATCCTGATATCTCTGTCAACGCCAAGATTCTGACGGGAGGGCTGGTACCCCTTGCTGCTACTTTAGCATCTGAACATATTTTCAATGCCTTCCTTCGCGATGAGAAGGCGAAAGCGCTCTTACATGGCCACTCGTATACCGCCCACGCTGTTGGTTGTGAGGTGGCGAACGAAACGTTGAAGATGGTAGACCAATTGGAAGCCAGTCCAAGCTGGCAGGCGGCACGGAGCAAGTGGATCGACTCAAAAGGTGGATTCGTCTGGAGTTTCTGGGGTCCAGATTTTGTGAATGCCATCTCATCCGTTAGCTCAGTGGAGGAGGTCATGTCTCTAGGTTGTGTGTTGGCGATTAAATTTAAAGATGCCGGCGCTGGTAGGTTCTCTTGCAGCATTTTGGATGCGTGAACTGACTAACATGATCAGGCTACACCTCCAATCGCGCAGAGGAGCTGTTGGCTCCACTTAATAAGATCATCGATGATGGTGTATCTTCTCCTGCACCTGGGGGTTCACCTTTCAACACACACTTCAGAACGCTGGGCAACGTTGCGTATTTCATGACCAGCTTGAACACGTCTCCTTCTGTCGTAAGAACTATGGAGGATAAAATCTGGAAGACGCTTAATAGATGTTGAAAAAAATGTACATGATAGTAGAAACAAATTAACTCCGCCAATATTGCGCCAAGTCGTGAATGCGATCCAACACCACCGTCAGATACGAAGTCTCGTTAAGCAATGCTTCGAAATGTTTGATCGCTTCCTCTTCCGTCAAATCCAACCTGAACTTTTCCTGGATCTGTTCATGCACATCACGGTGCTTGATATCGGGAATGTTTGCGTCCACCATTAGAGCAACTAAGTTAAGAATCAGGTTTGCGCTCTTGCGAAGGATGGTGAATGCAGTGAAGCAGAAACTCTTGAACCGTGCGTAGTGTGGTGACTGTGCTCCACCCATGCCATCTACCATTTCTTTGCATACTTTGACGGGTGGTGGAAAAGGCTTTGGATCGCGTCCGAGGATATATCCAAAGTCGACTGAACCTGCGCGTAAGGCATGCGATGCGATATTCAACTTACATACGTACCGTGGAAGAAGTGTCCTGAAGTCATACTATCAGAGTGGTTTCATTCCCTATCGATATAAACTTACCGTCGGATGCAACAAGCAGATTGTCCAAATGGCGATCGCCCACGCCTAGCAGATAAGTCACAACGCAATAACCGGCTACCACCATTCGTTAGCTCTGCGGCTAAAAAAATACATCAACACCACTCACCACAGCTCCGAACAAATGTATCAATAACGCTTGGCTCAACACCTGAAGTGCCCACGCTGCCCTCGTCAGGATTATGCAAGCGAAGGTAGTTAAGGACGTTCCCGTGTTCGCTAACGATAGAGGCAATGGCCATGCTGGGGATGAACTGTGCCATGCCCTGCGACGGACCCGTGGCCAACACGTCGTACGGACTCAACTTGAGGTCCAAGTTTTCCTTTCGCAACAGCAGATCCATCAAGGTGAAAAGCTGGATAACGAGCTGGTCTTGTCTCATGTCATCTCCATCCTTGAAGATGACGGGATACGTCGATCCATCGGAACACTGAAAATACAGCAAGAAAGGTTGAAGACTTGATTTGAAAATAGAAGACTTTTCAGCTACGATGCCAGTTATTTCGATTCGGGCGTTCAAGGGTAATGGCAGAGGTGGCATAGACGCCATGTTACTTTTTGGATCTGCGAGAAAAGAACGTAGCTTCTCAATCTTCTTCGGACGTGGGTCTTTCGATGTCCTAAGTTCTCTGGCTCGCTTTGCGAGAGTCTCGATCAAGAGACCTTGGCGGCGCAAAAGCTCGCGACGTTCTGTCCCATCTTCTGCCTCGAGTATCTTATTCATAAACTTGAAAACCACCCGCCCGTACATCTTGGCCATGACCCTGTCCTCTGAGGCCACTTCAACCATGAGGTACCAATATAATCTGTTACCTAGCACAGAGTTCATAACACCACGTTCAATCAAAAAATCAGTAAGTCCGCTATCGTCATATGAAATCGCGCTCGGTGCAGATCTTGACGATCGCTGGTCGCTAGCCACACTCTCGAATTTGAGTGCCTGCACTAGTTGAAGTAGATATAGTGTAAGTTCCTATGTGAAATGAGCGACAAGATCTCCCATACAGAGTAACGGAGGCTTACATCGTCATCGGCACGTTTCAGTTGTCGAACAGCAAACGCTCGCACGCGTGAGTCGACGGTGCCCGGTCCCAGCAGTTCGAGGGCGTCATCAACGTCAACCTCTGACCATTGAGGCAATAGCTCCTCAACGGCCTGCTTAACCTCAGATGAATCGCGCCATGTGACCGATTTGAGGAACTTTGTTAGACCCCGTTTGTCCCTCGTCAGATAAAATCGGAATTTCCAAATGAGGTCTTTCTCTTCCGATGTTAGTTGTTGGCTTGGGGCGTAGTTCAATATAACCTGATGACAACGATGAGAAGGACGAAAAAACCGGTGCGTATTGAAAACAAACAGCTAGTTCATCTCGTATCTTTGCATTCGGCTTCAATTCCCTGTCATAGGGACTACTCCGGTGACTTCGAACCAAACGCCGATGTTTGTCTTCCACAGGATTTTCACGTACGACATCTGGGTCAACGACACTCCATAATGTCGAGTCCAAAGAGAGAGGTGACGAGATAGCTGTAGAAGTAGTGGTCGTTGTGGGTGGTGGTAGACTTGATGATGTTGTCACAGGCAACAAAGTCTCCTGAAGAAAGTCAATCTTTGGTTTCGCACATGGTTACCACAGGACATACTGGTTCACTGAAGATGACTGGAAAGTCGAATCTAGGCAAGTCAATATAGAGAAATAAGTTTTCAGATTTCTCCGCCTCTGCCTGTCGGAAATATGCTTGATAAAATAAATTAGACCTAGTGAGAAATGTTTCATACCACATGAATCTCTTCCATCTTTCGAAAGGCTAATTTGTCTAGCCAGTCTGATTTTGGAATATCTCCTCTGTCATATTTCTTGACCAGCTATAATCGATTGATCAAAATACCCGCCTTCGCGGTCCAGACAAGACGCACCTTCTCCAAGCGGCCCATCTCGTCCCTTGTATCCACTTTGCTCGGTGTTCTTGTCTCTAGTGACCCATCCGCCTCCTGTCCAGGCCATAACAACAGACGGTGCTTGCCGCGTCTCAGAGTCCTGCAAGTCACGTAAGGTACAACCTGAGCGCAGCGATCTCAGACTCACATTTTCTTCCCGAACAAACGGAAAGTGGAACCACCAACAGGAACAGCATTTCTGGGACCAGCAATATCCCAAACAGTGAACGTAATTTGCGAGGTCAAGGGAAGGTCGCAATAGCGTATTGGAAGCGTTATCCATTCATTCCATCTACATGATGTGTGAATGTCATGCAGGATATAATGGAGGTCAGACGCACGAGTATTTTGATTTGAAAGCCTTGAAGGATGTGCGAAAGGGGATTGTGAGCGGTTTGTTGTCCGCTACCAGTTGACAGGTGACATAGAGGTCTGACATTGTTCTTGAATCCTAAAATTATAAGCTGTCGACGGACAGCGGTAACGAGAGTACACGCTTACGAGGATTGGACGCCATGGTGTCGTAGTTCAGGGTTCTCAAGTAACTCGGTATGACTTTTTGGCTTCCTATTGCCCTGCAGCTCCGACCTGTTGTGATTGTTAGATCCAGAGTCCAATGTAAACTGTCATACGAACACTCTGAAAGTGACGGGAAGTCTCAAGTCCGAGAGTTTTGCGAACGTGAAGTCGTCTCGATTGTCTTTGTCCATTGGTAGTGGTACAAATTAGGATATGTACTGTCTGGGCCGAGCGTAACAATTTTGGTCACATAACAGTGTCGAAGGTATGATGTTCCCTTCATCAATCATCGATCCAACTCAGATGCGGTAGATGGACTTGACCATAAAGCCACAACATATCTCGGAAATGAAAGAAAACCTCAATGATCTTCCGACTGAAATCCTCAGTCACATATTCAATCTAGCTGCACAAGACCACGGACCCGTATATTTCCCTATCTCTAAACAGAATCGCTCTCCCCAACTGGTCATATCCCATGTGTGTTCGCATTGGCGAAGGGTGGCTCTTTGTACACCCGAGCTATGGAGCGATACACTACTTGCCTATTCCGGCCCGGGACGCGTTATCGATCTTCATGAGCAATGGCTCCTGCGAGCGGGAAATTCTCCCGTCACACTGTCGATACGATTCCCCCACTTACTGGATGGTGATGAAGTTGCCAGCGCGTTGCAGAGGATTTCCTTGCCATTTCAAGTCAAGAGGCTCTTTCTTGACTTGATGTATGAACAATTCGAGAAATTATCAAATTTACCGGAGACTACATTGTCAGATCTTGCAGTGCTGGAACTTGACATCTCACTTCCTGACGATGGGGACGTAAACATCAGGCCGCTTCATTTCATTACCCGGCTCCAGTCTCTAACACTCAGCGGCGAGCAGTCACTAGACGTCTGGTTTGATAAACTCTCCGCAATTCTGCCGTGGAGCCAACTACGATCTGTGGATGTCAGAAACATAGGTTCAGCGAATTTGCACCCCATTGTCGATATCTTGCGCCAGATCCCAATGCTGCAAAGACTTAACTTATATCTAAACGAACGTCGTATCGATGTCTTTGAGACCCTGACGATGCCTTATTTACGGGATTTCCAACTGGTCATTGCCATGGAACGCAGAGAGTTTGACAAGGTTTTGCGCTGTTTTACATGCCCTTCCCTCGAAAAATTTACACTCTCGTCGAACACTACTTCCTGGACGTTCCAGACTATTGAGATTCTTAAGCAACAGTATAATATGCACAATCTTCAAGAAGTCGAATTTACCGACGGTTGTGCACTTCCAGTTTTCTCCATTTTACAAAATGCGCCTATGCTACGCTCGCTTTCTCTTCCACGCGATGCTATATTGGATGATACAGCCATTAATGGTATATCATATGGCTTTCTTGGACGACATCTCAGGAGGTTTGATATGGACGTTGTACACAACTTTGGAGAGGTACTCCGCATGGTAGAAAGACGCAGGAAAACGGCTAATGAGTTCATGAAAAAAAGTTGTAGCTGGAGAGAGGAAATCACTGTTTTAAAGGAAGTAGCGATTTGCCTTCCTCCTGGTAAGAGGAGGGAATTTCGAGAGAGGGTCGCCGCAATGAGGAAGGCGGGTATCACTATTAAAGACCGCTTGTAGCTGCCCTATGGTGGATCCATTGCTTACCGGAATCATTATTTAGAAACTCACTGTCACCTAACGAGTCGCCGCGTCAGTGTTTCTTCCTCCCGTTCCTGGGCCCGACTCCAAATTCGTATCACCGCCTTCCCACCTCCCTCGAACCTTCGCAAGATACGTTCCGAGACGTGATAACCGCGCCGGAGGAGCCACTCGTCGTCATTGCTGCCGTACCGCAAAATTTGGAGGGCAAAGTTCAAAAGAGGATTGGCGACCCCCTGACAAAGTATCTGAATACCCCTGCTACTTCTACTCGTCCCCCTCTTCTCTTAAACCTCCCGGCACGTGGTGCCTTCATCTCAAAGGGTTGATTGGCGGTGCTGATGCCGAATGGAATTGACAAAGCCTGGACTGGCTCGTCCCTCCTCTCCTATCCGAATCTGCGGCATGCGCGACCTAGACAAGTGGATCCACGACGAAATGTCCATGAACCGTTCCAAACCCTACCTTGACGCCCGGTGCCTGGTCAGTCCAACCAGAATCGGTCATTCACTCCACTCCTCGACTATTCGAAATCGAGAGGGAGCGAGGGGCTGCGAAAATATGGTATTGCCCTTCCGGATCCGATCAGATGTCGTACCCCTGCTGTTGGCTTTGGCTGCGACCACAGCTGCTCCGTCTCCGTGAGCTGCCGCGGCAACCGCTTCTGTCACGCAACAAACGCCGCCGCTCATACGGAGGGGTTTCATAGAGGGTTGGGGAGTGTCGTTGGGCCTTCTTCGAGGGTTCGTAGAGGTCTGGACTCTGTCATTCCATGATGAAATTGTTGAGGGCGCACTAGTTTTGTCCCTGGGTCCTACTAGTAAATGGTCCTGGTCTGTCTGTTGGTTGACTCATAACTACAACCGTTCGTATAGGGGAAAACAAATATAAGACACATTCTCAACAACGCACTCGCGATGATTCCGACGGAGCGAAGGACAACATCTGGGCCACCAGCAGTCGAACTCGACCTGGCGGTGCAGGCAATCAAGAAATTGATTGCCAGGTGTCAAGCAGATGGTGAAGAGGGAATGGAGTATGAAGAACCTTCGTTGCTCAGCTCCAAAGCCTTCTTGACGTGCTGATGAAAAATCTTGAAGGTTTGCCGGTATGTGTCAGTCGGACATGTGGGAAGCTGCAAGCTGAGATCGTCGTCGAACTTACTAACTTAGGCTGATGAACATCTAAAATTTTTGAACATCTCCGAGTCTGATGTACTGGAGTTGAAGTCCAATTGTATACAGCTTGCAGCAGAGACTGATTCTGTCAGAGAGGATGATTATTGGTCTGCCAATGGACTTTATCGCCATCTTTGTATGCTGAAAGGTCTTGTTCCACGTACGGTGATTCGTGAATATGCTCGATGTCCAAGTTGAATCTCCTTTCTAAAGGTTCATTGACCAGAACGAAGCTGCGGCACGCTTGTGGTTAAATGTGTTCTTTTTCCGTGTTGCCTCCTTGTTGCCTGGGAGTTCAAATTCAAAATTTGTTCTCAACGTTGAGCAAAATGATCTGCCTATTGCACGAGACCCTACTTTCTTCAGCTTTTTGTTTGGCTTTGTGGGCTTCACAGCAATAGTGAACTAGTGATTGCATCTTTTGCTCCCATTCTACATTATCCTTTACCATGCCGGTATAATGGCTACGCCGAGTTTGATATCCGAGTCATCCTTTACTGATTACCTGGTAGACTGTTACTGAGCTACAACAGGATGCCCGTGCAAAAATTAATTGGGATCAGGTTTTGAACATCGCTTCGTCTATCAGGGGCCAACCTTGTACCGTCTTCGAAGGCGACGAACTTTCTGGCGGTTGTAACATCATCAATCGCATCGTCTTTGCCGACGGCATACTCTGGGCTCTTCGTATTCCATACGACGAGATGCGCTCTCCTGTTGAGTGCACGGTCACCACGATGCGCTACGTGCAGCGTACCGTTCCGAGTATACCTGTTGCCACTGTACACGCTTGGTCGGATAGCGAGGACGGTGATGGCGTAGGGATGCCTTATATGTTGCTGGACTGGGTTGACGGCAAGACGTTGGAGTGGAATGTGAATGTTCCGCCGCCAGCTGCAAGGGAAAAGGTCCTTGGTCAGCTGGCACAGTACACTGTGGACTTACTAGCGCGCACTACTATGGATCCCAGCTCTCAGTCGGCACTGACGTGGATATTGAGGAGGATCGACTCCCGCCTTACGCGCATCTTAACCGGAGAGCTCCCTGGATTCGACCCCGTTGATTGCTTGATCTACCGTGCCATGGCCAAAGAAATCTATTTCGTCTCGCCCTTGGATGCCTTCCCCTTTCCACTGATGCACACCGACCTTGGGCGATTGAATATTCTTGTTGATGATAATTTCGACATCACTGGGTATAACATATTGCTTTCCTAGCCAATATCACGCAGCTGATTGTTTTTCAGGATCTTAGACTGGGATGACTGGGCTTGCCGTTTGCCTCTACAATGTGCCGCTATGTGCCCGGCAATGATCGCTGCTGACAATGATGCTCCATATGACGAACTTTTCCGCAAGGACCGTCTGGCGTTCACTGAGCATTTTGCGTCTGCCATTCACTCTTCCGGCGTACCTGATGACATCATGGTTCACTTGCCTTCCATAATGCTAGATGACGAGCTGCAGATTTTCCATTCGTCGATCGGAAGTAAAGGTGCGTATGCCCGTTGGGCGACAAAGTATGCTGTTCGGAGTGCTCGTTGGGTCAGAGCAGCTACTGATGCTCTAGATGAATTCGTTCTGGTTTTCCCCGACATGGCAAGCTCGTCAGGCGTCCGGTCTGTACGTGCTCGTTTATTGGAGATGCAAGACGATGGGTTGGAACCTTAAAATGTGGTCTTAGTTTGTGCGGGGTCTGGGAACTTGGAATATAGTATATATAGGCTCCTTTGCCTGAACCTCGCTATAAAGTCAGAATCTATGCTGCAGTCGCTGGCGCCCTGCACATGAGAGCTGCGGACATCCGACAAATGAACTTTTGGCCTCGGGAGTAGTTTGGTTGGAATTGGTTGCCCTAAATTATTTCATCTCGTCTAACCTCCTGCCTGGACGTGACTGTCGGGCCGAGCGTAACAATTTTGGTCTCATATATACAACCTCGAGTCGTTCGAGAATCGAAGGCAAGCTACCTTCATCGATGCAAAGTCCCAACTCATATGCGGTAGATGGACTTGATCAATGGCGAACGCATAAAACCACAAAATGTCTCGGAAATGGAAGAAGACCTCAATCATAATCGTCTCCCGAACGAAATCCTCAGTCACATATTCACTCTAGCTGCACAAGACCATGGACCCGTATATTTCCCTATCTCTAAAAAGAATCGCTCTCCCCAACTGGTCATATCCCATGTGTGTTCGCATTGGCGAAGGGTGGCTCTTTGTACACCCGAGCTATGGAGCAACACAGAACTTGCCTATACCGAAAAAAATGGCCTTGAACGCGTTATCGACCTTCATAAGCAATGGCTCCTGCGAGCCGGAAAGTTTCCTGTCACACTATCGATAGAATTCGAGCCCTCATTGGATGGTGATAAAGTCGCCAGCGCGTTGCAGAAGATTTCCTTGCCATTTCAAATCAAGAGTCTCTGTCTTAACTTGTTTTATGATCAGTTCGAGAAATTATCAAATTTACCAGAGACTACGCTGTCAGATCTTGCAGCGTTGGATCTTCGAATCACACTCCCTGACTGTGAGGCAGTTGTAAACATCACTCTACCTCACTTCATTACCCGACTCCAGTCTCTAACACTCGACAGCGAGGGGTTAGTCGCTGACGACTGGTTTCATAAACTCCGCACAAGTCTGCCGTGGGGCCAGCTACGATCTTTGGACATCGGAGGCATAGGTTCGCCGAATTTTCACTCCGTTGTCGATACTTTGCGCCAGATCCCAATGCTGCAAATACTCGACTTATATCTGGATATTGATGTCTTTGAGAACCTGACGATGCCCTGTTTATTGGATTTCTTACTAGCCATTGACATGGAAGATAATGAAGGCAGAGAGCTTGACAAGGTTTTGTGCTGTTTTACATGCCCTTCCCTCGAAAATTTTACTCTCTATGCAAATCATACTCCTTGGACGTTCAAGACGATCGAGATCCTCAAGCAACAGTACAATATGCACAATCTTCAAGAAGCCGAATTTAATGATGGTTGTGGACTTCCAGTTTCCTCCATTTTACAAAATGCGCCTATGCTACGCCGGCTTTCTCTTCCACCTGGTGTCGTATTGGATGCTACAGCCATCGATGGTATATCATATGGCATTCTTGGACGACATCTCAGGAGTTTTGAAATGGGCAGAGTTGTCCACAACCTTGAAGTGGAAAGACGCAAGGAAACAGCCGACGAGTTCATTAAAAACGGTTGTAGCTGGAGAGAGGAAATCACTGTTTTAAAGGAAGTAGCGATTCGCATTTCTCCCGGTGAGCAGAGGAAATATCGAGATAGGGTCGGTGAAATGAGGAAAGCAGGTATCACTATTACTTAAAAGACTATTTGATGAGAACATGACGTACACTATGCCCCAGGTGGGTAGTACAAATTAGATACATATCGACGACGTGGTTGCGAGCACGCCGCGCTGAAACGACGGTAACAGCGATACTACCTACAATATGTGTACGAAACAGCTTCACGCTCCTACGGCACCCAAAGGAGCCTCAGCGACTGGAGCAGCCGGCACTTCCGCATCAGCCACAGCGACTGGAGCAGCTGGCGACTCCGCATTGACATCAGTAGGTTTCGTCGTCTCTGGCTTCTTGCTCCCATTTCCACTTCCGTCCGTCTTAGCTCTTTTCCTCTTCTTGAGCATGGCAACGGACACAGCAATCTTAACTCCATCGACAATCTCTCTGCTCTGCTCAAGATACTCGGTATCGTCGAGCCGATGCTTCTTGTCGGATTTTGAGCCAGAGGGATCTGAACTGTCAATACCAAGTTTACGTTCAAGTGCCTCGAGCTTTGCTTTCTGAGCATCAGCTTTCGCAGCCAGCCGCTGCGGTTCTGATTCGAGGTACTCTGCAAGTCTTTGAAAATAAATCAGTCAAAAATTATCAGACTTGAAGAGAATTGCATACTTTTTCGCCTCTTTAAGCGTGCTAAGTCGTCTTCCACTCAGATCTCGACAAGAATCATTGTTGCTCGTTTTCTGACTGCTCATTCGACCACCAGCGGCACGCAGTTGACTTCCGAAACCACCTTTTCCGCCCAGGACGCGAGGTGTGAGTCGTAGGGTAACAAAATTAGGTGTCGAAATGCCATCATTGGGATGAAGCGAAGCTAATGTGGAATGTGATTGGAGTAAGTCACCAGTATGTGTTGAAAATACGGCTAGATTTGTAGGCAGAGAGGGATAGCGGGCACTCAGATGCGCATATAGCGAATGGATGGTGGAGTGGGAGGGGACAGAGAGTGTCAAGGAGGGGAAGGGCGAGAAGGCGTTGATGAGCACGGACGTTGACATGATTCCAGGTTGTTTGGCTCTATTTGGTATGTGTTTCGGCTAAACATTGCTTACGTAGTATAGCTCTTGCACTCTTACAATGACGAGCCTTCCACCTGCGTTACATTGGCCTTTGCAATTCTGCGCCTTTGTTACTACTGCGACGTACGTTGCGTCCATAATCACATCAAATGTCTCCCAGGTAGACCGTCTCTGGACATTTCTACCCACCATATACACCGCCTACTTTGCCCTTTTGCCACTATGGTCAAAGTCCCGGCAGGCTTTCCTTATCCCATACACCCCTTCTGAACTACCTCAAGACGCTATCAAGGACTATAGCCCGAGGGCTCTGTTAATGCTTGGCCTTGTAACCCTTTGGATGTGTAGGCTATCATATAATACATGGCGTCGTGGTCTCTTCGCTCTGTACGTCCTGCCGATCCTTTCTAACCATATCCTAATTCCGCGTCAGGAATGATGAAGACTATCGCTGGGCAGTTTTGCGTGCCAAAATACCTGCTTGGTTCTTCCAAATCGTCAACCTCACGTTCATCGCTATCATTCAGAACATCCTCCTGGTTCTCCTAGGTCTCCCCACCGCTATTGCATCCGTCTTACAGCCTCATGAACCCCTGTCCACCTCCGATTTTGCCCTTACCGCTCTGGCGCTTGCCTTACTCGCTATTGAATTTACTGCGGACAATCAGCAATTCGCATATCAGTCATATAAACACGCACTCCTTGCCAAAGAAAAAGGGGCGAAATCCGTGGAGTCATATGATGAGAAGAAACACTGGTTAGGTGCACGTCTCGCATGGACACCTGCAGATGCCCGGCGAGGCTTCATCACTCGCGGTCTGTGGGCCTATTCGCGCCACCCTAACTTCTTCTGTGAACAGACTTTCTGGGTATGTCGCATATCCTTTTGTTGACATCCAATTGATTGCTGTCCAGTGGACCATTAATTCATTCCCTCTGCTCGCTTTACCCCCTCCGAATGTTTCCCATATAGGTCCAACACAGCTCGCGCAAGCTTTCGTGAACCCGGATTTGTTAAAATCCATGGTGGCATCTTTGTTCCCAGACATTTTATACATTCTCCCAGCAGCCTCTTTGTCCCTCCTCTTTTTGAGCTCAACCCTCTTCTCAGAAAGCATCTCGAAGAGCAAATATCCGCAGGCATACGCCGCATATCAAAAGCGCGTTAGCATGTTTGACCCCTCTAAAGCTCTGTGGAATGCCCTCGTTCACAGGTTTTTCAGGAGTGAGTCAGAGAGAAAGAAAATTGACGACCTTGTTTGGGGCGATATACAGGATATCAAAAAATCACAATGAACGGCCTCTTTGTATTAGTATGAACTTTAGACAAACTCATAATGTATTTGTGCAGGATGGAAATACATTGGTTACATTATATGTCGCGATGTCTTGCGTTAAACTCTTGATCAACGGGAGAGAGATCATACTCATATCGGGACAAGATATCTGACACTAATTGGAACTGTCGATCGATCAGCTCTTTGTGGTGAGCGGATCGTGGTCGGACGCGCAGAGGGAACATCCCAATGTATGACGTGAGACTGCTGGCACGGCGAATGGCGTAGTCTCCCTCGCACCCTTCACACGACTTGCTTTCTCTCGCACGTACTCTCTGACTTTAGCTTGCACTCTCAGTGGCATCCACCGTTTTCTCCGTGTCAATTGTCAATTTGTCTCCCTCTCTCTCTCGCGTCCCCAACGCCGACACTCGCGCTCCAAGTCTCAAATCTCGCGTTTCATCCACAGCACCCACCTTTCGCACTCTCGGTTTCAGCCCCTGCCGTGTTCAGTCTGCCTGCCTCGTCCGCTGTGGCACGCCCACCACTGCGCCTTCCGCCACCGGGGAACGGAGCCGGGAGCCCTTGCTTCACAAGATATATCTATTGTTTTATCATAAAAGGTCAGCTCAGGAGGAGGAGGGATTTGTACTACTCATGATAAGGATTCTATGTGATCAAGGAGCCGTTTGATAACTCATATACGTCATTTAATCCTATGGTAGAACAAATCGCAGCCCTCTAGAATAGAATGACACCCGACGTGCTTTTCTATATCAAATGTGACAAGTTCCACAATGCCGTCTGCTTCTAATTCCCTTAGACCATTCACCCGACGCACTGCTTCAAGGAATATACTGGCATTTTCTGGATGGTGGATAGCCAATATAATCTTGATCAATTTGAGATTCGGGAACATGCTCCGAAATCTATATAGGCAATTTGGAGACTCGAAAAATCCCAACTTCGATAAGGATTTGTCTGGTGAAGTTTCGTACGGAGTGTGTTTGAACCAAAATTCTTCTAGGTCATTCGGCGAGGGCAGGGCGGACAGTATCTTCCACATAGCCGATACAAGTAGCGGTATCGGATCTTGCCTAGTTCTGACATAGGCAAATCTGGGAAATCCGATGTAAAGCATCCTAACGTTGGTGCATCGAGAGACTTGAGTCGGTTCCACATATTTTATTGCTTCATCTGAGGGTGACGTTTAGTTCTGATAGCATATATTTTAGTAAAACTAATCTTACCGAGCAGGAGAGGGATAAATGGCTCCTGGAAGGTGATCAAAAGCCGCTCAATGCTATGACCGACATGTTGTAAGAATCGCCAAGTCAGTGGATTGCAGGCTCCGTAAGTCGGAAGATCGGGGGCTCGTAGATGGAAGGTATGCACGGTAACATTGAGGTCTGGGTTAATCGAAGGATCCAATACATCTTTAAGAAATGCGAGTGAGTCGTTATCGAGCATCCTAAAGTGGAGAGGTCGGCGAAATATGGACAAATGATCCGAAAGGTCAGAGTATTTTACATCATCGTATCGGAGCCTCTGGAACGCAAGCGTTTTTATAGACGGTAGTCGACGGAACAGCATGACCATGTCTTGGGCCGTCGACATGCCCAAGGTGTCCAGCTGCAGGTCATGGATCTTCAGTTGGAAGATAACATCTAGAATGGAGCGAGGGATGACTTTCCATCCACCTATGGGCCAGAGCCGATGTACGAATATACACAGTGACTTGACGTTGGCGAGGTTCGATGCAATCCTTGTAGAGCCTATCTGGCAGCGATATTCGTGATGATGGGGGTGGAATAAGTCAGTGAGGCAGATTTCTTTAACAGCTAATGTGATGCTGGTCCATGGTGCATCAACAAGTTCCAAAAACTGCTCGAAATCCTCGTTCTTGGTGAACTCGAGATTGGAAAATAGAATATGCCTGGTTTTAATGAGCGCTCGTCTACAAACGAGGCCGAAAGAGAGTAATGCCGTTGTAGAGTGGAGCCTGTCGATTAATTCTTCAAGAATCTCAGGGGGAAACGCAGATACGCGCATTTGAGACTCGCTCGCTATCAATTGGTAACGCAGGTCACTGTCACGCGCCTAGGAAACACACCTGTTTAGCCCAATATTTAAGCCTTTTAATGCTGGACCACCTATGTTTCTCCAAATTGGACAATATGTAAAAAACATCAATATAAGATGAATGATCACGCATCATCATGTATGACGGTAATGGGCATCGCTCCTGACGTCAATATCACCAAATATCGCGCTCAAATCGTCCACGATGCGCTTCGTGTCTCTTACACGGCAGTGCCGCGGTTCCTCCCTCGCGAAATTTTTCGCCACCGCCGCTGCTCAGAACTCACCACAGACCATCATAGAAAAGGTCGTCCAAAGGTATGCTGTCGGTTTACCGGATGGCAAATTCGTCAAGGCAGGCGACTACATCATGATTCGTCCACAGCACGTCATGACACACGATAATACTGGTCCGGTTATCTCCAAGTAGGTACTTATAGAATCAGCAATTATGTTGACCGGCCTCTTATGATACTCCAGGTTCAAGTCTATTGGTGCCATGCGAATACACGACCCTTCCCAACTCGTCTTTACACTGGACCATGACGTACAGAACAGATCGGATAAAAACCTGGCCAAGTACGCGTCGATCGAGTCTTTCGCGAGGCAACACGGTGTGGACTTTTACCCTGCAGGCAGAGGCATCGGCCACCAGATTCTCGTCGAGGAAGGCTATGCGTTTCCGTATACCCTCACCGTCGCCAGTGACAGCCACAGTAACATGTACGGAGGTGTAGGGTGCATAGGCACCCCGATTGTCAGAACGGATGCTGCTGCCCTGTGGGCAACGGGGAAAACTTGGTGGCAGGTCCCTCGCATGGTCAGAGTGGAGTTTAAGGGAAAATTGGCGCCTGGAGTGACCGGAAAGGACGTCATCGTCGCTCTATGTGGTTCCTTCAATAGCGACGAGGTCCTCAATGCAGCCATAGAGTTTACCGGCGAAGGTGTTGCTTCATTGTCCATCGACGATCGGTTGACTATTTCCAACATGACTACCGAATGGGGCGCTCTGGTTGGTGTATTCCCAGTTGATGAAGCCACGCTGGAGTGGTACGAGAAGGCTCTCTCGAAACTAGAACAAAGAACATTCTCGTCCTTTTCTCCCTCGGCGATCCCCCCTCCTCCAGAGCATCCTCGCATAAACAGACAACGATTAGAAGCACTCCGCCAATCCATCGTCAAGTCGGACCCTGGCGCAGAGTACTCTGCATATCTGACTTTTGATTTGTCGACCCTCGTCCCCCATGTATCTGGTCCGAACAGCGTCAAGATTTCTACCCCGTTACCTGCTCTTGAAGAATCTCATATCGCAATACAAAAGGCATATCTTGTTAGTTGCACAAATTCTCGCGCTTCCGACATCGCCGCTGCAGCTGCCGTAATGAGGGGAAACAAGGTTGCACCTGGTGTCGAGTTCTATATTGCTGCTGCGAGCTCTAATGTCCAGCTCGAGGCCGAGCTCGCTGGCGACTGGGATATTTTGGTTAATGCTGGGGCCAAGCCTCTTCCAGCGGGCTGCGGACCCTGCATAGGCCTTGGGACAGGTTTACTCAAAGAGGGAGAAACGGGCATTAGTGCAACCAACAGGAATTACAAGGGACGCATGGGCGACCCCAAGGCAAAAGCCTATTTGGCAAGCCCTGCTGTCGTTGCTGCAAGTGCCATCAAGGGTTATATCTGCGGACCTACAGCTCTCGATAGAAATGCACTACCACGGACACAAATTCCCTCATTTTCAATCTTGAGCGCATCTGACTCCGCAATACTTCATTCCGAAGCGAAAGAGCCCATTCTCCCAAAATTCCCAACAAAATTCTCCGGCCCTCTTCTGTTTGTACCACAAGATAATCTAAGCACAGACGGTATCTACCCTGGTAAATATACCTATCAAGACGACATTACTCTTGAACGACAAGCCCAGGTGGTAATGGAAAATTATGATCCCGGGTTTGCAGAACTTGTAGTTTCCTATACGAAACGACTACCGTCTAATTCGGGCAGTCTCTCCCAATCTGGTGTAATATTGGTCGGTGGCTACAACCTTGGTACCGGTTCCTCTCGCGAACAGGCTGCCACCGCTATCAAAGCGGCTGGCATCCCCTTGGTTATCGCCGGCTCGTTTGGTGATATATTCAAACGCAATGCGATCAACAACGGTCTAATTTGCCTCGAATGCCCCGAATTGGTCCATGACCTGACAGAAGCATATGCCAAAGGCGGACAGCGAGGCGCGGGAGGAAAAGATGGCGAGTTGACGGTCGATCAGGGCCTTCATGTCTCTGTAGACATGAGCGATGGACGCGTCCTAGTGAAAAGCAATGCCGGTGTAGAAGAGAAACAATACAATATTAAACCTGTTGGGACAAGCGTCCAGGAGCTCTGGCTTTGCGGAGGACTGGAAGGTTACATTCTCAAGGAAATTAGATCTGCATGACACAAGTTATATTTCAAACAATGTATGGGTAGCTAAAAATATGCTTATGGATGTCCCAAAAATACGAAGCCCAGCTACGACCAAGTTAGATCCGAGTGGGTGGAAGTTAGAGATTTTTGTGTTCACCTGAAAAGGACAAGTTATATGGTCATTCATTTTCCCTTGTTAATTTATAATTGTGCGCCCAAGGCTCCAACTCGTCTTGTATTGACTGGACGGTTACACCGCAGTCTGCGAGGTGGCGAGCTACCGATTCCGTTGAAATAGGAAATGGTGCGGTGTATGACCTAAGATTCGTGACAAGCGACACGGGGATGCGATAACTATCGAGGATCGTTCGATACATGCCTCGTTGAGCAAGTAGATCCGTCAGTATAGTCAAGAATTCGAATCTGACAGTGGCAGGACCCGAACCAGCCGTAATGGGGCTGACATCGGGTGGTCTGAGTTGAGCGACGACCCTGCTGGCCTTGAGGTCTGGAAGGAAAGGTCGATTATCGACGTCGCGTCGGACCCCACGGGGCCACGAAGATTGGTGAGTACAAAGGTAATCATACCATACCTCGATAGGATCATCCCTTCGAGGATTTGTTTTGGTGCGAGGCTGAATGGATCCACCGAGTTCGTTCGGCGATTCAGGGTTTCGCCAGTGGATCAAGAGGTGCTGCTGTAGAGGCGTTTTATGCTCGCGTGGCGTGGCGTGTGCCTCGGCACATAGGGCTTTGATCTTGAGAAGCGCTCGCGTATTTCCAGGTTCGTGCGCGGCAGCCATGAGCGACTGCAGCTGGGAAATAGTTCTGGGACCTCTTTGGACTCGGCGACTCGTGCCATTGGGTGATATTGATCTGTGATCAGCCGGGATATCTTCGGCCACTTGGCGCTCAGCGTGGATCGTCGAATATTTCAAGGAATCAATCTCCATCTGGAGCCTTAGGCACTCGTCCTGATGATGTTGAAGTCTGTCTTTCGCTGACAAAAGTTCGTCGTTAAGGGCGTCCATATCCTTCTTTAATCGTATCGAGTCCCAATGCGCATGGTTTCGTTCAGCACGCATGCGTTCGCATTGCTCAGAGAGTATGGTCCATTCAAGTGGCTTGTGGTCTGAATTGGATATGTGAGTAGCGTACATCTGGCATGTCGCACATCGTTCAGCATGCACGAATCCGAGGTTTTCGCTGTAATACCACAGTTTCTTCGACATCTTGACGGTACTGTGACGGAGGAAGGACAGAGAGAATGGGTTTTTAAGGCGAAATAAACCATTTTTGCAAACTGCGGATTCGCAAAATCTCAGCGAAGATCGATGTTACTGATGGCACTTGTCAAAATAGTGTGGCTGTGTTGTTTGTTTGGTCATGCGCGTGTGGAGCAAATAACGCCGGCGTCAATTCGCACAACTGTGCTCAACTTGCACAGTGGGAGTCATACACACCTTTCTCTCGAACCTCCATGTAACATGGCCAACTTCACTCCTCTCAACAGGCCAAGCCACCACACAATCAACATCGACCCGAATCCCCGAGATTCTCTTTCTGATGGATTTAGTGTCCGTTGCATTTCATTTCTAGAACAGCGCGTTGTTCCTGACTAGTGTTTTATAGTATCCCACATTCCAACTTCTAAATAAGCAAGCACGCGTTCCGCTCTCTGAACCGCATAAAGTCAACCCCGTCTTCCCTTATCGCCTTTTTGCCATTGCCAATTCAAAAGGCTGGTTTGCTGCAGTTAGAACAGAGAGTCACGGCACTTGTACGTATGCCATTATTTTCGACGCGGATTCTCAACTAACTTTATCCTTAGCGATAGCTCTCTCAACTCTACAAGAACTTCGGGCTTCTCTCAAGCATGCAAATGAAAATGACGCGAATCTCTTTGTTCCCCGCCGCATTGTTAAATTACCGGCGGAAGACGTGAACATTATCGCTTTTGGCATGCATGATACTCGTCTTCTCGTGGGGTTTACGGAAGGACAACTTCTGGTATACGACACGGCGCACTTGTTCACAGCAGGCACGAATGATGTTGCACCGCTCAGCATGACCAAGGCTTCTTCTGCGCCATTTGTACAGATAGTACCCAATCCTGGAGCTGAACCGGATTTGGCACAACTTGTTGCAGTTATCAGAGGTGATGGCGTTGTTCAAGTATTAGATATAAACAAGTTGGAGCCACAGTGTGGATGGGCGGGTGAGGGTGAAGCTGTGCCTGTCGCAAGTATGTGCTAGGGGTAGCCTTGACGACAAGGAAGCTGACCTTCGTTTTAGTATCTTGGGCGCCAAAGGGAAAACATTTGGCTATCGGCTTGCGGTTGGGAGACATCGTCACTTATGCACTGTCCAACAATACTGTGCCTCACAAGCAGATCCCTCCAACTGCGGATGGCTATCTTGTCTCTCTCGATTGGGTCGGGCCAACTCTCGTCTTCAAGACAACCTATTCGTCGAAGATTCCCGAGTCCTCTGATGCCACATTACACGTTGTTCACGTCGATGTCAAAAGTTCCGCCGGCCATTATTTCAACCTCATGCACCCATTCCCTGCTGCTGACCGAAACAAAATGCATGCTCTGTTTTTGTCAGTACCCAAGTGGGACGAAGAGCCCGGTGCTCCGGTTGAGAGTGCGAAGGGCCTTGTTATCGTTGGCGAAATGTCGTCGGTAGACCTTGAAGTTCTGGCGTACATGGGCCCACAGTGGTATCAACAATCACAAGAAAACCCGTTGCAGCTTCCTCTTGATAAAAATATGAATGACACGATCCTAATATCGCTGGAGGCAGACTTGACAGACGCAGAAGCAAACGTTCCAATCATGTATGCATATCTAAATGATGGCACTCTACAAGGATGGAAGCTTGATCATCCCAAGTCTTACGTTGGAATGGTTAGAAACGAACTCTCGTCTGCCTTCAATGGGCCCGTAGTTGCACAAGAGTCACCTGCATTCACTGCTGCATTTTCTCCGCCGACCACTTTTGCACAAGTCGGAGGAACATCAACCTTTGGCCAGCCATCGTTCGTGCCACAGACACCTGCAGCTTCTCCATTCAGCCAACAGCCAGCATTTGGACAACCGTCACTTGGCACGCCTATGCAACCACCTCCTGCCCAGGCTACAGGTCAACCTGCCTTCGGTGGTTTTACCGCTAACACCGCTAACAACGCTTTTGGCCAACCTTCGTTTGGCTTCGGTCCGTCCCTGACTGTTCCATCGACTACACCTCAGCAATCTGAAGCAATAACGAGAGAGGCATCTATGTCCGATGAAACCACTTCACTAGGAGGCCTCTCTTTGGGTCATGATGAGACAGCTGCTCAATCAAAGACCTTAGGCGGTGGAGTTTTCGGTTCATTCTCTCCTCCACCAGCCTCAACTACATCTGCCTTCGGCGGTGTAATTAAACCAGCGACTGGCTTTGGTGCTTTTAGTAATTACCAAAGTACTACTCCTTCAACGACGACCAACGATGCGTCCAAATCACCGTTTTCTGCAGCTGGGTCTACATCGACTACGCCGACGCAGCCAGCATTTGGACAGACGGGTTTCGCAAAACCCGCGTTTGGCCAACCTGCTTTCGGTCAGCCATCCTTTGGTGGATCAAGCTTCTCGACGCCTACGACTCCCGGATCCGGTGGATTCGCCTCATTCGCCTCCACTGGTCCAAACGCATTTACCACACCCTCAAAACCTCCAACGGGACCAGCCAGTGGTGGGTTTGGAGGGTTCGCAGGAAAACCGACTACATTTGGAACGACACAAGCACCGGCGTTTGGACAGGGGGAAAAAGAGACGTTTAAACCAAATGTAACTAGCGGGTCCCCACCGTCGTCTCCTGAACCCATGGTAGAAGTCAAATCAGCCTTGCCAGTTGATGACGACATGTCTCCTCCTCCAGCGTCCCCAATCAAAAGGGACTCTACGCCTATTTCTACAACTCCTGCCCAACCCCCTCCTGCCAGAGCATTTAGCAATTTAACGACCCCGGTTAGGCCAGCTGCCGGTTTCGGAGCTTTTGGTGGAATCTCTGAAACATCACCCTTTTTCCAAAAGGGCGAGACTTCGACAACACCCACAGCTGTATTTGGGAAATTAGCATCAACTACACCAACAAACCCACCTCCTAGTGAATTGGCGCCGAAATTTGGTGCTACCTCCTTGCCGGGCGCCGTTAAGTCTGCCTTCGCTCCTGTCAGTTCAACTACAGCGCCAGCGAAAGCCCCAACAAGTGGTGCTTTCAGCGCATTCAGTGGTACTTCTGGTGGATTTGCTTCATTCGCTGGAAGTGGAAAGTCGTTCAACGAATTGCTCAAGGAGAAAGACGCGGGTTCAGATGTTGATAAGAGCAAAGGTCAAGGTAATCAACTTTTAGCTGCAACTTAGGAGACTGCATTAATTAAAACGCTACCTATAGGCAACGCTGTATCCGAGAAGCCCGTACCGGAGCCGTCGTCCGAGTCAGCCACCCTAGAAACTCCTAGGAAGGATGAACAGCCGTCAGTCACAGAGCCAAGAACGCCGTTGTTCACACCTTCTTCCAAGGCAGCTAGCACTACTCCCACAGTAGAACCTCGTCCGAAAATGGCTGAGAAGGCTCACGAAACGGAAGAAAGTCAGCTTGAACATAAGAGAAAACCAGTCTCAGCGGAGGAGTCTTTCGTCGAAGTTACACTAGAAGAGGGCGAGATTGACGAGGAAGGAAGGCCGAAAGAAACCAAAGAGGACGCAGAGAACGAGGGTTACCTCTCGGGTAGCTTGGGGCCTTCCGATTCAGAAGGTTCGATAGATGGAACTGACGAGGAGGAGGAGGAAGAGGAGGAAGAGGAGGCACTGACCAATGAAGTCACGGAAACACCGTCGCGAGCTACGTCAATAGATCCAACAGCATTTCCGTTACCGATATCACGATCTCCAAGTGCGACACCGGAAGTTCCTTGCATCGTTGTTACCGAATCGACAGAGAAGCCTTTACCTGTACGGGAGACCAGCACCACACCGTCCGGGACACCTGTGAAACCCGAAACAACCGCATTCTCCAAGGCGGCGCCTTCAACCACTCCCACAGGGCAGCCGTTCAGTATTGGGTTCAGTAGACCGAGTACCCGGCCTGTGCGGAGTTCTCCACTGGCAGGCACACCTGTTACTGGTCAAGAACAAGTCGAGGGTGCCGAGAAAGACGACAAAGGACCGAAAACCGAGGTTACCGAACCCAAAAGAACGTTGTCGCCAAAGCCTCCTACAGAATTCCATGAGAAGGCAGTATCGGACGGAGACGTGAAAGCCCCAACACCTCAAACCCCTCCTTCAACATTTTCACCGACGCTCGGGCCTGCGGCGCCTGGACCGGGTGGACCTCCCAAGTTGTCTTCTACGCCTGCCACACCTCCGTTTACTCTCAATAAAGCGGAACCTCAGAAGAAGCCAACAAGCATATTCGGTGACGTTTTCGGACGTCAGACAGGACCCCCACCTACTTCAGAAACACAGGCAACTCCGCCAAAATCGTCTTTTGGATTCAAAGCAGAGGATGGACTCCCTACTTCAACACCGTTTCTTGGAGCACCTCCTCCACGACCAATGTCGAGTCCTTTAACCCTTGCGCCCTCTACTCCTACCCCTTTTGAATTGAATCGCCCAGCATCTGTACCGCCTCACGACTTCTTCGCAAAAGCTCCGGCCAGTGCGGCCACCAGTGGCAGCCTATTTAGCGTTAAGGGGCCTACGGGTCCACCTAACGTTTTTGGGAAACAGTTCATGCCTGCCCAGACGAAAACTCCACCTCCTGAAGCTCCATTGGAAGAGGGGATCCAAAAGGAGTGTGCGCTACTATATAATACAATGAATCAAGAGCTTGAAGAGGTAAGCATGATGATTATGAAGTTTAGTGCGACATCTGACGGACGTGCACTAGCTGAGGTTGTTGGCACAAGAAGCTAATAGGAAGAGACAAGAGTTGGCGAAAACGAGAGGCGGCTCAGATCGCAAAGCTGACCTAGGAAATCCTTTGAAGTGGGGTCTAGTTGACACCAAGCATTTTGGAGAGGTCCTAAAACAATATGGTCATGATCTCTCAGAACTCAAGGAGTTGAGAACTGACCTTAAACGAAAAGTGCGGCAAGCTGAAAGCAAGATGCTGAAAGGTAAGCGGAAGTGTCGTAGGCGTTGTTGTTAACAGTCTTTTGATATTCTTTTGCAGCTGGAACTAGGAAGGAAGAGATTGCACGTTTCACAAAAGCACAGAATGACAAAGAGTTTGTAAAGATGCTGAAAAGTAGGACACTCGGCCCGGAACATTTGGAGAATCAGACCCAGCTAAGGAGAGGCATTCGGGTAGGCTTTTTGGCTTCCCTGTCTGATATAATAGATTCTGAACTATTGACAGGCACTGCGTGATCGCATCCAAAAACTGGAGGCGCATTTACAGGCCTCAAAGAAGAAGCTTGCAGAGGCGAACTCGGGGAAACCTAGCTTACGGTACGTATATGACCAATTCATTCCTATATATTGGGGTCCAACCTTAGTTTCAAGGGCACCTACTCTCGACACGATTAATAGGACCTATCGCAATATCGATCTTACTATTCAGTATCACGCGGACGAGATAACCCATCTTTCTTACCGGATGACTAAACTCAACGTATCTACAACGGTGAAGGCTCAGCCATCATCCCAGAAAGATCACCAACTGCCTCACAACGATTCTCGTCGCCCATTTAGTGTCACGCCTCATATTGCTGTAACCACAGCAGCCGCCTTGAATGCGGAGAGGTCTGCGCAGAAGTTGAAGAAGGCATTGTTGGCTGCGCGTAAAGCACCACTGCTAAATGACAAGGCAGCACAGGTACCCCCGGCGCGCATCACATTCAAGACTCCACAAAAAATTACACCTCCTGACCGTCCTGAATCTACCTTCAAACCCATCGCAGGCCCATTGTTGGCCCCGCAGACACCCGCACTAGAGTGGTCATTCCCAGAAGATAACTTCAACCCATCCCCGTCGCCACCCACGAGACGAGGGGCCGGACGAACGAAAAAGCACGCCTCGAATGCGCCACTGAAGAAGAGTGTTGGATCTGTCCAAGCGCCGCAGCCATCATTTGATTGGGGACCTTTACCGGGGTTCAGTCAGCCTGCTTTGGCATCCGTTGGGCCACCAGTTAGTTTGGCACCAAAAATCCCACCAGGCTTCGTACCCCTTACACAATCCAAGAGATAATTGATTGTTATACAGTAGGTAGATAGGGTATTTGTAACATCTGCGCCGCTTTACTGCGTCTCCGTCGATTCCTGCTCCGGGATTACTCGTTGGGACTGAGTTTCGCTACTAGCTTCGTCTTGAATGTCATTTGCTTCGAATGGGTTGTAGATAATGGATTCTAGATGAGCCAGCGCAGCCTGATGGACATATCCAAGAGAAAAAGGTCTAGTATGGGGCAAATCTGCTATTATTGACAAAATCACTGCGTACCCTCCCGACTTCACTAAGCTCTTCCTCTTCATCGCCATCGAAGACATCAAAGTTGCCCTCGGAAGCGACAAATGCCTCATCTTCATCGTCGGGCTCTTCAGGATCCGGATGCAATGAAGCGCATTGCGATAATGCCTCAAAGATAGCCTCCACTACGCCAAAAATGAATCGGCCGACCACTAAATTGAGCGATACTTACATGCTTGAGGATTTTGCGGGACTATACTCAATTCACGCATAGGAGTGTCGACTTCACCCCCTTGCTCTTCTTCTTGCTCATCCACTTCGTTTTCTGTTCCATTCAGATCTGTGTGAGAAAGTTGTTGGATCGCTGCGTCCGTCGCTTCGTCCAGCTGACAATATATAGACGGTCGCCCGTCCTGGCGGGAAATCGCGTGTAGCGTTATGGAAGGATATTCGATTTGGAAGCCGCGACCAGTGTTAGACATGAATAAGAGAACACTATTCAAAATTTGATAAGATGCCCATAAGAATTTACACGAGACTCACCTTGAAATAACATAGAGCGTTCCATGCGCAGCGTCCTCTGCCGAAAAACCCTCAACAGGGGGATCTAGTGTGATAGAAACATTTTTCTCCAAATGAGAAAGAATGGGAGGCAGATCGGCGAATGAGGAAGGTGTAGAGGCGCTGAGGGAATCGTTCTCCTCTTTTGTCACGTAGCTTGGAACAGCAGCGATCAACGATACAGTGGGCATCCCGTTATCGAGTTTTTTTTGTTGCTGGAGTAGATGATATCAGAATCTAAAATTATCGCATGTGGCTGTGTAAACTTGTAAACTTTCGAGAAAAAAAAAAAAAGATCCGCTAGCAACGCTTTGCATCCATCTGGCTTCACGATGTACTGTCCTTCGGTATCAAATATCAAAATACTACCCTTGTTTGCCAAGTCTAAATGCCTTAGACCGAGTCGTGGGACTGGGATTTCGGACGAACAAGATTCAAAAGCACCAGGTAATCACCCGAACATGCCTTCGAACGAGGACGGGTCCGAGTCATTGTCTCAGGCGGGACCTTCGATGAAACATAAAATAAACTGGTTACCGTGATTAAAGGTATCCTACCATGGTTCACTGTTATTCATATGCGATGATATCACTATAAGACCTAGGCCTCTTTAACAGAAATCAGTTGAGTATGTCAAAGCCTTAATTCGAAGTGCCACTCGAATCGTACCACGATGACAACGCACGGCGTATGGCGGTCCCTGGGGTAGGACATATATTGGGTTTCATAGGCAACTAGACATTGTCAGGTGAGTTCCAGCTGCTTAGACGTTGACAATTACTGATTCGAATTACCAGCTACGCTAAGATCCATAGGATGAAGGACTTGTAGCACAAAACAGTGTTTATTCATTCTGATTTGCTTGTCAAAGCATTCAAGTTGAATTTCCAGCCACACCCTCTAAATTGCCGTGGATACTGTATTATGGATCATACTGCATATGGCATATGCGAATCAAGTACATGAAGACCTGGTTCACTGAGCATCATGATCGTGGGACTGGGAACTTGAGTCAGCATGTGGGACATACTTAAAGGATAACGAGTCATTGTTAGATCGCTGTACAATGGCAAACGAAGGACCTGGTAAGATGCCTGGTCGTCGAGCGCACTGCGGTTAAGATCTAAACGGATTTCAGGTAACCCAAACCCCTGGCGGCGAGAGAGCGCTGGACAAAGCTTTGTTGCGCCCAAAGCGAAGCTACTGAAGTTACGGTTGGTAGCTGTCGGTCGCAATGGAATGGATAGGTATGCCGTAGTCCCATTTCCGCCAACATACGGAGTAAGTGACATCGATTTTTTTCCCGAAAATAACTAGAATACATAATTCAGGCGGCCAAGACATCAGCTGTCGAGGCGTTCAAGCAGTACATGGTTAATCCAACCCCCGATGACATTCTACTCCGCTGTTCTGCACGGAACAGGGAAGGAGGGTGTATATGGGCGGACATGGTACCGCTAGACTGGGATACTGTAATGCAGGAATTTAACGGGGAAGTCGGCGTATTCTGGAAGAAGGCTTTTGTTCGAGGAAAGGTTTACATCTCATACGGTCACGTTACTAACGGATATGAGACGATCTGGACCTGCGTGTCAATGGGGCAACCCACTATTGATCGTCCGGAATCGTACGAGGTGAGGCGCTTGACCTACGCTTTTTCTCGAACTCGAATGCGAACCGGAATCTAGAAAGCGATTGAATATATTACAAACTTCAAGGCCAGTCATCATTTATCTGACCAAGTTCAAGGTGAGCAAGCAGTCGTTTCTTCATGCACTTATGGTAAGCTCATATCTTTCGCCAGGCGTGAACCTGCGCGAAAAAAATGTCACTTTTTACACATTCACGTCCACCTTTCAGAATCATCCCGGCTCATGGGAGATGTTTCCGCCCGCGACGCAGACCGATGATTATCTGTGGCGTCAGTTTGTCCCCGAGCCTGCTCATGTTCTAGGCTTTAAAATAGATTAAGAATATGAATGACATGTCTATCTGCAGCTCAATTGCAATGCATTACGTTTCCACGTGTGTGAGACACGATGGGCTTTCCGGCACTGTTCAGCTTGAAGACTTCTCTGCAACACAATGTCGTGATGGCAATTACTTGTTGGTGCATGTCAGTGGTCGATCAATTTGATCGATGCCAGAGGTTGATCGATGGGATAACGTGCGCCCCTGTCTGGTTGTTCCAGACTTTGCATCTAGGCATATAAATGGAGGCTTGGCGTGAGTGCAGATAAATGTATATTTGTTATTGAAACAAGGTTCTGCCGACGCCCTGACCATTTCCAGGGCATGCACCTCCATACTACGGTACCAGATGCCAGTTAAGGAAGATATTTGATTTCATATCTAGTCAATGATCGCGATCATTGATACTGAACGTTCATCAACCTCCCTCAGCAATGACATTCAAGTTGAACAACTGTATCGACTGCTCAGGAGCTCATTGACGATTCTCAATGCGTCGAAAATGATTGATATTTATTACAAAAAAGGGTACAACAAAATTTGGATTCATCGCCTGTGGCGTAATTACTTTTGCATAAAAAGTGGCGTAAAGAGGGTGTAGTCTACACGTAGGTAAGAGTGGTTAGTTGAGAAACGCAATATACACATAATCTGAAAAGATTTGAGGTCTAAATATGGCGGGACCAGATTATCAGGCCTGGCTCTTCTCGGGAACTGCAAAATACATTTCCTCTGGAGTTGCCCTGGGGCTAATGCGCAATTTGTGCGCCAAGGATCCAACCAGCAAGAAGATGCAAAGAACCCCTGTTGGAACATTGGGTAATTGCCTTGAATTAAAGAGAGGCAAAACTAACATTGTATCCACGCAATCGCTTCAATGGCTATTACCTTCTTACACAGACCAGCAAACGGTTGAAAAGCTGGGGGGTAGTGTGTAAATCCATGGGCTGTGCAGTGTGTTCCACGGTATGGTGTCCCAGTCCGTATGAGGCCCGCGCCAACGCCCCAAAATACAGCCTGGATAAGTGCACATATTGAAGCGGCTGTATGAAGTCAGACCACTATCCGAAGTGACGGATATAGAACTCACTTGCAACGCCGATCCAGAAATGCATCAAAGTGAACAGTAACGTGAATATCGATGCGAAGAGTAGAAGACCGATAACATTCTTAAACTGTTTGGTCGGGTAGTTTGTATCCGAGTTTCCGTGCTCGTGCAAAATCTGCGAGACGAGGCCGAGTTCCGAACATGCTGTGATACAATTAAGATAAGAACATAAATGTAGAATCATCGGAGCATACTGAATGCAAAGAGTAGGAAGAATAAGATCCCATAGGCAAGGGCTCGGCGCGAGAACCTCATTCTCTGCCAAAAAGGTGTCTCAACTACGTCGGGTGGTCAGCAAGTGCTCAGTAATGTTGTAAGTGAAGGTACCTGGGGGTTCATATACCATTCTGACGACAGGACCGGGGAGGAATGCTCTGGGCAGTGAAGGAGTTCTTATACAATCGCGTCGTGGAAAAGCCGGAACGATCACATTCATTCAGTCGACGGCTAAGCCCGGCTCAGCGCTCATTCATCCTACTGGGATCACTAAGTACCGAATCGGACGTGACTAGCCGATGTCTTGCGTCGTCCCGTATTGAGTTTGTCCAATGTTCGCCGCGGAGCACCACATGTCTATGGGTGATCATTTCTCATCTCGTCAAGCCTGAACCGATGGCAGGCAGGGTGACGAGTGGTCGTGCATCGTGCGCGACTATTGCCGATATCTTGACATTGTGAGAAATTGAGTGAGGTCGAGAGCTGTATATATATTTGACCATGTGAACATGTCGAAGAAGTGGCATTCGCAACCATCTCTACTTGTATCCCGGTAACGAGAATTTCTTGCTATTCTGTTCGATTGGCGTTTGCTGGTCAAGGCGCTGTGTTTGTGGTGACCGCGGACGGACCGTGCGGACCGTAGCAACGATTTACAGTTTACCACGCGCCGCGCGCACGTAATCGTAAGCTCGTCATTGCAACTCAAGTGCCAGATATCTCCAGAAACGCTCCGGCTGAATGCAAAGGCGTGCCTTATTACGGCTGCTGCAAGCCAGCACAATAAAACTGTTACAGCAATTGTCATCTATTTTTACACGTTGAGTAAGTAACGCAAGCAACAACTGCCAACCTCCACCGCTCCTACCATTAAAAACGTACCACATACCTTGTGCGAGGAATTTTGCCAAGTTTTGACCCGGTGTTGAACTGAAAGGAGAAGATCTGGTTATGTGGGTTCTTGGGAATCTGGTGACATTTGATCATTGAATATTGAAATCCGGGATCCCACGGAGACCATTTCGGGACAGCATGGCGCGCCCATTGCCCAATGACCTGGCTACTGCATAATAGTATTTCTTTTTCATCTTGGAGATTAGTCATTTGACAAGTTGCTTCCAGAAATGCACCGAGATGACTCCATTAGAGGCGAATGCGGAAAGTCCGGCTAGTAAAAACCCATGACTCTTGCGCGTCACACGCTTTAGCAGTGGCACAGACGACGAGGTAAAACAGAAGTTCCTTTATTCCTCCCCGAAGCGCTAAATAAGCGCCTAAACGTCTGGTCCGTCACCCTTGGTGGTGTGATATCTGGGGTATTTCAAATCTGATTCGCATCGAAAGGGAATTCTAAACGGGACCTATACAGGCCTCATGTACGGAAGCCGAGAAGGACATGGTCTACAGATCCATCATGATTACCATTTTCGGCACAGTGTTAGGGGGTCTTGGAACTGCGTGACAGAAATGAGCAATAATATTTGTTTCGGCTTGTCGGCTTGCCGAGCCGAGTTCCGCAACTTCTGGACAACAATTACATAATTAGATATTTCAACCTAGTATACATAATACATTGTACTCATCAGCGATTTTCCCTTTGGACCCTTTCGTCACTTTTGAAAGGGACAAAAGGGCCAAAGGGGTAATTTACTCGAAGGGAAGGTCTTTTTTACTTTTAAAAGTTATTTTTGCACTTTCACAACTTTTCAAAGTGGTCAAAGGGTTTAAAGTATGATAACAATGTCTATTCTCAACTACGATTCTACGAATGGACATTACAGGCCAGATGTATCATATATGGGGATGTAAGAAGCGGAATGACACCGGATGCACTCAACATTGTACGGGATCCATGTCAATGAGGTCCAGAAACGAGGATGTGAGAAGTGGGATGGTGCGGGATGCGCTCAGTGTCGTGCAGATTCCACGGGGTGTATACCTCCTCGATCTGAAAGAGGGCCGAAGAGCGCCAGACCCAAGCATACGAGTGGTTACGCAAATGGCATGGCTGGGCAATCATCCTGAGTGCAGCAGGAGGTGAAATCCTTCTCACCGTGTCACGTAATGAACGAAGTCGCACGAGACACGCACGAAAGCGATATGAGAATATAAGCGTGGTCGCTTGTGGCAGTTGGCATGGAAACTTCGAGAGAGATGGTGAGCTTGGTGGTGTACAGGTTAGGCATAATGCAGGAGAGTGTAAGCACGACAGCAAACAGAGTAGGTATTAGACGTACCATGCAGCGGTTGGGCAAGTATGGTGGGAGGTGAAGGCATCTGACCCACCGAAAAACTCATACACTCACCTTCGCTGCTACTTTGAGGGTGCTACAGCTAACAGTGGGGAAGGGCAAGCTACTAATAAATGGCCATTAGCATATGTGCATATAGTCGCCAAATACATTGTCGTCGGCAGTAACAATCTTCCGTAACACGCGAAGACACCACTAAGCAAGCATGAAGCCGTCAGTCAACAATCCAATGAAATCGACAATGGACGATTGCAACTCAACTGAAAAAGACCGGGTATACTGATCCGAACCAACTGAGTCACGGCTCGGAGGGAGGGGCGGCTAACAGACTAATGCGGCCTGGTATAACCAAGGCGGCACTTAGACAGCGCACCTGGCGAGTACGACACAGTAGGTAAGGGACAGCACTGTGGCGAGGTAGCAATGCCGCAGCGGGGACTTGGGGATAAGCAGTGGCACCGGAAATCAGGTGAACGGCACCATGAGGAACTGCGGCATGGGTTGATTGGGTTGATCTAGTTCAAGAAAAATCATGTACAAACAATGTGATGTGACCAGGCACTGGACCCCATCATCGAAACAGGAACTAATGTAGACCATGTCCTTCTCGGCTTCCGTACTCATGACTCTAGCCCAACTTTCAGAATATCCACGTCCCTGATATATTGTGAAAAAAGGATAACTCTTGGAACGGTTAGACATATGCTTGGCATAAGTGACGTACGTCATACATCCGCAACAGGTCACTTGCAATTGCTCCTCCGCAAAGCAAGGACACGCACTTTGTGAGTGTCCGACTATCCAAGTGTCGGCGCCGTAGTTTCCCGAGTATTTGGAACTGCACCGCACACAGGAAATCCTTGATAGGACCGGTACCTATATGATATGTACCCCAAAGTTAACCGCCTTACCTTCCTCGCGTGATGCGTATCAAAGACCCCTGCGTCTCATTCTAGGAACCCGCGTCGAAATTAATTTGAACCAACTTTACTTTCGGAATGGCCGTTCGGCGTTCACGATAGCCAACTGTCACTGCTTGCCATCACGATGATGGGTGGCGGTGTACCCCCCCACAAACGTGTTCTTCCAGATCGTTTGGACAGCATATATCATTTCACAGCTTGAAGGATGGAATGATGCAACCCTTTCCGATCCTTCATACGTGGTGAAATGCGATGTACATATGTCGTCTTTGATCATTGTTGATTTGACAGATGTCGGTAGCATCCGATTCTTTGAACCAGAAATAGAACGCACATGCGAAGGTATCCGCTTGGGGATAACGATTTGTGCTTGTAGCTTCTATAGTATCAACTCGCTTAGTACTTAGATTGCTCGCTCACCTATATAGACGTCCTCTTTGGACAAAGGCGCCTGTTGCATATATGAACAAGACGCGAAACATTGAACGAACTTACCTTTTCTCAGAGGCGTACGCGTGATTGCTACCGAGGTGGCAGTGGTCGTCCTTTAGCGGCTCTGAAGATGTCGATCGTCAACAATGACCACGGCAGTAGGCAGCACTGCATCTTGGTTTGTATTGTGACACACACGTTTGGCTTTTGCTAAGTAGCAGATATATCGATACTCTCCACTTTCAGTTAGTCATTAAGCCCCTAGGCGACGAGCGATACGATCATCATGGATCCAGCATTAGCATGTAGGACGGTGGCGATGATGACGAGGCACGCGTACGCCGCAGATCACTGCAACGGGTTTAGATCTGCAGGTATTTCAGCTGCTAACGGGCCGTTTCAATCAATCAGCAAGACTGCGGATGTATCCTCGTGAACAGGAAACCCTACCTTTCGAACGTGCGGGCTAGTGGTCGCATCTTGCCATAATATAGCAGAATGCTTACAGTTCTGACGCAAGTTAGGCACGATCCGATCGCGAATGGTTGTGGCGGGTGTTACTCCACTTCCTCTATATCTGTGATGCGGATACGACTTGGAGTGTGTCAAGATGTTTATAGTGTACGTACTCGATAGCCTCCAGCATGTTCTGGAGCATGTACATTCCATGAGGAACCTGCCAATTATTAGGTACAAGTACCATATGAAGAACGGGTATTATGCGGGGTGTTGTGATGTAGTATATAGAAAGTAATCAATTGAACTTTAAGCCAACGAGCGACGCTTTTGTAATCGAACTGGATGCATGTGTTTGTAACCTAGAATACAGGTAAAATGAGGTGGATATATCGAATTGATCATGACAATAAATTCCAAAAGAGTGAGTGCGGTGGAGAGCTGAATATTGCAAAAAAATGAGAGGAATGCGTAAAATTAAAGGAAAGCTAATTCGGCCACTCGCCGAGCTTCCTCGTCTTCAATGGCGCTTGTTTGCAAAAGTAAGCTCGCTTGGTTGTGCAGGGTCGGAGAAACAGCTTGTCTTGGCGTGATAGTCATCGCATCTTCCAAACTGCGCCTCCCACCTGTCCAAGGCAACGGAAACGTTGGTGAAGGGGGTAGGGGTAACCGTGACGCGTCAAGCGCGTAGCCTTGTTTCGATCCATCGTTGGGTTTTGTCCGCGACAACGTATTGGCAACGGATCGACGCATATTGGTCAGGGACGCAGAAACTCTCGGCCGCTTTGGCGGATCCTGTCCAAATATAGCCCGCTTTCGACGAGCTTTAATTTTCTGATAGTCATCGGGTAGATCCTGCAGTGCCTCGACATCTGAATCTTCAGGAATAGTATTCGGAATGGCTAGTTCAGGCAAAGGCCCTTCCTTGATGGGGCCTTCCACTATCATTGGAATGCTCCTCCCACCAATCGTTTTCATAGAATCAGTCGTGAATAGCGAAGATATTGTGGTCGAACGGGACGACGTATCCAGAGAGGGGGTGGCGAGCGAAAAAGATGAGTTTGATACAGAAATGTTTCTCTGGAGACCTCGGGCATTCCTTGGTTCTGGTTCCTCCGCCACGGGAGAAAGAGAAATAGTAGGGGAAGTTAGTCCCGTGGGAATTGAAAGTACCAGTTCAAGATTCGTTTCATCTAGTAACCCGTGCTTCGCGGTGGATTCAGGCGGCGACGGTGGGAGAGCGTCTAAAGCTGGCGAGTACAGATTAATAGTACTCGATGAAACAGGTTTGAGGTGAGGCTTTGGAGAAGCTGGGGGGGTGGGTACTGGCGATAGCGGAAGAGGGAGTAGCGACGGCGAGAGCTGCCCGAGCTCATGGCTGCACTCTGTCGGATTCTGCGATCTACCTGCGCCATCCAATACAATAATTGGGGGAGGCTTTGGTGAAAAGCCCAATTTGTCTTGCCTCTCAAATGAGGGCGAAATTATTTCCTGGGATGAAGAGTCCTGCTGAGACGGTCTGCTAGGTAGCTCAGATTCCTGGACGTTCATGCCATCGTGTACCTCATTGAACGTGACTAGGGCCGACCCGCCAAACTTGAAAGACTTGAACCGTTCTTCGTCGTCTTCCCCTGAACGGTGCTTGGCTTCCCATTTCCTTTTGATCAGGTCTGCCGGAGTTACAGTCTCTATGCCAGTTGGACTATTGATTGTTACGACTGTTTCCTCGGCGGGGTACGTGACAGGTAAATGCTTGTCCTTTTCCCTTTCCAGACGGCTCAAATCTTTGTTCTGCGTCAGTGGAGGAAGCAAGCCACGCTCGCGCAGAGCAGCATCACGCCTTTCCTTGGCAGAATGGGTGTCTAGGGGGCTAGGAGCACGGATGCCAAGGAACGGCCCCGGAGAGGTCGGGGAAGATGGCGATGGCAAGTGAGGAATATTGAGCCGGATCTTGGGTTTCAAGAAATTTAGGATAGTTCGCGATTTCGATCTGAAGAAAGTCATTAACCAAATTAAAAATGGTTTGGATGGAGAAGAGGACTAACTGAGGTGACGGTTGAGGTGGCGGCGGTGGCGCATTGTCGAATGCAGAACGGGGAGCGCTGAGGTCGGAAGGATCAACGGGGGAAGGGGGAGGGGAAGGGAGGGAGTGGTGGGGGAGAAGAATGAACATGACTAACCTTGAATTTTGAGAAGCAAATCGATTTTTTCTAGTTTCTCGAGGTGAATGTGAATTCAGGGTCGTACTTAGTCGTCTTCCAGATCCGATGCGCGTGATAGCCGAGATCCACGCGAGACTCCACCGCCGAGCGGGGAGAGTTTGTTGGTGGTGGGACATAAGTAAAAGAGGGGGGAGGCTGGCTGGTATAAGTATACTGTTGGACGCGGACTACATACTGTTCCGCAGGAGGCTCATGCTGATCTACATACACTGCTTAATTCATTCAGATCCGGGCTCCATAAGGTCATTTCCTCCGCTCTAGCACCGCATGTCGTACAAACAACCAAAAGTCTCCCCTCCACGTACTGGCCCCTCAGAGTTTGAACTTCTCAAAGCTTCCCACAAGTATGTTCTCTCCTATCCTTTTCCTCTTCTTATACTAACATCTGTTCAGATTCTTGCGTGACGAACAACAACTCGACAGCTCCACAAAGTCATGGAACGAACAGTTAGCTGAGAAATACTATGCAAATTTATACAAGGAATTCGCTGTCTGTGATCTAAAGCATTACAAGTCTGGGAATGTATGTCGATTAAAATATATTACTCCACAGGTCATTCTCACCTTATAGTTTGCCCTTCGTTGGAGGACGGAGGACGAAGTGCTGTCCGGCGCAGGCGAGACGACGTGCGCAAATACTCGCTGCGAGCACCATCGAGGGGGATCCAAAGTTCCTCTGACTACCCTTGAGCTGCCCTTTGCTTACGTGGAGCACGGAGAGGAAAAGTCGGCCCTGGTCAAGGTCATACTCTGCGATCGATGTGTGCGTAAGCTCATGTGGAAGAAGAACAAATATAGTCAAAGAGCGTTAAAATCGGAGAAAGACCTTGAAGGGTCTGTGAGCGCTGAAGGGAGTAATCACGACAGAAAAAGGAAGTCATTGGATGACGGAGATGACGCCGGGAAAGGAAAAAGAAAAGGAAAATCGAAAGCAGAGCTCCACCAACCATCGGAGGATCATGCACATGGCCAGCGCAACCAGCGCAAACGGCATCGTTTTGAAGACAACCGTCGTGGCAGTTTACCATAACAATGTACTTACGGCTCAATATCAATGTTCACACTGACAGCGCATACGATAGAAGCATATGAAAATTAATTATGTGTTGCCTCCCTTCACAAAAGGCCACACGGCCTGTTCACCAGACGGAATACTGCCGCCTGTAATCCCCAACACCTGATACTGAGTCCCCATCCCAGTTTTGTCTACCAGTCTCTTGGAAGCGCCTCTAATGGCTTCTCTCCGTTGATCCGATGGAGCCGAACGGGTCAGAGCCGCTACCCGTAATGACATTCCCATACGGTCCAAAAAGTCTGCTTGGGATAAAGGGCCATGCACAACAGCTTCCAAAAACATCTAGCTCAGTCCCACGAACAGGCTCGGAGAATGGCCGCATCACTCACCGAGGTCCGAGACGGCTTCTTTGATGTACGCAAAATCCACATTTGCTGTCAGATCACATTCACCTGGTTTATGGAAGACGTCTACGATTTTGTGACCTTTGAACGCCTACCATAGAAATCAGAAACAGCGCCTGGGACGGGCCCTCGTACTTACTCGGAATGAGTCGCCATATGCTTTGTCTCCTCCATAGTCGATGACGAGCGCGCAGCCTCCTGATGAGGCACTTTCACCAGGCGAGGCTAGCAGTTCACCAATTTTGCGGGCAATTTTGAAAGTGGATGGTGAGACCTCGACGGTCGAGCCCAATGGTAAATCTTTGAAGCGAGGGGATGATAATCCCAATAAAGAAGAGGTTGCCGAAGGAGCGGACGATAACACGCGACTGAGGCGAGGGTATGGGGTTGACGTTGACTGCACATCACCCTCAGAAGGACGCACGTAGTCATGAGACCCAACCATGACTTCATGCCATCCTGATTCTTTTTTCTTTGAATCGTTTTGAGGATCAAATCTAACAATAGTTGACAACGTAGCGTACATACTTGGATAATGTGGATGGGCAATGCATCAAAAAACTCGTGTGCAATTAGCATAGTGAACATGTCGGGAGATGGCTGCAATTCTTCCAAGGTATCATGCCAGCTGACTGCACACCCGAGTTTCTGAACACTAGACTGTAATTTTTGTTCCTGTAAGGAGCGCATAGCGCGACTTGATTCTATGAGATGAAGATGCTTCAAGGGACTCTCTCGCGACGTCAATTGGGACATGACCTAGCAAAGGAAATTTGATACATGTTTAAACCGAGTTTTACTGTTTGACTTACTCGAAGAATATCGTCTGTGAGAGTTCCCCGACCAGGGCCAAGCTCAACCAAGCGCGTTGCAGATGGACGACCAGCAGCTACCCATTGGGAGAGAAGCCATACTCCAATCAACTACTTCTGACGCGCTCATTACCCTCGAAAACGGCACCGAGTCTTGTAAGGAACGCACCTCGCCAAAGACTTGGCTTATTTCTGGACTAGTTATGAAATCCCCACGTGAACCAAACACAGGATTGGAAGGATTCGTGTAGTAGCCATGAGTAGGATGAGTCAAGCACAACTGGAAGTAAGTTGCAACCGATATCGGTCCCGTCGCCTGTCACACGAAAATGAGTTGAAGTGCATGATTCAATGGAAAATGTGGCACACCGTGATGCTGTCAAGAATAATCTTTTCTACTTTTGTGATCTGAGGGACCGAAGAAGACAGGAGGCGATGGCATCTCTGTGCGAGTGGGCGCACCCGGGCACAGAATGACATGACTAGACCGGGCCCACCGGCGCGTGACAAAGTTATAAAAAGTGAGGGCGATTAGAATCACAAAACCAAAACATCCATGGCTACTCGTATGTTCTCCCAACCAATCCTGACGCAGTCAATTAACTCCTAACAGGTCTCCAATTTGAAAACAGCAGCGAGATCGGCGTCTTTTCAAAGCTTACAAATAGCTATTGTTTAGCTGCCATCCAAGGCAGCACCAACTTTTACTCTGCCTTTGAGAGCGAGCTCGGCGAAGTTATTCCCATCGTCCATACGAGTATAGGCGGCACGCGCATTATTGGAAGACTCACAGCGGGTGGGCTCTTTCCTCGATGTACCTTATCTTATCGCTTACGCCCAACGCAGGAAACCGTCATGGACTCCTCTTGCCATCCACGACCACGGACCAGGAACTACAACATCTACGGAACTCACTACCCGACGCTGTTGCAATACAGCGAGTAGAAGAACGTCTGTCTGCTCTCGGGAACGTCATCGCATGCAACGACTACGTCGCACTCGTCCATCCTGACGTCGACCGCGAGACGGAGGAAATCATCGCGGACGTCCTCAAAGTCGAGGTGTTCAGACAAACAATCGCAGATAACGTGCTGGTCGGAAGTTACTGCGCTATCACGAATCAGGGTGGTCTTGTCCATCCGCGAACGAGTGTACAAGACCAAGACGAGCTGAGTAGTCTTTTGCAGATACCACTGGTGGTATGTTTCTATTCTGGTTGGATAGCTTCTCTCTCTCTTATTCGCTTCAATTTCAGGCTGGTACCGTGAACAGAGGTTCTGAGGTCATCGGCGCAGGATTAGTCGTGAACGACTGGTGTGCATTCACAGGACTGGAAACAACGGCAACGGAAATCAGTGTGATAGAAGCTACCTTTAGTACGTGGAATCTCATTTCAATCTGGCATAGACGCTTATGCCTCTGTGCAGAACTACAGGGCCAAAGTTCGGCCGCTGTTATTGGCGAGATGCGTGACTCTCTGATCGACAATTGGGCATAGCATTTTCGTCATGTTCTTTCATTCCTACCCTTCTTGCATCTGAGCATTATTCCGTTATTGATTTGCACCACGCACTTTGTATTCTGATTCACGGATGTGTATCTAGAGCACTGAGCCATAAATAACCCCCATACCCCAGACCAGGGGAAGTGCCACTTACCAAATGTTTTCGCGCCAGGAACCACCCAGGTCGGTGAGCTGGCACGTATGAATATTGAATGTCAGCGGCCCGTCTCCACGGGAAACGGAAATCAGAAAAACGCAAAATCATGTTCGTTATATTATCTGTCAATGTCAAGTCTAGAACCACCAAGATAACAAGCGCTTAAGTATACCGTGACAAGTATATGTAAATAACTCACCCCGACGTTCAACGCAACCCTGAGTCAAACATACCGTTCTCAGCTTCTGTCTTTGATCACTTGCACTATATCAGGAGTTGGACTTTGGTCGCTTCCGTGGCTTAGCATTGCCCACCCTCTGTATGTTCAATCCTTTCGATGAACCCTGACGCCACTGCCGCGTTCTATTGCTATGGATCAACTATTTAATGTATGAGTACATGTCTATCGAGCTGTACGTGTTGATATTAAAATTCATGGGCTTCGTCTATTACAGTGTCACTGGTGGTCTCTCATGGAACCGACAAATTTCGCTGCCAAACGACAGTTTCGTATAATGCGTTCCACAGGTATTTTTTTCGGCGACACTGGAACCAGCTAATAGGGTAGAACTTAAAAGTGTTGTACCAGTCCATCTCACCTAAGCACGTTGCACCCATATCACTTGCACCGCTGGGAAATATACCCAACTTCGGAAGGGAAAATTTACTTTGTTGACCATTTTTTCACGGACAACAACCTGCCAGAGGATCCTCGTCTCTCTCCAAGCCAGCCTTCTCAATTTGTGGATTGATTCCTCAAGAAACAGGTATTTTTTTAGGCATCAAGTTGCTATCCGCCCACAGAGATGTCCCTGTATTATTCAAGTCAGGCGGAGCCTGAGCCGCCACGTCTTCGAAGATAGTTTCACCAAAATTGTGGAGCAAAGACTGGAAGATTTAACAGGCCAATTTGTGGTCGCAATGAGAGCGAGCTCGGCGAAGTTATTCCCATCGTCCATACGATTATAGGCGGCACGCGCATTATTGGAAAACTCACAGCGGGTGTGATCTTTCCTCTGCGTACCTTATCTTATCGCTTACGCCCAACACAGTCAACCGTCATGGACTCCTCTTGCTATCCACGACCACAGACCACATCTACGAAACTCACTACCCGACGCTGTTGCAATACGGTGAGTAGAAGAACGCCTGTCTGCTCTCGGGAACGTCATCGCATGCAACGACTACGTCGCACTCGTCCATCCTGACGTCGACCGCGAGACGGAGGAGATTATCGCGGATGTCGAGGTGTTCAGACAAACAATCGCAGATAACGTGCTGGTCGGAAGTTACTGCGCTATCACGAATCAGGGTGGTCTTGTCCATCCGCGAACGAGTGTACAAGACCAAGACGAGCTAAGTAGTCTTCTGCGGATACCACTGGTGGTATGTTACTGTTCTGGTTGGATAGCTTCTCCCTCATACGCTTCGATTTCTGGCTGGTACCGTGAACAGAGGTTCTGAGGTCATCTGCGCAGGATTGGTGGTGAACGACTGGTGTGCATTCACAGTACTGGAAACAACGGCAACGGAAATCAGTGTGATAGAAGCCACCTTTACTACGTGCAATCTCATTTTAATCTGGCTTGGACGCTTATGCCTCTGTGCAGAACTACAGGGTCAAAGTTCGGCCGCTGTTATCGGCGAGATGCGTCGACAATTGGGCATAGTGTTTCGTCATATTCTTCCATTCCTACCCTTCCTGCATCTGAGCATTATTCCGTTATTAATCTGCATCACACACTTTGTATTCTGATTCACGGATGTGTATCTAGTACCACTTGCCAAATGTTTTCGCGCCAGGAACCGTCCAGGTACGCGGAGTCGGTGAGCTACAGCTGTGAGCCACGTATGAATTCTCAGCGGCCCGTCTCCACGGGAAACGGAAATCAGAAAAACACAGAATCATGTTCATTATTATCTGTCAATGTCAAGTCTAGAACCACCAAGATAACAAAAGTTTAACGTTTATCCGCGCTGATTGAGCGCATTCGAATCTGCTCAAAGCGTCCATCTCAAAAGGCTTGTCGAGACAGTCTAAAGAAGGTTTATGGGACGTTGATAGCGGCTTCGTGCGTCGATCTAAACGCATTATGAAGCAGGCAAGGTTTCCACTCTGGCTTGCGCAAGATTTATTAAAGGCCAGAAATAGACTTCAGTAGAACGCTTCTCGGGAATTTAACTACGTAAAGCCCGCCTGTGGATCAAGCATCTCGTTGCCAAGTTGTAAATTGTGAGCTCGTATCGACCTAAATCCTCGGTCGTTGGCTCAAGAGGACTGTGAGAGAAAGAAAAAAAACATGTTGAGAGGTGAGAAAGTTATAATTAACGTACAACTGCAAGTGTCACTGGTACGTTCGTAATGGAAGAAGCTCATCTCCGTTCATTTTCATCAGGTTCTGGATACTTAAACCTTATTTAATCATGAAGAACGAGATATATAACAGGGAAGTAAGGAACATTTAAAGACAGCTTGACCTACTACACGTGTATCTGCGCCATGTCAGCCTCATGGTGGCCTTATTTCTGAACGCAAGTCAGCCCTTCCGTCCTCGTTCATTACGCGTGAAGCTTTCCATAAAAACCCTTCAGTGCGCGGTCTTCACCTGTTCGCTTCCCTACCCGACGCCTGTCAGGCATGACTTCATTATCCAGGCCTTCGACGTCCCAGACAGAGTCCAGGATCAAGCGAAAGCCACCGCCATTCTTTGACCTCTCGCTTGCAGAACGTTATCCTCCACCTGACCCTCACGATCCTTTTGCTCCACTATGGGTTCTTCGCAGCAGGACATCGAGTGCCCACCTCATACAGCCACAATCTATCTATAATCTGTCACTAGACAGGCGCAGACAATCCGCGTTCAGTTTGCAGTACCCATCACCGAACTGGTCCGATGATGATATGCGCGGTGTTATCAGCGATAGCGAATACGGCCGACATAGTCTGCGACAAAGTCGACCAAGACAACGTTCCTATTCTATGGCGCTACTGACAAACGCTGCGTCGTCGGCGTTCGAGTTCCCTTCCGTTTATCCCGAGCCACTGGTCAGACCTAACGAAAGAAGCTACAGCAATGCCGACGCCGAACGACTAGACCGAACCCGACTCGGAGCGTTGCATGTGGCTTCTAATACCGCTGTTGCGCAGAAAAAGATCAGGCAATTTTTGAAACCAAAGAAGTTGGGTGCCTTGGTCCATCCTACCTCGCATCCTCGGGTTCATAAAGGATCTATATCGGGTCCTGTCCTTGCTTCTAAACCCCCCGTTATGAATGCATTCAGCCTTACGGTACAAACTTCCGTCGCGGATTCACAGCGCGCTACTATCTCCTCGCCTATCGGACCAACCCCACCCCGACGCCGTCGTCCCAGCACGGCACCGTCAGTTCGGGTAGCATCATCTCGATCGCAAACGGCCCCATTGCCCGTACCAGATTCAATCTCCCAAAAGATTGATAACAATTTGATGCGCTCACCACCCGCAAGCTCAGTATCACATTCCGCATTTATACACATATCCTACCCAACCCCCTCGGATCAGTATTCTCAATCTCTCTTTGATGACGCATACATCAGCCCTCGGCCAGCGCCTCGACCGCCCCAGAGTACACGGCTACCATTAGCAGCGAATGGGTCAAGCAAGCTATCGAAGCATCGGACACCCAAGACTAACAAGTCAAAACCTCTCCCAAAAGCACCGCCAGCTGTACAGCCTGAATGGGCCCTACCGACGCACGATCAGTTAAGGCGTGCTGCTTCTCACCTCGTCATTGCAGAGTCCGGAGTGCGGGTGACTTTTGGTTCTTTATTTGCTGAACAACGCACGATCGTCATCTTTATCCGGCACTTCTGGTGTCCTTTGTGCCAGGATTACATGTCCTCTGTACGATCGCTTGTCCGGCCTGATGTACTGCGCTCTCCTGATGCCCTCGGCTCGGACGGTGGTCCAGCGGCAAAGCTCGTTGTGATCAGCAATGGCTCACATGCGATGATCTCAAAGTACAAGCAGATATTCCGTATGCCGTTCGAGATGTATACGGACCCCACTCTTGCTGTATACAATACGCTAGGCATGGCTCGGGACAGAGACGGAGATCACACTGCGTGCTCGCCCATGTCTAGAGTATCCCCTCAAGAATCGGCTGGAACCGAGAAACAGAAGAAATGTTGCAACGGCGGATATGTCAAGCATGGCACGATGGGCGGTATCGTGATGGTCCTTGTAAGAGCAATCAAAGTTGGAATGCCTCTTTGGGAGAAAGGCGGGGACGTCGCTCAACTGGGCGGAGAATTTGTCTTTGGACCTGGGTACGTTACGGTCGGACATTAAGACGTCGTGGCGTCGAGATTAACCGATTGTTGTTATTGGCAGGTTGACGTGTTCATATGCTCATCGTATGCAATCGCCTAAAGGCCATGCTCCCATTCAGGACGTAGTGAAAGCGGCTTTGGAAGTTGCAACTAGAACGTCAGCGACAGAGAAAAGGAAGCCATTACCCGCTGTCGATGCCCATGACAAACTAGCGCATCCTGTCAAGAGCACTGAAAAAGAAGAAAGCGGCTCTTACGACATAATTTCCGATGAGACCATTATAGAAGCGCGGGATACGCATGAAAAACAGAATGCCCATTTAATGAAGGGTAGCGAGCCAGAGCGAGAACAGAAGGTGGCACGACCACCACACGAGGATCGGAGTCCTGAAGAGGGCAATGACGTGGTTCGACTGGAACACGAGGCGGAGGTTTCCGACGTCGAGTCCGTCGCAGCAACGTGCTCCGATTTAGACAGAAGCGACGGAAGCACGATGCAACAGTCGACGGAATCGGAAGAGTACACTTTAAATGGGTCAGCCGAAGAAGCCAGCGGCCAAGATGAAGCCAAACCACCCGAACAGGTCGGGAATGCACAGCTGGAGCTGGAGATTTAATTTTTCCTTTATGCCTTAACATTAATATTGCTGCCAGGGGCATTCTTATTGATATTTTTTTACCAAACCGAAAAAAGAGTTTGCTTCTTGTCTTCCTTAGGTCTGTTGTTGTATTCCAGTTGTAGGTTAACATTTCTGCTTGGTACCAGTATGCCAAACCAGCATTGTGTATTTGATACTCAAATTTGCAAATTAACACTATCACCCCATGTGTATTTTGACCCAACAAACCACCCAACTAACCAAATGTTTTTGTAGAACACCGAATCTCAAGTGCTTTCACAGTATCCGGGCGTTGCGGGAACTGGTGTTAAGATCAGCTATAACATTGTCAGCTGCAGGAACAAATGAAATCGGATCAAGAACGTACCCCGATGGTCTGTGTAGTCGTGAACACGCAAGCCACTACCCCAAAGATGAACATGGCAATATCGGCTATTTTCTTTGCCGGCGTGTTGGCGCAGGCCTTGTAATGCAACATTGCTGGGTAAATATAGGTCAGAGGCACACTACGAAGGTGTCAGCAGGGAGTTATGAAATTCTCTATGGACCCACCAAGCCAAGCATCCAATCAACGCGACGAACTTGTCGAGATCCCCGGCACCGACGAAGCTTATGAAGGTACACGTCATGACCATGCCGAATCTAAAGACATTCTTGAGCCATTTGACACGGACATCCCCTTTGCCGCTGTGTGTGAATAAGCCATTTTCCAGGATTCTTATGGCCGGGAAGAGTTGAAGTGGTACAGAGAGTAAGATGGCCAAAGAGTAAACAAATTGGACCTAGATAAAAGAGTAAACAGTCGAAAAAAATTCAACATAACAGGCTACGTACCCCTTGTACCATCTTGCTTTTGCGATCAAGATTGACAAGTACAACCGCCTCGATATCCTTTCCAAAGGTAAGATAACCAAGAGCTCCAGCACCGCCCAACAGGACTGTGAAGAAATTAGAAAGAAAACAAGGAAAATGACGAGAAACATACTGAGAAGGAAAACCATAACTCCAGTTATCACTGCCGGGAACTTCTGAGGTTCTCGCATGGCATCGCTAATTGGAATAACCTAACCTCATGTTAATTTGTATCCAGCAGATCTAGAGCGAACGCACGAGACCGATCCCTTCAAAAGCAAATACAGCAGTACTGCATGTCCCGTTTTAGGCAATTGTACAACCACACGAAACGAACGAACTCACCCAACAAATAGTGAAAAGCTATTTGGATTGAACATTTCCACCTTGGCGACACCTCTCTCTAGGATAATACCGATTTCAGATCCAAAGATGTAAACCAGTCCAATTACAATGAATATATCAGCAACAAGTGCAGTAGAGCTTAGTTTTGCAATGTCGCGAACGAGGGCAAAAGGAAGGATGACAACGAGTTGCGCTAGAATGAGGTATTCCATAGGGACGGTCTTCAGACAATCAGTAACACCCTCAACAAATGCCTGTTGCAAAATCATTAGCGACTTTCATGTATAATGTAGAATGGCGTACCTGGAGGCTTTGGGCGACAAAAATAGTGTATGCGGAAACAAATCCCATCTGTGAAAGCACAATAGATGCCAAGATCACATAACGCAGCCAACTGCCGAATAGTGCTCCACCAATATCTGTCGCAATGTCAGTTTGAAGAGGCGAATACATAAAGCATGCACACCTCCGAAACTGCCATGAACAACATTCTTCGTCCCTACCAGCAACAAGAAGGAATAGAGAGAAACGCAAGAGATGAAGACAAAAGTAAGCGCGGAGAAGAGTATCCCTCCATTAAAAAATCTAGAACATGGTTTGAAAAGCTCATCAAGGGGCGGGAACGTCAACACTTACGCTCTCCCAAGTAATAGTACGCCAGTGCCCACAAAAGACTTTAATAACTGAGCAGTTCAATACATATTAACGCTCATAACCATTTATACCATTCAAGCACTCACCATCAAAACAGCTTGTGTGACAGTTGCGTTGCCTCTGCGACTAATTGAATCTCCCCGTCGTCGTCGTCGAGCGCTGAAACCACTCTGAGTCTGTAATAACGGCGTTCGCTCACTTGAGGGACCTGGAATGGCCTGCTCTTCGTCTGAGTCCCCAACCTTGGTTTCATCGTCATCTTCATCTTCAAGATCTTCTCCTGCCTAAGTGTCATGATTGGTACAGTTGAAGAGGTATAACTTATTTTACAACATACGAAATGACCAAACAAATACAAGAAATCAATGAAATTGTTCAATATGCGGGGTTCTTCTCCCTCGCCATTGTGAAGTAGCACATAGTTTCGTCTAAATCCACCAGGCTCATGGATATGCTCGAAAGCGGGATGTGGAGGAGTAGACAAACCAGCGAACGAGGCTGCACGTGCCCTTGCTGCTTGCCTGGTCTGGTCCGCGTGCCATTTGTATATATCATGACTGAGATAGAAAATGAGGGAAATACAGTTAGCAAACCATGACAACTCACGTTACATCTGCTCCAGGTGCGTGATAGGGTATGGGAAAGGGTTCCCCGGTGGTTGGTGTCCTGGCCTGAGAATCAGAGTCAAGTAACTGACCCTCTGCGTCAGATCCCTTCGTTGAACTTGTCTCCCCTAGAGGAGGTCGATCCTCATGTAATGCCAGATGCCTCCGGAGTACTTTGATCTTTTCCTCGTCCGGAAGCTCCTCCACATCAACAGAGGGTGTTTGAGTTCCACCAGGTCTGCCTGCCGATATACCGCCAAGTGTCGAGGGACCAGGACGTTGAGGGGTATGTGTACCTGACGGCGGGAACGAGATGGCTGGGGAACCGGTGCGTAGAGGCATTGATCTTGGTGGTATATTGGGTGGTGGTGTTCCAGCGTAATATGCACGACGCGATCGTAAGTCGGGGGTGCCAGCGCCAGTGCCAGTGACGAAGGAATTTACGAAGGAAGCGGTCACACTCTCTGCGGCCTCGCCTGGGGGACGTCTAACATGCTTGATGCTAAGTGGCTTTGAAGGCGAGGTCATCGTGTTCAAGAGACAAAGTGACTGGCCTTGGGAACTACTAATATAATGCATACATAAATAGCTGGATCGGAACAACGGCCCCTTCCCGGCCGGTAACACAAGATGTATACACAACGATGATCGATTAGTTGTAAATGTAAAATATAGCGCCTGAATACTATCTATTTCTCCTCGGTCCACCGGAGAACAGTCTTTGCAAGCTCTCTTATCTCTTGCTGACGCTTTACTGACTCACCTTCAAGTCCTTCCTGCCGCTTTTTAGCTTTCTTATCACTGCCACGTCTCCACGCCGCCTCAATCGTGTCCGCCCAATCGCCGCTCTCATAACGCGATCTGGAAAGTTCTATTCCAACACCTTCCTTTTCAAGCAACAGCCGTAGGCCATGTTCCTCTATGAACAAAGGCCGCGACACTATTTGATCCGTTCTGTTAATAAACAACTCTCGCCTAAGGTCCGAAGGATAGACTAACCAAAGACGAACGGTGTACATGCGTCAACACATTCTGAAACCGTCCCGTAACCCTTTTAAGATCATCAATGACATTAACATTATCAAGTGACAGCCAAACACAAACCAGCTTCCCGAGAAGCACGTCACCGACAGCAGTTAGGTCCGGCATATAAACGTCTCTTGGTGCTATGAAAAATTGCTCAGGCAGGTCTAGTTCCTCTTCTTCCAACTGACGGATCCACTGCTCTTTGGAAGCGCCACATATGATAGCGATCCAGGATGTATCAGGAAGCAAACGTGGTTCCTCGTCGACTACATCAGCAGTGCATGACTTACATAGGGTCGATCGTGCCACATTGTCATGGATAGGTGGATATGTGAATTGAGCGCTTGCCTGCGTACGTGGGGTTGGCGGAGTAACCCTTAGAGCAGGCGGTGCCCCAGGTATCCGGATATGTAATGGGGTTGTCACAAGATGCGAAGATGCCAACTTGGTATTGACTTCGCCGAACTCGGGACTATCTGATAGTTTAAGCTTTTCTGCTGGTGATCGCAGGCCGTCAGTGCACCGACCGCACGCGAGGATGCAATCAGAAGACGATAATGTGGACCCGCCAGGTTGCATGGGTGACGACCTTCCACTCTGGCTCGGCGTTGCGGAAGGACTCTGGCTTCTGCTCCCAGGCCTGCTAGGACATCGGAAAAATTGCCCACCGAAAGACACAACAAGTATCTTCGAATCATGTAAATGTTCCGGGACACCTACAGAAGCGAGCAACTGCGAACGACCCTCGGACGAGTAGATGGCAGATGAACTGGGAGGTCGGACGAAGAGAGGTGCGGATATAATGAAACGGCGTGTAATAGCTCCACGAGAGTTAAAATTTGTCGGGTAAGGTACTGGTTGATGAAGGGAATATGTCTCTACAGGCTGTAATAAGTGGTCAACTATTTCTGGAAGAAAACGATTCCGCGTGATGTCCACCCACTCGCTGGAAGGGAGGGAGGGGAAAGTTGCAAATGAAGGTATAGGTATATGTCCTGGTAATTGAATTAGGAGATCGGCGCAACGATAGCCGAAGTGGATTTGTTCTATGAGAGGTTGCAAGACAGTGCGAGGGATAGGTGTATCCAGTGAATTGCTCGCTGCGTTAGCCTGGATTAACTCATGTTCAGCAGACGGCTGATCATCACGAAGTGTAGTTGATAGGTAGCTATAAACCGAGTCAAATGTAAAATTGGTTATTAGGATAGAAGGCATCCCGGCGAGCTTGGCTGCCTGACTATCGTGGCACGGTTCACTAAATTTGGCTCAAGATCCAATTGCACATACCAGCCGAGGAATGCGGCGTCGCTCAAAACGGCGGTTGCATGAATGTCAAGAAGCCACTGCTTTTCCGTGGCCAAGAGCGCATCCTTTTTTTCCAGGAAGGCTTCCAGTACTCTGACGCTCTTTCCGCGATCCACGCAGTATCTAAGTGGCATGCGGTCAGATGGATCGGGTAACGGCGAGGCATGAAACACCGCACGCCAAGGGCTGTACAATGACGGGATCTATTTCGGCATGACGGTACCGTGCACCAATTGCTATGCTTTGTGCGAAGACATGTTGAGGAGCGGGAGAGACGATGTATAGAACCACGGGACACTGAGCATCAGACAACTTCAGAAGGTGGCAAGCGAATGCAGATACACGCGTTGCGTGTCCATAACCTGCGAGAGAAGAGTTAGTATACGTTAGGACGACGAGCCAGCAACGAAACATGCCGTGACCGGAGCAGTAGTATGCAAAGCACACTGGGGACATGACCAGCAGCGGTCAAGGGTAGTACAAGCCATTTTAAACCTTACCCTGAACCGGCGCCGCGGCACAGGGTCCCTTGGTAGAGAAACCCTAACCTTGGTTTAGGTGATCCTTTAAGCTTTAATGAGCGAGTATCAGATCCTGCACTGTTACCCCGGTTCACCCCAATCGACCTGTCAGTCCCAACCATGTCCGGTCAAACAAACAAATCGGACAAAGTCAAGGGCTGCCCTACCAGAAGCATATCTGCTCCCGCTAACCAACTATCCGTTCATCCTAACAACAAGCCTTCCCCGCTTCGCAACCTTAGTGAGCATGATGCTCCGTCTTTACCCTTTAGTCCCCAAGGAAGCGCATCGCCGCTGGGTGATACCTCTCCTGGAAAAGATACACCCACACTAGACCTCGTAGGTCACCTACAACGTTCAGAATCGTCTGTGGTCAAGACGCGGTCGGGTAGTGTGCTCTCCAGAGGCTTCATACTCAAGACCGACCATTACCCATCTGGTACGTTGCGGCATGCGACTAACCTCGGCACTCCGTCTAATGCTTACCCCCATCAGGACGCGCACTGGATCTTGATCTCAATGTCCACGGAGCTCCCAATTTTAGAGCTCCCCGTGTAGGTGGTCTCAATGTCTTTGGTGCGGCCCAACCCCGGACACAGGGACTCCGTGCCATTCTGTCTATTCTACGTTGTCGGCCCAATACTCCGAACCCCACCCACGTGGTCTGGTTTTCGACGCGTGAGGAACCAATAGGTACGGCGTCTATCTATTTTTAGCTATAAGCAAATGCTGTACACATCATTCACTCTCCATCACGGACCAAAGCCACATATTAACATTCTGTTATGAACAGTTTATATCTCCGGTCGTCCTTTTGTTTTGCGAGACGCCGCCGAGCCTAGACGCACACTTGCTATATCTGACCGTGCGGAGAATCTTGAAGCCATCGAACTTCGTTTGAAAAATGACATATTGCAGGAGGCTGCCAGGTATGCCTTCCGCGTAGAGCTTGTGGATACATTTTTTACGCTGTCGATGTCAGGTACGGTGGCATGGTACTGACCCATAACGAAGTTGGTGAGTACAATAAAACATTTGCGATTTACGACTAGTCTGAAATTCCCATCGCAAAGCTTCCGAAAGCGGAGACGGCGAGGGTGCAATCTTTCCAACTTGGACTAATGTTGATAATAGCAATGTAAAAACATCAAAGGAACTCTGGAGTTATATGAAGAGCGAAGGATGGAACGTGGATGTCAGTTTCCAATTTTAATATCGAGTCTAACTTGCTAACTCGTCAGCAGTATTACCGGTATGGCTTCAACGCAACAATGCATCATCCATACTTCCTCACTCGTTTATAGCATACCCATTTCACCTGATCGACCCATAGAGGTACCTAATCGTTCATGGGTGGTATTTACACGCTGCTGACCAGCGATGATTTAGGACAATTATCTCGACGCTTATGTGAATGTTATTCGAAACCTTGATCCCCTCCAGACAGCTCTGGTCTTTTCATGCGGGATGGGTGCTGTACGCACAACGTTTGCCATGGTCGCGGCGACGATCGTCAGGCGAAAACAGCTTATTGCACGCGGGTTACCTGACCCTTACGCATCGAAGAACGGAGTTTTGTCAACACGCCCATGCAACTCAGGGTCAAATACCGTAAGTTCTTTTGTACTCTTGGATGGCCTCTGATCGTGAATCCGCTACTTTGGTTAGCCTATAAATCATGTATGTATTTGTGACATGGAAATTCCGGGTGAGATGGCTCACCCAATCTAGCAATCTGAGGCGCGGATCCTCCAATCGCTTGAACAAGCGATAAGCCAACAAGAATTAAGCAAGTCTCTCCTAAGATTGACATATCTTCTGCAGCAGTGTAAGCTTATTGACGCGAACTGAACGAAATAACCGATCGTTCAATTGCTTTGCAGGTCTGCAAAGCAAGAACACACAGTCCGCCATCGAGCTCTTAATGTCGCACCCCGTGCTTTTGGAGAACCTACGCAAAGCCCATCTAGGCAACTATGGAGTGATTCTAAGCTTGTTGGGTTGCTTAGGCCACGGTCTTCAGGCGAAACGACTGGTGGACAGGGTTATTGATGCTAGTATGCCTCGTTCTATCACCAATGCACATCACCTTTCAACATCGTCTAGCTGACCAGGTCTCTAATTTGCGAGAAGACATTCTTGTCAATCGTCTCAAATATGCATTAGCGAGCATGGAAAAAGATCATGGCATTGCGTACATTCGGAAAGCACGCAAAGCTTTGGAGAAATAGTACGACCAGCATCTTTCCGTGTTCTGATCTCATCACCATCTAGCTTCTTTATCATCGCATTCGCGAGTTATGTAGATGAATCAGACAATGACTTCAAGCAAACTTTCTCAGATTGGTTACAGGTGAATTTATTTTGGCTGTACTTGCTGTGTCCGATTAACACTCGTTTTTAGGCAAGATTCGAGATCTGGACGCAAGTATTGCTCCACTAGGTCAATGCATTTGTTAATGTCAGTTCTAGTCAAGTGAAGTTTTTGCGGAAAGGTGACGCATTCAAGCTGAGCGTCTTCGCCCCCGTGACGGACTTGTCGTCGCTGTCAAAATCCAGTGCTGTGGAGAGAGCCGTTGTAGCCGGCAGAAAGAATGATCTTGCTATCAGCGGTGGACGAGTCCTGGGTGACGAGTATTCTGACCATGTTGTGCGGGTACGCTTTTGCTTCCCTCTTTCCTTGATGATGATTGATGTAGTATCCCAGAACCGCAGTGGAATCATTTTGCGCGAAAGGTGCGGTTTCTGTTAACTGACATTCAGGCTGTCTGATCATTCCGGATAGCACACTTCTGAAGTCCGACCAATGGTTACGAGAATCGCATTATGATTCGGATGGACTACGTGGTGCAAGTAATTTCAGACAGGTACCCAGCACGAACATCTATGCGCTCGGCCAGCCGACTCTAGAGGCTATTGATGAAGTCGTCCGTCGCATCAAGTTTGCACATCCCGATGCACAGCAGATTATATGGGTAACTCTTAGAGAGGAACCCATAGTTTATATCAACGGTGCCCCGTACTGCCTCAGAAGAGAAATGTTCTCCTTGCGAAATATGAAAGGTGATGGGCTTTTTTGTCCGCTTCGTAGTTTGCACTGAACGACACTAGACTACGGCGGGATATCTGCTTCGAGGTTGGAAATACTTGAGGAAAGGTTAAGGGATGATGTACTTGCTGAACTGGACGCATTCAGCGGCAGGTAAGGCAGATCCTACTACGTTAGCCGATGAGTCTCAAGTTCATCATAGGCTGCTCTTGCATACTGAAACACCTGATGGGGCTGTTTTGCCGGTATGGGAAGAGGTAAAAGATGAAGATGTCATGGTTTTGAAGGACATCATGGCTTCTCGACAAGATGAGGATGGAGTGCAACTTCAATACGCTCGCATACCCATAACTGCTGAAAAACCTCCGGACTTCTCAGACCTTAATGAGTTGATTGGAGTTTCTCTCCGAGTCTCGAGAGACACCCCCATTGTCGTCAATTGCCAACTTGGCCGCGGCAGAAGCACGCTTGCATCTGTGAGCATAATCAAGTATGGATCCTGGCCTATGATTCTCACTTGCGTAGATTATCCTGGTCCTGATCAGACGGTGGTTGGAAACGAAGGACCCAGTGACAGCGCCGGGGTCCCCCGAAACCCATAGGTCTCAAAATCTGCCAACGGTGCCAAGCTCGTACTTTGAAATCGCATCGGCGTCGAAATCCAGGCACTCTTATCAAGTTATTAACAGTATGGCATATGCATTCCTATAAACCGTCATTGCAAACTGACCTTTATAGACCTACTTCGCGTGGTTAGGAAAGGCCCACGGGTGAAGAATATCGTTGACGACGCAATTGACCAATGTGCTGCTGTATTCAACCTAAGGAATTCCATAGAGGAAACACGCGTAAAAGCAGAGCAAGCTGTAGACTCCAACGAGCGGAAAATGTATGCTCAAAGAGGTTTGTCCCGTCAACAGCATTGCACAGTTCTCTAAAAATTACGAGTGAACAGGTCTTCAGAGTCTGCGCAGATACTTTGAACTGATTGTCTTCCAATCATATCTCCAATCTACTGAGCCAGATACCATGAGAACTTTTCAACCCGTAGAAACATTCGTAGATAATCTTCCCGGTAAGATTTGAAAATAATGGACGTGTTCATACTTATCTGGTCGCGTTATTTCCACAGTAATCAAGACATTCGTGAGGGAACTTACCGCAGAGGGCATTTATGCGCTGAAACCATTGGAGCGCGTCGATCCAAAGGAAGATATGGCCGATCCTGATGAAGTTACAGCCATAGTGACTAATCGCACTGGGGCAATCCTTTCAGCGTCGACCATTTTGAAGAGTGATTTCTTTTCAAATCTGCAAAAAATGACTCTGCCAGAGTAGGACCATGTCTTCGTTTCCGTCTTTTAATTGACGAACTTCCATTCATATAGGCGCATCGACGGATCGCCAAACTTCCGCCGAACGCATCTGACGCTGCGGCCTGTGCAGTCTGCTGGCCTGAGCGGCACGGATTTCGTTGTGGATGCACTTGGTCCAAGGATGGTGTGCGGGAGGTATGATATATTTATATGGATCATGGAAATGAGGCTGAAGTCTGGTATAGTGGAATGCCAACTGTGAATGGCCTGAAACGAGCACTAGAAAAAGTCGACGCAGGCCCTGGTGGATCTAATATGGCATTCTGGACATCGTTGCGCGAGGTGAGTGAGATTGGAGCCCAACAGAACTTTTGGTCAATTTTCGTTAGGAACCGGTGATCTACGTTGCTGGAAGACCACACGTTCTCCGCCGTATCGATAAACCACTAGAGAATGTCGAGTGCGTTACATTCCGAATTTCTCGTTCACGACTGGCCTAAAGTGCTACAAGGGCAACTGGTGTTACGACAGAGATAGTTGAGGCAATGGAGAACAGCTTCAAGAAGGACGTCCTTTTCGAGGTTAAACAGGGCAACGGCCGCATCCTGCTGCACGACGAAGTTGAAGAAAGACCCGGTGTTTACTCCATCATACCAATTTGGGAGAGCGTAACCGAGGACGATATCATGACCCCTAGAGATGTCTTCGAACTTGTACAGAAGGAAGGCTATCGAGTGAGTACCACGACAACGTATCTATTACTCATCTGAAGTGCTTCAGATTGATTATGGTCGTGTGGCTATCGTAAGTCATTTTACGGCCGATCTAATTAAGCTTCATATAACGCTTCCCAGACAGATGAACAAGCACCACTTCCTGGGGCCCTTTCCCAACTTCTAGACAGGATTAGAACAGGCTTATCTCGAGCAGGAGACCTCATTTTTAACTGCCAGATGGGCCGCGGACGAACCACCACCGGGATGGTAACGGCGTGTCTAATCTCTTCCACAGTGAATTGGAAGGAACAAGAATCGAAGAGAGTAGCGGAAGAAGCTTCACTCGATTTTTACGATGCTATAGATGGTCCTTCTGAGGAAGAAGCGTACTTGCAAGGTATTTTGATGGACTTGGTGTTTAGTATCGTGGATTGATGTAGCTTTTACAGGGGAATACAAAACGATTCTTCAACTTGTCGGCGTACTTTCTCATGGCAAAATTGCAAAACGTTTGACTGACAGGGCAATCGATCTGATGCAGGATGTACAAAACCTGCGAAAGGCTATTTATGAGTAAGATATATTTTCCTTGTGATACTTATTTATTGATCGGTCGTAGCAACAAGTTGAAAGTCCAAGCTTTGGAGAAAGGAAGTGCCAAGGAGAGGAAAATGTGTGCAATAACGGTCAACTACTTGTAAGACAGCATCGTTTGGTTATGAATGTCGCGTCTAACAAATGTTAGGTACCGCTATGGCACTCTGATCGCGTTCGCAAATTACCTTCTTGAGATGAAAGAAAGTCTTGAGCCAGAGGTCACATTCCAACAATGGCTCCGTGAACACCGTGAAATCACAAAACTACTTGAAAGAAGATCTCTTGATTAACTTGCAATACATGTCTCTTATCGTTATACCCCCATGTGGCTTAGACGGTGGTATTACAACTCAGTATTGTCCGTTGTAAATGGTAATAGTCAAAAGGGATATACATGCAATCAGATGGATCAGAAAATTGCTCTTACTAGACCACCCCCGATCGCCGCACCTGTGTAACATGTAACAGTTAGTATGTCAAGCAGCACGACAACTTATTCTCGGTTAGCTCACCGGCTCCAAAGCCGACACCGCCAGCGGCTGACTGTGCCATCTATAAAGGACCAATCAACAAGACTGACAAGCTTATGAAAATGGATAATATACCGTATTCTTCAAGTTGCCATACTTTGATTTTTTCTGCGAATTATCCTGCTCCTGTAGGCCAACAGAGTTTACGCCTTGTCCCGACTGAGGAGGATTGTCCATGCCGTGGTAGGCGGCACCGAATGGCCGATAGGCTGGTTTCTCGGGAGCAGGAGCTGAAACTGCGGTAGATATCTTCTCGACATAGTTGGAGGGGAACAACCCCTGCCTCCCTTTCAATCTACCTACCCACCAGTCCGGATTGGATTCTTCCACGATCTCAACAATGTCCCCTGCTGCAAATGTCAAGTCGTTTGGGTCCTGAAAGAAATCGTGAGAAGGAGCTTGAACCCATGGTGGTGGGAAGACTCACTGCGTTGTCCTGGTTATAACCCCAAATGGCACGAGCTTTAACAGCTTGAGGAGCTTGAGAGGCAGGAGCTGGACGGTGAGCGGCCGTGACCGAGGCTGGCGTAGGGAAAGAAGGAACCCGTGCCGTGGGCTGGACGCCGTTTGCCGCGGATTGTGAGGGAAGTTTGGCCAAGAACTGGTTGGCGTCCAAACGAGAGATGTAATCTTGAGAAACTAGGAATTCAATATTGCTCTGGACCTGTGAGACGATGTGGTCGAGCATCGCGGCTACTTGAGGATCCTGTCCTGTCATGATGATAGCAGAAAGAAAGGTGCAGACTGATTGGAGTCATTGACGACAGGTAACGACGCGACATCACCTGACGACATCTGGAATCACAAGTACTTCATATCCGAGTCTATCGTTACGCCAACGCTATCCCGCTTATCACGCCAATTTCAGGGGTAAGAGCTTTGTAAGATGAATGTGTTCTTCGGGTTTTCGAAGGCCTTCGAAGGTCCAAACTAATCTGAATCTACTGACCTCGTGACAGACTTAGATGGAGTAAGTCCGAACCAATGAAACGGAGACACTTCGAGAACAACGCTAGTATCTGATTGCATCTGCCGCGTGTGAGCCCCACCTCTAAGCTTGGATAATGGTGGGGAAAAGCAGGGCTATTTCGAGTAAGTCACGGAGGTCCCCGAATGTTTTCCTCCAGGTTAAAGTCTGAAGCAATGCCGACCCTACATCACGAGGACCTGTATTAGTATTACCAATGGTCCTCGGGAGCCTGTGCATCTAGGTACCTCCAGGCCAAGATCTACAACAGATTTATATGTCATCATTGTTACGGCACGTGCTCCCCGCATTTCTATATTTGGAAAGTGGGCGACTCATCTCTCCACTAAACTATATAAGACTTGCCTTTCCTCCTTATCTCTTTCCTCTCCAATCACACAACAAAGCCCTCGCATTTCAAAATGTCTTCTAATCCTAATAACGATATTAAGACCTCTTCAGAGACGGTTCACCATTCCGAACCTATCCCTATAGCCTCTCGTTTCGGTCGCGGTCGTTCTACGTCCATGTCGTCAGTCTCGTCAGGCTCAAGCTCAGCTTTCGACATACCTACCCCTATGTCTTCGTCCATAAATTCTCAGCACGCTATCCCTTCTCCTTCTGGATCCCCCATTCTTTCCTATTTTTTGGGTCAGTCGCCAACTAAACCGCACCCGAGTGCTACATTTCCATTCAAGCGCTCGTTTGCCCCTCCTACTGTATTGGAAGGTGTGTGTGTATGTTACCTTCTCATTTATTGGTTATTGATAATGTCAAAAGATGAAGAAACAGAGAAGGATTTACCCGTGGCCGCGCATATGCGGCGGGCTAGCTTGAATGTGGCTGGCCGATTTGGTCAGCAGCCGTACAGCGGTCCCATCCCCGATTCTCAAAGAGATAGGGGGACCGGTCTTCTCCGCAGGTTGTCTCTAGGCGGCTCCTCATTTGCCAAGGTATGGAGTTCCATGACGTGGGATTCCTTATCCTATAATACCCATCTGCAGATTGATACTTCGCCTTCCACGTTGGCCGCTCCTCCGAGCCCACCTCCCAATACCGCTACTAGCCCATCCTTTAAAAGTCCTACGCTTTCTACTCCAGTGAAGCATAGGCGAGCAACTACCTCTGGCGAGAACGGTAGAACGCGACGAGCCCCATCTCCCATGGGCGAACGCATCTTGAAAGGTCATTTTGATGGCTTTAATTGAGCGTTCGGGCAATTTTTCGGCTGCTGTCTTGACCATATCGCTCTTTTGCTTCCCGCTCTTTTCGATACACTGCTTCATACCCCACGGATATAATAAAGTTAATTATTGCCGCCAAGAGCTCGTCACGACTCGTCATATCCGCTCTGCAGGCTGGCGTACATCTTGTCATGTAAAATCTTGCTCCATGCAAGACCAAAAGGAACGCGTCTCAAGCATGCGGTTATACGGGTCGACCTTGGAGATAACTCGTTGATAATCGGTTACCAAGCTCAAGTTCTGTAGTTTTAGTATTTGCGATTGATATTATGCGGTCCTTGTTGTATACTAGTTTTTATTCTACTATATTGGACCACAAGGAATACGCGATGCTTATTTATTAATAGGCATGGGCCGCTTGGAGAAGACGATCTTGCGCTTCACCAGTGCCGCGATACACCACTCTTTATCGTCAGTACTATGTCCTCCCATCTCCGAGCGAACAAGGATTGCAAGAGGCTTCGTCAGAGACACTATTTTGCCTTCTAGTAAGTGGTGTCCGATGGTCAATGTAGGTTTATTCTCGATGCACTATCAGTCTGCATTGTAACTCGGGGCCAATGAATATACGCCTTACCCCCACTTCGTCAATCTTGAGATTTCCAACGAGTTGACCATTACGGTCCGCTCCATCGTTACATTCCACGTTTACTTTGCCCTGAAGCTCTATTAGCACGTATTCGTCATGGGATATTTTCGCCAGAGGAGGGGGTAGCTTCTGCCTGTCAGCCGGCGGAGATGCTAATGTGATCGTGATAATCATGGTGGTCGCCACAATTGTTTGAGGCAAAAAGAGTTTGTCTCACGGGGCTGTTACATTGCTACCGAAGAACTTCTGCCCTTCTAACCCGTAAGATCAGGCATGCCGGATGCAGGGATACGACGAATCGATGGACACCGGTTCTCGAAAGCAGCTATGTCTCAGGCTATAATTTACTATGGGTAATATTAAATACTCTATGTATTATCTAGGGAAGTTGCCATATTGCCAACTATAACAATCCTAGTGGCACGCGGTAAGTATTAGCGGGCAAAACAGCGAATCGACGGGTATATAGTTAATGGACTTACCACACAATCATCTTCGTACTTGGCTTCGGGTACTTCTCTTCCCTCCTTTTCGCTTGAGGGCCAAGGGTGAGATAGCACGCCGTCTATAACGGTTACGATGCCATGATTAGCAACATTCACGGACCATCCTAGTTGGCCCACGGTGTCGTATACAATACTTTTCCCGAGATGGCAGCTACAGGGCGGAAATTGTTTCAAAGCTGAAACGATGTACGTTAATAGCACCTACCGAGTTTCCAAAGCGTAACCAGCAATTGAACATGACGAAAATACGCCAACACAGGTTCCCATTGGGATCGGATCAGCATTGTGGTAGACGTGGACAATATGCAGCAGTGATGGCTGATATAGTTTAAAAATGAGGTTCCAGAAGGTTCTATCCGGATGTGAGGTTACATACGTGTGTAGGTAAATGCAGACGCTTAGCCGCCAGTTTATCTCCCGGAGACTCGAATGTGACGACAGGCGCCCCAAACGTTGCACCAAGGAGGCTGGCAACTCCGCCACCCAAAGAATGCCCAGTGATCCAGATATTGGAGTCAGGACTATAAGTGGTATTGATTTAATGCATGCTCGCAGTATGCATAAAATGAGACTTAACTACATATATGTCAGGTTGTTGTATAGGTTCTGTAACGTTTTGGTCTGCTTCCGGTCAATATCGAAATACACGAACGTACCAGTCCAATGGGGTAGAATAAGTTATCACTAGTCAATGATCCTTCCAAGCAATCTTGGTGACACTTGTTGTTCCCGCGATAACAGTCGCAGACTGGTGTCCATGTCCAGCCGACGCGTGCGCAGCAGCAGCTAAAGAGGATATTGTCATTGAGTTTATCTCTCTCGGCGGTGGGCCCGCCCCCTGTCCACAACTCCCCGGATGTACCCTTAATGGACAAGACGACGGTGCTGTTGTCTGGAGTAGCGAATACGTGACCTCTGAACCCATCTGCGTCCGGTTCCCAACCAAACGGATAGGACTAGGGGCCGGTAAACATGATTGACTGAAAGTGTGCAAAGTATCAACTCACCACGGTCCAGTTCCTCTCCAGTTTGTACCAGTCATGGCTATCAGGTTTTACATAGGCATTATTCGTCATCTTGGCCAGTTCTAAAAGGGTGCTCCTGTTCTCGACGTCCGGTCCGATTACTTCGTCTTCTTCCCAAAGTTGCGCATCCCAGTCTTCTGTCCGTCTTAAATGCGACCTCGCAAGGTTGAACTGATCAAGAGAAGATGGTCGGAATGTCGTTATCGAGCGTGTGCGAACAACATATGGAGTTTTGGTCAGTTGGGCAGCGGGTGGCACGTCGGAAAAGACAACATGGTTATCTGGAGAAAGGGCGTGGTAGTGGCGAAGTTCGAATCGTAGCGAGTCATTTCTCTGCGGTGGCTGTAATGGTACCAAATCGATTGTTGAAAAGTAAGAGAAGAGAGGGAGCAGGACGTTGAAAATGACGGAGGACAACATGGGCATCGTGGCCCAAAGTCAAGGGCAGCATGGCATGGCACGCAGACAAATTTGTTTATTCAAATTAGCGTAATAACTCGACCGAATAAGACATTGATGGATTAATATTAGAAAAGAAAAATTAAGAAACACTAAGACTCTCCATAGCAAATCCAAGCACATCATTGACCTCGATAGCAGTGTCAGTAGCGACCTGGGGACCAAAGAACACCTCGGGACTGGTGCATGCAGCAACCGCGCGCCGCATATGCGTCGATAGGAAGGATAAGCCTACTTGGTATGCAGCTGTGGCAGGTTTATTAGTATCCAATGAAGCGTTCAAGATCAGCAACTAACCATTCATCCAACCAAATCCTTCTCGAGGAACCATCTTGAAATCTATTCCTTGGTTACCATACTCGGCGTCGACCAAATGAGACAGCTTCACAGCATCAAACTACATAGGACACCATTAATGTCAATTCTCAAGGTGCCTTCCAAACGCACCTTCTCAGGCACCACGCCGTTAAAATCAACGAACGCAGTTGTCATCCTGGAAACAAAATATCGCCATCTTTTCACCAAGCGCTATCAGAAATAACTCACATATATAGGAACCGATAAGCTAATCGTTGGGCGTCTTCGAGATACCCGTACCGTTCGAGACCAACCCACAGCATGATCTGGTGAGGTGGCCTATCCCATAGAGTCAGTATGACCATACCCCAAACAGCATGCGAAACTTACCATGCGTATCTAAGAAGGTTCTGGTGAGTCGTCAACGACGAAAACGGTCTGTAACACGTACGGGTAGTCCCATTGTCGGTTAGGTCGGTCGAGAGAGATCTTCCCCCGCGATTCCTCTGTGCCTGATACCACTCCTCCCAATACTTCAAACTTTCGTAAGGATTTTGACCTACACATTTTTCTGTGCTCAGGGAGCACCTCACGGGTAGAGAGAATGACGTACACTAGTTGCCAACACTGCTCCTCACTCGCACATCCAGCCCATAGCGGCCAGAAGGCTGTTACACTTTCGTACAAAATCTGCTGCTCTTTGACGGTGTCGTAGTCAAAGTAGAGATGCTTGTTCTCGTTCCACAAGTACTTGTCAATCTGCTGCCTCCTAAATTCCGCCCTCTCAAACCACTCTCGGCTTCTCTGTACCCGTTTCCTGGAGCTTTCCCGATGCGGATTGGCATAAGCTTCGACAGTGGGTGGGAAAGGACTCAAAGGAAACTCTTCCTCCAGCTCCAACTCATCCCCCAAGACTTCATGGATGGCTGAGCCGATATCAATCTCGTATTTATATAACAATGACTGCAAGTCAATTGTGGCCAAGTTTGCACAACGCTTCTCGAAGCGGTAGGTGGTATCGTGCCCCGACTCTCGAACAGCGCGATCATGTAAGAAGTATTCATCAAGTCCTGGCTCCTTGATGATACCGTCATTATACTTCTCGCTAAATTCGAGCACAGAGATTCCATGTTTCAGTGCGTAAGGCTCAAGGATATGTGTGAAATGAGCGGCTTCGGTTTCCGGAGGGATGCCGAGGCCATCAGGCCGATAGCGAGACAAGCCAGTCTTCGGATCAAAGCGAGGTTCAGCCATCCAAATTGTATGGTATTCCTTAATCGCCGCCTGGATAGCACGTTTGAGCCATTCTCGGTTAGCCTTCATGTCGGACCGGTCAAGCTGGTTGTAAATTTGCAAAGCCATATCGGTCAAGAAGGGAGGTTGAGTTCTACAAAGATAGTAACTCCGGCTCCCGTTCAGAATCTTCCCGTAGTGTTTGATCTCAAAGATGAAGTGTTCGACCATTCCTTTCGCCATGTTCACCTGACCATCAACTAGGAGACCTAAAGAGATGAAATACGAATCCCAATTATATAACTAGTGTCGCTGTCAGAGAAGATAGGAAAGACAACTTGCGTCAGGGAACGAACCTCGTTGAAGCGAGCGCCTGGAACAATGAATGGTATACCCTTCAGCGTTTTGCCACCCTTGTTATCGTCCACTTCTTGCATCGCCAATGCCAGGAGTCCAGGCTTTGAGTTAAGACTTTTGACAAACATCGGATCATCGGGTTTCTCAGGTAGGACCTGGACGTCCAGATTCATGTGTGGCTTCTCTTTCGCCACCCGTCTGTAGTACTCTGCCATGGCGGGTTCGCCATAGGGCACATATATGCGCGGATTTACGCGCCCTGTTCGGTTTTTAGGATCCGCTGTGATAATTTCTAGACCCTCCCCGTCAATGCGGCGTGTAAGAGAGTGCCAGAATGAATGTTTGATCATGCGAGACAAGCGATCTACTGGATTCTCTGTTAAACGAGCTTCATCCAGGATGATCCGCTTTCTATTGTGGTCACGAGCCAGAGCTAATTCTTGCAAAAGATTAGACAACATGTAAGTGCCCTTAAATGGAGATCAGCATAAGTAACCAACAGGGTCGTCACACAATGCACATACCCGGATATCAAATGTCTTGAATCCGTTGCTTGTAGCTGTTCCCAGGGCCATCATCTTTGGGCCTGCATCGGTGACGCTTATCTGGAAGTCACCATCGGTATCCTCCTGCTCGAGAACGACGCGGATGGTTTCCTCCACGTCAATTAGAAAACGCCTCGGTGCAGTAACATTCTTTTCGTCGTGAGACAACCGACGAGACCGCAGGTGCCAGTCCTGTTCGAAGGTAGGTGGCTTCTTTGGCCTATACCCGTGAATATGAGACTTGTGCAGCGAAAGCCGTGAGTACAGAGAAATAAATGTCAATGAAACACGTTACCGTGCTGTAGGTTCTTGTGCGAGTAAATGACTCTGCGCCACCATAGTAGACGGAAGCATCTACATGGATAGGCCTATGCTCATCCAGAAAGAGGACGCCAGGTGGGTGCGACAGGGTCGGAGCCATTTTGATACAATCTAGAATTCAGGGACCTATTTGAGTGAAAAAAGACCAGACCGGGGTATAGCGAATGGTGGTGGTTGGTATCGAAGATGTTCAGGCTGTTGCTGGAGAAAGGGCCGGGCAGATTGGATAATATTAGCACGATCGGAACACGGCCCTCCGAGCCGACGCGGGCGGCGAAATAGTTGTCGTCCCCGGGGTGGGGTGAAAGAGATGGAAAACGCGAAACAAAGATGTCGGCCCGCTTATGTCAACTGGTGCCACCATTCATTCTGTAGCTACACGACAGCGCAAATGCAATGCCTTTTAAATCCCAGGCACAAATGTCACAAAGAAACGACCCGCTGAAAGGTCACCAGCCCGCTCTCTTCCCAGCTAGCGTCTCCCGGCGTGAATTCGACCCGAGTGACGCAATTCTCCGCGAGTTGCGTCACGTCACGTCACGTGACACCGCACCTCCGATTCGATCATCGCGTCGACCATGGCGTTCTCAAGGCAAGTGTGCTCACCGGAAAGAAAGCACTAACATACTGACACACAGTTAGCGGATCGTCTATGTTCAAACCGCAGGTATCACTGTTCGGCAGCAACCAGCCTTCTACTACGACGCCTAGCCTCTTTGGCCAAACCACCCAGCAACAACCATCTTCAACATTTGGCCAACAGAGTCAGCAACAACAGCAGCCACAAAGTGGAACCTCTTTATTCAGCACGACCACGGGTACAGGCACTTCAGGCACAGGCACTTCCCAACCGCAGTCGAGTATCTTTGGCAGCAGTACGACGGGTACACAGCAGCCCCAGACAGGTCTCTTCGGCAATACTGCAGCAGGCACGCAACAGCCGCAGGCCGGGGGCTTGTTTGGGAGTACTACAAACGTGCAGCAACAACCACAGAGCGGCAGCTTGTTTGGAAGCACAAGCACGCAGCAGCAACCACAAGCCGGTAGCTTGTTTGGAAGCACCTCAAGCACGCAACAGCAACCACAAGCCGGTAGCTTGTTTGGAAGCACCTCAAGCACGCAGCAGCAACCACAAGCCGGTAGCTTGTTTGGAAGCACCGCAGGCACACAGCAACAGCCGCAGACGAGCAGCCTATTTGGAAGCACGACAGGCACGCAGCAGCAACCACAAGCCGGTAACCTGTTTGGCAGTTTCGGCACCAGTAGTCAATTGCAGCAACAACCTCAAAGCGTTGGGTCGACATTTGGATCGATCTTTGGAAGCAGGCCCCAGCAACCCCAGCTGCAGCAACCGTGAGTTTCCCCAATCACCGATCACTACCCTTGTTAATGTGATACCCGTTGGTGCTTTTTTTCGATGTACCGTGGGCCCCGGCAGAACCAACGTTGTGCTTACGAAAACAACAAAATTCAATGACCTACCGGAGGATGTGCGAAGAGAACTGGAGTCTCTGGAGTACGTATCCAGGTAGTCAAGATGATCCTCCGATCTCATTCACGTTAGTTCCTTCATTCAGAGCCAAATTCAGATCAGCAAGGACCTTCACCAGCGGAAGCTCGGTGAAGAACCATTGAAGGGCTACGAGCTAATCAAAGGCGCCACCAAGGTATGCAGCATGCGCCCCTATCATTTTATGTGTAACATATTTGGTCCTGAAGGGCTTTGTTAATTGCAATACCAACATCCGACATGATTTGCATTTCATGCGTGACCTGAAAGCAAAAGTGGATCGTGCGGTTGAGGACACTATCATTGCAACACGGATAGTCGACGGGTTCAAAAACCCACAGAGCAGTGGTGGCGGCGGATACCTGAAAGAGCATGCAAACTTTCCATTTGAGTAAGTGCTCTTCATACCAGGGTTGCCTTGTACCCATTCAATTTCCAGATTCTTCTCGCGGGTCACGGACCAAATCGCTGCAAGGCTTTCATGGTACAAAGCGACGATCGAGGTAAGCAATACGTTGGCGATAGTGTATTTGACTGACGGACTGACGTTATCTAGCAAATCGAACGAAAACTAACTTCGACGAGTCAGGCACAGACGCCTCATAGTAGGTTTTACAGTAAAAGACATCCTCCGGTAAAACTGATTTGAGAAGGTATTGCAGCCGCGTTGCAAGCACAGCATCAAACTTTCCTAGCGTTGGCAAGTAAAACGGCCGCTCTAGATGCGGAATTACAGAAAATCAAGTCGCTCTATACCCAACTCTGGCGCCAAAAAACCGGGAGTATGAGGGATCCGTTTGATGAACTTGACAAGGGAGCTGCGGCGGATCTTGGCCTGGAAGCTTTGAATGTGAAGTAGTTGTACACCTGTATATTCAAGGGCCATTCCTTTGATACGAGACCCACCGTAGGAAAGGGTGTCACCGTATGGTGGATCTATTTTCTAGTAGTCACCCGCAACCTGTAAAGGTGGATTTAGAGAACACCATCGGGCAATTACCGAATCTGGAACCTGTGATCAGTCTACCGGGCGGCTCTTGAGCGAAGCGTACTAGCTCCATATGATACACCCAGCTACGAGTCATCTAATTCAGCCACTACGTCCTATTTCTACACCTGCCGTGATTGTCCTCCGACTTCGCTTGTTAAGTAAACAATTTAATACCATTTTTTATTTTCTCTGTTCAGGCGACAAAGAGTGACATCTATTGAATTCGGCACCAGCGGGGGCAAAGGATCGAAGGGGTATTCTGCTCAAAGGTGCAATAGATGCTGGACATAATTCAAAATCAAATTAGAATTTATGGTACTCCCTCAGGCGTAAATCCCACTGAACCATATACAGATGTCCGAACATACAGATCGATGATACACATGTTGGGCAGAAGACGTCCGGACGTCAAGAACAAACCATCAGACCCAAAAACGGCCTGCGCCGTCCCGACGCGTAAGTGCCATAACCCGTTATTCCGCGATGCGAGCGAGCCCTGTCGATGCTCGAAATAAACAGCCATAGTAATGGGACGCAACCCTAACGTTGTCGCGCTCGCCGCCCTGAACTGTTCCATTAAACCAGTTTGGATAAATTCGAACAGTTGTGCAAAAGCACGCCCGAGGAAATCATACGATTATCCTCGCGAATTCGAGAGCAACCAGTATGTACAATTAAGACGGCTGTCTTGCCAAGCCATAAACTGCGTCATTGAAGTAAGACAAACGCGTCTTGCTCCACCGCGTCTTGTCAAAACAAGAGCAGACTAAACGCCCGTCAGAAATCTATATAACCAGGTATTCCAGCACCCACCTTTCTTCACGCCCCGCCGTACATCAAGACCTCAAAGCTCCCCCGGACGACCTCGACCTCCCACCATTCTATTCCTTCTCTCTTTCTTTTCTCTTTCGGATGAACCGGGTCCATTATCCCCCAAATTACGGACAGCATGGGCCGCCAGCCTCCAACTACGAGTACGTATCGGTAATCTTGCAGTCGTCTCACGCGTGCTGATTGTCCTTGACAGAACAGGATGACGCCCGTCCGCACCAAACAGCGTGTTGGGCGATCTTTGAGGAACGGTGTTTCTTGGGAGCACCCCTCAGGATGGATGTGATGTTACCGTCGAGCAATGCTCGGCGGTTCAATGAACATCTGGTCGTCTTTCTGCTTGGCTGGCCGCAGAGGAATAGTGTCCCTTGGGAGCATGCGCCAACGGCGCGTGACATCTTTCAAATACACCCCTCTTGCAACCAGAAGCTGTATCCTACCGGTTGTCGCCAATGAGCGGCTTTTCTTCTTTTATCTTTTGATCATCCCCTTCTCTCCCCGATTGGACTGAACCGGAACTCAACGAGGCGGGGCGATAAGGTGAGTCTTTGGTTGTCTTTTGTTTCTTAGTGGTGTTCTTTTCTAGACTCGGCCATATGGGCGTTGTGATGGCTGGTAGGATGGGGAGAAGTGGTGTGGAGGCACGCGAATGGAGGGTCTGCGGCTTCAGGGTGAGGGGGAGGCGGAGCAGTGGTAGCGAGAGCAGGTGGTGACGGGGGTTATATAGATGCTTTGGTGTTGGAATGCTGGAAACAATTTGGATTGCATTGGGGATTTGGATTTGAATCTTGTGAGAATCTATTGTCAGAAGCTCGCAACAGAATCAGAATCGAGTGGTCTGGAAGAGTGCCTGCATAACAGCACAAAGAGCACCTTACAACCACCAGAGCCATGCTGTGAGCCAGCCAGCTCTCATAACACGAAAAATAAGGGTCGACTACCTTGCTTGAAGGAAACTTGTCGGAGGGAAAGGAAAGAAAGGATCATTGGGTGCGCCGCGCGTGAGTAGGATAAGCGGTCTAACGTTAAGACAAGCGACAAGCGCAGAATCGAGTGTTGTGATCAAAACAACCGATACGCTCTTGCCAGGTATTACTGGCCTTTTGGTGCCTATTTATTTCTGGCCAAGAACCTACATCTACCGCTTCCACAACCCCAGCTAAACCTGCAGAGGGTGCCAAGAAGACCGCCGCGCCTACTGAGGGCCAGAAGACATTGAGAATGGAGACTCGGACGCATGCGCTCCTGGTGATTGGATCTTTCAACGGCTCTGAACGACGCATCTCACCGCCACTTGTCTGCAGTAAGCAAGTACAACTTCGGGTATCTCAACAAGGGCTATTCTACAGGGTCGACCAACCCTTCCTGCGAATCCAAACTGGGCGGCTCTTGAGCGAAGCGTAGGTACATATGATACACCCAGCTACGAGTCATCTAATTCAGCCGCTACGTCCTATTTCTACACCTGCCGTGATTGTCCTTCGACAAACAATTTAATACCATTTTTTATTTTCTCTGTTCAGGCGACAAAGAGTGACATCTATTGAATTCGACACCAGCGGGGCAAAGGATCGGAGGGGTATGTATTGTCTTTCAAGATGAATAGATGTTGGACATCAAATTAGAATTTATGGTAAAACATGATTCGACGAGGTCACCTCCCTCAGGCGTAAATCCCATTGAACCACATACAGATGTCCGGACATACCATCGGCGGATTTGACACAAACCGTGGGAATGATAGAGGGGACTCGATTAGGCACATATTCAAAACTTGGTATGTCATGGCGCAGAAAGTCTACGAGGAAATAATCGCTCTCTTTAAATATAACCCACCTCCGGCTAAGCTTTCAACGGAGATTGCCTTCTCATATCCAAATGTATTCTATGACCGGCACCTGGAACCTGGCCTGTGTCTGAAACATATTAAGGCTATCCCAACCATCGCTCTCGAATTGTCTGATCTTGTCCACGAAGAGCTGATATTCCTGAAGAGCAAATGTCAACCCCTTCCTCTGCTTAAACACGACGACAACTGTTTCATCACGGATAACGCGCGACAACATTTCCCGCCGCATACGAGAATCTGGAATGCCGATTGGGTCGCTCAGTTTTATTCCAGAACCACTATCTTGAATTGCGTACCAGTCGCTTCAACCATCGCGTTATGCCCCCATGCAAAGACTTGGAGCACAATTCTAACATTTTTTGGAGAGTTCGAACTCCGGCGCGATGAACATCCCGGGATGATTGACAATTATGTTCTTCAGGGAGAGCTGGAAATATCGAAAGCAATTTCATCGTGTCTCGACGACGAGCTTTGCCAAGATATTCGCGCGATGTCTGACGGATTTAGATCATTGGCCGCCTTCCAGTTTCATGTTCCTTCGCCAAGAGTAGAGGAACTGTTCAGAGAAATGGATGCGGTCACAAAACGGGGGAAGGTACCATCGCTCCAATGGCCCGCTATTGATCTCGTCGTGTCAAAGAATCTCTCGCCGCCTCCAATTCCTGATTCAGTGTCAACTATAAAATCGCTTCCTTGTATCATGGCACATTTTCCCTCTCTGCAAGTGGTGCGCCGCAGTGTCCATCTCAGCTCTCGAGAGAAAGAGAAGTCGAAATCGGTACAAAATACGCCATTCAAAAGCCTGGCGAGTCAGACCGGGGTCGAGGCATGGCCTACACTGAGCGTGAAGCCACCGAAAGTCTCGGACCCCGACCCTGTCCTATTTATCCAACGCGTACGTACCTAAGTTATGACTACCATGTCTTATCACACATTGATTGCAGGCCTGGACTCGCGCTGTGGAATCCGATGCTACATTCATTATCTTCAATTGCGGCAATTACGAACGCATCGGGTTTCGGCATCGTGGTAGTCAAACACTATTTCTTTCAGACTTGATAAACGTTTCCAAAAGTTCTAATCCTGGTTATGGCCAGATTCAGATTGGTCTATACATGGCAATCCTACGAGACGCGCTTGACCGTATACGTCTCATCAAAGAAGCGAGCACAACCAGAAAATCTAAAAAGTCCGAGCCTGAAGATACCCATATGCAACCAGTGATAAATATATTCCATACCCTTTTTGACAGTTCTGCTAATCCTGGTATTAGACAATGCTCTACGAAACTGGTCGCAGGAATCTGGCCCTGCTTCGGTTAAAATATGGAGTGTTTGACTCTCCAGCGCCCGCTATTCTACATCGCGTTGGCCATTCACCAGAAAGTCAATCTATAGAGGAGCGAGAATATAGCCCCGAGGAATACTTCCATTTGACGCTAACGTCTGAAATAGCAGAAGGAGGTACTGGAAAAGTCCACGATGCCAAGATTGAGGTTCAGGCAAGCGATGGTCGCGTTTATGGCTGTAAAGGAGTCGTGAAAGTCGCGCTTGAGAATGATCAGCGACAGAGACTACGTCATGAGTATGCCGTATATCGATACATGGCACTCAAGAAAGTCAATTGCGTCGCCTCTGTATATGGCCTTTTTGAAGATGCAGCAAATGAGGCTACTGTTCTCGCCATGAACCATGTAGGGACGAGCTTAGCCACACAGCCACATTATAGGGAACATGGGGAGGTCAGCTTGACCGAAGAACAGAAGTACGCATAGGATATATTAATGCATTGACATTCACGCTTAAGATCTGTCAGGGAAGCATTCAAAGGGGCAATGACGGAAATACACCAGGCCGGTGTTCGTCATTACGATATTCGTCCTGAGAATTTGATGATGGACGATAAAGGTCGAGCAACGATAATCGACTTCGACATGGCGAAAGTTCGGGCAGGTAAACGATCTCGTCAGCGAGAGTTTGAGCATCTTTGCAGTCTTCTTGATGGACAATATGATCTGCCAAATGAATGGGCAAGTCCTGCAACATCGGTATCTGCTAGATTTCCTCCAGGGGGCGACGATGTCATTCAAGATACCATATGGATATAGACAATAGTGTACTACATTAATTATTACTTTACCGCGATATCGGCTGAGGCATTCCGAAATCCCTGGCAGTTGTCATTATACTGTATGTCTGCGCTCTGTGCCGCTGAGGGCAACATTGTTTCACCAAACAATGGACTTGGTATTTTGACTTTCAGCACGTTCGCAGCCTCATCAGTCTGCTGTCTTTGCCACACCACCACCTTCTCACAGCCTCCAAGATCGGCCCCGATATCTTCATTGTTGCGGGGGCATGTACCGATGACGGAGGTTCGAGTAGTCCGTGTCTCTCTGCTTGCCACGGTGCTGGAGACGATCCCATAGCCCCAACATGCCACCCAACCTTTCTACAATGGTGGATGACTAATTGATACTTCCACCCATCCCCATCCCGCATGTACTTCAATATGGTAGTTCTTATGAAATGTCCTACTAGACTACTTACACAAGTAATTAAGTGGAATGCCATAATAATAGCTGTGTTCATCATCTGTGATGCACAAATCGGGTTAATAGACAACTAGTGTCACCACACACTCTATGGCGTACCAGAATGGCCATTATCACCAACAAGATGTTGTGTCCGGTGAACAATACCGCTACGCTCTAACAAACTTTGTTAGTTTTACGGTTCTATTCATCAACCGAACGGCTAATCCCTACCGCAGCGTATAGCCCACGAAAAGGTCGAACAGCAACGTCTTCAGCTTGAAGAGCAAGAACGGCAGGTAGCCCAGCTGCGCGATCGAATTGCGTTGCTCGAAGGAGTACCCAACGCTCAGCGGCTCAGCAAATCAGGTAACACGGTTGACGACTTTTCGATCAAGGTATGGTGTTCTCCAATATGGCTTGCAACGCTGGTGACGACTGGATCATAAGAATGGCGCCTCCCAACTCGATAAACTCATCAATAGATGGGCTTCAGAAATCGTGCAGGAATCCCAGATGCCATTACCTGGGCTGGCCAAAGCCGCTCTGGGAGGCATCGCGGGTGGACCTGACCTCGAACTCAATTTCGCCACAGTGTCATCCCTCCAGGCGTCATCTTACCTTCGGCATGCCATGTCAGAGGCTATCACTGAAGGCGTTATTAACTGCCTCATTGTGACTAATTCAACGGAGGCAAATGTTCAGCTGACGCGAATCCATGAACATCTCTTCAGCCGTGAGCGATCATTCTACATACACTAAGAGCTATATCGCGATGGACGGCTTATGGACGGCTTTTAGGTGATCCAACTGTTGCTGGTGTCTGGAGACGCCAAACTTTCTCTGCAGCTGTAGAATCGGTCACACCAGAATTATCATTGAGCATCCTTCGGGAACAAATGCCTGATCTACTAGCGATTCTCGGGGGATGGCTACCCTCAACAGGGGGCACCTCATTATTAGATTCAGCGTATGACTTTTCTCGCATGTTGCATGGCTCGGCAGCGACTAGCGGCGACATTTTTTACCGCGCATTTGTCCCAGAAGTCACGAGCACGCTGCATGCACGACAGATTGAACTGGTCAAGAGGTGTATCAGAAGTGAAAGGTCAGAGGTGTGTAGAGTAGGAGCCACATTGTTCCCTGGTTTAGTTAAGGTATCGAGACATACCACTGAGCCAGAAAATATACAGGTAAGCGAAAATGGATTCATGTCCAGCGAATTGACTGACGGTTCATCATCATGACAGACTGTCGTCAGAAGAGCACAGGTCGTATGCGAATGTGCATTATTGGGCAGGCCAATGATGCCGCCACCTTCTGCTGTACCCGAGATATGAATATGATGATTTACCGCCCGTTTATGTTCTGGATATCTATGGATCTATTGGATTGCAAATGTATAAATTATTGCTACACGACTAGCAAAGATGCGAGTGCAGCCTGCGTCTGCACAATCTGGTCGCAGTGTTAGGGACTCCGTTATAGAAAAAGAACACGAGGCTCACCTCGAGCGCCTGTTGAACCTCTAGTCTTCGCCGTGCTGCCTCGAGCCAATCGCGAAGCAACGCTTTCGCAGGTCCCCTCAGTTGATTAAGCTCCCTCGTAGCATTGTCGAGGTCCTGTTCATTAAGGTAGTATTCGGCCCTTGCCAGCACGCTCAAAACATCATCTCCATCAACCAAACCATGTCTCTTGAATCTGAAAGAAGATAGAACGTGACTGGCAAGGTATGACAAGACACCCGCATTCCGGTCAGGGACTAAGGCAACTCGAGCCACTTTGGGGTAAACCGACGTTGTAAACCACATTGTGAGATCCGCCAATGGCTCGACACCAATATCAGGAACGTCAGACGAATCAAGATCTTGAAGAACAGTCGAAGCAAGTTCATCTTCGCGCGCAGCAGCAATGTGCCTCAAGACTCTCAGTTCATGTCGGAATGGTTTACGCTCAGAAGCATCTAGGGCGGTGCTAGACACAGCACGAACGGCTGACCAAAGAGCATGTATGCGAATGTTGTCATCCAGAACGTCGGAGTTGTCGAGGGCAATCTGTTCCAATCGCTTCAAATTGGCAGACAGCTCGTCAAGTTTAGCAAGACGCCCGCCACGTTCCTCCTCAACGCGAACTTTGATTTCACGGATCCAACGTCGCTGAAGTTCAATGCCTTGAGCGATGACCTCTTGCTTGAGTCTGATTATTCTTTAAGCAGGAGAAAGTAGGATATTATGATTGCATACCGCTCATTAATTAGCTCCGTTTGAGTCTTAAGTTCCTGCTCGAGTTTTTGCCGGTAAATTTCTGTCATTGTCGCCCTTTCTTCCTCAAATATTTTCTTAAAATCCTCCTCCCGGCTGTCAAGCTTGTCTTGGGCCTCCATTTCTACCTCAATAAGTTTAAGGGTATATTCCCTCGTCTGCTCGTCCATCTTTGCCTCGAGTGCCCTTTTCTCTTCCTCCTTGATCTTATCTATGCGCTCAACCAGTGATGTCAATTCCGACTTGGCCTCCTCCAAAACGTCCGCTGCCTTCAGTGCGGCAGTCGGGTTGGTAGCCACATATGAAGCAAGGTTATCAATAGTGCCAGCCAAGTGGGTGATGATAGGTTCTGCCTCATCCAAAGCTGAGATGGCTGGAGCAACCAAGGGCAATTGGACTGGCGTAGGCTCGGGCTTATCCTCGGGCTTCGAAGGATTCGAATCATCTTTCTTCTGAGATGGGGGCGAGGGGCGTCTATAACCGGGTGGAGGCTCAAAACCGACAGGCAATGGGGCATCATACACGTTTGTGTCTCTGCTTTCCGTCGGTGCTGGTATTGGTGTTGGTGCCAAACTTGAAGTTGGGTTTCCAACATGCTTTTCAAGTGCTGCTTCCGCCTTGTTAACCAGCTCCTGAACATCGCTGGAGAATGACAGTTTTTTATCTTGTACCACTGCCTTCTTCTTCTCCGGTTGGACTTCGTCGCTCGGCTTCGTGGGTGGAGGAAGAGTCTGTATTCTCAATGCCTGCCCAGATCCTGTAATTGCTGTCTGTCTCGCAGCAGGCTCTCGTTTTGTTTCTTCGGCCGGTTCCTTGCCGAAAGCACGTTGGACGAGACGGGTCGTGGTTACAATTGCACTCGATCCTGCATGGACAACGTCTGCCGCCGTAATTGTATCCCAACCACGGGCTTCAGCGAAATCCAGCATAGACTGGCCAAGGGGAACGCGGTCGGAAAAGAAATCATAGTACACCTGGGAATTGAACGCAACGAAGGCACTTCCGACATAAAATGTGCCAGTAACCGCCGCCGTAGTCCATATTATGCGAAAAACATAATTTTTCTTTTTTGGTTGAGGCGCAGAGTCAGTGGTCAGACGCTAACTAAATGTTAGGAGCATATAATCAAGCTGAAAATGGCGAGCTGCTCACCCGTCTGGTGACCCTAACGACGCGCCGACCGGAAAAGGACGCGACTTGCCTGGTGACAGGGAGTGCACAATACATGCAGTGAGCACTCTAGGGTCGATTGAGCTGCCGGCGACGTGTCGCACGACGAGGAAGATATTTGGTCCGAGTTTGTCCGCGAGCGCTCCACGTGGGTCTGCCCAATTAGGGATCATCGCATGGAATCGCCATGCCAAGTTCATTATATGTAAGCGTACTTCGCCTCCCATGCTAATCAGAACCCATGGAATCAGTGTCAGCGGACGAAAGGACAGACGCATCCTTGATGATTACCCATCCCAACGATCACGACGCGTCCAAGTGGACGACGAGCCGTGGTGAACTCTGGGCCTACTATCTTTATTATGTGGGAAATAATGGTCTCTCCGGCTTTAATTTTGGCCCTTCTCAATTCCAGAATCTCCTGTTTCTCGCCGGGTACGATCCCGCTTTCCCTCCCTTTTCAAAGCCTTGCGATACAGGAAACTGTGTTCTACCCTATCTGGGAAAGATTCGTGATGGTATGTTATCCGGCGCTCCAGAATTGTCTATCAGGATCTAAGTTACCCAGTCAACGCGATCGTGTTGCTTACAAATGGCATAAGTTTTGCAATCCAGGCAGTTCTGCTACTGTTTATAGGTGCATGGGCAGACTACGGTTATTGGAGGTCTATTTGTTTTGTGTTTTCCGTTAAAATTAGAGTCTGACAGCAGTCTAGGCCGAATATTACAATATTCTTCACATTTCTGGCTGTTGGCGTATCATTTGCTTGGCTTGGAGTCGAAGATCCATCCCAATGGCGCGCCGGTGTCGTGTTGTACGTTTTAGGACGTGCGTCTGATATCCTTACATCGAGTTATTTCCGTCTCTGAATAATATCATCAGTTATTACTTATCAGGTAGGCCAAGAGAGAAGTTCATTACTATTGTTAATCGCTTATGTTAGGTAACGTTAACTTTCTGGACTGCCGCATTTCCAGGTCTCGCGAGAGACCTGCCGGAAGTCAAGCAATCCTCACAGGAAGTCTCAATAGGGGATAAAACGTGAGTCTGTAACATCTCTCTATTCCTAATCGACATGCCTTATCACTGTATCAGAGAAGCGGAACACGAGACGCTTAAATCTTTGTCCCGAAATCGCATATCCAATATATCATTTACAATTTCCTCTCTTGGAGAAGTTATCATACTTGCCGTTATGGTTGGGATCCTGAAGGCTCTCAAATCAGACGCGAGCGTTGCGAATAATACAAAAGCATTCAGCGTCTTAATAGCTTTCTCAGGCGGAGTCTGGTGTATGTGATTTTTTAACTCGACTATTCAGTCTGATCATATGCATGCAGTGTTATGTGCCATTCCATGGTTTTTCCTTGAGAAGCGGCGATCTGGGCTACAACTTCCCCCTGCTACAAACCTACTTACAATTGGGTTTTGGCAACTCTATGTTACCCTACGCGAATGCTCGAGGCTTAAACAAACATTCTTGTACCTCATATTCTACTTTTTGATGTGAGTATCCTATGTCACATATCTGGCTCTACTAAACAATTGAACAGGGGAGACGTCCTCAATACCACTGTGTACGTTCAACGTATTTTTTTTTTGAGAACTTGTATCAATCGTGCGCCAGTACTGTCGTCGCCACATTGCAGAACAGGTAAAAGTCTCACTTATCCTGACACGAACCACTCATTGAACAAGAGAAAAGTGTGGTGTCATACTCAACCTTGCAGTTGACCCTTCTTTTGGTCGTTGGTATTGTGGCTCAAGCCTTGGGAATCTAGTGAGCATCAGAGCGCGTGTTAACAGCTGTTCTTATGCCAACGCGTAGCTTGTTCTGGATCGTCCAGAAATATTTTAAGATTTCAACCAAAGCCGTGCGATAATATTCCCCAAGGAACTAGTGGACAGGTGCTGATCAGTTGCCCCTAGATGCTGTCATTCAACGTCTTTTGGATCCTTGTCAGTGACCTGATCTAACCCTCTCCTGATGCTCCTGATCTGACTTCACTCAGGTATTGACTATATGGGGTCTCATTGGCGTGCATACCAATAAATTCGGATTTAAGCACGTTTGGGAAATCTGGTAATTGGTAGCCGTTTGAGCCCCTCTACCTGCCTGACGGTTGAAAGGCTGTATCAAGCTTTTTACGGTCTGATGGTTTGCCCGTGGTACGCCTATAGCCAGACTATGATAAGCGAGGTTTCACCTCAACCTCAAATGTGTGCCGCATCTAGTACTGAAATAATCACTTACTCACGTCAGCGGCAGGTTCTTATTCTTCGCATTATTTTCGGTCGTAGGTCATGTCATCTGCCAGATACGAGGATACGTTGATAACTGTGCTTACCCAGATCGGGAAGACTTCTGCCTTCATTGGACCCTTTATTTCCAGTGCTATAATTACAGTGTCCGGTGATAACGATAACATGCCCTTCGCTTTCCTGTTTGGACTGTGCGTTGCGATATGCTAAACCTGCACAGATTCGCTGACTTTCCGATTTTTAGTGGAACCTTCAGTACAGTATTTCTATGGCTACTAGATCCTGCCAAGAGCCGTATAGAATGCGAGGAGTTTATCAAAGCAGAGGGACGGCTGAAAGCGTTTGAAAGCCAGGGATAGAATACATCGGACCCGAGCCAGAAATACCAGTACAATAACTGGAGTGCGGGGGTTGTTATTGTTAGAAGGTGTCCTTATTCTGAACCGGACAATGTGTTTGTGCCGCAGAACGACCGCGAGAACAATTACACTCATGGTGATAAACAAGTGTCCATAATTAGCTGGCGACACCCACAATAGAAGCTGTCTTTGTACTTTTGGCTTCTTAGCATGGAACGGGATGCTACATATAAACAAGACGCCCTGTTTTCGGATGACTACCATCCCCAATGAACTGCGTCTCGTCTGAGCCCGACTACCGGAGAGTCACTCAAGGTCTTGGTCTGGCACCAGAGTCCACTGATCTTCCACCTTATACTCGTCGTAATACTCCGCAGAATGTTGCTATCCGCCGGGAACCGACGGAGCACGTTTGTCAATTGACAGAAGGAAAAAACAGACCCTGGGCAACACTTAAAATCTACAGCAGTGCCAAATCAACCAAATCTCTCCCTACGTTCTTCGAGAAGGAGCCTGTTAATGCTACGCTCGAGATACACGCGGAAAAGAGTGAATCCATCCATCAGATCACGGCTACAGTAAGTGAACTCCAAAGTACTATTCTGGTACCATACGAATGATCTTTCCTAGGTAACTGGTCGCATCATCACTGGGGCGAATTCGAATGACGCATTCACTTTCCTTTCTGAATCCCTTTCAGTGTGGTCCAAGTCGCCTGAATCATCCAGAGTACCGTCTCCTTCAGAGGGTGCTTCTGGTAGCAAGCTGACCGGCCAATGTGTCTGGCCGATTTCGATAACACTTCCCAAAGCTGTTAACGTCCCTGGGACGAACGGGGAAGTATGCTTCTATCGCCTCCCAGAAACGTTCCTAGAACGCCACACAAAAGTCAGCGTTCAGTACGACTTGAGTATCCTCATCTCTCGGGGAAAACTTCGGGCCAGCAGCCAGTGAGTTGCGCAACATACATACCCTAAGATCCTTCTGACCGAGGACGACAGGATCAAAACTGCTTTCGGCTTCATTTCTCATTCTAGGGCTGAGGCACCCTCTCTTTTACGCCAGTTGGCGTATCAAGAGGGTACGCCGCTACCTGGACCGTCGTGCGACCCAGACGGATGGAAAACATTGCAACCTCTCATTGCCCGTGGTACCATGTTCAAATCACGTCAAGTCGAGGTTCGATGTACTGTGAGCAACTTAATTTCCCCCGGCTGTGCAATTTTCTTATTGTCTTCACAGTTGTCTCTAGCTAAGCCAGTATGTACAAATCTACTGCCATTTGGAGTGCGATTAACATTTTATGCACCTAGTTGTCGTATGGCAGAGGTGGAGTGCTACCCTGCTCCTTGATCCTGGAAAGTCGCGACAAGAGTGCACTCGATGCATTCTCGATGCCCAGTTCCATCGTTGTCGTGTTGCGGAGACGTGTGAGGTATTACCATGCCAATTCGTCAGCTCGGCAAGGCGTTGCATGGAACGAGCCTGTCGAAGATGTAGGCTCTGCCGTTTGGTGGCCATCTCCTGACAATGGAACAAACCATTTCTCTCGACATATGGAAGGAGAAATCCGTTTGGCTAAAGATTTACGTCCGACGTCGGCCATGGGTCATTTCAGTCTTTCTGTACGTATTCATCTCACTCTTTTCAATTTTCTTGGATACTAATTGAGGATAGTATTCTGTTGTACTTTGTCCTTTCGATTTAGCACATTATTCGTCTGATTCGGCCCCATTGCTATCGGAGCCTGTAGAGATCACGACGCTACATGCCAAGGGCCAGCGGCCCGTGGCGTATTCTCCGCCTGCCTATGAGCAGCCTTCGAGACGCGTTTCTGAACTGTATATTGCACCCTATTGACGCATTTACGACACTTTCATGACGCGTATGCGGAGATATCGTGGCTGGGGACATGATATCTCCTTACGTCCTTTCGTTTGCTTGGATACGGTCACTAGTACACTGTATCGATATCACTACTTGTTGTTTTGAATAGCACGTTGAAGACATAAATCCGAATGACGTGGTGCTTCCTGACACCGGATCACATAGACAATAAACATGCTGACCGCACATGACAGGGACCCGAGAGGCTATCGTAGCCAATTACACGCATTCCGCCCATTTTAAGAAGTTACGAAAAGACAAAAACGTCCATGAGGATCTCCTCGGCAAACCGGCCGTCTTGCAAGAATGATCACGCCAGTGCACTCGTGATAGATAGTACTGGTCGCTGACGGTTATTGTTATTCCATATCTTCATCATCCATTGCCATCAACAACAAACTCTCAAAAGTATCATCTCCTTGGTGCCTGTTTGCCAGCCGGTCAACAAGTCCGAATCATTAGTAGGAATTTCCCACTGGAACGATTCTGGTCTGCGGCGAGCGATAAAAATAAAAACAACGTCATCGGAACCAGAGGGAGTAAAGCGACTCCAAGTGCCCTGCCTGCGGCGCGCGAGAACGGGTGAAAATTCGAACCAAAGACCGAATGCAGACCAGAATGGCATTTCTTTGGACAGACTGCGGATTTTGTATGACATAATGATTTTTGGCGTCTCAGAAGACGGTAGCGATGTAAGATGAATAAGAGAACGCAAGAGCGGCGCAAAAAGGTTCGGAAAGTAGACCTGCTGCGACTTAGCCTTAATTCTAGAGATTGTACACAGTTCTACATACCAGGTCGCTACAAATGATGTGAGTTAATGACCTATTGGCACGGTCAAAAGTTCGGAAGTGACATTGCTTGCGTGCTGGATGTTACCCCAAGCAAGGGGCCGAACCGCAAGCAAAGGGGAAGAGTTGGATCGCAAATTGGCGTGTAACAATTGGCACACCTAGCAGTATGAGATTGTGACTGGGAAATAGAGCGAAATTGATTACTTCTGGAAGATCAGTCGCGATGAGGAGATCATCTGGTGACTCGAGTTTGTTAGCAATAGCGGCTGCCACGAGCCCAGCGCCCGATCCAAGTTCGATCATAGAAACTGGTTTACGATCGGAGGACGAGATAAAGGGTGGATCAAACTCGAGATCCGCCGCTGGTTGAACGTACAACGATAGAGCATAAGCTGCCTCCCTGCATTCGTTCAACGTTGAGCTACTAGGCGGCACGGGGCAAAGCCATCGGGTTACCAAACTCTACCAGCAATGCCGTACATACGTATTGCTTCTTCCTGGGCATGTAGGCGAAATGTGTCGTGTAGCTGAGTTGATAAAGTATTAGGTATACGTGAGGGCGCAATATCGAGAAATTCAGGGAAGTTTGGGTGGCTGGCCATAGTATATGATGCGTGCGATTCACATGGACTAGCCGAGGAGAAACGGTCACAATAACCGCGCGCCAGTACCGGTAATGTACCCGGGCTAGCAACTTATCGTCCTCCATGGCTGCTCAATCCAAGCCAGCACAGCAACAACAATTGACGCCCTTCGCTGCTGCACTTGCCGGTGCCTTGGGTGGTTGTTTCAGCTCTGCGTGAGTCGTTCCGTTGTATCACGAGTTCCACACTGACTATCACATCAGTGTCGTTTATCCGCTAGACGTGTAAGCTATGCTTTGCACGATGATTCCGACGGGTGTTCATGATTATAATATTAATGACAGTGCAAAAACGCGTATACAAGCAATCCCAGCCGCTCGTAGGACAAAGGATGACTTATCCATGCTCTCCGTGCTTCTACGGATATATCGGAAAGAAGGGGTTGCGGGACTTTATCGTGGTTTTGGAGCCACAATGCTAAACACCTTCTCTATGCGTAAGCAACCTATGACGTCTCCGGTGCCTAAAACTCATGCCGCGTAACCCGCAGAGTATGCCTATTTCTTCTTTTATTCATTTGTCAGGACTTCATATATCAAACGCCTGACAAGGAAGCTGCCTGCTGGGGCTAAGATGGCCCCACTGTCAACTGCAACCGAGCTGCTTCTGGGGGCCATTGCTGGTGCTTTGGCTCAGATTTTCACTATCCCCGTGTCTGTCATTGCCACTCGGCAACAAGTGGGATGCATTCCAGGTCCACCGGGGTCCACAGAGAAAGCAGACCAGTCTTTTATGACCGTTGCCCGTGGAATTATTGAAGAGGAAGGAATAACCGGGTTATGGTCCGGGCTCAAGCCAGGTTTGGTCCTTACGGTGAATCCCGCCATTACGTATGGCATGTTTGAACGAGTGAAGAGTCTTGTTCTCCTTGCCCGTGGAAAGTTTGGATCTAACGCGAAGATGTCACCATGGCTGGCTTTCCTCGTTGGGGCCCTTAGCAAGACACTTGCGACTATCGTATGTATTTCAGTAATGATCGAATGCAGATTCTCAATCGAGTCAGGTCACGTATCCATATATCATGGCCAAGGTTAGGATACAAGCTCGGAGTGTAGATGTAGACGATGTGTCTGCAGGCGGAGATAGACAATCAGACGACAAGCAGAACCGGCCAAAGGGCCGGCAGGCCGGTGCTGTCGATATACTCGCCAGGGTATGGCAGCGGGAGGGTGTCTTTGGCTGGTATCAGGTTTGTCGAGCTTGTCCGTTTGACGGCAAGGGGTGCTGACGTGCCGTGCAGGGTATGCAAGCCCAGATCACAAAGGCAGTGTTGTCTCAAGCGCTGCTGTTTCTATCGAAGGAGCAGTTTGAACAATGGGTTTTGGGACTGATGGTTATGGCGGCTAGATTCACTTGAGATAGAGTAATTACCAACTGGAGCTGGACGTAAGGGGCTGTCGACCCTGAAACCCAATCAACCAACTTGATTCAACTTGAGGCGCATGGCTGAGGGTGATTCTCAGACCCGACTTTGTGGCAGTTTCGGGGGAATGTCCTCACCATTTGACCTCGAGCTTATAATGCTAGCCATGCCTAGCCTAAAACCTCCCAAGCCACCCTACCACATCGACATGCTACCTACAGAAATTCTCTGCATGATTTTTGACTATTTTTCTCACCTGTCATCGTCAGGCAGAGGTCAGGTGCAGCCGATAATTCTGCTCTCTCATATTTCGAGTCCACTGGAGACGTGTCGCTCTCAGCGCACCCTACCTTATGGGACAATGTAGACATTAACAGTTACCGCAGGCCGGATGTTCTCAGAGCAATTCTTGCCAGGTCCAACCAAAGGAGTTTATCGATCAGGATTGACTGGCCGGAGACCATTTTCTGGTCGTCGGGGGAACTTCCAGACTTCAACGATACGTGCGCCGCTCTTGTCGAGCAGTTGCCGCGCATTCGCAACGTTAGCATCAAGGCACGTAACTTGACGCTCAGAAACTTCACCGACAAGGTGCTCGTGAACATCGCGCTTCCTCACCTTCAACATCTCGAACTGATTTCGTCCACCGATTCTTCTCCCATCCTCCTTGGGCCTTTTGATTTCGATCCCAATGTTTTTATCAGCCTCTTGATCAAACGTACCATGGTTCACGTCAGAAACGGCCATCATCTGGCTGGCCTGCGACGGTTCGTTCTCTCCGAGGCGCGGCTCTCGTACCTTGATGAGCGCAAGATACCCTCTACGGCGCCCCCGGCTAATCCGGCGACTTGGTACACAGAACTGCCTATCCCAAGTCTCTCTAGCCTTACCAATCTAGAGATTCACGCGCCTCTGGTGCATCCTGTTCCTGGGCGCCCTGCGCAGCCCATATTTGATATGCATGGACAGAATGTCCCACATTTGCCTTTTGCCCCTTCCTTCCGAACCGATACACTGCGCTCTGTGACTTTATCCTCGTTATCCCTTTCTAGGTTAGATTATGGGGTCCAGGTTACCTCGGAAATATTGGCGCGGCTTTTCCGCATCATTTCCTTAGCAGAGCTATACGAGCTGCATCTTATAGACCTCAGGGATCATGCCATTAGCGCATTTTTGCAGGCCTTGGCCTTGCAACACTGCCGCTTTTCCTACCTCCGCATATTGAAGTTTACAGACGTCCCACTGGAGGATATCGTTGGGCATTCGGAGGAGGTGGGCCTGGAGAACTTTGAATATCTATTTTCCCATGCGTTCCCTGCGGTGCGCGATGTATACCTTGCAAAGCTCGATCCGACACCTTTGGTCGAGATATTGAGGACGGCCACTCTATGGCCCATGTTACAACGGGTAGAACATGAAGGCACGGTCCTAGACGTCAGTTTCGCAGGTCATGTCTGAAGGGTTTAGCTACAAATGTTCCGCTGGCGGACTCTCTCTCCTTTTCTGTTTATGTACATAGTAGGTATTGTTGTACAACTCCGCTTTTCTATTTAAATACCAAATGTCCACGCCCACCACACCGCGCGGGAAGTCCTCCGCTCCTTCAACACCAGCTGCGCGCCTGCCTACAACTCATATTATTCAATCTTCTCCACACTATACTACAACGCGCAGACATTCTTTGTACGGTGTTGAGGATAGAGTGATCATCGATCCCGGTTCTAAGATATGGAAAGTCGGCTTCAGTGGCGAAGGTCGTCCCAGAGACGTGTTCTATCCCTGCGGACCGAACGGAGGTTCCCTTTGGTGCTTGAAACGCGCCTCTGATCTCGTGGTACAAGCAGAAGAAGATAAATTATTGGAAGTGCGACTGCAAAAAGCACTCAGATCCGTTTTTCACGAGTGAGTAGACCACAGGCTTTGGTATGAAGCCGTCTTGACGGCTCGTCAAAAAAAGCTCACTTCTAACAGATCCCAAGGCAAGAAAAGTAATCCTCGTGGAACATCCTTTACTGCCAATTTATATCAAGGACCTTATTGCTCGCATACTCTTTGAAAATCACGTCTGTTTGGCAACGATCTACTGTGTGCTTGCCCGGCTCAACGATGTCATAGGTGCCCTCTATTTCTTTTGCTTCGAGTCATCTTCTCTCCCTATTTGCGGTGGGACGAATAACGGGCCTCGTCCTGGACTGCGGACATCTTGAATCCGTCGCTTTACCCGTTCGTGCATTCCCTTATCTCCCTCGTTTTACCCTCATACATACGTAGATTTTTGCCGCAAGACCTTTATATCCGCATCTGCGCACGACGCCCATGGCAGGGGCGGAACTGACATCGCATTTACGCGCCCTGCTTCTCACATTCGGTACCTACCTACCACCTCCAGCGACTCTGAGTTCCGCCGCCAATATTCCGGCTGCAAGCCGCGCAACGCGTGTTCCTCAAGAAATTCTGACAGATACACTCGTGGAAGAAATCAAGACACGCTGTTGTTTTGTTGGTCATGCGCTGGACGTGTCGGATGCCGATTTCCGTGATATGACGCCTCTTGTGGAGAGCTCATCAGAAGCTCCGAGCGATGGCGTGCCATCTGAGTCTGGACTGGAAAGCACGACGTCATCGCAGACAGAGGCCGAGTCCGAGTTTTCTGAAGCGAGTGGGCCGGACCTGTCTCCATCTCCTAGTGTTGAACCTGGCGAAAACTACCTGCAGGCGATGTCGTCCATCTATAGACGGCACTCGACCGCGACCGATCTGCAAATGCGAGTTGTTCCTCCGCCGTCTGAGCAAACTGGCACGGGATTAGGTACATTAATCATTCCTGGATGGATCCGCGAGCGCACAGCCGAAGTGCTGTTTGAGGGGGGTGATATCGATGAGAGCAGCGTCGCGGAAGTAATTCTTGATTCATTGCTTAGGGTCCGTAATCCTCAGTGGCTGGCGAATGCTTTTTTTATCGTTCCATTTTTAGGTCCCTATTGACTTGAGAAAAAAGATGGCATCGTCCATTCTTGTCGTGGGAGGTACAGCGATGCTTCCTGGCTTCATAATGCGACTGCAGAAGGAAATGATTCGCACTGTTGCGGCTGTACCAGATCTGAAGAGGCACCCTACACGGCCGAACCGACCGCTTCCACCTCAATATGACAAATATGCACCGTTACGACCTCTGATACCATATTTCGCTATCCTTAATAATCCTTCTCCGCCGCCTGCGGTGACCGCGAGGGCTAGTGCTAATGCAGGAAAAGCTCCATCCTTCAGCCCAGCCACGATGGCTTGGGTGGGAGGATCGCTAGCTGGGTCAGTGTGGCTACTCATCCATTATTCATAAGATTGATGTCAGTTCAAAAGAGCACTCAAAACAGGCGGAGCCGAAGTTGCCCGAGAAAGCTGGGATGAGGCGGTTATCCAGCCGCCCCCAGCGGACGACGATAGCATGGATCTGGATTTAGAGACCAAAAAGAAAGATATTATACCCGATTGGACGAGAACGCCATTATCGATGGGCGCGCCACCTGCGCGACCAGTTCATCATCCACCAACTGTACCACCAACGCCGCACGTGGTGGGTGCATAAACGTAGATGTAATTTCATTTACTGTATTAAAGCACGAAACTCGAAATTACATTAAAAGAAGCCACGGATTGAAGGCATAGTGGCCAAAAAGTGAATGTGAAATGTCATTTTTAAGAAATTCACGTAGTAGTTTCTAGAATACGAAGCGTAAGCTTGCCACCGTCATAAGAGGTAACGACACTATCCCAGTTGCGTTGTGAACTGATAAATTCCATGTGTTCGACTGAGGAAACCGAGCTGGAGCGACTTCTACCCCTGCTCGTACGGCGGCGGATCGGGTTCGTTAGAGCGATGGTGAAGGACTTGGATAAAGGGAGTCCTTCCTGGATAACGAACTTGTCATACAGACGTTCCCTTAGTTCTCCGTAACTGATAGTTCTAGACACCCGAAGGGCGACGATGGACTGATTGAGAGCTGCCTTGATCGAGATCATACCATCTGGCACGATGGAAGACACCATGCTGAGTTCAGACATTGAAATAGGATCCGAAGCCGTCGAAAAAGTAGGTGACGGGGGTGTAGGAGGGAAAAAGCTAGGGAGGGGAACTTCGCATGGAGACGTCGGCGTTGGCGTGTCGCGATAACCGAGCGGTGGTGCTTCTGGCCTGCAATCCAGCAGCGATTCGCAGAAGGAAATAGGCCGCGGGAAAGAATCCCTTTTTCCTGTCCCGAGCGCCGACTCAATTTCTGAGCCGTTTTCGTCTTCTGGGTCAGTCCACATCTCATAGTCGGATAGAGTGACGGCTTGGGAGAGACGAGACTTGGGGATGGAGGGGGTTATCGGGCTCGCTGGAAGTGACCGCGAAAGTCGTCGGCTTCGTATGATGGCCTCTGAAGAGTCGGTAGTCATGAAAGTGACGACTGATGTACGATTGAAATCTTGGTTTTGTTGCGGAGGTAACGATAACTTGAGGCCTTCCAAGTACGTTGTAGCAGAATCTGTTGTGGCCCAGGATTCGCGCACTGGTGGACAGCCTAAAAGAACGGTGGTGGTAAGTATAGGTTTGGTTGAGGGAAAGGAAAACACCTACGAAGTTCCTCTTCAGGTTGATCTTGCTCTAGAACAGTTTCGAGCTCTGACGTCGTTGGAGAGAGCGGTGGGCTACCATAATCCTGATAATGATACTGTTTGTTGAGCTGCAAATTGGCAGCGGAACTTTTTCGCCTTCTCTTGGCTGCGAGCGATGTCATCATGGCCAGTGCATCAGCCTTGACGTCAATTTCACCATCTTCCGGAAGCACCTCGAGTAAGGAATGGGGTCGTTCGTTCGGATTAGTTTCAACTTGGTGTTGAGGGTTGTGTCCAAATGTGACGGGAACTTCGTCGACAATACCGGGCACGCTGGCAAGCGTACCTGCATCGGAACTTCTGTCTGATGCAGATGAAGAAGAATCTGTAGAGGCTGTAGAGACGGCGCGTGGACGCGATGGGCGACTGAAGAATGAACTTATGGAGTGGTCATGTTGATGTCTGCTCGGATAGTATTTTGATCTCAGCATATCTGGCGTTGTAAGTGGGCCAGAATGAGTGGACACATCCGAGGTGGTCCTAGTACGAAACCTCGGGGAGATGATCGAGGTATCGCGACCTGACCGAATGGAACCCTCTCTGGAGAAAAGACTGGCACTCGAAGAGGTAAAATATGCAGAGATGACGCTCCGCGCTGAGCTTGTAGACTCGCGTTTGTGTGAGTTCTCGTAGAGATCGAAATCGCGCCGCCAGTAACCAAAGAAATCAGTTGTGACTTGGCTTTCGCGAATTTCATGGAGGAGAGCAGGTAGATCTTCCTGATACAGGGCTTCCACCAAAGCTCTGAGCTCGGCGTTGCGTTGATTGATGAGTGCTTGGCTGGCTCGAAACACTGTACCCTTTTTTGTTAGCCGAGGTAGATATTGGTGAACGTCCTGAGCCACAGAATCGGGATGCGGGCCCGGAGGTAGAGACTCGAAAGAGGCAGCACGGTCTTGCAGATAGAGACCGTTCTTCTTTACGCCCTTACCGCGGAGAAGGCGCTGTTTCTTTTCTCTCGCGAGACGTTTATACTCTTGTTCAAGAGCATCTTGGAACCATAGACAGTCTTCCCATCGACGCCATATTGTGTAGTCTGAAAGAGACATGGTGGTGGATGTGGACATTCTATCGCTACGGTCGGCTGCGCTAATGCGCATGCCATAGCTATAGCTGTGGCCTACGTGCGGGTTAATGGGACGACAAATCAGGGTCGCAAGTCCAAGTACCTTGCTTTGTTGGCTCCAAGAATTCAATCGTGAATCTAGTAGGTGCCGCCATATATACTGCTCGTTTGTAAGACTGGAGGGGACTGGTTTAGGATGGCTTGGAGGCGATAGTGTCTACTCACATCCGGGGCGTAGGGATCTTCGCCGCCCATCTGTTCCAAAAGGATGAGCGGGCGACGCGAACACAGTAATGTACACTCACAGCGCTGATAGCAAAGTCTGATGTCAACATCCTTCGTGTAAGAAAGAGAGAGAGGTGGGATGAAGGCTATGCCCAGCAGCAACTAGATAACTGGCTTCAGCCGGAATTAATCCAAAAAACGTAACTTGAAGGAGACAGACGCTACCTTGGGTAAAGCTCGTCCAAGCAGAAGAGGAAAAAAAACACGGGAATCACAGAAACGGGTCGAGTGCAATATATTGGGCGCCATTTCTTATTGTTTCGACTAGGTCCGCAACGCCGCGAAGCAGGGCTTATTGTGAAGCTCTATCATCCACGTGCCAAGAATTGCTATTCTGGGATATGTCATTCTCAGGTGCATTTTCTCTTGCCTTTGTTTACGTATCGTGACGTGTTCGTGTTAAGATTAAGTAGGTCTTCTTTTTTGATAGAGCGCGAGAGTGTGCGTTTGGATGACTCGGACGCGTGGACTTGAACGCCGCGGGAAGTTGCGATGGTGGCGGGGTCACGTGGTATTACGGCAGGAGGAACACGCTGTCCAGGGTAGGCAGAACGCAGGTGCTCAGCATGTACAAGAGACATGACACAACTCTCAACGCAACTTCCAAACGATAATATGAGGCGACACACGCAGGGATACGAACAAGCAGTGAGTAATCTCGGAGCGGTACGCAGCATCACTCGAACACGATACTAGCAGGCTGTTACGGTAGCTGACGAAGATAGCTGGGAAGATGAGCCTTCCTCCGAGGAACAACAGGACTCTCAGGTTACGGATGATGCCAAGCTTAGGTCGCGTCCGAACACACCACTTGCTTCCACAAGCACACGGAAACGCAGGTCGCACAAGGCGCCTTACGTCGCGTCAGGCAATCGAAAGGGCCTCGTGGCGCCCCCTCCCCCCAAGCGCAAAGCAGCTCCTACCGCGCCCCGAGAAATACCCACAGATAAAATCATCGATTCCGCCGTCACAGGCGCAGTCTACACTGGGAACTATGTAATGGATGTACTAGGAACCGGTATGAATCTCATGCGCAAGCCGCTGGGATTCCTGGTATTTATTGCATTGCTCTCGATCTGCATGGGATACATAGCATTCTATGTGCAGAAAGCTCTTACGCCATTTTGCTTCTTACCGTTCGTCAACCGATCCAAGATGTGCGCTGTTCTGCTGCATCCATTAACCGACACGACGAATCCTTGGGAGAAACTTATCCAAGTTCAGACCAAGACTTTTGACGAGCTTTTGGACGAGACCGTCGGCGGGTCAAGTCTGTCACTAGAGGTCAAGAAAGCAGAGATGGCGACAGCAGATCTCATTACGCTCGTCCGACATAGTGATTTTAAAACACGGGATATACTTGCAGCATCGTTAAAGGACTTTGTGGATGACGCGAGGAAGACGGGACGCGGGTTGCAAAAAATGAGCGCCAAAGTGGCAGGTGCTGTTGACAAGTGAGTTACCCTTCTTTTTTTACACCACATACATTATATAACGAGCAATAGCATCCTTGCTGTCAATACTTATGCCATGCGTACAATCGAGGAAGCGAGCGAAAAGAAGGCATCCATCTTTGACATTCTCATTCCGCGGTCAAACAAGTCTAAAGACGTAGTTGCCAAGACGTTTGCGGATACGATGGGCGTTTTGTCTGCCAACCTGGCAAGGTTGATTTTAGAGGCCGAAAGCAACCTCGCGAACCTCAACAATTTGGAGGAGCACCTTTCTACGCTTCACGACCTGGTTACGCGTGAGAACATTACGACAGTCAATGCCAGGGACGATTTGCTGTCTGAATTGTGGACGGTCTTTGGAGGGAACCGAAAAGAAATGCGAACTTTTCAAGATCATTTAAAATTATTGAAAGACGTTGGTTCATATAGGAAAAAGGCACTTGTTCATGTGACGGCAGCGCTGGAGACGCTGCGATCGATGAGTGACGATATGGAAGATCTACGAGAGAGGGTGGCAACGCCGGAGTTGGTTGGGCCGAGTTTGCCGATGGAAGTGCATATACAGAGTATTCAAAATGGGATCTCGCGATTACAAGAAGGGAGGGATAGGGCAAAGAGGATCGAAGCAGATACGGTTCGACGGGTACTACAGGTTGGCCCAGAAGACGAAGAGTGAATATATTATGTACTATGACAGGAACAACTCGTCGAGTAGAACAGCTACTTTTTTTCGTGCATCATCTCGCTCAGTTTGAACGACCTTGAGCTCTGCATCTCGCCTATGTGCGATTTGTGCTTCATCTGAGAGAAGAAGTAAGAGTTTCATGGAATGGGTAATGGATAGCAACGAGTTGGCGGCGCGAACCTGGTTGTGTGGGTCAGGCTGGACAGGAAGAAGAGGGTATTATTACAGACCATGGACTCTGCACGAGACTGAGCTTGAAAAGCTTCTTGAGCTATTCTGAACTTGTCCTTGTCGGCGATCTGGAGTGGGGTAAGCTCAGGGAGGAGACGAAGAAGAAGAAACTAGACATGCAGAAGCGAGGGCTACGAGATCAAGCATGCCATCAACGAGGGAGTCAACTTCAGTGTCAACTTTTTTATTCCAATTCTTCTTCTATTGAATCTAAATATTGTGCAGAGTTTTGATCATGAATTGGAAGAGAAACTTGAGAACGAAATAAATTTGCAGTAGGTAAAGCTGAAGGTCGTGAAACGTCGGTGGGTAGATCGGACATTGTGGATCTCGATTGAATCTCCGATGGTCTCTATTTGAAAACGGGACGGCGATCGAGGGGAGACAAATGGCCTCTGCCCGATTTCCTCCAAATTCAAACGACTTCAAGCTACCCTCACTCAAAGACCTCAATTTTCCCTACCAATCTGACCCATCGACAAAGCGTACTCGAGTACAATCACGTCCTCCTTATCCACCTCAATACGCCCCGTACCCTCAACAACAAACTTACCCGGACCAGATCCCCTCCTATCCACATTACCAGTCCCAATACATACCACCACGTCCTTCAATCCATCCATATCCTTCTCCTGCTTGGAATCTTCATCAGCAACCTCCACCTCCACCCCCTCCTCCTCCGACAACTCACATTCCCCCTCATGCTCTCTCTCATCCGCCTCACGTAGCCCACCTGCCTCCCGCTCCACTTCCACCCCCACAGCAACAGCAACAGCAACAACAGCACCAACAGCAACCCCAACAGCAGCAACAGCAACAACCTCAACAACAGCAACATCAACCCCAACAACAACAACATCACCACTCCTTCTCCAGATCCTCAACTATCGCTTCCGCAGTCGACGACATTGACGATGTAGCTAGAAGTCCTCAACTCAGAGACGGTCTGATGGTAGAGGCATGTTCTCTCTCTCCTTCCCATCAAAATCCCATCTCATTTTTTTTCATTCAGGTCATCAAACACTGTTCTTCGCTCTACTCCTTTGCAAAGAACTGCGGTAAGCTAAATGTACCTGCAGACCATCTCGTATCAATATTGTTTCTAGCCCAGTTCCAGACTCTCCCCCATGCCCAACCAACCCCATCAGATTTATCAGAAATGTCGCGTCTAGCGTTCCAAGTTGTTCACATGCTAGAGGATTGGAAGCGCCGTAACCTTGCAGACCTTGAACGCATCAAATTAGACTCGGCCGTGGCCTCGGATGACTCGCGCCCCCCCAAGCGACCATGGGAAGACACGTCGGGTGACGGAGCACAGGAACCCTCAGAGAGCAACCCCGAGGTAATACGCCAACGCCCAACCCTCGCTTTGCAAACTAACCCGTGTATAGTATAATGTAACAACAACCGAAAAGGTGCAATCAACGGCAGAACAAGACATGGAGCTTATTCGCACTAAACGCGCGACTAGCACAGCCGGCGGGACCGCCTCCGCTGGGCAGCCGAAGAGCAAATACCGGAAACGAAGCGTTAGTTTTATTCCCGCACCGCACTGCACACCGCTTATTTCTCTTAGCGTGCCACTCCCCCTGGCAAATGTCATTCGTGCAACATTCGCGAAACTCCTGAATGGAGAAGAGGCCCCGACGGTGCAAGAACATTATGCAATGCATGCGGTTTACGTACGTATACTTGCCCTATGTATATCCCGTGCGGTCCTGATCGTGGCTCAGATTATGCCAAGTTGATGCGCAAGAAGGAGAAGAACGGGAACGGTAGCTCGGAACAGATAAGCCTCGAGGACCTACGCGCATCAGCACGCTCGGGTGACTTGGAAAAAACTCGGTCAACAAAGCCATCACGCGCCCAACAGCCAAATGATTCCTCGTCATCCGCGGACAGCGCAAAGCAGACTACGCAGCAGCACCAGCAGCAGCCCCCTCCTCCGCAACAGCACCATCAGGGTTCATTTCAGATCATGAATTTAGCTCCGGATCCGACTCCGCCTTCTGTTGCACCTGAAGCTAACCATGTGCAGCCTAATAATCAACAGGCTATCGTTTCCAACTCTGGTCCCATGACCGTTCCCTGGAATGCATCGGCACCACCACCTGCTACGATACCTCACCCGGCATCCGCAGGGCGGTATGCTCCAGACCAGTTCCAACACCAATCCTTTATGCGTTCCGTTATTCCTCAAGCATCTCCTCGCTAATGGTTCTCTTTTTTTTTTCTTTCTTGCGCGCGCGATGACAAAAGTAATATGTAAATCGCTCTTTTGTTTTTTTAAACACGGGTTGCCTGTATAATGGCTACAGTTTCGCTTTCATACTTGTACTCCCATATTTAGTCCCTTCGTCCCTTGCATTCTTGATGGTATTAGCTCGCCTAATTGTACAAATAATTCACGAGGACACGGCTCTGCCAGTTGCTTTGTCTATCGGTGACGTGCACCCTTGCGGTACACAGGCACCATGCTTGCTTGATTATGTCATCGATCGATGATGTCGCATCGGCGATCCAATCTTGATTCAGATACTCGTTCATATGAAACATTTTACTCACTACTACTATTTAGTCGTTATAACCACGAGGCGTCGACATCCACGTTGATGCCTTGCTGCTTCCATATCTCCGTCTGTCGATCCTTTCCGTCTTCTTCTCATACTATACTATGGGCCTTTTCGCCATGAGGCGTCGCGCGCAGGCCAGACAGACATCAGCCACCGCGTGACGATCTGAAACGTAAAGTATGTTGTAGATTGACCAGATCTGAACGAGAGCTAGGGATCGACTGACCCTGTTTATCCTAGATCGCGACCATGTTCGGCTCCCATTTGAAGCGCGTCCGACGACGTTGGAGGAAAATTCGAGCGTGGGCCGGGTTGACGTAGATACTCTTCTTCCAACCGGTGACTGGGTGCAACGCGATGCGCCGTGCCGTCTCAACCGGTTCTCGGCAAATAGGCAACCCTGCATTTTACCTGCCTTGGATTTGCTTCATGGCGCCGTGTACCGCGGACAGGCGGGCCCGCCAGGAGCGCGGTTGCAATTCATAGCTAGATGTGACGAGGCTCGTTTTTTACGAGACTTACACGTCGGCGAGAAACATCGGTGTAATTAGGCAATTCGACGACTATGCAAAGAATGGAGGAAAACATGAAGAACCGTCCACTTCGTTAAGGCCACCGTTAGGCTGCGGGGAAGGTGCTTCCGAGGTTCAACTGTTAGCGAATGTCCATCTTGGTCTCGGAACGTCAGCCTTTCCAAGCTTACACACTACGCTGCGCTCTGCGACCAAAAAGAGGATTTTTACCGTCATCTCGACATTTCGCAGAATAACAAGCTTATAGTCCGTCTCTCTGCTGGTCGCTTAGTTTCCGATGCCATGCAACTCAGTTCCAATGGCAGGTGGAAAATGTTTAACCTTGGAAGCTGCGGCAAACAGCTCTTCTTTCCCAGGTCGGCGGCCAGTCAGCGACCTGTCCGACCTGGTACGGTCCCGACCACCAGGCTGCGGCAAAGTTACGTGTGCGTTCAAGCGGGGTACAGCTTGATGAGATTGCTTGCCACTTAGTAGCCCTGCGCAAACTCGTATTATACGCAAGTTGCGCGAGGTGCCGCCACAGTCCGGCGTGACCGGCGTATCTATCAGTTGTAAGGTAGGAGAGCGACGGTGGCGCACAGGCTGCTGTGCAGCCGGTGCCAATTGGCATACGTTCAAAATGTTCAAATTTTAATGCACATTGATCATCGCATTATTATTTCATTCGTTGACACTACTTTGGGGTTTCAGACCCTAAAATTTTTTCCTTCGGGACTGAAACGAGACTCCTTTTAGCACGACAGACGCAACTTCGAAGATGAATAACGCAAATGGCCAAAAAAAAACACCGTCGCTGCGCCACCGCTGCCATATGGCGGTTTGGGGATGGTTTGAGTTGATCACTGGGTACTGTGGGTATTATTTCAGGAGTACTGCGTCGAACTTTCTGCTAGATATAATGCACCGTAATGCATTAACTGTGGATGGAGTCCAGATTTGGACATCATCGAGCAAAAAAGAGTAACTCTAATGGGGTGAGTGCGTGAAGATTGTAGATTTGTTTCTCGATAGCCAGGTTCAAGAAAACCAAGCTGGACAGGCGTTCACCTTGCTAGACACCCCGCAGATTTCGGATGACTGCGCTACTCGTTGCCTTCCGGAAATGCGAGGCAAGTTGCCGAATGACAATATCAACTCCTTGTCTCGAACACCAAACCATGACGGTGTTTCCCCCGTTTCCCGTGTAGTAACTACTAGTTGCCATACTATTAACATCGCTCTCGCACAGTCACGTAAGTGTTCTGCCAGGTGCCCTTCAGACCATCCTTTCCTATTTCATCCTGATCGAATTATTCAGCATCACATCTGTCCAAACGTGTTCACTTCGTTGTATTCACTTATTCCCAAAACCTCTGTTCTTAGTACTTACTCTTTCATTTCATGAACCCGGTCAAATGTGCCTTCGCCTGACCCTACTGTCTTCACATCATAACTATACGTGACATCAATTTTTTATTTAACCCTAACCCTACCTAGAAGGAGCAATACTTGCCTTTGTCTCTTGCCCGACTCTCGCGATTGTTCTTACTTATGATCCATTTCAACGTCGTTCCACCCCCTCTGATGTGCAACTTGTGTTGCCAAAACCTCTGACAAATAATACCAAGATTATATCTGTCCTATATGTGAGGCTATAGTCCCCGGCCTCGGGTCATGCCACGCGAGCGCGGTGGCCCACACCTCTAAGTATACGAATTTTTTTTTTTTTTGACTTATTCGCGTTCAAGCTTTCAAGTCCGATACTAAGTCCAATAACTTATGGAAATGGAATGACATTGAAACCTTGTACATTTGCGCTACCGTTCAATTCAATTATACCATCCCGACGGGTTTCTAATAGTCAAATTCAATGTGCGTCTAACTTGTTGGCCGATGCCAAAGTCTCCTTTCACGATGGTAAGTCGTAGCGACAAGACGCGAGTCCAAACTCCGACCATCGACTCCTTCGATGAGCGAGTTACAATCCAGCGCAGCTTTTCATCTTTACAAAGATCCGCTTCATCGTTCCGGCCACATCGTACTTCCACCATCCCTGATGTACGGTGAGGATGCTCGTACATTTTGGTGTGCTGTCTACGGTAGCCCAATTCCATTCGAAATATCTGTCCATGTCAACGGCTTGAAGAAGGATATCATAAAGGAAATAGCTCTTCGTGATGTCGCTTACTCCAGCCTAGTGCTTTTGGAAGGTAAGTTTCTATTCATGGGACCGGGACCTGTGTTTCCACTGCAGCTAAGCGTCCCAGCAGAACCTGTGAATCCTGAAAAATCTCTCTGGCAGCGTATTAGAAAGCGAGGCGATGTGGAGATGTTCACCAAAGAGTTGACCGACTCTACACAGGAGATCACAACCCCCTCCCAAAAACCATGTCTGCATTCTGGTGCAACTTCCATTCAGTGAGGCCATAGTTGTCCTTTGTCATGCCTTCACCGCCACCACTACATTCAATAGATGACTCCAGATCCTCACCGGCTATAATCCATCATAAGCTATGGGGAGAGCATGAATTCTTTGGCAAGATATTCCGTACCGCAAACCTGACCGAACAAGACTTCAAAGGACTTCAAGATCTGCTGGACGTAGAGGGTCCTGGACGCACCTCTGACTCTTATGTGGCGAAGGACGTTCTTGCCAATAAATCTGACTTCTTACGCAAAAAGAGCGAACTGACACAAAGGACGATTTTTTTAATTTTCTCTCTCAACCTTGAAATCAACCTTGAAATGTCAATCGGCTAGGGTTCTCCATGCATCTGGACTGGCGGCTTTACCGAAAGGTAGCCGGATAATTTGTGCAATCATAACGTCAAAAAAAAAGTAGGAGTCTGATCTCGATCGCGATTCAAATACTCGTTCATATGAAACATACACACTACTATTTAGTCGGTATAAGCACGAGGCGTTGCATCTTTCTTTGTGTCCACGCTAATGCCTTGCTGCTTCCATATCTCCGTCTGTCGATCCTTTGCCTTTTTACCCGTCTTCTCCTCATACTCTACAACAGACGTAGGTGTCTCTCCATGCGGCGTGGCGCGCACCGCATGTCGCGTCGCAGGCCAAAAATCAAACGTGGCAGAGTGTGTGACGATCTGAAACGTAAAGAGAGTTGAGATGTGCAAATCTAGAAAGCAGATCCTCTAACCCTGTTGTCCCAGATCGCGACCGAATTCGGCTCCCATTTGAAGCGCACCTGAAAGTCGGGGTTCTCTGCAATTTGACGATACAAAAACGTCAGCACCGCATCTGACTCTGCTTTGGGAAGGCCAACGATCCGTTGAGTGAAGCCTGGGTAAATGTGAGTTTGTGGGGGAACTCTCGCATGGGTCCGAACGTACCGGGGTTGACGTAGACGCTCTTCCAGCCGGTGACTGGGTGCACGCGCACAATGGGATGCACCGTCTCGATTGGTTCCCGGCGAACAGGCAGCCCTGCATCTCGCGTACCTTGCGCTTGCCTCACGGCGCTATGTACTGCTGACAAGCCTTCAAGGTAGGTGCGGAATCCAAGGCTCAGAGAAGAATACAGCGCGTAGCTACTCTCGTCTCAGACAACGAAGCACGCTGTGCATTTTACTCACCCAGAACTCCAAAGTGTATCACCACCGACTTCGGGGCCCGTGAGGAGCTTGAGCAAAGTGGTGGATGGCGGTTGCAATTCATAGGACACCTGAGCCAGGGTTCAATAAACTTGACAAGGCTCGTTTTGCAAGACATACATCCGAGTGCCACAATTCCAGCTTGGAGAAAGCAGTCGAGTCATGTCGGCGAGAGGCATCAGTGTAAACCACTGCGTTAAACGGTTCGACTGCCTCGCAGAGGATGAAAAAATACACCACGAACCGTGTACTTCTTCAAGGCCAATCTTTGGGATCGGGTTAGATGCGTGCTTATGCAGTGGACCCCAATACCTCCCAAGGTCCAACTGCTGGTGAATGTCTAACTCTTGTTCTCGGAAAACTATATTGGAACGTCAGCCTGGCAGCGACAATCGTTCTTCTCAAACTTACACACTACTCCGCGCTCTGCAACTAAAAGAGCACTGGAAAGGACTTTATCATCATGCTCGACATTTCGCAGAACAGGAAACGTACAGCTCATCTTTCTGCTTGTCGCTCAACTGCCTCAGATCGATGCCATGCAACTCAGTCCCAATAACAGGTGTCAAGTGTTTAACCTTGGAAGCTGCGGCAAATAGGCTCTTCTTTTCTGGGTCTGCGGCCAGTCCACGGTCGCTGACCGGGACAATGGCCAATGGTGCCCATTTAACATCGGGGAAAAACGGCTAAAGCAACAATGTCAGCGCACCGACGTGCGCATCGACCTCTACCACGCTCACCTTCAATTGAGCGTACGGGTAGTTATTGTCGTCTTTGTCGCTAGTAGCAGAGGGCGAATAGAACGGATTAATGAGCTTGGCGGGAGCCTGAATATCATGAACAGGACTAATTACAGCAGGAGCCATTGTGAGTTGGATTATCCCTCTTTCTCCTCCCTTTTATCCCATTGGGCAGACTAATATTATACGCAGGTTGCGCGAGATGTCGCCATAGTCCAACGTGACCAACATCTGTGCAAGCTGTAACGATGGCGTACTGGCTGCCGCGCAGCCGATGATTGGCGTATGTTCATATCATATTGCCAATGATATGATCGTGTCAGGTTTGCTCATTACATCATCCATTAAACCATTTAGGGGTTTCCGCCTGAATCAGAACCCCTAAAACTCTTCGCTTCATGACTGAGACTCCTTTCAGCGGTAGAAGCATATACTTCGACGCTTCCGATAGACTTGGTACTTTGCCTACTGCAACTGCGAGGATGAATAACCACAATGTCGAACAAGACCTCTACCACGAAGCCTCTGCTGGTAACTCCGCTACCCAGCCTAGTAACAACCGCGAGTCGCTGGGCTGGCTTCCGACTATCGAAGAGCCTTCGGAGATTAGCACCACCATCAGACACAGCTGGAATGGCGTGCCATCGACTGCAAAGTTGCGCGTCCCCTCTCCCGTGCCCTCCGCTTCTGACCCTCCAGCCGCTGTTGGGGATACATTGACCGACCTCGGTGGTAATCACGGCGAAGGGAATTATGGCAGGCGGTCCGGGTCGTTGTTGTCTCGAAAGAGCATCTTTACCAACGTGGATGGTCAACCCATAAGCGGGTCTACGTTCATTCATGGTGCAGGCACGGTTGGACCAAACGCAACGGCGACGCGAAACGAGGAGTTGACGTTGCGAGCTGCATCTGCGGATACTGCTCTTGCGTCCCGACAAAAGTCGAGGATCAAGAAGCACGAGGGTAGGTCTTCTCTTCTCGGGAAGCGTTGCTAGTGTGCTTACTGAAGAGGGTGCAGCGAAAGAGGCGCGGCGCTTGTCCAAGATAGTGAAGGAGGAAGGCAAGGTGGAGAAGAAGGTGCTTTCGGTTGCGATCAATGAACTGGCAGAATTACAGGGTTTGCAAAAGAAGGCTGTAAAGGTAGGTTAGTTTTTCGCCACCGAGGGCCAAAACTAAACGTGGAGGATTAGGACGAAGGAAAGGCTCATACTGCGCATACCAAGATACTTGGGAGCCTGCGGAAATGCGAAGCAGAGTATATGGAGGCAAAGGCTAAATACGAAGCGACATTGTCACGGCTCAGTGCTGAATCGCAGGCGCTCACCAGAATTAGGCATAATGCCAGGGAAGCTGCTGAGCAGATGCAGGCAAAGTCTCAAGAAGTGGATAGCCTTAGAGCAATGTACAGTGTGGACGAGAGGGAGCGAGAGGTGAAGCTGATGCAGTTGACAGGGTCAAAGTCACGATCCCTGTTTCGGAGATAGATCTTTTGGACAATGTGGTATTGCGTACATGTATCAGTCATATTAATACAGAGGGACATTAATCAGAGAATCTTTGCTACTTCAGCGTCAATAGCGTCGGGCGTCGTCGTAGAAGCCCAACGATTGACAACTTTCCCGTTCTTGTCGACTAGGAATTTCTCGAAATTCCACTAAAAGACATGAGAGAGATGTATTCACAGCGAAAAACGGTCTTGCCTTGATGCGGCTGAGTCCCAAAAGCCCCGATTTTTCGTTCTTTAGCCACTTAAACACTTCATTCGTGTTACTTCCGTTGACTTCTGATGTCTTCATCAAGGGGAAGACAACGCCATGATTGAGAGTGCAAAACTCGGCAATGCCCTCGTCATCTTTGGGTTCCTGACCACCAAACTTTGTATTATGCGACGTCAGACAATAATAATCATAGCGGTTGCTATTCATGTTTACCTGGTTGCATGGGAAGCCAAGGACGACGAGTCCGCGGTCCTTGTATTTATCGTGGAGCGCTTGCAGACCTGTGCGCAACCAGACTGTTCCAGCACACCGTCGGATATTAGAGGCTGCGTTAGTTCTCACCTTTGTACTGGGGCGTGAACCCACTGTAAGCAATGAATGAATGAATTGACGACGATCAGTAAGTGACTTGGTTGACACCTACCATTGTGAGGCAACATTGACGATTAGAACCGTCTTTCCTTTCAACTGCGCAAAGTCGTACGTTTCACCTCCCGGTAGTTCAGCCTTGAGTGAATGGAAACCTGACTCGTTGGACATTGTAGAAAATCCACGAATAGAAATGGGTATGTGGGATGAGAAAACCTTGCTATGTGGTTTTGTAATACGGCGGAATCTAGCTATAGGAAGTTGTCTGGTTCTTACAAACCAGAGGATGGTCGGCGGTGAGCGGAGTTGCGTGATCCTTCGCACTGAGTTGTACATGACGCTATTTCTAGTCTATCAAATCACGCGCCCACGTGTAGGTTAGAATCTGATCCCCGAGAGCCCTGCCTCGCCTTCCCTCACCAGCCTTCGGAACCTTCCGTTGTATTGTCTATATCGTGCTCGTGATAGTTCGAAACGAAGAAGTGAAAGCAATTTTCCATAATGCTGCGCCTTTTGTGATAAGATGTTATAAAATGCGCGATTGCCGAGCCTGTACCATATAAATCGCATGACATGTCAAGCGAAAGCGAATCTCACCAGACGACGACCGTCCTTCGTACATCACATACTGCACCATGGTCAACGGCAATTTTCTTTAAGCCCTTACCTTTGATTGACGAAAAGGTATAGTTGACCAGATTCTGCACCGTGCCTAGATGATTCTATGTAAGTCCAATGTGCGCGATTTTGTGAGAATGAACAGACGGAAGATGAATGATTCATTTTTCCTGGGCCCAAGACCTCTAGCACGCAGATACGTGTGCACCTTCATAGCAAGCAGCAGAAAATTTTGGTATATGTTGAGGTGTACAACGTGCTCGCCGTTAAGGCTTGCGTCTGTGTAAATAATATGACTCCTCGACTTCGAGTATCTTGAAATACATTGATTAAGTGAATACGATATCTCCTTTATTATTAAACTTACAGGAGCATCCTGTTAATAAAATTCAGACCAGGGCTTCGTCCTCTATGAACAGTTACGGAGTCGAGCAGGTCTGCATTTGTTACTAACTGCTCAGCAAAGATTGAATGCACATGCTACTCACTGATACCAAAATATCTTGGGTAGTCGACTGTTATGGTCAATTCCTTCATGTCGATCAAGAAACCACACCAAGGAAAACCTGCAATGTTTTTATTTAGCAAGTCATAGCAGAATACAATCTGATATTAATACTCTGGTTTGGATCCGTTACATTCTGTATTTGATGGTCATAGTCGAAATTTGTTAGTGTCTTGTCATGAGATATAGAAAAGCGGTATTTGGGATGCCCTGTTAAATTTAGCGAGATGAATCATGTTCACTGGTGGCACATCTTACCTTTCTTCATCATATCCAGGAATCCTTTTGCTTTCTCCAACGATGTTGTTATGTATAAGTAATCGTCTATCAGCCTAATGAGAAGCTGCCGCCCAAATCAAGGTTGGAGACTGATTAAATAATTGGTGCACTTACGCTCTCCGGGTCTGTCCATTTCCCAAACTGGCTTTCCATATCACCATAGTAGAAGCAACACAGCAGCGAAGATAAAATTGATCCTTGGGGAATACCGACTGCTTGACGATAAAAGTTATTGTCGATCTTCCAACGGGTTCAAAATCGGAACACTGGAAAACCCTTGCCACTTACCTTGACTATGTTTTCGGTTATATGATCTCGTAGCAACTGCAAAATCTCTTCCCTCGGAGCATCATGGTATACAACCTATGTTCAGTTAGTCACGAACTACGGTCATATCTCACTTTTACCTCGTCAGCGAATATAACGCTTCGAAGCGACTGAGCTAGTTCGACGGCATACTGCAGAAAGTGGGGAGGGTCCTCTGACGGAGCACATTTGCTACATCCTGAAAAAAGACGAGAACAACATACCATCAGTAGCTCGTCTAACGAAGGTCCTTCTTGGTCTCCCAGCTGACATTCCTACTTGCCCGTAACGCTGGATCACGTACACGTCCTATATTCTCGGTAAGGGAGTATGGTCCTCAAAAGGATAAGCCGGCGTACTTCGGATATAAGCTTATCGATGATTCTGAGCAACTCCCATTGTTCAATCGTATCAAAACAGGCTTGCACATCAACTTTCACGAAATATAATTTCGGCCTAGCATTGTAAGCGGCAATTGGGACCGGAGGGCGCATAACGTACAATTTACCGTCAGAATTGCGTGGTAAGCGAGATTTGAAGGCTTTTAGTCTAGCATACAAGTCGTCTGGTCGAAAGAGAGAAGCTCCCAAAAGAGAGGTATTTCTTTGCTGGACACAATTTCAAGATGAGAAAACTTCGTTCCATTTCACTGACTTGCCTTTTCAAATGTTAGGATCTGGAACGCGGCTTGTAATACTTTGTTAATAGACAGGCCAGAGCTATCCCCGCGCAATGGTGCTTGACCCTGGCCCTTTAGCTTGGGTCATAACCTAGTGAGAATCAGCGGAAGAATATCGACAGTACGTACCCGAAAGAGTGGCCTCCGCCGGCTGAGGTTAACAATAGGTCTGACGCCAGTCTCTTTTGGAAGTAGTCGCACGAAAGAAAAGCCAAGTTTTCGCATTTTCAGTATTTCGGCCACTTCGTTCTTGACATCGGTCAGGGAAGAATAGACTGGAAGCTGCAGACAACTTACTTCTTCTAATTTTACAAACGTCTCGGTAGTCAGCCGTTCGATTAAAGGTGCGCAAAGGATACTCCAGTCGTCATGTCTAAAATAGAGCAAACGGTTTCGGTAAGCACTAGAGTCAGTAATGTAAAATGTTGTCTAAACTCTCCATCAATTATTGAATTTCATTCCTAGGTCCACTTACCTTTAATAGTGGCGAAACAAAGCCATCGAAATACCAGAAGAGAAAATCTTCCAGAAGTTCTTTTCGTTTCTTTGCATCCGAGACGCACATCCTATATTTCTGAGAAATTTTTCCGGAAGGGGCTAACCAATCGCAATCAGAGGTTCTGAACCCCTGGATAACATGATGCAAAGACAACGATTCGTGTCTGCGACAAGAGATGAATTGCTCGACATCTTCACGAGAATTCAGTTATTTGAGTAAACGAGTAAAGAAACTGTAGCTGACAACGAAGTATGAGTCTGAGGTTGTGTTTCGAACCCCAAAATGAGTTTGGAATGACAGACTTGGTAACCAAGGACTACATATCGGTACACCTGTCGAGAGTTTTCATTACTTTCGACAGAGTACGTAGGGGATGACAAACCTCATGATATTCACAAACGAATTCCGCAAATCTAGGCTTGATCTTAGCGTGACGTTTCGCTTCGGATAAACCAGAAGAGAGATAAGAGGTATCATTAGACACCATTGAAAAATGGCCAGATGACATCGACTGAGATTGCAATACACTTGATTGATCCGACAGTAATTCCTTTCAACTTGGTTGAACACTTGGGAGTAGGAGATGACCAAATGAACGAACCAAGATGACGTTACTGTCTAGTTTCCTTATGCTAGTCTTTCATTTGATTTAATGGAAACTTGTCGCTATGAAGAAGGCTTGAGTTACCTTGGAAGGGCACGCAATGTTCAATAGAGGCTTGTAACCACATTTCCCATGCTTCCAAATCATTTGATCAAGTATAGGTAGCAGGCGTTTGAGTCGCTTCGGAGTTCCGCACGGTCCTTTTTGCTTCGAAGTCCTTGAATGGGACGAATTACTCGCTGTATTGATTCATCATACCTTAATTTCGTTTTCTTTATCCAGGTTATCGCGATAAGCATTGTTTTGCTTGCTTTGCACTTTTGTGTTGAAGGGATTTGACAAACCATATTGTCGCGAGAAAACATATTTGGCCGCTAGTCTGGCATGTCCAGCTTGCGTCCTGGAATACAACTCGTCATTTGAGCTTGGATAAGCTCGGGCATGCCGGGTAAATGAAGAACATATTTGGTTCAGAAAATCTGGGATAACAATGTTACCAGCAGAAGACAAGAAAAAAAGTATGCTCACGTCTAGGTGGTAATCCCACGGCAAGGCGCCGCGGTTCAGTTACATAGATAGGCCGAGCGTAAAACAGTTTCCTACGCGCGAAGACGATTTCAGCTGCATGTCTAAACCAAGGTCCATTATCATACGTCAAGTTATAAATGCGATCACGACAAACCTCTCCGCGACCGGTTGATTAATGCTGGAGAGCTTGACGCGCTTCGCTCGTTGCTCATACATCCCTGAAGTAAATTCTAATGGTCTTTTTGACGTTGCAGATTTTTCAGCAGGAATGCCAAACGACGGCGCCAAATAGAGAATGATTTTTCCAGTCATTTGGCAATAGCAGTCATTTGGAAGTGAAACAAATATAGATGTATCTGCCAACAAATGCACCATGGATTCGACCCCGATTCTTTGTGGGGTGAGATTATGGAAGTCAGCACTGGTGCTGCCTTCAGTTTCATTGACACACCTTTGCAAGAGAGTATCCCATTCAGGTGTTTGTAGACTAGTAACATTTGTATTGACATGCTCATTTGTTATGCCAAGGCGTGCCATTCCTTGCTTTCCCTTGTCGCCTTCACCAGATGACTAGATACATAATGAGCACATAAGGCAAATGCATGATCCAATAATTGATTCATACTAGTCTGTATCCCGACGTTATGATATGACCGACGACTCTGGCCCTTAGCAACTTTTCCTGTGCTTTGTCAATGACCTGGATTTAGATTATTAGAATACCGACACCAACATTGGAGAACGTACATAAAGCATGTCCGCTTCGATAGGAGGCTTATAAGCCTTGAAAGCTCCGTGATAGCTCCCCTGATTCCGAGTTGCTACCAGCGTTGTGTCGACGAGACGTGAATATTCAGGCGAGTCTCGCTCATGAGGTCTGAATGCATGCCCTAAATGACCTGCAGCCGGATCTAAAACGGGCTGTAGCATAAACGATAAGTAGCTGCCCAAATTTTCGACATGAGGATAGTATTGCTTCAGTATGGATTCACTAGTGAGTTCAGATGACATGGGTGCTGGACGCGTCTGTCACAGACCGTGACCCTGAGTGACAGACGCGTATTTAGTCGCAATGTGATAAGATAACCCTAAATGAGTTGAACATGCCACTAAGAGTCGGATACGGTACGCGATCATACTCTTGCAGTGAACGCCTCAGATCCCACGTTTCCAGTTCGAGAACATTTCTCATCGCCACTACTCCAGTATGCGGAAATAGACAACGGTGAAACGTTTACATTAGTTGAATGCCCCAGTACGTTGATCAATGTCATCTCCTGTCCTTATTCTTCTATAAACAACATCAGGTGGTTCTGGGCAATTGATTTCCCGTTTAACAAATGACGAGATAGACGTCGCCCTGTATGACCAGAGTACTACCCTTCCTGGATCTCGGATTTACGATGCACTACTTTAGTGCTCTTACTGATCCATTGATTTCTGGAATCGCCAATGGATCGAAGGCCTATAGGCTCGTCGGCAGTTATGTTGTAACTCCACTTAACTGGTAATGGTGAAAAGTGTGCTATTTTCAGCGCAAACTAAACACGGTCTTAGGGCGGTCATCACAGGGAAGAACAGCAATTTCAATGATGTCAGTGGCCTGAAAGAGACAACGATTGGCATATCACGTTATGGGAGGTAAGAGTTGACGGTATTGTAAACATATCCTTCTCTTTAACACCGTTCTCAAGCGGCAGTCAAACAATGGCCTACGTTATGGCTCTTCAGCAAGGGTGGCCAACGAACCAATTAAAGTTCCAAGGTTTTGGCACTATAGTGATTACTTTGCCGGTCTTATTTTTAACGTGAACGCACAGTGAACAATGACATCGACGGATTGATCAGCTCAGTCAATGACGGCTCCACAAGCGCATTTATGTGGGAATGGTTTACGACCAAGCCATTCGCTGATGCCGGAAAAGTTCGTTTCGTAAGTGATCGACAATGCCTTATGTGTGCCTAGGTTGATTGCGGAGTCGAAGATTGGTTCTGTCCCAACCCCATGGCCTTCCTGGTTAATTGCTGCCCACCCCTCTCCAGAGCGGGCACCTGAGGAGGCCGTGCGACGTTTCCTCGCAGATTTGACAGCGTACGTTCGACGATTTGATTCGGAGGAGGATCGCGCTATCAAGGACATCGATTTTATCAAGGAGAAGTTCGGCTATCCTGAAGAAGATATCAAGGCAAGGTTTGAGTGCCTCGAAGGAAAAATTCTTACCTGTTTTCATAGGCTTGGCTTCGTACCGTCGGTTATGCAGATGATTGCAGCGTGGTGCCAAGAAATGTCATTAAAGACACACTAAGGTTGTTATGCGTACGGTTGAATTGTTGCAAAGCTTATTATGCTCGTCTCAGGGTCCTAGAGAAAGCCGGTGTTGTGAAGACACCTGCAGATGAATTCAATCTAGAAAATTTTGTCGACGTCAGGGTTGCGAGAATGACATGAAGTCATGATCTCCGTAGTCGTTCAATGGTATTCGACTAAAAGAGATGAGCGTAATGTACAGTTGGAGAATACGTAAACATAGTCCAAGCACCGAAAGGCTCAATCTTGTGGTGCAAGATCTTGCTTCTTCAGGAATCCTACAGAATAAGCCGGTTTGTATTTACTGAATCGATTGTCCCCTTACCTTTCATCTTTTGCCTACTTGCCCTTTCTCGTTCGTTATCGATGGTACGAAGCCGCGCAAGTTCCGCGTCGGCTGCGGGAACATCTAGAATCAAGGGTAGGAGTCACATGTGCCATCGACATCATGCAAGACAACACGCAACCTGCAGCACTTTCAGATTTCAATTGTTCCAGAATCTTCTCCGCCTTCTCAAAATAACCTTGTTCTCCCAGTGCTTTACCTTTCCGGAACATTGCTTTATAGTTCTTGCCATCCTTGGCGAGAGCCTAGAAGTAGGCATTCAGTCGACGGATCTGATACACCGTCTGAGCGAATACCTTGTCCGCGGTTTCAATGGCACGTTTCCAATTATTCTGTTTGATATGACACGCGGACATGTTAGCGTAGATTTTCGATATCGTTTCGTCAATCTGCACGCGGTTGAGTGTCGAGCACGTAAGAACAATGTGACTGACCTCAGACTTCTGTTCGGCTTCAGGTGTGCCTGGTTCCGCGGGTGGGACTCCTTTGAGCCTTTCATAGGACGACCTTGGGTAACAAGACTCGGTAGGGATCTAATACAGCTGGGGGTGACGTACTTGTCAAGACCAACAAGGTAAAACAATGCCTTGAACGTGTTATTATTCGAGAAACGCTAAGAATCACTTGAAGTTTACCTGGTGATACGACAGAAGAGCTTTTGCGAATAAGTTTTCGTTATCGAGCAGAATGCATACGTACCATCTTTCACGTTGCCAGTCTTGAAGGCCTGATCAGCTGTTTCCTTCCTCTGCTTTGCTTCTTCAATCTTGCGGGCGGCATCTGCGATGGGATCAGTAGCCATTCTTCTGGATCTGGGACGGCTGAACGATGTTCACGTTGGTTAGATTAGAGACACTGATTGTGCCAATAATAACAGACCAGCTGAGGCTGTGCCAAGCATTTGCTCCTATTTGCTCGCATATTCTCATCGCGCGAACTTCCGACACTGAAAGCAACATGCCGCTGCTGGCGAACGTCCTTGGATTTTCTGTGTTTGGCCTGGCCGTGCGCATGGGTCAATTAGGTATACAAAGGCGTAACTTGCTTGACAGTACGTAGTCCATTTACGGTGCTTTTCGGAGTATTCACGACGGTAAAATGCAGACCCTGGAGGGCACCTCATCTCAATGGGCGTATTCAGTTTCGTAGGATATTTGGCGTATCAATGGGACATACGTTCCGCCGAACTGATTACAGAGAGACGGGCCGCTATCGCTGACCAGCGGCGCCAGCGAATGACGGAGAATGGTGCAACAACCGCGGCGGATGCTTAACAATGACGTCCGTACAATGCTGTTGCGGTGGTGTGTGCGCGCTTTATTTTTTATTTTTTTATTTGTGGGCCTGACTGGCAAAAGGATAGACGGTTCAGATATGACATGGCACGCTGCTTCATCGTTTGGGTGACGCCTGCAAGATACCATCCTAGAGCGATCTAAGACCATTAGATTTACCTTGGATTGCGTAGTATTGTGAAGTATCTAGGTTTATGTCAAACTTTCCGTGTCATTCCACGATCTGGCTGTCTGCATTTGTGAACACGTTAGCACCACTAACTCCGAGCATGGGTGATAAAGGAAGTATATTTACGATTACATATGGATACCTGCACCGTGTACGAAGGACTCGATGAATGCAAAATGTACATCAGGTAAAGAAAAATGGATGGGATGGTTCCAAGCAGTAATGCGCGTCTCGGAATGACAATGCAGAAGGATTCGTTAAGTGGTAGATATCCCAAGACCTTCGAGGTCGGTAGTGAAGTTCACGTCGTATCAAGATAAACGTAAAAGTAAATGAGCGTGGGTTATGAGAGGTGAAGGAATGTTTGTACGTTTAAAACCCTAAATCCATTGGAAATCCAACAAATGAATGTGAGATGTGGAGTGGATAGATAATACAGAGAATGAGCGAACGACGGTAGTTGGAAGCAACTTGAAGTACAGTTTTTCGTAAATTGAAGCATGGATGGAGGTGTGGTAATTATTTGAATGAGAAATCAGGTGTCGCACGACAAAGTCGGAATCGAAGATGTTGGAGCCATAGGAAATTAATGTCGACATTGCCGAGTTTACGAAACAAAGGTGGATGATGCTTAAGAGATGGTTGCAGGATCTGGAGATAGATGCGATAAAGATATGCGAAGTTTCGAGGTGAAAGTCCAGTTCATGCGTCAAAGACGGTCAAAAGTGGAAATGACCAGTTAGAATCGACGAAGGACTGTAGACGAGAGCCACTTGATATTTCAAGTGTATCAAACACTGGTAGTGTGGACTGTTGTCGTACTTGGTATCAATGCATTTGGAATGCACTCCCTAGAGAGATTTTCTTGATGCTACCTTCTTCATCAGCGATAACAACGTTGTCGTCAACATTGTCATTGCCTGTGACAGGTAACAGACTTCCGAAGGATATACGCCTGCCATTACCCATGCGTCTTACTCTTCGAAGCGTCTTTCTGCGCATTTCACTAGGGCTTGGACTTGCTTGAGCAGAAGATAGCAACGTCGTCGTGGAGGGCGAGTTACGATGGGAAGCTGGGATAACAGGTGTCGCAGGTGGTGTAGCACTGGGTTGCGGGGACATTAGAGTAGCCTGAGGTAACTCTTCGCCAAAGATACTGGGATTTCTCTGAAGGTTCATAGGTAACCTCTTTTGCCGAATACGGGGACTTGTAACATCCTGGGATAATTCACTCCGGCTAAGTAACTTCCTGTTGGGGCTTGTACTAGCAGAGGGCATTTTCGAGGTTGTTATCCCTGTATTCTGAGCAAAGGACTCTCGTAAGACGGGCATCGAGGGAACTAGCTTTGAAGGGGTGGAAGGCGATGACAAGGGCGGTGAAGTGCCACCAGGATTATTGATGGGCACTGGTGTCACGCTGGCCTTTCTCCTCTGTTTCTTAGTACGTTCTGCTCTGACTTTTTCTTCCTCATCAGAAGAAGCACATGAAGTAATCGAGTCCCGTCTTTCATGAGTTACAGGAATCCTTGCCTCCTTAGTGCCTTGAGCTAAAGCACCATATGATGGTGCGCGCTTTGAGCCAAGCTTTGGCGATTTGGCATCTTTAGGAGGAGGGGGAGGGGGGATATCTGCCCTGATATGTTGGATGCGAGGGACTGATAGCGGCGCGCTGCTGCCACTTGTCACTGACATAGATGATGTAGTAGAAACCGATGACACGGATCGACGCAAGCGACGGGAACGTGCCAAAGAAAAAGATGCCGAAGAAAGGGAAGTAAGCGTGGATGAACTTGGCGTGGTTGGAGGAGATGATGGGCCCGTAGCAAGCTGAAGACGCGACTTGCGCGTGTATGAATCGTAAATGGTCGGTTTGTCCGTTCGTTGAAGACGATTAGAAAGTCTGCATCGATCTCTATCAGACGCGTGAAAAGGGCAAACGCGACTGGAATACCTGGTAATATTATCTTCGTCTAGATGAGATTCTGCAACGTTCATGAAATCCATGCTGTTTTGCCTGTAGAGGGGGCGGCGGATATTCTGCCTTTTATCCGGACTAGTGCACGCGTTCTGGATTTGGGTATCGAACCTATTTTCGCGTTCAGATACATTGGAGCTTGTACGGCCCTGTGCAGATTCCTCTTTGGCGCGTAATTTTGCAAGCTCGAGTAATTTGACGCGTGTGGCACGGATAGAATGAGGCCAATCAACAGGACTTTTTGCGTGAGTAACGCCTCGTGCGATCTTGTCGAGAAGATTTGAAGGAGGGACTGGGCCAATAAAAGGAGTGACAAGGTGAGCTGGGAGCGCGTCCAGAGTCTGTTTCCGACGTGAAATCAGGATATAGGCGCGTAAACTTGGCAAGGGACATACTCTTGTCAAAAGCAACACCTGCTCCGGTTTCCATTCCCATTCTATTTCGTCGGGGCCGTTTGAGCTGTTCCAACTATCTGTGCTATTTCTGTTTACTGCTGACGAAAAAAAGATGGGGGACCATCTGGGCGAGCCGCAGGGCGTCCGAGGGCTCGAAGCGGCAGAAAGCAATGAAGAGCGACAACTTTGCAGTGGTTGAGGTTGAAGAGCCACTGCGATGGGAGCTGCACCCTGGGGACGCCTCGCCTGCATAGTGAAAGTGATGGTCGGGGACGAAGTGGCAAACGAGGAATGATAGGCACATGTTATGTGATGGGAAATTCCCCCCATAAATTTGAACTCCGACGTTAAGCGACACCACGTTGCATACAAATATATACAAACAATTACTCATTTAGACGAATTTATCTTGCGAGTCAGTGTCCTCATCCACTCGGATGTTTTCTTCCTCCTTTCTATATCCACGTCCACAGAGATGCTGTTACGAAGAATCCCAGAATTCGCTTTGGGTGCGACCGTGTAGTTGCCGAGCTCTCGCTGCGGTATCATCACTGCGTTCTTCCTCACTCGGCCTCTTTCGCTTTCACGAGCACGTGCCAGGATCGCATTTAGATTTTCCCCAGCTCTGTGCGCGTCGCCCTCTTGCGCGACAGGTACTACTCTGTCGCGATATGATGCCGACCGTTTGATAATGGGCCTTGCCCAAGCCATGACGAGGTCGTTTGCAATGCGCTGTACATCAGGGTTCACCCGTTTGCATTTGGTATAAAAAAGTACGATGCGTCCCAGCCCGGATTCTTTGAGGACTGAACTATCAATGAATTCCATCTTCCTGATGACGCCAAAGAGTTCCCTTTGAATGTTGAGTGCAGGCAAAGACCGATCCGGAAGTGGCTCTAGCCATCTTCTGACAGCATCCAACAGATTGTTGTCGATCATAGACTGTGCTAGCGATGCCCTGTGTAGTTGAATTTAGTATATAATAAAATGTAAAGCAGGTCTCTGACTTTCGTAGCGCTTCCATCGCTTCCGGTAGTAGTTTGAGCTTAGCCACGGCTGGTACCTTTTCATGATTGGAATTAATGTCTTCCTCTGCAGCGCTATTCATCGCTTCTCTAAGGCGCGACACTTCATGGTCTGCAAAGCTATCCTAGCGCCTCCTCGTTAGTTTTCTTTTTTCTGCGGGCTGTCTTCTTTGCCTTGAGGATTTCGTCAATCTGCATATCGGTCCGTCGCCGAGCAGCTGCCTATCGTCAGCACGGAACGAATAGCTAACCGGAGTTTGATATCACCTTGCTCCGGTGTAAGTTCGGTCAAATCGGGCTCTACTACTGGAACCCTTCTTTTCCTCTTCCTGGGCTGTCCGTCGGCATCCAAAGTGCGCTTTCTTTTAATCTTCCTCGCTTTCCCAACGACAGATGGCTGATGCTTCTCCTGCACATAGTCATCTCCTGAATCGGCACCGGACGACTCATATTCGTCTCTTTGTTTTGGGGGAGGGAGGGTCTTTTTTGAGACCTCCTCCTCGTCTGACAACTCTGAGTCTGAACCACCGAAAACTTCACGAACGAGATCCTGTGAGCAGAAGTGGTGTCAAGGCAAGGGCTACGATGTAAAAAGGAAGGTGGTACCTGCGATGCCATGGACGTAGTTGAACAAGGGGATATTGAGTTCCCACGCGATGCGGTGCCCTTCAAACTTAGCAAGGTTAATATTAGTTATGCGTCCCTACTATTCCCTTCTGCAAGTAGCTGCGCCTTGTGCGCTCAATTCAATCTGATCAAACAATGGTTCCCAACTGCAAGCGTCGTACTCGAACAATATTCCTTGCATTAGAGTACCCACTCATCCTCTCTTCGCTCTCATCTTACATCGGGTGGGACGACTTTTATGCACTCTTGAACTCTTGCAAGGACTGCCGTCTACTATTTGAGCATACGGCGCTAAGGGACGTCATCCTTTCTCGTTACGTTCCTTGGTATGCCCATGCTCTCCGTCTGCGAGACCCTCAGCTCAGAGGGTACAAGGACGTTCCAGTCTCGCTAAAGGACCTTGACCTTCTGCGTAAGCTGTCCGATGCTTTTGTACGGCTTACCTCACCTTTACCAACGACCAGTTACATCTCAACGCGTTCCGCTTCATCAATATCCTATACACGCACGCCGAGCGCTTACGTCACAATCGTCATCGACAGTTATTTCTTCAACTTGGCTCGAGTCATTGACCCATGCCCATTCGCGATTTGTGTTGTTATTGCAAGCATACGTCCACAGCTCCAATGATGCCTTGCGGGCCGAATCGGAAGACGCGCTGTGGTTGTCGCCTTCCGAAGCGCCGTCCCGCTTACGGAGGCTGATTTTCCCGCGACCCCTATCATACTGCGCAGGGAATGAATCGCGGTCTCTAGGGCCTAATGGTACGGCAGAGCAGGGTCAAAATAGCATAAACGTGAGCCGGTCTTCACGCGGACGTCCCGATGAATCGGTGCGCGCAGCCTCCGCGGTGTTGCCCTCCAAAAAAAGCCGGACATTTTCTTTTCTCAGTCGGTCCTCTTCCAAATATCTTGCAACTCAGACGTGTTCCAATTCTTGGAAGCGCTCCTCCATAATGAGCCAACTATCCCGTGACACCGACTACATATCGGATGAAGGCTGGTCCCCATCCTCAAGCCATCGGCTTGCACAGCCAGTTGTGCCAAAGGTCCGCTCGAGTGATTCCTTCCCTTGTTCTGGTTCAGGCAGTAGTTCTTCTCCTCGTTCTACATCACTGGGTTCTCTTTTTCCATTGACTGCAACGAATAGCAGCAGTGGAAGCATTACCGGAAGTAGCTCGATTGTTTCACCTTCATTTCGCTCTCGTCCACAATCAGTCGTTCACCAATTATTTTCCTCGGGACATACTTCCTATCCGATGAGAATGACTTCTCCGCTCGATATAAGCTTTGCTGTGTCTCGGTCGCGCTCTCCCATACTGCGCGTCTTTATTCCTTCTTCTGACAACCAAGATCCTTCACACGAATTGCTATCGTGCGAACAACAATTAATGGATGCTGGCCTCTGGGATCACTTGTCCGCTGGCGACCTTATATGTAATCTAGGCTATGTTGCAGCCGAGGGTGATGAAGCAGGGGTTTCTTTTTCTGCTTCATCCGATGGCGATCTAGGAGCAAGCCACCAGCGCGATGCTCTTCGCAGAAGTGAAAATCGTCAAAAACGGCGAAGCACCTCTTTCATATGCTATCAGGGTCCCACACATTCTCGTAGATGGCTTTTGTTTAATGGTCGGTTCCTTGAGCCGCATAAGCCGCCCCAAGCGATACGAATACCCGACCCGCTAAGCTTACCGACCCCCTTCTATTACATGCACATCATGCCCCCTTATACCAATCCAGTTTACACGATCGACGGACTAGGTTTCCAGGATATCGACACTATCCAGCTTGAAACTCGTTTAGTTCGTACCACGATGAAAGTTCGCAGTCCGCATTCACCTACGGGTTGTGCACTCGTTTGGAAATATGTCTGGACTGCACGGGTGTTGCGTTCTCCAGTCTTTTTTGATCACAATGTCGGCCTGGGGCCGCGATTCATTGGTAATGGATGGTTAGGAGAGTGGGTTCTAGAAGGTGACGGTACGAAGGAGGGCAAAGACGCCCTGCTCGATTGCATCCGCGGCCGGGTCACTGGACCCGTGGAATGGGAGGTAGTTGTGGAACGATGTGGTGGAGGAAGAGTGTGGTTAAGGCAAGTCCCGTACCCTTCTGTTGGTTATTAGCCTTCAACGATCGGATCATTGATGTAGGCTATCGAGCAATTTATCTAGGGCCAATGGCAAGACTACAATCCAGAACTTTTAATGGCGCATTATCATCTTCCACTCGGTCAATGCTTGTACTTCACTCGTTCATCAATTCTTTCGTTTTCACTCACCGGACTTTTCGGATTTATACATTATCATCTGCTATAGACGCTCCTATCTCGTATAACCCAATCCAAGCCACCTATGCTGATGTTTTAGGCTTTATGCATTGTTCTAAAGACAGTACAAGTATTGGACGAAAAGTGGATTATATCAATTACAAGTAGAGGCCCTCCGGAGTACCCTCGTTTTTTCTGTACAGAACCTGGGATGACATTAATAAGATACAACGAAGGGATTGGATAAATACCTTCTCTCTGGCAGCGGTAACGTCCGCCTTTGTCACTCTCATCCGTCGCTCCCTGAGCGCTAGTAAACCAGCTTCGGTGCACACGGCCTTGATATCAGCCCCCGATAAGTCATCTTTTGCCATGACAAACTCTTCCAAGTCCACATCTTCGCTCAGGCTCATCCGGGACGTATGAAGCCTTAAAACATATCAACAAGTGTCCACTAGTGCATTGGCAAGGTCAATCTCACCGGAAAATATGTCGCTTCGTCTTGACATCTGGCAATGGGAACTCGATTTTCCTATCAATACGACCTGGACGAATTAGTGCCGGATCGAGAGATTCAATCCTGTTTGTTGCCATGATGACCTTGACGTCACCCCTTGTATCAAAACCATCCAGCTGATTTAGTAATTCAAGCATGGTTCGCTGGATTTCCCTTTCACCGCCAGATGTCGACTCATACCTATCCGATTTTCTTAGTAATGCATATTATTCATAAGGCTGGATAATTACCGCTTAGTACCAATCGCATCAATTTCGTCAATAAACACAATACTAGGAGCGTGTTCTTCCGCCACCCTAAACAGTTCTCGGACCAATTTTGGACCGTCCCCAAGATATTTCTGAATAAGTTCAGAACCAACAACGCGAAGGAAGGTTGCCGAAGTTTGGTTTGCCACGGCCTTTGCCAGTAAAGTCTTGCCCGTGCCTGGGACACCATATAGTATAACACCCTTAGGTGGCTTGATACCCATTTCTTCGTACAACTCTGGATGAGTAAGCGGAAGTTCTACAGATTCCTGCACGTCGGGGTAAGTAAGAGCATGGACCCAATATCGTACAACAGACCTTAATCTCTTGGATCTGCGATTCAAGGCCACCGATATCTGCGTAGCTTTCCGTGGGCGCCTTGTCTAGTTTCATTATGCTGACCAAGGGATCTGTGTCGTCTTGTAGGACACCAACAACAGCTTGTGTTTTGTGGTGAAGCAAGACTTGACAACCTGGTTCCAGTAAATCTTTGTCGACAAATGACATGATTGAGACGTAAAATTCAGGACCAGAAGGGGTGCTGATGATAGCGTGGTCGTCGTCAATAATTTCTTCCAGCGTACCAACAGCCATTGGGCTACCGCGGAGATCATCAACCCTGGACCTATCTTCCTCATTCTTCTCCTCACGAGTAGCCTCTGGCTTTAAACGTTCCTGGTTCTGGATGAATTCCTCCTCGAGGAGCAGATAGTCCTTGATACGTTCTATCTTGAGCAGCTTTAGACGACATCGTGTCGTTGGAAATACAGCAGGTAGTTTAGCCGCTGCTGAAGGGCCACGCTTCTTCTTCTTTCCTACTCTCGTAGGGAGTGGCGGCTCCCATTTCTTCTTCTGTTCTTTTGGCTTGTCCTTTTCGCCGGCATTCTGGTTGCCAGAAGGTGGCAATCCTGACGGTGCATTACCCTGAGGCTGTATTAGAACGTTCTCTGATAAATAGCAAGGTAGCTCACCATGATGATCTCTAGCCAAGTTGGGCGTATAGGTCGTCGAGTATACTGGGACGCGTCATTCGCCCAATTGGGAAATCGACTCTGACTCGCGTGACCGTGACGTGACGCTAGGCATCGTGTCCCAACTTGAGAGCAACGGACACGGATGGAGCCAACCAAGACCCCGCTGACGGCCAGTTCGCAGTTTATTCAGGCCGGTATGTCTCTGTCTTGTGCGTCGACACAATCACCTTGACAAAAAAGCAGACGACGATGACGACTTGGACGAGGAGAGCATTCCTGGGTTTTCACACCCAGAGATTGCTCAGACGCCTCGTCTACCGGACAAAGGCAAGGGGCGCGCGCAAGAGCACAACCAACCCGGTTCTAGCGCAAATGTGGGGACTGTAAATGCTTCCTTGACCGGGAATATTGGAGGTTCGCAAAACAGTGGTCCGCGCACGACCACCCAAACTATCGGCGGCGTGCGGGTAGAGACTCGGTACGCATACCTGATAGCCTATGTACCCAGAACTCTAATGGAAAATTTGAGTCAGTTATTCCGGTTTGGACACACTGGACGAGCCCATCACAACAACGATTGTCAGTCGTATCAGCGGTCGTTTTTGCTGGTAATAACACGCTTGATAGACCCGCGATCTCTTGTCCATCTACACGAAAGTTGTTCAGGTGCTATATCCGCGAAGAACAACTGGGCGGGAAGTTCTACGGTGCGCGTTTTATCGTTATTTTTGTACAGCATCTCATTTCTGCTTCGTAGAGATTGGGACCTTTGGGGCCCCCTTCTTCTTTGTCTACTCCTTGGCATAATGCTCAGCATCAATGTATGTAGTACCGCTAGTCATCAGATGATTTATAACATCGTCCATGGTAGGCACCCCCTAGTCAATCGCTTGGGGTTTTCACAAGTGTTATCGTGATTTGCTCACTTGGGGCGTTCGTTGTAACGGTCCAAGCAAAGGTAAATTTTTATCCGTCAAACCAAGTGTGTATTGACTTACTTTCGTAGCTACTCGGAGGGAGAGTGTAAGTACTGCAACTAAATGCCAACGCTTATCGATAGCTCTGCATAGGTCCTTTTTTCAGGGATTATGCGTCCTTGGATACTGTATTGCACCCCTTGATATAGCTGCTCTCATCTCCTGTTTCGTTCGCGTCATATATGTCAGAGCGCCAATTGCCCTTCTCGCTTGGGGGTGGTGCATATGGGGTACTTATCGTTAACTCTTTGCCAATTTTGATTAAATCTCGTTTAGCATCAGTCAACTTCCTTGATGGTACTAAAATCGAACAGCAACGGATTCTACTTGCGGTATACCCACTTCTGTGAGTCTACAGTACTTAGCCGTATTCGTCTATCAACGCATTCACAGATTATTTTATTTCATACTTGCGTGGATGATCCTGATACAATGAGTGCTTTGAACCACTAGTCATTTTAAGAATATGGATGTGGCCGTAGATAATGTGTCTATGCTTTATCGAACATGGACAAAGCTTGTAATATCAGAGGATCACGTCGCACTCTTCACCGAAGCACGGTGTTTGCATCAGTTGGAAGCTGGCACGTTTAATTCTAAAAAACGTGTACCAGGAACATCTGACGCAAAGTGTCGAATGATCGTCATACTATAATGGTACCCGGGGCAACTGACCGACAACGTGCTAGAGAAGCGCGACCGCAAACACAATCAAAATGTTCCGACGCGCAAAACTTGGGTCTAAAGCGTCAAAATTGATTGTACCCTACTTTGACGACTGTATCCTCAACCTTTGTCGAAGGCCCGAAATGTGTGGCCGCAGTGCCTATCCTCCAACCGATGATGTCTTGAACAAAGAAAATCATTATATTTCTGTAAAGCGGCCAACAGATCCCTCGTCGAGGGTTAGGAAGTGAAATCTGGATGTCTTTCTTCTCGACGCTTTAAAAGCAGTGAGCAGGATGTCGGAGCAGAACATCTGCAGACCTGAGAACAACGAACGACCCGATGGCGCACCAGCATAGTCCAACTGACTCTCAGGGCTCATACCCGGTGCCACTTTCGCCATATTCTTCGCTAGCTGGAGCGCTTGACACAGATGGACCTTCATATATCTCGGTTCGTATACTTTCATCACTTTAACTGGAGTGTGCTGACCACAACGTATGCAGAGCGATGTAAGGTATGGATATTCGAACGTCTCGGTACCTGTGACTAAACCTTGTAGGACGCACAGTCGGGAATGGGCGCGAATGGGTGGTGGCTTGATGTGGCCGACGAATCATGTTCTCGTACCTCAGATCTCTTTTTCCGAAGAACTCGCAACGCCGAAATCATACCCTGACATGAAATATCCGCCTATTGTATTCCAGTTGGTGGATTTTCCCGAGGTTGGAGTTCGAATCAGCAATGTTATTGCTAGAGAGGCACCGAGAATTGCTGGTGGGGATGACAAGGTTTTAAATATGGGTGATAGAGAGATCAAAATCTGGTTGTTGGTAAGCCTAGCAAGTGCGCGTTCAGGGTAAATACTCAGCAGTCTTCAGTGGCCTGGCTACGACGAACCATTGCAAAAACGCATGAAAACGCACGGCGGAACAATCACACGCGACACCCTGCTCATAGTAATTGCGAACATGGTTATGGGATTCATGGAGAAAACCAAGGTACTGTTTTTCTCTCTCTCTCGATAGCCAAGGCAAGTACTGACGTACACCTTTGACGCGTAGAACTCCCAATTGCAAGCTAAGCGCGGATACGAATCTTGGACAATCGGGAACCATTCAAGTGGACAACCGGGCATTATGGGACCGGAATTGTTCATCACAAGACTGATCCATCGTGGAGGGGCAAATTGGCAACCTGAACTATGGGCACCGAGGTTCAATTAGCCATGGACTTGATACCTAAACTAATAATATTGGACAACCTGTAGCGTTAGTATAATTATATACATCAGACAATTCAATCAGCTTACTCACACATGAAACAATAAGCTGCTTACATTACGGTTGCAAAGAGGAAGGCTCTTTGAACTCTTCAATGGCAATTTCCGATGACAGGCGTGATATTTCTGAGAATGCAGCTTTGAGAGAATCCAAATCAGCCTCAAGGCTTTCGGCTCTGGATTTTATCTGGAGTGAAATTCCAGTTGCACTCGATGTCTTGCGAAAGGGAATCATACCGCTGCAATGGTATCGCTGGCAGCAATAAGCTCGTGATGATGGTTGTATACGAGAGATTGCCTTTCGCTATCTAGCTGACGAATTTCTATTGCCAGATCAGATGTTGCCCTTCCATTTTGATGGAAAACTAACCAACCACCAATTCGTTTTCGCGTCTTAGCAGTTGAGGCAATGAAGATGTTGTGATTAGCTGTTCATAGTAAGATCGAGCATCAAATGCAGGGGAGTCTAGGAAAGTCAGCATGTGTTGTACAATGTACGAATCACGTCTAACCAAGGTTCATTGGGTCCATAACTTTCCGGGGAAGGGGCGCGGGAGGCCCAACACTCAAACCATAGTGCTTCCTCAATAGGTCCCGAGCCCGACTTCGGCCGGGAGGGGAAGGTGGGACTGAGCGGCGCGAATTGGAAGGAGAAGAGGGACGTAAAGGTGACGGAGTAGCTGGTTTACTTATGGATGACATGGGACTGCGTGAGAAAACAATGGGAGTACATAATATAGTGTACACTTTCAATGCTGGCTACAAAAGCTTGCAAGTAAAGCTAATGATGACAAGTCCCAAGATCAAGAGATGCTCGATGCTCTGCGGTATTGTTCAGCTTTTACTTCCCGTTTTCCTTATTTAACCTGGGCCCGGTTCCATTAGTAGGCTGATACATATAATTATGCTTGTTTGCGTCCTGACTAGGCCGGGGACGATAGTAACTCGTTCTCTGCTGGTCTTGCCCAATCGTTGACGTCGTGATCACCGGAGATGGTGTATTTACAGCGACCGTGGGCATTGGCCATGGTAGATTTGATGGTGTGGATGGCAGGGTAGGTGCTTTGGAAGTGGGAGGTCTTTGTTGATGTTGTAAGGCAGGTGAATCGACCGGTGTTGACGTAGCATTACTGTGCGCCGGGGATGCAGCAGGTGCTGTTGGGTGCGTATTTGAAGGGGCAGGAGGTGGGGCATTGGAACCCATGTCGTCTTCGGTTTCTCGCCGCCGTTTGACACCTCTAGACGAGCTTTCTTTTAGGCCAAGTGCTGTAGCTTTTATTAAGATTTGATGTCTGCTGACAGGTTCGTTACCAGATTGGAAGTGCCCAGAAGCTCTCCTTACCGCGTTCGACTGTTTCCGTACTGTGAAATAACCCAATCCCACTCGATTTCACCCATCGAGGTAAGAGTTCTACTATCTTCGGCGAGTTTTTTAAGTTTTTCAGTTTCTTCTTCTGACCAAGCACCTTGGTTTAGTAGACCTGTACTAGGTATGCTAGATAATGTTCCGGTTGTCGGAGGAGCCGATTGCACCGATGACTGAGCGTGCATTGTTGGTTGTGGCTGCGCTGCCAATATTGGCTGTTGGGGGTAAAAAGCCGTTGCAGGCGGTGCATATGAGTATTGGTGATAATATGTTGTTGGATATTGCGCCGCTCCGGCAGCGAACATTGGATATTGTGCATGCGGATAGGCTGCCTGTGCGCCAAGTGATACCACAAATGATTGAGGATTTGTGATCATGGGAGTTGTTGTTTTGCTCGCCGAAGCTGATGCATTGGAGCTGGATTGTCCTGACGCGGATGGCTGAGCTGGTGGTGCTTGATATACAGCCGGTAGGCTGGAATAGACTGGCGCCGGTGGATTCAAGGCCAATCGCGATGGATTTGCAAGCTCAATAGGCAATCGTAATAGATTCCAATGAAATATAACTTGACAAACTCACAAGATTATCGCAGACTAGCTTGGCATCGGTTAACATTTTTAGAGGGTCACTAGAGCTACCAGGTCCTGTTTGGTAGCATTGTGCAAGGACAAGAGGCGGGGTACTTTTCTTTTGAGAATTATTGAACAGGGGGTGCTGACTGTGGGAGGACGGGTGCTTACTACGAGTTCTTCAGCCGCTCCATAGAATTCACCGCAAAGGTTGAGTATGCGCCATTGAAACTCGTAAAACTGCTGAGTCTGGGTGGTGAGGTCCGGATGTTGAGGTGCTGGTGGTGGTTGTGTACCAGCAGCCGGTTGGTATGGATGTGGATCCTGCCTGGTAGTTCCTTGACTGACTGCACGTGGTTTACGATTCTTGGAGCCACGGGGGCGTCCTGGCTTACGCTTGCGTTCAGGTCCTTGCGTAGGCTCATCCGCCTGCGCATTCTGCACATTGCTTAAGTGGTGTAATGATGAGTTGTCACTAAGAACAACGAATAGATGAATACGTACCTATTAGAGGACACAGGTCGAGGAGAGGGATTGCTACCCTGTCCATCCGGCTCACTCCTGTTGAGCTGCTCTTCGACAATGCCCTCGTCCGCATCGTCTGGGTCATCCTCATCCTCCTCCTCTTCTTCTTCGCGATTATTGCCGTGAGGAACTTTTGACTGGTATGCGGATGAAGGATTGTAGGAGGACTGCGAATGCGATGACAAGGCAGTTGAGGGGGGGTGCAGGGCATGGGCCAGGGGCTGGTAATGCTGAGGATTATTCATGGAGGGTTACACGAACGCTGGCAGGGAGTAGCGAGCTTATAGAAGCCCTTGCAACGGAGGCTACAACAAGGACTCAGTCCAGGCATGGCAGCGGGCACAAAGGCGAAGACAGACTTGGATGCCTGGAAATAAAACTTTATTGTTGGACTATTGTCTTTACCTTTAGTATGTATCAAATAAAATACGCAACGCGAATATATGGACAAACCCACGTGTTCTAAATCGCCACAATCTTATCGCCGGCAATGCTCAGCACTGATCTGAGGTCGACACTGCCACTTTTAGGATAGTGTACACTGTGTTAGTCGCACACAATGTGCTCGACGTCGGAGACGATTAACCAATATGTGGGAAATATTGGATTTATACGTCACGATTCGTGACGTCAATCCTGCTCGTAACGCACAACTGCCTCGCCTTCTACCCGTCGCATATGCGTTGCAAGCAGGTGCATAATGCGATTATTCTGATTAATATCTGCGTCTCAGTCTTTGCTAGCGTCTATGTTCCTTGGAAAACTGAGAAGTATTACGATTCGTGCGGTGCATTGGATGACCACTACCTTTGTCTCGATTTACTATCCTATCCTCAAAGCTAGGGTGTCCCAGTTGGATTTCCTTCTCCCTCAGTATTTGCCCCAAGACAGCTTTTTGTGACCACCGCCATGGGCATCTGGAGCATTCGTCTAGGAACCTTCCTGGCCTTGGTGCACGACATTATACTCGTGAACAAATCTAATAGTGATGTACAGCGTACCATCAAAGCAGGAGATGATTCACCTTTCAACGACGTCAAAGACAGGCCACTCCATTTCACCATGTTCGGCTCCCTCAGGGTAATTTGATTCCTCTGGTCCACAGCGACATTAAGATGTTGATAGCAACTTGGATATCCATGGTCGGGCTCCCCGTTCACTTGTGCAACGTACTCCCAGCCAACCTTCATCCGCCCCTTAGAGTAAGAGATTATGCCCCTTTCTGTCTCTATGCAATTCTCTGTTCTTTGAAATTATGGCGGATCAGCAAAAATCTGCCTGGAGGCGAAGTAAAGATGCCAAACAGCATGAAGAAAAATTCATAACCAGTGGATTGTGGAGTATCACTATCAGCCGGCATCCCAAGTGACGCCATTTCCCGCCCTAAATCGTGTGCCTGACACTCTGATAGCTATCTCGGAGAGAATGGAGTATGGACCAGAATTTGGGCCTTGTCAACTGCTGCCCCCCGACCTCCAGCATTTCCTTAGAGCGGCATTGGCATTGCTACTCTTAGTCCCCTTTGCTTTGCTCTTGATTCGACATGTGGGTCAATGAAAAAGGTTCTATTATGCACTCACCGGATTGCAAAATACGTATCGGGAGTGCCTCCCTTAGAGGAAGCGGGGGATAGGAAGTTCGGCCAAGATCCCAAATGGCACGAATATAAAAGGTAGGGTCGTGGTCGTTGTTGCCATTCGTCTTATTGTACAGGACCGTGCCTATCTTCTGGCCCTGGGCATCTCGATAAATCTCAAGATCTCGCAATTCCATTTCCACTGTCCGTCCAAATCAATGTATCTTGTCGTGCCGATTTCAAAAGTTACTTTCCAACCCTTTCCCCCCGCAACGACACTTGCACCATATGCATGCCTGCTCCCCATGTCTGAGCCAAGATCACGGTGCTCAGTCGTGCAACATTTGACCTTCTTTCCCTGCGACCACTTCCCTACGATGACCACTCGGAACACACAACCTCCTGTAACAAATTGCATTCCTGCGATGTTGCACTAATACAATCCCACGAAATCTGACTTACAATGACTGGATACCCACTCATACTAACCCACCTCTTACCAAAGCGAATAGACATGAGGCCTAAAATACCACCACATCTCTCTACATACATACATGGGCAGATGGCCCTCTACGCTACTGGTGACATCTAGACAGCCCTCCTACACTCCACGCAGAGTGAACCAATTATGAGTAGCGAGCTAGAGTGCAGGTGAGTCTGCCATCTTAGACTCAATCTCCCACGCGCTCACTAATCGCTGCCTGATGATCGGTAACTCGTGATCGCGTAATCCTCGATCCCTGCCATCTGCGATTGTGAGCGGCTCGCCCAATAATGGTCATCTGTGTGGTCCGCGCATGGTGCATCGGACTTGCTAGGCAGTGCATCGCATCACAAATTCGTACGATGTGCCTTCCCTTGGCCCACAGTTTTCTTGTTACAGACTACATTGCGTAACCTTGCGCACTGCGCAGGAAGGTCATCACTACAGTACTCTCATGGTAAATTCACAAAAACTGCAAAACCTGGGAAACATGTAGCGAGAAGATAAGATGATAAGGCTCCATTGGTGGCTCGGTTTTTCTCTTCATCCCTCCTCTAGAATATATTAAAATGTCATCGGTAGTATAAACAGTTTTATCGGTCGCAAGGTTGCTCCAGTGACGATCGCTCGTGCCACGCCGCACGACCTTGGCAACTCCCGATCGTGAAAAGACGCGTCTGCCCTTAGACGCCACCTAGTTTCTTGTGTCCTTGTTCACCTCCTCTCCCTATAGGTCTGGGCAGTAGTAAGCCCGTGCCGCAGCGCTTCGACCGGCCCGACTTCTGAGCCGTTTCGGGGCCTCGGGCCTTACCCCATTGCCGCCTGCCGCTTACTAAGTAGTATCAGACAGAACACCGGATCAGGTGGACACGTGACACATTGATGGTCAAAAGTGGTCTGATGTGTATGGAAAAACCTCATGTTAAAATGCAATATATAGTTTCCCGTCGCACCAAACTTCCGGCGAACGATCCTTGCTGAGTCCTTTCATTCTATTTCACAAATGGATCTCGTCTTGCGAGTCTGCGACGATCTCTTCCTGGACAAGGTTTGGGCGAAGCTTGTCCCCGTGTCAGCCTTCACAACATTCCTGGCGCCATCTCACTTCTCAAATAGCTCGCTTGGCCTACCCGTCGCAAACATCGGAACATGGACACAATTTATATCGTTCTTACCGCATCCGCCGATGCGGGCGGCAGAACTCTCAGCGTATTACTCGACCTCCAGTCCACTATCAGCGTGGCCCAGAGATTACATCCCTCGACAAATTATATCCCTGACAATGATAACTCTCATTGGGATACATGTCCTATACTTCCTTTTTGCCTGGCTTTCTTACAGATTTATCTTCAATCATGAGATGATGAAGCATCCAAGATTCCTGAAGGAATCAAGTCAAACTGGAAATCCAAACGAGCTTACGTTCGTTTCCCGGCATGACTCTTCTAACGTTACCTTGGTTCCAAGCGGAAGTGATGGGATACTCTAAACTTTATGACGGACTTGACACATATGGCTATTTCTATCTATTTGCATCAATACCATTGTGAGTTTCGCATTACATCCTACTTTTATTATTTAACAGCCTTTGGTTAGGTTCCTTCTTTTTACTGACTATTGCATTTACTGGATTCATCGGTGGTTGCATGTGCCATTCTTATATAAATTTATCCACAAACCCCATCACAAATGGCTCGGTATGGCATTATCTACTCGTCTCAACTCTAAGCTTATCGGCATTGTAGTTCCGACGCCGTTTGCCTCGCATGCTTTCCATCCCGTTGATGGATATCTACAATCTGTACCATACCATCTCTTCATTTTCTTCTTCCCATTGCATCGCACGCTTTATCTTGTTTTGTTTGTCCTCGTCAACCTCTGGTCGATACTGGTATGCTCAAACATGATGTTATTATGGCTGTACTCAGACAAGTTTCCCAGATTCATGATTCCGATATGATCACCGGTCATCCCTTGGAGAAAGTCATCAATGGACCAGCCCATCATACGTTGCACCATCTCTATTTCACTGTCAATTATGGCCAGGTAAATAAGATTATCTTTGACCGCGTGATGGATCTAATCGAAGTGTCAAGTATTTTACATGGGCAGATCGTTACGGTGGTTCATACCGACAGCCAGAGTCACACCTCGACCCATTACTCGAGGTGCCAAGCACACAAAAAGCAGCAATGAGGCAAGAGCATCCTCGCCACCATGTAAAAAATCGTTAGATTTGGACTGCTTACCTACTACTTATGATTTACTTATTAATTTGTGAACGCATTCAATTCAATACACCATTGCACAAGTGGAGTAATAATGTGCAGATCGTAGGTTGAGATTAGTGACGCGTGGCTGTGACAAAAATATATGCCTCAAACTGTCATGACCATCAAGGTACCTTGCACTGCACCCGTTTCTGTTCAGAACGTTCATATAACCTCAGACCCCTAGGAAAAAACCAAAGCAAAGAGGAGATATCTTCGCAAAAAGAGAGATCGAAGAAAACAAAAAACACGGACTAACGTACCCTGTGGCGAGCAGGAAGCTGAAGCATCAGTTTCGGATGAAGTTGACGTGAATAATGTTTCAACGAAGGCGACTACTAAGCAGGATGTTCATCCGCTAAAGAAGCGTCAACGCTTAGGAGCACCATTACGCGACGACAACATGGACGTCGACCCAATTCTTGCACTGCAAGGGCTTGATCAAGCTTTAGTGGAGGCTGAATTCATCGACCCATCCCATGTATTGCCTATTGCTACAGATGAGAAGAAGGGTACTCGGCTAGGTCTCAGCGATAAAATGGAAAGAAGCTTGAGGGACCTTGGCATACGAGAATTTTTTGCCGGCGAGTACGAAAGTCAGGTCTTGGATTCCAATGATCATACTTTTCATCGCAGTGCAAACGAGTCTTCTCCCATTTCTTTTACAAAGAAGCTCGCATGATTGCCTTTATACGCCCTACGATCCGCCTAGAGATGTTTGTGTGTCCGCGCCAACAGGCAGCGGAAAAACTCTTGCGTACGCGATTCCAATTGTGGAGGTATGCACCTCCGCGCATCCAATATCATTTACCGACGAATCCAGCTATTATCTATGCGCGTAGTCACAAGACTTCGCGCACTGGTCATTCTGCCGACGCGAGATCTTGTGGTTCAAGTCCGCGAGACATTTGAGGCTATATCCAAAGGCCGCGGTCTGAAAGTAAGTTCAAAAATCCATTGATCACACAATGTTTGATTCAAGTCTGGAGATCGGGATTGTTGCGGGACAGCATTCATTTGCGCACGAGCAATCTCAACTTATCGTGGATCCATCGTCGCAGTGCGTACCTAATTCTTCATCTATAGGGTACTCATGTTGTTTTGTCAGCATACGGGGCGGGTCAAGCAAAATCGATATACTCATTTGCACCCCAGGAAGACTGATAGACCATCTGAATGGCACCCCTAATTTTTCTTTGCAACATCTGCGATTCCTTGTCAGTCCTCATTGACATATACTTATGTGTTGTCAACTTCATTGGTAACAGGTAATAGATGAGGCCGATAGACTCTTGGCTCAATCGTTCCAGGATTGGTTGATACACGTTTTGGATGCAATTCGACCATCCACCAAGAGCAAAGTGGACTCTGAGCCCAGGACTACCTTGCATTTTCCATCCATCGACGGTGTCTCTCCAGCGCATCACCACCTCTTGTCACTCCCCATACTGCCAGAAAATCTTATTGAAAAGAGGGAAATTTCATGCCAAAAATTATTATTTTCGGCGACTATGACGCGCGATCCAGGAAAAGTCGCAGCGCTGGAGCTTCGTGATCCTAAGTACTTCATAGTTCAAGAGAGGAAGATGAGAGCAGGTGAATCGGGTGTCCTGGGCCTCGTGATGGAGAAGTTTTCCATGCCCGCAACGTTGAAGGTGCGACTGCTTCAAACACTCTTCCTGTCCTCTTACGAATTACTTGCGTACTCTTAGGAATACATGCTGGTCTGCGAATCATCGATAAAACCTCTGATGTTTTTCTATCTCATCCACATGCATTCTGTGTCGAATGCGCTCGTTTTTACTAAGTCTGCTGAATCTACGACTCGACTCGTCCGGTTATTCGAGTATTTCGAACAGTCTTGGTCTACCGGTACGACGTCAGGTAGGAACCTTACGGTGATTGCCCATGCATACTCTAGCGACCTGCCTCCTGGCGAGCGCAAAATTATTTTTGAGAAATTTAAATCACGAGAAATACACATGTATGTTATCTGACTTGTATACCTCGGGCAATGCTAATTACATATCCAGACTGGTCTGTTCCGACCTCATTTCTCGAGGTATAGACATAGACCATGTCTCCCATGTGGTCAGTTACGATGCTCCAATCGATATGCGCAAATACGTGCATCGTGTGGGACGAACTGCACGGGCTGGAAGGGAAGGTAACGCATGGACATTGATCGAGGAACAAGAGGTAGTCTCATTACCAAAGTGGAAAGATGAGAGACTCATTGTTGATTTTTGGCAATAGGCGCGATACTTCAAACAAATGTTACAAGAGGCTGATCATCTAAGTAAAGTAAAAAGGCTGAGGGTATCAGAGAAAGAAATTACGACTCTTACACCGCATTATGAGGTACAAATTCCTAAACCGCCTCTGGCCGCGCCATCTGACAACGATGCAATAGGTGGCGCTGAAAAGACTGAAGGAAGTTTACACGCGATAATTGTATGATTTATCGCCATTAACCCAATAAACTCCGAACATACTTCAGCAGATCCCGTCCCTGTTATCTTAAGTACATTACATGCTAATAAAGGGCTGATACTTACACCTCCGTTTTTAACCCCGTCTACCATAGCTTTCACAGCGTCTAGCTCCACCGGTTCAGCGATGCTCAAGTTCTTGATCATCCGCCTCGCCATCAAAAGCACCATATGCCAATCGTTCTTTTATACCATAGCGAAGGACGGTTGTTAGAACTGCTTGCCAGCCTTCAATTTTCCCAGCATCGACTTGAGACGCTGAAGTGATCCGCTCGTGACCATTGGGATTTGGTTGGTTTGGACCAGTGGCAGATGGCGCTGTTATTGGCAGTGATGGAACCACCGTTGAACGCGCCACATAGGGACAAAACGAGCGATGCTCCTTGAGCAGATCAAAGGGACGCTGCAATTGTTGTTGTCTAGTTGGAGTATAGTTCGCTGTTCCCTGGGCAACTGTATCGTGTTCACTAGTCGTAGGTCGAGGAGCAAACGCCCAAAGCCCAACACGTCTCTGGCATAGAGGGCAACAAAGCAGTGTATTTTCGGGAGATGATATCTTGTTGTTCAAGGAGAGTGTGCTTAATTTTGAAACAGGGGATGTGGGCGACCTTGGACTGTATGGAAATCGGGATATTGATGGAGTCCTAGGTGGCGTCATAGTTGGTCCCACAGAGCTTGCCCGAGATGAAGGCGCGCGACATGACGTCTCGAACGTGGTGTGAGATATCATTGACCATCCAAACAACGCTGTCAGGATAGCATTGTCCGAAGGTTCGCTATGCTCTTGGACAGGTGAACTTGGCCGTGAAGCGGAACCTTCATCTCCAAGACGCGATGCAAAGGGGGAACTCAAAGATAATGACGTAAATATTGAGTTAAGAGATTGGAGCTGTTTCATCGTCTATCGTCTGGTGTCAGAGAGAATCGCTATCTTAAATGATGTTCACTGACCAAAGGATGCATTATTATGATACCGCTAAGCAAAGGATCTAAAGCAATCGCGTTCCGTTTCAGTTCCTTAAGCATGGTGGCTGGGGGTTGCAATGGCACCCGATAAATCGAGTCTCATAGAGTTTGAGCAACAGCATAGCTGAGAAACATCTGAGACTTACCATCACATTGTCGACGCTTCCATGGACAACCATCCTTATGGGCATCAACCAGAGAAACTCTTTGCTTTTCAAGCAAGGCATGTGCTAGATGTAGAGTAAGCCAGGCCAAATGTTCAACGTACCTTCCTTACCAGCTTCTCGAGTCATGCCATTGCGTCCCACCACAACCCAAGAACTTTTACACAGTCCGCAGACTAGTCTATCTTTGCCATCGTTTATCCAGCCACATTTTGCAGCGGCGACGGCGTCTATAGCAGGGGGTTTGTTTGCATACGTTGCTAGTTTATATGTCACAAGTCGGGATAGAAACGATGAAATGGAAGACGGTCGATATTCAGTTGCGGCAGACAAAGGCAAGATAGGTTTTGTCTGATTTCCAAGTCTGTACGGTTGCGATTTCTTTGTGCGAGACGCTGCACGGGATAGAATGGCAAATAGATTCGGTGCACTTTTTGACAGTTGCTCGGGGCTGTGAGATGACTGACTGATTCAAAGTCGGGCAAATGTAAGGATCAATCAACGGCCCTTACATTTTCGTGTCCTGGACCTTAGATTTTACGCCATATTTTGCTAATGTAGAATAGAATGAACCGGACATATGCATCCTTCTCTTTGGAGAGAGGCGGTCCGAGGTGCCCTTCGAACTGACCGCGGAACTGACCGCTTCGTCCAGGACCAGGAAGGCTTGGTGGAATTTTCGCTAAAAGCATGAAATTTAGAACAACATCCGTCGCAAATGTAGGAGTGACCTACTTTGGTGGAGCGAATAGCACCGGCATTTGCACTCTCTGGGTCGGCAGTAGTGTCCATGCTTCAAAATTCCCGCTACGTAAGTAGTGGGTTCAGTGCTACGACCAACTGACGGTTTGTGTCACACGTCACACGTTTGATCGTCAGGCTGTCACGTATTCTTACCGTACCGAGCTACATCCGTATATCGGGTGTCTTTCCCGATCGATTGCCCATCACTCACGTTACATCCGCTTTTCGAATAAGATCACATTGCACCGAATACTAAATGTCTGCGCCAGAAAAGAAAGTACGCAACACGATCCAACGAACCTGCGAACCCTTGTAGTTACTTAACATCGTGAAAGAAAATAAACCACCAGTAACCAACACATGCGTCATGCGGTGAAAGCCTACCCCTGTTTGGTACGAGATGCATCCGCTCTGATTGAGATCGTCATTTTACGCCCCTTTCCGGCAATGGAGTCACAACAAAACAGGATTGAACCCAGGGAAACGGTAATGTTACCATAACGAAGTACAACCGCATATTCGGTCAACTGCAAACCCTTCTCACAGAGTCTCTTTATCACGGCCTCTTTCTCTAATTGCACGACAACTCTCTTCGTTCGTAACGCCATGGGAGACACTGTCTATGACATCAAAGTGCTCCAGGTCAGCGTCGACCCTTTAGACGAAAACGAAAGCCACTTTAGCATTCTGTCGATGGTAAATTCGTCAAATATCTGACCATCGATGCGAAACTGTATAGTGTCGACGATATGTGCTTCGAGCCCTCCTTAATCTCCATCTTACCCCCTCTCCCGCCTGGTGACTGGAATACCGACCGTATATCTCGGAATTGCGTAGATGGCCGCCCCCACTTTTCCGAGGTCACGAAAGTCGAACTCCCAAGTATCTCACACCTCTGGCATCCCCTCCAAATCAACCACCTAGACCTTCACATGGGAGATAAACTCCGGTCCAATGTTTACGAAGCCAGCACTCCCCAGTTTGACCTACCCATCGTAGTCAAATTTACTCAATTCCCTTTCAATGGATCCAAAACCACCAAATCGGCCCCCGGTTTCTCGGGCACTTAACCGAGGAAGGTCGAGTTATTGGCTTCGCGATGGAGCGTATCACTAGCTGCCGGCACGCTACGCCCGAGGATTTGGCTCTGTGTCAGCAGGCGCTGTCGAAATTACACCGGTTGAGCATCAAGCATGGCGACATCAACAAACATAATTTTCTTATCCACGACGATCGAGCGACGCTGATTGATTTTGAGTCTGCGTTGCAGTGCAACGATGCGAAGGTGCTGGAAGAGGAGTTTCGAGGGCTAGAGAAAGAGTTGAGTGATATGTCGGGGAGAGGGGGCTGCCGGGTGGTCGAGAGCAGCTCAGAGAAGTGACCGTATCGGACAAATTCCAGTTGTATACAGAAATTACAGAGTGATCACTGATCGTGGCCGTTCATCGTCCATCTATACGATTCTATACACATGCTAGGATATTCAATGCATGCCAACGTAAGTCATGCACCCCGCCCAGAGCTATCTATAGCCTATTAAGGACCTGCTCGTGTCTCGTAATCAGTTACGTCGAAAACGTCTACTGCAGCCGGGTACGAAGTTGGCGCAATGTGCGAAAAAGAATAAATGATCTGATAATTGGAAAGGGGTTTGCTCCGAAAGCCATGCCTCCTATTCGTGTCTTCAAAATATGAAGTCACTGTAACTTTTTACTAACTCATCTTTCGCCGTTTGTTGCTTCGAGCATACCATGATCATGACACGTCATGTTCCTTTTGACCCTGTCACCACAAAATGCAACATTTTTTTAACGCCATTTACGACAATGTGAGTCGTCCACCTTATTTAGTGAGGTAGCCGAAGGTCCAAGCTCATCACCTGCCACGTCAATCACAGGAAGTGGAAATTTGACAAGCGCGAAAAGTAGAAAGGTAAAGCAAAAACCGATGGGGACAACAAAAGAAAAATGAAAGACTCAAAGGGGAGACGAGCCGACTGTTCCAAGTGATTCTATCAACGACAGTGATATGAAGTTTTATGAACGACATAATAGATGAGAATCTTTAGTCCTTATGTACTTGTAACTAACTGCCTTGCTGCCAATTGAATACACTCAATCCCATCTTTTCATCACTGGCCTAACCCGTCCGGCACGTAGCGGGACCTGCGGCACTCGTGCCGCTTTCTACGTTTATACTATGAGTTGGTTCGACATGTGTTCAACGTCACGCGTCACACGTTCAGATGAGTTATAAACATTTTCATTAGTCGTCTTTGTAGACGCGGTAGCGTGGCCGAGTTGGTCTAAGGCGTTGGATTTAAGAAACTTCTTGATTCCCAATGGGCGAAAGTCCGCGCGAGTTCGAACCTCGCCGCTACCAAATATTTTATTACTAAAATATTGTGCTCTCGATACAGGACTCGGGAAACCTTGGTCGCGATTCCCAATGGGCGAAAGTCCGCGCGAGTTCGAACCTCGCCGCTACCAAATATTTTATTACTAAAATATTGTGCTCTCGATACAGGACTCGGGAAACCTTGGTCGCACCTAAATCAATGTCGCGCCACGGGATTGTCTTTTTTGAAATATGTACGCAGGATGCACCAAGATGTTTGAATTCGCAAACAATGCAAGGCATTTCCCGAGTATTGAACCTCCGAAACCTAAATCTTATCTGTGCCATTTCGCACGCTGGTATCCACAGGTCGGCACTTGCTATCTTCCACCGTATTAGCCTTGAAAAATCCATTGGCACTTCAAGGTTCGTTATTACAGGGATTACGACAGCACATGCTCACAATGCATTGTAGAGGTCAATAGGGAGGCATTAGCTATTATCATTGAAACAGCCATGTCTGTTGTCCAGCAACTCACTAGCCTGGACGTGCTGACTACTCGATAGATCAACCAAAATCTAAAATGGGTGCATCTCGTGCTGACAAGGAATTATACTTCCAAAAACTCAAGGAACTACTTAGCAAATACCGTGAGTATAATGCAGCAGTCGCAAGGAAGACCTGACTCGTGATTAGCTTCCATCTTCATTGTTAACGTCGACAATGTCGGTTCGAACCAAATGCATCAGATTCGTGTGGCCCTCCGTGGTAAAGGAGTTGTTTTGATGGGCAAGAACACCATGGTCCGCCGGGCCCTTCGTTCAATCCTGACCGAGAACCCGCAATACGAGCGACTTTTACCTCACGTCAAGGGCAACATTGGATTTGTCTTCACTGACCAGGACCTCAAGGATGTTCGTGAAATTATTGTCGCGAACAAGGTTGCCGCACCTGCTCGTGCCGGAGCATTTGCTCCCAAGGATGTCACCGTTCCTGGTGGCAACACTGGAATGGAGCCCGGAAAGACGTCCTTCTTTCAGGCTCTCGGTATTCCGACCAAGATTGCACGTGGTACGATTGAAATTGTATCAGACGTCAAGGTCGTCACAGCTGGAACGCGTGTGGGCCCATCTGAGGCCACGCTGCTGAACATGTTGAACATCTCACCGTTTACTTATGGTATGACGGTGATCCAGATTTACGACAGAGGCAACGCATTCCCGTCGAGCGTTCTCGATGTGGATGAGCAGGAGCTTGTTGATCGCTTCTTGAGTGGTATCAAGACTATCGCAGCGATTTCCCTGGCGCTCAATTATCCGACAATCGTGTCTGTAACGCACTCTCTTGTGAACGCGTACAAAAACCTTATTGCAGTTGCCCTTACGACTGAGTACACGTTTGAAGGAGCAGAAAAGGTAATAATAGTACATAATCGGAAGAAACGAAAGCTGACGCGGCGGATAGATTAAGGAGTATCTGGAGAACCCCGAGGCATTCGCGGTTGCGGCACCCGCCGAGACTGCGGCAGCGCCAGCCGCGGAGGTAGCCAAGGCTGAGGAGAAGGAGGAGGAGAAGGAAGAGTCGGATGATGATATGGGCTTTGGCTTGTTCGACTAGATTAGCAATGACGTAATCCAAGATCGATTGTAGCAAATGCCAGAAAAGGAAGGTCAATGCCTTTATAGGCAGCCCATCCTCTTCCGGCCGTTTCCAATGGCTTCCTCCAATAGCGGTCATCTCGTCGTCGTATCCAACAGGCTTCCTGTCACGATAACAAAGGATGCCTCTGGCGAATACCACTTCAAAATGTCCTCGGGTGGCCTCGTCTCCGCCCTTTCTGGCTTCAAGAAGTCTCTTAGTTTCACCTGGATCGGCTGGCCCGGTTTCTTCATCCCCCAGAAGGACCGCCCAATAGTCAACAAACGTTTGATGGAGGAATACTCTTGTCAGGCCGTATATCTCGACGATGATGTAGCGGATAGACATTACAACGGCTTTTCTAATTCCATCCTTTGGCCATTGTTTCACTACCATCCCGGCGAAATGAACTTTGACGAAGAAAACTGGCTTGCCTATCGCCAGGCGAACTTGCAGTTCGCAGAGGCGGTGCACCAACAGTTGACTCCTGGCGCCATGGTTTGGGTCCAAGACTACCATCTTATGCTTCTTCCCATGTTACTCCGCGGCCTCATCGATGGTCGGAATCTTACCGGAGAGTTATCGGGCCCCGAATTCTCTAAGATTAGAGAAGGCGTAGAGAGCTCAGATGACGCCGAATATATCCCAGGCGTTAGGATAGGCTTTTTCCTACATACGCCTTTCCCAAGCAGTGAGATCTATCGGTAAGCTCGCTTATCTACATCAATGATTCAACCCCTAATCTCATCTTATCAGGATCTTACCGGTCCGCAGAGAGATTCTTCTTGGTATTCTGTACTGCGACTTGATTGGATTCCACACCTATGACTATGCGCGACACTTTTTGTCTTCATGCACTCGCATTCTCGGTCTTCCTACTGTGCCGAATGGTGTTGAATTTGAAGGGAGAATGGCACACGTCGGAACTTTCCCTATTGGCATTGAGCCAGGCTCTTTCATAGAGGTAGCGTATATTCTCACCGCATTCGAACGACACTTAAATTTCCATCTCAGAACTTGAAGAAGGAGTCAGTGAAAGCCCGCATCGCACAGCTGGAACAACGCTTCAACGGCGTCAAAGTTATCGTTGGTGTGGACAGATTAGATTACATCAAGGGGGTACCCCAAAAGCTACATGCGCTGGAGCTGTTTTTGACTCAGCACCCTGAGTGGATTGGAAAGGCATGTCGACGTCCGTAAAACTGCGTGATGCATGTGACGCAATGGAATTCCCAGGTCGTATTAGTTCAATTGGCCGTTCCCTCTCGTCAGGACGTAGAAGAATACCAGAACTTACGCTCCACCGTAAATGAACTTGTAGGGCGCATCAATGGGCGCTTTGGCACTGTGGAATTTATGCCAATACATTTCATGCACAAGAGTTTGCCATTCGACGAACTCTGCGCGCTGTACGCCGTCAGCGATGTTTGTCTGGTGTCAAGTACACGAGACGGAATGAATTTGGTATGTTGACATGTGTGCTCAGTGGTTTTCCCTGGTTTTCACATGCTGGCAGGTTTCCTACGAGTATATCGCCTGTCAGCAAGCACGCCAAGGTGTCATGATCCTATCCGAATTCGCAGGGGCAGCCCAAAGTCTGAATGGTTCCCTTGTTGTCAACCCTTGGGATTCACAGCAAGTTGCTGATGCAATCCACGAGGCTGTGACTATGGACGCTGCGACTCGCGCGGAGAACCATAAAAAGCTTTTCAAATATGTAAACAAATATAGTGCGGCGTTCTGGGGCAGTAGTTTCATAAAGGAAATGGATAGGATCAAAGCTGCGGCTGCCAAGTCCGACACCGTCCCTTGAGCGCGGGGTTGAGTATTCTAGACTGGTTTTCGTTTGTTCTTTTCGAAGTTGTCAGCTTTGTTTTGTAGACTGTATGGAAGACATTCGCGTTACATTTCGATATCTTTATCAATCCTGTTGTTAGATTTATGTAGACCTTCAATCGAGCATCGCTCGCTCCCCGAAGTCGAATACAATGTTTAAGATTTTGTAGATGTCGAGATATTTTCAGTATAGCTGCTTAAGAAGTTATAATTGCCTGTTTTGGAAAACATACATTATTCGACCTTCCATTTGGTGCATTTATGTAAAATTCAAATGCTGTTGAACGTTGCAACGTTGAGCAGCGGACGAACGTACCACTCAGATGCACATGATTTTATCACTACGAATCTAGAACGAGTTTACCTACGTCGAACAAGCGGTGACGATGAGGAAGTTTGATAAGTTGTCTGGAACTCAGCATCCGCATTAGCCGATCTTCCCATATTTTGTCAGGCTTTAACACAAGACTAAGCGGTTCGTGATTCTACTACGAAGAGATCGCCAAGACGTGGTAAGGAGATTCAGCCTCTGTCTGACCATGATCTTCTAATAGCAATCCCGCCTGCGGCAGAGAAAGTATATTTGATCCAGATCGAGTTAGACCTGCACAGGACCTGTAAAAGGCTTCCTCAGCGAAGATGCCAACAGGAACAGAAACTGCGCAGGGGGTGATGTCGCGGTGCTGTGTAATGCTGTCTGCCAAACAGAAATCAGGATGATGGTTATAAAGGAGCAAACCCTGTACGACCTGTGAAATTTTCAATCAAGGTCCTCGTACTGAACAAATGGTATGTGAAAAAGAAATTATTCAACAAGCCTAGTATGATCTCATCCACATGGGAGAACCTGTGGACATCACTTTCGTAGAGATCACACTGAATGGATCTGGACTTATCTAGACTGTATATGATCCCGTATGCTATGTTAGTATGTATAATAAGTGATGGGATCTGATTGTGCCTATGAGTGAGTTGCAATGCCATATAGATACACTCTGTCTGTGATTTGCCATGGTATAAGTACCTGAATAAAGTAATTTGCCATGTATCGCGATCGTACGATGTGTGTATTATGTAAATATAAGCTAGCCATGAATGTGGAATGGGGAGTCTATTGTTGATTATGCTGAGATAGTCTCTGAAATGCTGAATTGTCGTGTGTAGTGCTTGGGTGCATATTCAATCTACCAAAAAACAATGCCGCCGATGACTTGGATGGATCTGACTGGGCTGGATCAGAGAGGTCACGCTTGCCATAATATTGACCGCCAGCGATGGCACCTGCCATCAAGGTGGGTGCCATAGTCAGAATAGATGACCTAAAGGTGGCATTAGAATATTCACGGGGGGACAATGCTATGAGACTTACGTCTTCATTGTCTGCTGCATTGCTTCTGGATGTATCTTTGCCAGCCGACTTTTCGCAACAAACGATGATGATCGTAAGCGTCCTCCGCGAACACTCGCGAAAAACTTGAGGTTATCGCGAACAAGTGAAATCGCATGATTCCAGCCATCGGATTCAGGATCCTGAGTAGGGAGGAAAGATTTGCTTCGACCAAATAATCCTAGTGCCTTAAAAGCTCGTTCAAATGGGCCGTTGGGGAGCAGTCTAACCAAGACACCGAGTGGAAGTGATCCAAAGCCAAGCGCAAGCGATATTCCCCATTCACGGCCAGCGATCCTCGTGACTTGAAAGGCGTTCCCTCCAACGAAGACAATAAGGACCTGCACTGCAATTTCTGGCGGGGACATCAGGAAGTTGGGAATGGGGAATGGCAGATCACTTACCAATCAATGTGATCGCGATGAAGTAATAATTCTTCGAGATGCCCTCCCAGACGTTTAGCTTACGATCTAGTCTTCTGGAATTGATGGAGTTAAATATTTGTGCAAAAACGAAAGAGTTGAAAGCGACCGTTTGTACGACAGTCTGATTGTGCTGTGAATTGCTGAACCCGAGTATCTTAAGACCAAGAAAATGAAAAATGAGTGTGAAGGCGACCTGATATGTCGACTGGAATAATATCATTTTGTACATGTCGGTGGAAAATAAGGGCGCCGCTTTATGGTCAGGCTTGCGATCAAGTAAGGACTCCGACGCAGGATCTGTCGCTAGTGCCAGAGCAGCAAAGGTATCCATAATTATGTTGATCCACAGCAGTTGGACGGCAGTTAGAGCAGATTGTTCCGAAGCGGAAGCAACGGCAGTGACAAAGGTAACCACGACGGCTGTGACATTGGTGGAAATTTGAAACTGCAGAAACTTCCGTACTGCGTCATTTACGCATCGGCCCCAGATGATTGCCTTAACAATCGAAGCAAAGTTGTCATCCATGAGGATTATATCCGAAGCCTCCTTAGCGACTTCTGTGCCAGCAATACCCATGGAAAAGCCAACATTCGCTGTCTTGAGCGCTGGACCATCATTGGTACCATCTCCTGTGACACCAACGACGTGATCAAGTCGTTTAAGAGTTTCTACCAGGATCTTCTTGTCTTCAGGAGATGACCGAGCTAGAACCTGTAAACTGGGAACAATTTCCATACGTTCCGGGGCTGAAAGCTGACGGAACTTGGGTCCTTCCATAATGACTCCTCCAGGAGAATATATTCCACATTGAGAAGCGATTGACCTCGCGGTAAGAATATTGTCGCCAGTGCACATCTTTACGGAAACGCCTGCTTTATGGCATTTGAGGACTGCGTCCTGAACGCCCTCGCGTAAGGGATCTTCAATACCGACAATGCCTATGAGGGTGAGGTCAAACGCTAGCGCCTCGAACGGTATATTGCCGTATTCATCGGATTGCGTCTCTGCTGGGGGCCATTGCTGAAAATCTGCGTAGCAGAGGGCAATGGTTCGGAGGCTCTGATTGGCGTAATACATTATTGTCCTGTTGATGTTGTCTTCCGCTTGCTCTTCCATTGACTCAGTCTCAATATCAGACTGGTCGGTCGTATGCTGGGACTTGCGAACGACAACATATCTGACGCATTTCTTTGTAAGAATTTCGCTAGCCCCTTTCAAATGTAGGCGCCAACGGTCAGGCAATCTCAAAACAACCCCCATAGCCTTCCGTTCGCTCGAAAATGGGATCATTTGAACAATCTTCGCCGATTCTCTTATTGAACGAAAACTTGGCCAATTGAGCTCTTTCGCAAATTGCAGCAATGCCGTTTCTGTCTTGCTTCCAATAAAATCTGTTCTCCCTGTCACAGGATCGACGTCTTCAAAAGCTGTAGAGTTTGTGGCAATGGCCTCATTGAGTAATGTAATAAGTTGGGCAGGTAAAATGCTGTTCAACTCCGTATAAATGATCGAGAAATCCTCGGGAAACCTCCGGGTGCCCATGGAGACTTGTTGATCGCTAGCTGTGTTGGAGGATGATGTGTCGCTTGAAAGCTGCCGAACGAATTTCGCATGGACGCCAATGGAGCCAGCAACAACCATCATTTTATTCTGTGTCAAAGTGCCTGTTTTGTCAGTGCATATGACAGAAGCATTTGCCATGGTTTCGCAGGAGCCGAGAACGCGGACGAGGAGGTTCTCCTCGCTCATTCGTTTGGTGGCAAACGCCAGTGCCAGGGTCACCGCCAATGGCAAACCTTCCGGGACAGCAACAACAATCAGTGTTACAGATATGATGAGAATATTGACAAATGCAATGCCGTTCTGATTCGCATTGCTAGATCCAAGGTCAGATTGTTGTGAAGAACGGAACAAGAGATTGATACAGACCGTGGTGGATTGTGCTCACCAAGTTGAACGAAAAATCGGATCATCAGAGCTGAGAAAAGTGTAAGCCCAGCAATCGAGCCGATCTTAGCAATAAGCTCTGCAAGGTCATTCAGTTTCAGCTGGAGGGGAGTGTTTTCTGCATCTCCACGGAGAGCTGCGGGCGATGAGAAATGGCTCATTAGGACTCGAAGGAACCTTACCCATCATGATCCGGCCATTAAAACTCTTCGTACCTACTGCAACCACCACGTATCGTCCTACGCCCTCCAAAACCTTACTTCCACTGAGCACAAAACAATCGACGTGACCGAGATCAGTTTTTCCTTGGGATAGGCTTGCGTCATGCAATTTGACACATTCCTCGTAAGAGACCTTTTTAATCGCATCCGACTCGCCTGTTGCACCTGATTCGTCGCACCGTACGTTGTGGCCACTTAGAAAAACGCCATCGCAGGGCACGATTTCCCCTGGTTCCAACACCGCGATGTCCCCCACGACAACTTCCTAAAAACGACGGTGACTATTAGAATCCCGTAAATTACAAGGCCTCTACCTTGATGTCAATCAGTCTCTCAGTGCCGTCACGAAATACTTTAACACCACGCATATCCTTTTTCGCGTTCAATGACTGGAATTGCCGCTCCTTCTGCCAATCATTCAAAGAACCTACTACTACCTTAAACGCGGGATATTATTCAGAATCAGCCGAAATATGATACTCCTCGGTACTCACGACGATAACGATGGCTATTATGATCGCGACACCTTCGACCCAATCGACGGGTGGCTCGCCTTCTGGTCTCGGAGTTCCAAAATCCTGAAACAATCCTAGCGCCAAGGAAATAACCGCAGCAATTGATAATAATATCTGATTAAAAGGTAGGTTCTCAATCAAACAACATAGAAACGTGTAAAGCCTCACCAGAACTTTGTCGCCTAGTGCAGACCACATTAAATAGAGTAGAGATTTGCTTTGTCGATGAGGGAGAATATTTTCTCCATAGACACGCCGCCTATCTTCTAGACTAGCATAATGAATTGGACTGTCGGGATCGTCTAAATTCGTTCGGACTTGCCCTGAAGGGTCCGTAAGACTAAGCTGAGGTAAACCACTTGATGCGGTGGGTGTATCATGTCGATGGGAAGCATTCAAGGTCGCACCTCTTTCTGGTGGCTGTGTGGTAAGACCGTGGAATGGGTCTGTGCCTAGGCCTTGCAGGAGACTACTGGTTCCACCCAGTTGTGCTAACGTTTCAATATTCTTCGGATCAAGCATTTGAGCCAACATATTGGGATCAAACGGAAAGGGGGCAGTGTCTACATGTTGGTCCGAGGGTGGAGTAGTGACCGGGCCGAGGGCATTTGAACTGGGGTCGCCTTTCTCGCGAGGCGGCTCTGTCGATGAGGGAAACATGGGATATCCCCTCGAGTCGTTGACGTGGGTTGCTTCCGAAGTCGTTGATCCTAGTTGGGGCGACTTACCCTCCTGCCCAATACCGGGCTCAAGAAAATCCGTTACGCTGGCTTCGCGAGAAACTACGGAGCCTGGGTTTGAGTATGACCCATACTTGACGTCTGGTTGGTTGTACCGCAGCAAAGTAGAATTAGGAAAATGGGAAGACGAAAAGTCCGATATTGTTGGCGAGGGTGGGCAAGAGCCGTCTGTGGACTCAACAGTAGGAGATGCACGACCGTCACGAAAATTCGCATCCCGAGGCGACAATAGACTGGAATTGTTTGCTAAAGAGGATGGGGCATAGGTGCTAGCGTCGTCGACACCGTCGGGATGTTCGTCAAAAGCAGAAATAGAGTGAGAAAATTCGACAGTGATTTCTGGGATGCTCGCGGCATCGTCGGGGTCACGAAAAGACATGTCGAGGGCGTGGCTGTCTGCAATGCAGTTCGAGTTTGCAAAGGAATGTGTTACTTATAAGGTTAAATATAGAAATTGCTGTTGAGTTCCCGATCTGGAAATGCCACGCCAAGAACACGGCGTATAAGTAGTAGACTTGAGGCTATGTCGATATGAATGCTAGCTTGAGAAATTGACACGAGGCCTTGTAGTCTAGAGGTACGATACTTGCTTTGGGCTTACTTATACGCGATTGCAAGTGGCCTGGGTTCGATTCCCAGCAAGGCCCTTTTTATCTCCATAAAAGGAAAGGACCTGTTTTTAGGGGCCGATGTGAGACGACGCGCTTTGATTGTGTTGACAGCTTCGCTCTTGCCACATACCATGGCCTTCTTCAGCACCGCGTCAACGACGCCAGGTGTTCAGGGCACAACATCGACCGCTGCTGAGAAAGATGTCGAGGTCCCTGAGCCGCCGACAGATTCCATATCATCTCTCGCATTCTCAACGCAGGCAGATTACCTGGCTGTAGGAAGTTGGGACAACAGTGTACGTGTTTTCTCAAGGCTCAGCAAAAAAAACACCTTCATCTTTCAACTTTAGGTGCGAATCTATGAAGTGGGGGCTGGTGGCCAGACTCAAGGAAAGGCTATGTACCAGCACAGTGGGCCAGTATTAGGCGTATGCTGGAATAAGGTGCGTGTTATTCACGCATATGAACGCGTACTTCTAAGCATAATTCAGGAAGGTAACAAGGTTTTCTCCGGCGGCGCTGATAATGCTGGCCGCATGCTTGACATTACAACTGGGCAATCAACTCAAGTCGCTCAACACGAAGGACCAGTGAAAGTGGTAAAGTGGATCGATGCTCCCCAGGCTGGCATTCTCGTTACAGGTAGTTGGGATAAAACTCTCAAGGTATGTAGTACAGAGGTCTTCGTATGACTGGTTTCAATCTGCCTTCTAGTATTGGGACCTCCGTTCATCTGCGCCCATTGCAAGCGTCCAACTTCCAGAGCGCTGTTATACTCTTGATGTTCAATATCCGCTCATGGTCGTTGGTACTGCCGAAAGGCACATACAAATTTACAACTTGACTAACCCAGGCGCTCCTTACAAGGTAACTGAAGGTTGAAATATTTCAAGCTCGTTATGCCTACCCCTTCATAGACCATGCAATCTCCCCTCAAGTGGCAGACGCGGGTTGTTTCTTGTTTTACCGCTTCACCGAACAGCGGCTTTGCAGTGGGCAGCGTAGAGGGAAGAGTGGCCATTCAGTTAGTTTCACTTTCGCGATCTTCCACTCGACTTAATCCCTTTTGCAAAGATATATCGAAGATAAGGATAGCTCGTATGCCACCGTCATGTTTTCATCGTACATCTACTGATCATTTGCCCAGAAACAACTTCTCATTCAAATGTCACAGACGGGATTCAACGCCAAACTCAAAAGACCAGGCCCTTGTCTACGCTGTGAACGATATATCTTTCCATCCTGTTCATGGCACCTTTTCGACCTGCGGTTCGTATGTTCTTAACAATACGGACATCTCTGATTGTCTTTCAGGTTCTGATGGCACTATTCACTTCTGGGACAAGGATGCCCGCACTCGGTTAAAAAGTAGGTGACAATGCATTCTGTTCTGATTGAGCCTTAGAAACTGTATTTCTAGCCTTCGATCCAGTCCCCGCTCCAATCACAACCACAGCATTTAATCGCAACGGAACGGTGTTTGCGTATGCTGTCTCATACGATTGGTCCAAAGGACATTCCGGAATGTCACCTGGAATGACGAATAAGCTTATGTTACATGCATGCAAAGACGATGAAGTCAAAAAGAGAGCTAGGAAACAATGAAACCATCGTATCGACAATGTCTTTTTTCTTCATGTTCAATGCATTCGATTTGTTGGCTCCCTTACATATGTAAATACAAAGGTTTTTCTTGAGTGCACCAAATATTAATGCCGCGCCTCGCAAATCAATAAATCAATGGTAGTTCAAGGTCAAGGACGTCGGTTATACATATCATTGAAGAAGTTATTGCAGACCATTGCACTTTTCATACAGACCAATTTGCCAAGCTCGGCGGTGACTATCCCACATTGCAAAAAGGTATCTAAACAGGTATCCAATCCCACCCAATCCATGGGCGTTAAAAAATTAAGCTGGTCATTGTGTTTTAGTCCTTGTTCTTGCTCGGGTATTGCGTCGTGGGGCCTCGTCTTCGTTTTCTTCAACTTTAATCCGTGTCGTGGCCGTGTTCTTGGACGTTGGGGGGACCTGAGATCCCGTTGCCTTCCTGTTCCTAGTCATCTTGACTCTTACGCCCTCCTCGGGCACTGCCTTAGTGCGGCGCTTGTCCCGATTTCCTGGCTCATCCACCACTGAAACACCTGACGGTGCAGTCGCAGGAGTTCTCCTGCCGCTTGCGCGCGTCACTGGCGTTTTTGTCGCAGCGAGAGACCTTCTCCCATCAATGTTGTCAACGGCGGTCGTCGCGGATCTAACCCTGCTATTCTTCACAGCCACAGGAATATCTGGTTCTTCCTTCACTTTTCGAGGTCTTCCTTTCCCTTTTGGTGTTGCTGCCCGCGCCCTGCGGGCAGTGGTAGCTCTTGCCTGACGGTCAAGACTATTCAAAGGCTCCTCTCCACTGTCACTGGTCATTTCTATCGGTTTGGGCCTACTGGTAGAGGCTACCGTACGTGTGCGCCTCGCTGGTGCTGATGCGGCAGCGCGAAGGGGACGCCCTCTTTTCGCCCTTGGTGCAGGTATTGAACGCACCTCACGACCTTCTTCCTCGGTTTCCTGCTGGTCAACTACGTAGCCGTCCTCCGGCTCTAGTTCCTGGACATTGATAGCCGTTTCACTGATAATTCCCCGTCCTCTGGTAGGCGTTCTAATTGCCGTTCCAGACTCAGACCGCTGGGCCGAGTTTTCTTCAGATCCATCTTCACTGTCGTCATTACCACTAGCATGGTCAATTGACACCATGGGTGCGATTTGACTACTCGGGCCTCGTCTGTTAGTGGGCAACGCTAGCTCTGGCTCGGCGGAGGCGTTCCGACCACGGGTTCGCGTACCGATTCGTGCCGTATGAGTGCTGGCAACGGGAACCTCGGAGGACGTAGGTTCGTTAACAAAATCGGATGGTATGGTGATGTCCTGCTCAAGGATGTCTCGAATATCATCACTTGACCTTTCTATGTCTACAGGAGATTCCGGTCTCATCAATTGAGAGAAAGACTTCTGTATTATTATCAGCCCAAATGTTTACTTCGAAAAAATCACGTTCACATACTTCAACAATGTCATCATCAATTTCTTCTGAGGACTCCGTGCTAGTTTCTCTTGTTCCCGCCTTCGTGTCCTTTCTAATAATCAACCTCCTTTGCTCTGAGCTCCTCCCTAGGTTGGAGGAAGGTTTTTCTCTTGCGCCTTCACTCTTCTGGGTCGCCAGCTCAGTTTTCCCCCACAATTCATCGTCTTCGTCGATTCCTGTACTCGCAGGAAGACTAAACTCTGTCACGGAGAGTTTTCCCTTTTCTACGTCAGGAACCACTTGGGGAACCAGCAACGTACTCCTCCTTCTCTTCATTTCTTCAACCGTGACTTTCATTCTTTCCAGTAAACACCTGGTGTCAACCTCATCGTCATCATCCTCTTCCTTTGTGTCTGGCTTTTCCTGAAATATTGAGCGCTTATCTTCTTGATCATCTTGAGAAAATGGGAGTCTCCTTGGCGTAACAGATGGATCACGACTTTGCTTGACTGGGCTAGTGCTGCTCTTCGTTGGTGACACCCCCATTCCCGGTATGCCTCCTACAAAAAATGTGTCTGCATCACGCAATGCGCTACGCCTACGTTCTTGAATGGCCTAGTCAGGCGATGCATTTCTTGAGCAATAAATCACTGATGACAATGCAGGAGCAATCACCTTTCGTTCCTGGTCGTCTAACATTCTCCTTGTTTGTTTCGGCGTAACTTGGCCAGATGCGCGTGGCGTTCTCGCTGATGCATGCGAATGGTCCTCTAGTTCACCTAAATATGACGTGTGATAGTGTTGCTCTGCCTTGGGAGGAATAATTAAGTCTTTCACGCGCCACGGCATCTCGACCAGCATACGTCGCGGTTCGCCGCCTCCAACGGAGAATCTCATGCCTTTGGATTCAGTCATCACGGAACCTTCTGATTCAATAGAGGCTTCGTTCCGAGGGTCCTGAGGGTCGAAAAGGTTCCGTGCTAGTGATACAATTTCCGGGGGGTGCCGTCTGGATCGTGGTTGAGGCGTCAAAAAGGCACCAAAGTTCTTGTTCATCGCAATTTTCGGGGATTGAACGGTTGGATCTTCATTCTCTAAATTTCTGTCACCATCCCCATATTTTTGTGGTGTAGAATACGTGATGAGACGTTCATCATGTCTTGGTGTCTTGTTGTCGTCGAATTGCACATTCTTGTAAAAAAAGAATATGTTACTTTAATCATCAGTCACAGGATCAATTAACATACCTGGCTAGCATCACCCTCCGGCTTCGACAATACGCTCTGAAATCTCCAGGTCGGATCAGCCCTCCCCCTGGGTTTTGCTCGTTCAATTGTAGAGGTTTTCATATCATGGTCATCCGCATCCATAACGAGATCACTATGAACATTCTCATCGATAAAATTTTCATCCGGCTGTTCATGTTCATGCATGTCATCTAATCGGAAATCTTCGTCACTTGCTACTGCGCTGAGCACCTCTATCTCCTCCATTTCATCCTCTTGTTCTTTTTCAGCTCGCAGCACAGCCCGCTGTACACTGCGCATGAGGACTGCCCTATGTAAACTGTTCCTTGAGTTAGAGCGGGCCCGAGAAGGTGTTTGTGGTAGCTGTGTTGAGAAAGGTTGAGCATGATGTTGTGCGATGGAGAAGGGGGAAGCAGGATCGCTTGATATGGAGGATACTTTGACGTCCTCAAGAATTACGAGGTCTTTTTCCTCCTCAACGACTTGAGGGTGGTTCCCTTCAACGAGGATAATATCCTCGTCATCGACTTCCTCTTCAAGATCCGTCAAGCTAGGCTGAGGTACGTTACTTAATGGCTGCCTAACCGGACTCGAACTTCTTGAGCTGCTACCGTGTGATAGAAGGGATGGTTTGAGGGGCGAACGAAGAAAGTTGTTCCTTAGTGGGCTTTGCAGCACACGCAAGTTCTCTTCAGAATTTCGGGAAGGCCGAGGTGAAAATACTTGGGCTGAATTTATCATAGACAGACGTGGGGCTCGGTTGATTCCTAATAAATTGTTAGCAGTGCTTAAAGGCAATGCAACGCGGAACGAACGTATTGGAGACGCAAACAAGACAGCGCGAAGTTGTTTGGGAGGATATGTGAAACGGAACCGTTTGCCGTGGATCTCTATTTCGGAATTGTTGGTGAGGGGTATTGTCATAGGTGCACCAGTTGTATTCGGATATACCAAGCATCCATCGACCAGTAGGCCATGTTGTCCTAGCACAATTAGAAAAGCCTACGAGGCGTTATTTGATATCCAGCGCAGCTAGAGTACTTACCTTGCGCTCTTCGAACACAATTTTGCAATGAACAGGATCAACATCAGGATAGTACAAGCGAACGCCGCATTCGCGGTCACACCCAAAGGTGAGCTGCTCTGTGTCGATTCCGAAAGCTGTAACAACTATCGATGGGTCTTGTCGCTTGAGGAGGGAGATTGTACCATAGCGTCCGATCTGAGATGTGTCGACGCTTTCCATCGGGGTTGCAAGAGCCGCAACACACGTCACAGGTCCTGTGGGTCACGTGCTGTGACATGTCGTGGACGTGACGCTCACACTGCGCTTTCTTTTTTTTAATTAATGGTATGCCGTGAATCATAATTGGACGAGGCGCTTTCGGTACTTCCTTTTGGGAAAGTCCCAAATTTTCGTTGGAGTGAATACGGCTTGATAGAGACATTTCGTACTTGAAGCAGAGGTACGGTGCGTTCAATACAAAGGGATTATCATTCAGGCAAATATGATCGAGAATTTTCGATGACAACTGAAAAATGGCTACGGACCGATGATATATGATACTACGAGTAGCTATATTCCAGTGCGATACATCGACAAGGGTTCTACGACTTGTAAAACGATTAGATGCTCATTGACCAGCAACCTGGCTTGGATCTCGTGTTAATCTTAGAGTTCCAGCCTGCACGTAATCATCCGAGGCAGTGACCTCATTGGGATTCCGGCTTGGTAACACAGGTATGCGCGCCGCATCTGTATCCGCTAGTCCCAAGAGAATCGTATCGCCTTGAAGGGATAGCAATGATTCTTCCAGTAAAACATACCAACGCTAGACCTGGTATGTCACCTATGACCCTAGAATTAAGAAGACCCGTATAATGACTCTCCTACTCATTTGCGGTGGTGTTTGAACAACTGAGGGAAAGATAATGACTTCCGAAATTTCGCTATGGGTTAGAAGCTGTTAGAAGGGAAACCAGCGCTGTAAAATAACTGGACTCCCACGCAAGTGCTGCCGGATTGTCAAGCTTGAATACAGACTAGGACTGCCGCGTACAAAGACCAACTTGCCGTGTTTGGGATCAGGGGGCTTTCTTGAAGAGACTCGGTGTTGATATACGACGATGTACGGAACAATTAAAGACTGTCGCGAGCATACTGTGCCCGTTTATTCCTGTAATGCAACATGTGGACCGTGGTCTATTCAGATATATATTCGACGGTGCATCACGTACGGCCGTTGCAGCTCCAACGGAGTTGTTCATTATTACTGTGAGAATCAGCGCAATCCTTGCAGCGCCCTCAACGACAACGTAGAAAGCGCATAGAACTCCGTAACGAGACAGGATAGAAGACACGAAATATAATGGGGGCTACGCCGGTTCGGGTTTCAGGTAAGTGGTTCAGGCACTGCAGGCCAGTTCAATATGTGGGCAAAAATGACACTTTGGAGAATTTTGTTCAGATAAAAAGAGCCGATTTTCCAAAATCGTACGGCTCTACAGTATCAACATGGGAACCAGGAGCGAAGTAGGCATGTTATGACGAATGACCCAATATTTATGATTCATCACAGAAAAGCATGTCGGTGTTTAACCCACAGTGGATGATAAGGTTGGGGACCGAAGAGTAGAGATGCTAAAGCCGAGCATGGAGCGTCAGGCAGGGAACTGGAAAAAAAGAAGCGTTTGCTCACAAATCTATACATTTTTGCCATCCTCATACGTAGGAAACACTTTGATGGCACCATCTTTCTCTCTGGGGATAGCCAGGCGTTGTATAGCCCGTGCTCTTTTGGAATGGCTTGCATTAGATGTTGTCTCACGATCTCCCAACCTTGGCCATTATAATGGAGGTCAAGGACGCGGATGAGTTGCTGCAAATGATTGTGAACTGCTGCGTGATATGCTCTTGTGTAAACGTCGTCTAGGTTGGGGACAGCAATAGAGTGTCCCGGGAGGCAGTCTAGCTCCACGCCAGTTGAAGCGTAAAGGGTCTCAGGGTGGATGCGAATTCCACCAAAATCCCGTATAATGAAGCCACGTAACTCCTTGGTTTTGAGATCAAAGCGTGCTAAGCAATTTTGTGGATGAAATTCAAATGCAACGCCGTTATGAATGATCGACGGCAAGAACGCACGGAAGAAGAGCTGGACAAACCTGCAATGCATATAGTTAGAGCGGACACGCAATAATGATGAGCAGCACCTGTCGAGCCAATGCCTGCGCTTCTCCTCCGTATCTAATTGAAAGATGCGAATAACAGCAGGTAGATGACCTCCCTCTCCCGTATGCCCGCTCTCAAGTAATGCGGCGCACACAATAACCTTCTCTCCCCTCCTTTCGCTGTTATTTTCGTGGGCTTCTCGTACTATGGCGCCACAATACTTGGCAACCTCTGGATCTGGATGCGCGTGTACCACGCTGGCCAACTCCTTAGCAACAGTTACGACGTCAGGATCAAGTTTTAGGCGTGGTACAACTTGAGAAGAAAATCGTGGACCCAAATATGCGGCCGCCGGTGAAATAGCGCGTACAGCTTGGGTAAGCTTGAGACCAATGGCCAACTTAAGCGAAAACTCGTCATAAGCGTCGGGGACCTGGACGGAACTGGTTGAAGTTCGAAATGTACTCGCGACATGTACACAGAGCGCACCGAATACTCTGTTGGGCATGGGCTGATACCATAAACTCTGATGGCAACACTTCTATGTCCGGGAACTTGTCTTGAATATGCGAGATCTGGAGTTCGTGAACTGGCATAACAAGACGATCTGCCGGAACTTTTATTTGTGTGCCTGCATGCCGAGAAGCAGTCTCAATAACAGGCTTGATATACTCCTCGAAATCGTTCGTTATTTTAAGCTGGCTCTTGGGAACTGACACAAAACGCAGCTTTATGTGATACAAATTGTAGGTCCCTGGCGCATAGTCAGGTAGGGGAGGCACAAAGTACCGCATCTTGTGCATCTTTTGAACTGTGAGTACTAAGCCATCAGCATGTCGTAGCACCACAACGAACCGGGTGGGTAGGATGCCCCTCAACAATAGATTGTTCCCACTCAATGCTTGTAGAATGAAACGAAGGAGTCACCGGCGGATTTTGATATGAATACGCTGCTCTTCCTGTGAGATCGGAGCGGATCGCCACGAAACAGACGCACCTTGCCACTTAACAGAATTAGCGAATTCGTGTGCTACCTCTTCTGTCAAGTCGCTCGTCAGATTTGCAAATCTGGCATAGAGCCTCCAATAAAAGACAGGGTCCCAACATATTTCAAGCTGTTTTCTTGATTGCGCAAACCAACCGTGCGCATTGAGGGTATCTAGAATGGCCGTGGCGAAGGCTAGTGGGTTACCGGTTCCATTTCTACATAAATCATTCTTGGAAATCACGAGCGGCAGCGGAACCATGTCTAACGGATCCAAGAGGGCAATCTCCCTGATCATGGAATTATCTTCGCGATCGGTTAGTACAGGGGTGCCCTGTAGTGGAATGAAAGCAAAAACGTCTGTGAGCTGCCATTTGGCACTAGTGACTTGAGAAGCTGGGTCATGGAGCAAGACCAAAGCAAAACCCGTAGCGCTGGAATCTGAGAGGGAAAAGTAAAGAGCGCGGAGGAGGGATTCTGTGACGAGGCAAGAAAGTAGTCGAGCTGTAACGGCGAACTCGGCGCGCTGGAGGGGAGCAAGATGAGCGAGTCTGGTGGCGTCTGGAATCATGGCGCGGCATTGCGTCCGTATGCATCGTGGCATTTACTTTTCGCGTCATTCTATAAAAAGGTCATGTCAGTAGATAGGATATTAATAATCAGGTTCGTGGAACTGGAACACTATATAATAGGTACATAACCCAAGTTCAATGCTACGACATATGCATCTCTTGGTGTGTTTGCAATGCGGGTACTCTCGTCATGCCATACATTTCGCGGAGTGTTGGGCTGGACATGAATCTCACTTTACTAAGTTCCCCTCTTTGCCTGCCTCTGGAAACCCTAAGGTCGAAAAAGAACGTGAGGAGGTAAAAAGTGAAGCTAAAGCCGATTATCCACTCTAATACCGCTACTCAGATACTCAGAGCCGAACTGCGAGATGCAAGGGCTGTACGTACCCCCAACATTTCGGCTTTCGTATAAAGTTATTGCGAAGGCGATAGATAACAGGATGAGGATGCTGGCAATAATGGCTTTTGCAACGTAGGCAATTTTAAGATGCCGTACGTGTACAAAATCCTTGCTGAGCCAGCGATACTGTTCATTTATAAGCTTTTTACCTTAATGCTCAACTGCAGATTACCTCGATGACAATGAAAATTGCGCTGAATGCAACACCAAGCATGAAAACCAAGAGGAATGCTCTGTGTAAACTAGTGAACCTCCGAGTGTCAAATATAGAAAGGAGGATCAGTCCTGCGCCCCCGACAATTGATCCTGCAAATGCAAGGATGCTGAGTATTAGTTCCCTCTTGCTCATGATCGGTAACAGCCTTTGACGTATGTAGTTGCAGTGGTACAGAAAATAGACTCGTAAGCATAAATCTTACCTGCCCGAATGTCTAAGCCACCGTTCGACGGCCAAGGAAAGTACAAATGTCACAGCGGTCACCGAACATCCAACAATAAATAGAGGCTTGAGACCAGCAGCACCGATATCGGAAATGAAAGCGATTGACTCTTCTTGGGATGGCAGCCTGGGCCGACCTTCCGCAAGCCAAGTTATCAACATGGCGAGCAGAGTTCCTGTACTCGTATAAGTGGCACGTACCAAGGCAATTTAAAGAGACACGGGACCAAACCACGTAAGACCACCAAGAATGGGTATCCATACATATGCCCAGTGGTACCGCGGACGAGGAAACATGTTTGATGGGCGAGCAGCAAAGGGCAGAGGTTTACATCTGATAGTCGGCGCTGAGACTCCAGAGGCGACTTCTTGGGTATTTGATATTTCTGATGATTATGGCTGTAACAGTTAGTAATCTGTGCGTCATACATGTGTCATGTTCGCCGGTCAGCTGAAGCGGAGGCTTTTACACTTGCGTTATCACTGTGCAGTAATACAAGTCAGGATGTGAGGGTTGTCGGACAACTATCCAAATAGACCAAGGCGCTTACTATGTAATGGTTATCGTGTTGAGAATGTTGTGTTCGGATGTAGTCCGAACAAATCAGAGGCTGTAAACGTCGAACTTGTCATCATAAGCGTTTATATTCAACGACCGGTTTTGTCAAAAGATTTTCGGGGGAGTTGGCGTAATTGAATTATATTACTTGATCATGGATGATGGAGGCAGACAGATTGGAACACCCTTCGACTGAGGAAGATGTTGAAAAAGATAAGAACGGGAGATTAGAATAATATGTGGCTTCCGTCGTGGTGCCAATTAGTATCCTAGTAGTACTTCCGAAAAAATTCTTTGAGCTGGTCTGCACCACCACCTTGTCGCGGTAAAAGAATGAAGTATGCGAGACAAAGTTGCTGATCGGAAAAAAATATATAAATATATCACATCTCAAGATATCACAATTTCACAAGCGAAGGCTGATACGCGTTCGCTTATATTAGTTGCTGGGTACATATATCTCATGTCCTCGGATCCGGACTTGTTTCTCTTGCACAGTTCGTCCACCTGGGACCACCTACCTTGCTACAGGACCCTAGCGCATCTACACCAAGTGATTTTCATCAACAGCTGTGTTAATGGTAGTACATAATACACAAGGTGGAAGCAAGTAACAAAAAGAATCCAGCGGTATAAGCAGTTTGACCCAGAATCAAGATCGGCTGCAGTCTCAAAGCTAACAAGTAATGGATCGGAAGGCGCCGAACGACGTCATGTACAGATTCCAGTCTCCACTGCTGCGGAAGGCATAGGGGACGGAGCTGCACAAGTACCTGCTGCAGCGAGTTTCTTGAAGATCTGCGACGTTTATTAGGCGGTCAAACATGGTTGTAAGGCACTTATTTACCTGTATATACACGTCGGCTGACTGGCCTCCGGTAACTGCCCATTTACCGTCGATTATAGTGATTGGGACACCGGTAATCCCCTTGGAACGTGCGGCTGTACACATGTCGTTAACTTCCTTCTCCAGTTCGTCCGACTCCAGAAACCTGAGTGCCTGGTTAAACATGGGATCAAAATGGGAAAGGATCATCTGGAAAATAAGGTTCACCTCGTTCTTCGGCATCATTCCGACATTCTGGGCGATATCGGCTAGGACATTATTGTCGGCAATATCTTGACCATCTTCCAAATAAGCCTTGAACAAAGCGCAGATCACTGGCACCTGTAGTTCTTGGCCACCGATTCTGTAGGCTTTTTGACAAAGGCGATGAGCTCTCGTGGATTGGCTCATGACGCCGTGAAATTGACTGCCAAAACTATGAGGGAAAACGTATGTTGCAGTCGATCGAAGAACGCACATAGGGATACCCTTCTCCTCCGCCCATTTGGAGATTGCCATTTCAAGTTTTGAGAACTGCTCTCGTCCGATCCATCGCGTCATGAAAGTCTTCTTATCCACTTTGGGTGCACTTTCAGACAAACAAGTGGGACCGATAAGCCGGAAAGGTAGATGTTCGAGTTCAAATTCGAGAGGAAGATTGAGATTGTCTTTGCAGTAGGTTATAGCATTTAGGAGTTCGTGTTGGGTTATGCAACAATTTGCGCAGACCTGAAGAAATTTCAGTGGTGCATAGAACGGGATAGACAGTGCATACGAAATCGGTTATGACCGTCAGTTTGACGACTCGAGCTGCCATTGGAAGCGCGCCCTGGGTAAAGTGAGACTTTGAGCGGAAACTAGGGTAGAAGGTCATGCTAAGGATGCATGCAGACCTTGGGTGTAGGATAATGACGAAGATATACACGAGACAAATCTAGGGGTCGCTGCTGACAAGTACAACGGAGAACGGAAAGTTAATCATAGAACAGCCGCTGACTGAGCCGATCTCATCTGAAATACTACCAATTTACTCTTTGTCATATATCACATGTCACATCCGTCACGAAATTGGTCAGATTTCCCGCGGCTCCCGCTTAACATTACTCATTGTACGCTGTGGCACCCACGCATTCGGTATTGTGGCTGGCATACTTACTCGTCTCCCTTTCATCAAAAATCATCAGGATCATGAAATTCGAGCCCTGGTGGCCATGGTTCCTCCGTATCATGACTCTCCACCACCACGCGGTTGCATAGCCATTCAAGACGATCCTTGTTCTTGAGTACGTTTCGTCCACGTCTATTTAAACGTACGCAAACGAGAGGATGTCCGGCATTTCGGCGTTCCTCAACCATGTCGCAAAATATCTTAACGTTAGCCGGAATGAGATCATAGATCGTCATCGTCTTGAGATCCGGCCATTTGAGCTCTCCACTTGTGTCTTCCAATAGAGCATAAAGCGCTTCCACGGACTGATCCATCATCAGGGATGTGACAGCTGGTAAAGTTTGTGTCACATCCCACAGCTCATTTGTTGAGAGTGGGCATGATTCAAATGCGATGGACCGGACGGAGGGTAGTGGCACGGAGTTGAAGTCCTCGATGTTCCGTAGATGAAGTGATTCAACGACGGGCAGGTCTACAAGCGGCAAGATGATGCCAGACTGACTGTCCTCGTCACAGATACGCAACCGTCTGAGCGACGTCAGAACAGGATTGTATCCATCTTGGGAAGGATTGATGGAGAGTTGACTTATTGACAGGTTGACCAAACACTGCATGGTTGCCATCAGCGTACGGAATTGCTGCTGTGTCATATGTATCGATCGACACCCTTCAAGGTGCAGCGTGCGTATATTGCTCATGGGGGGCTGGAGCATCCAAAGCGCAGTTCCTGACAGCCTGACAAATGACAAAGACGGCGCGAAAGGGAGGATTTGCGGAAGAAGACTAGGAACATTCATGTAGAGCTGCGGGCTGGCATCCTGGGGAAGATTTGTCCTTATAGACAGATACTCCAGCATGGGAACATCAAGGTTGTGCATGGCATTATGAAAGGATAGACTACATGACGAAGAGGTTATGAGGCAGAGCTGCCTCCATCTTGAAGCATGCGGAAGTAAGAGATCGAGTACTTGATCTGTGGTGTGACAAGAAATAAAGAGATCGAGAGGGAAAGGATGAGATCTAGAGAGATAAGTGCAGAGTCTGTGGAGAGCAGGGGGAGAGTGGGGAGGGACGTCAAGGTTAATGGTGTTCCACAAATTCGGAAGAGTAATTGCGATGTCGCGCCAGCGAGTACAGACTTGAGAAGCGACGCGTTCAAAGGCGGGAGAAGAGCGCCAAATCTGGCGGGCGTGAGCGAAGATTCGGGAGAGGAGCTCCGGAGGAAGCCGAAGTACGGGAGCGTGTTGAGTGAGGGCGTGGTAACGGGCTTGTACGTCGGCGAGCTCGGCATCGAGGGAGGAGAGGGCGGTGAGGAGGGCGGTACGGCGGAGCAGGAGCTGTGCGCGTAAATCGGCAAGAGCGTTCTCGGGAGACGGCATGTATGTATATTTCAAACTCCGCTACGTTTCTTGTCCTCTTCTCTCTGTGCTGTGTGGTCCTCCTCTTCAATGACCACTCCCCACGTCATCGCTTCCTCTTCCTCCCATCCCTCTCAGTCCCTCACCGCTTCCAATGTCATCGGTGGTCACTACCGCGTTGGCAAGAAAATCGGAGAGGGCTCCTTTGGCGTCGTCTTCGAGGGTAAGTATCTCTCCTGGGCCCCCTTCTTCTTTTCATCCCTCTTCTAGGCACTAAGCTGCCTTCAAACACCCCCGTCGCCATAAAATTTGTATGTCCCTCCCCCCCCTTCATTCATCTTCTTATATCCCTCTAGGAACCCCGGAAATCCGATGCCCCCCAACTCCGAGACGAATTCCGTTCCTATAGGACGTTGGACCTAACACGTGTGTGCTTTACTCGTTCCTGCTTGCTCCCTCTGACACATCTTCACAGCCGGCATCCCCCAAGTCCACCACTTTGGTCACGAGGGTCTCCACAACGTGCTCGTCATCGACCTTCTCGGTCCCAATCTGGAGGATCTTTTTGATATGTGCGGGCGCAAATTTTCAATCAAGACAGTATGCATGGCTGCCAAACAGATGGTACATTTTTATTTTGGGCGTCCCAAGCTAGTTTTAATCGTGCCACTAGATTACACGCGTCCAAGCTGTACATGACAAGTCTCTGATTTACCGCGACATCAAGCCCGACAACTTTCTGATTGGTGTTCCTGGAACCAAGAACGCCAATTTAATTCACATCATCGGTATGCCGCTCTCTTCTTGACCCCACGTATTTTGTTTGAACAATTAAAGATTTTGGCATGGCAAAACACTACAGGGACCCCAAAACCAAGATCCATATTCCATATCGCGAGCGCAAGTCGCTCTCCGGTACTGCACGTTACATGTCCATAAATACCCATCTTGGACGAGAACAATCTCGCCGGGATGATTTAGAGTCCCTTGGTCACGTTTTCATGTATTTCCTGCGCGGTGGGCTACCGTGGCAGGGACTCAGGGCCGCGACCAACAAACAAAAGTACGAAAAGATCGGCGAGAAGAAGCAAAACACTCCCATAAGCGAGTTGTGCGATGGCTTCCCAGGTAACAGTGATCCCATATCATTGCACCACTTTTCCCTAATTTGGTATTAGAGGAGTTTGCGATCTATATGAATTACGTTCGAAAATTAGGTTTCGAGGAGACACCAGATTATGATTTCCTCCGTGAATTGTTTACAAAAGTCATGAAGACCATCGGCGAGCCGGAAGACGGTGTCTACGATTGGATGCTTTTGAATGGAGGTAAAGGCTGGGAAGCTAGCGCGGTACGTCGTACATCTTACTTAACCGTCTCAATATAGCTAAACTTGTCTCAAGAAGCCACATGTTCACTCTTCTGCTACACCTGGCCGCGAACATCGGCGTGAGAGAGATGCTGGTGCTCACCGACGAGCTTCACGCCAACTTCAAGATAATGCTCCTCCACTAGTTTTGAGTCCTGCTCCCGCACATGTCGGCAAGACGCGCCGTGCGAATGACAGAGGCAACAACTCACGTGAAGCCAATAGCGTACAACCTCTGGTGTCGACCAGTCGGCGGCCGAGCCAACAGCGTGACACAAATCCCCTTGGCTCTTCAGGTCTTGCAACTCCACATCCCTACGCTGCAGCACCAAGTCCGAATGCATACCGTACCTCGACCGGTGCTGCATACGGTCGTCACTCTCCTAATACTCCAATGCATCCTCTTCCGAACGGTAATGCCCTACATCCTAATGTGCCAGAACCGTACGGCTATGGACGCGACCAACTCGTAAAGGCAGGCACAACGTCCAGGGAGAACATGGCCGGCAATGCACTTCCAACTATGGCTGCTGTCCGAGGCATGGGCATGTATGATGGCGACCATATGCAGCGCATCGAACGCGACGAAGGCAGTCATGGAAGAAAAGGTTTTTGGAGTATATTATGTTGTCGTGGGTGATTTCTCGCCTCATGCCACCACGCACCGGCTGCGTGTTCCAAAGTTCCAAACATTTGCGTAAGTCAACTGCCTCCGTTTTGCATATACCTAGAGTAGAAACCCTCTGCTAATACTTCACGACTGTTATGACCTTTTCCCTCCTGCTAATTACCTACTCTCGTTTAACCCTGGTTACCCTCATCATTTGCATTCATATTCAATTGTACATCTGGGCTTCACAGGCTTGCCTGCTCTGGACGTCACTCTTTTTATTATTGTATCATGTGTAGGTACTGAATCAGAAATAAAAGGAATCATACCAATGCTTAGTAATCGAACCACGTTCTTCTCCACATATTATGGCGATTCCCTCACGCGAGCTATCCCAGGATCTTCAGCGTGCCGTTGGTGTCCTGATGGACATGCAAAGCAAAGGCGAGCTTGATCCAACTTCTCGTGGCCGACCTCCTGCAACCTTTGGAGCTGGAGGGCCCATGTAAGTCATAGACCCCATGTTTTCCCCTTCATTATCAGATAGATAAGCGCTTGCAGGCTCAAGAGATTTGATGCATCAGCCGTATCTAGCAGGAAGCCCTCGCAAGCACCCACCCCGCCTCTACCCGTCAAAGGTATTGGCATGAAAGGTATAGTTTATTGACGATTGTCATGCATCTATAATGTACCCAAGTTAAAAGTTGCAAAGCCGGATTACTCAGAGTCAAAGATTGTCGTAGCCACTGTAAGCGTTTCCATTCTTCAATACAATTCATCTGAGCATCAAAGGTCGGTCTACCTGCCCGCGGGAAATCATATCTCAGCAACAAGCTTATGATATATCTCAAGGTGCGACAGACATAATATCAAAGCTGTTTTTCCCGAAAAATTGAGGCCTTCACCAGTGGCTAGAGTATGATGTCAAGGTGCCGTCTCTCGCGTTTCAATATTCATTATCAAGGTAAACACGCCCCAGGTTTTCAACGTAGGCCAGCTAAGGCGAAGCAGAGCTCGACAGAAAGCACAACAGCAAGTTGTTTGTTTTGTTTATTCCCAGCCAGCTGATATAAAACCAGGAGCGGCATTAAAGAAAACCATACAGCATCATGGTTTAGTCATGACAATGCCGCTGGCAACGAGTCCCGCGAACGCCTCGCCAGTGATAGTCTCGAAATGTTGATACAATGGTTAAAGGAAGGTGGTAATGTGGGCATCCATGGTATTTCAGCCCACTTTTAAACAGTTCTCATGTTAACGTTCTGTTACAGACGCCACGAATAGCACCCGTGCTCGCAGGTAGGCCGCATGTGCACTATGAATGCATAACAACAATTCCGTCACCTAGGGCCAGCATCGAAGCGCGGGTAGCTAAAGAGAAAGGATTCAGTCTCATTTTCCTTGAGTCCATATGCGATGATCCTGCTGTCTTGGCCGCGAATGTTGCATTGAAGGTCAGCTCCGGAGACCCCGACTACAAGGATACTTCCCCAGAAGTAGCCGAGAAAGATTTCCTTCGTCGCATAGAGGAGTACGAGAAGATTTACGAAACTATAACCGAACCCCACTTGTCCTACCTCCGCATAGTCAACGTGGGAAGTAGTGTCACGGTGAACAGGATCAATGGATATCTTCAGAGCCGAATTGCATTCTACTTGATGAATTTGCATGTCAAGCCTCGTAGCATTTATCTTTCGCGAGTAAGGTTCACTAGCATTTTTATGATGCACCCTATCGATTGTTGCTTCAGCACGGTGAAAGCCAGTATAATGTGGATGGGCGTATTGGTGGAGATTCCTTGCTTTCTCCGCGTGGATTGCAGTACGCAAAGGCTCTTCCGGCGTTGGTTAGAGATAACGTTGGTGATGCACCACTTACAGTGGGTCTTGAGATATCTTGTGTAACATACTGTTCTAACGTCATAAGGTGTGGACATCAACCCTGCGACGTACGATTCAAACCGCAAGTTATTTACCTTATCCAAAGTTGACTTGGAAGTCGTTGGATGAGCTAGACGCAGGTATGTGGACCGTGCGACCCGATCCTGATGTAATCTGACAAAGATACAGGTGTCTGCGACGGCATGACATATGAAGTTTGACGATTACCTTATTCAGTGACTACATCTCACCTTCTATTATATAGGAAATTGAGGTTTATTTTTACGCGTATCGCGAAGACATGCGTACTGATCGCCTCATAGCAAGCTTATCCGGACGATTTTGCGAATCGTGATGAAGATAAATTCAACTATCGCTATCGAGGCGGCGAATCATATCGGGACGTGGTTGTCCGACTAGAACCTGTCATCATGGAGCTTGAGCGTCAGGAGAATATCCTTATTATTGGGCATCAGGTAAGCTGTCCTGCATCGCATATGTACATTTATTTTAAGACTTTGTCAAGGCGATCGTACGATGTCTGTGAGTGGATGTTGACCATCCCAGTCGTGTGAAATTGACGGGGCAAAGTTACGCCTACTTCCACGACCTTCCTCAAGCTGATCTTCCATATGTCAAAGTACCATTGCACACGGTAATCAAACTTACACCCAAGGCATACGGATGTGACGAAGAACGGTACGTGAACAAAAAATTCAGGGGACGCAAATCTTAGACTGGGATTAGATATACACTGCCTATTTCTGCAGTAGACACTCATCGGCCGAAGCCACATGTAGGACAGGTTGCAGCGCAGGCTTACGGTGGACGACAGTACTACGCCCCTGAGTAGAATCCCTGGCAATTGGTCGTTGAAATGGTACGAGAACCGTGTAACCATATAACGCATTTGTACCCCAACTTTCCCACATATCAGTGCGGGGTATTATAAGTGTACACGTGTCTGCCCCCGCTCTCTATCATGTTCCGCCCTCTCGCAGCCCGCGCCCTCCTTTTCTCCCGCTCCTCCACTCGTTTTTTCCACAGCCCTTATGTCGTCCTTCGCGACTCACGTTTGGCTCACCCACTCGTGTCCCTCGAAGTCTCGTCTATGAATGAGAAACAAAATGATCACTCAGCAGAGCCGTTTCTCACGCACGCTGGCACCCGCACTTACGTCGTCTCCGAGCCAGACGCGACGTCTAAACACTACGAGGTGCCATCAGGCGCTTACCCCACATCGGGGCACGTCGGCTCTGTGCCATCCGAAACCAGCTCGGCTCGACCCACAACAATGCACACTATAACCAGAAACGAGGACGGTACCGGGGAGAGTTCGGCGATCAGGTCTGAGAGTGTCCCTGAGGAATCGGGCAACAACCTTGTTGAGGGAGATGGACAGCGAGGATCACGGAGATCGGCGCCAACAGCTGATGTAGCACCTCAGGGAGGTCTTGCAAATGCATGGAGGACAAGGAGATAAAAATATGAGGATGTGGCTTTTATTGGCGAAATACAAGTGTATTATAGTTCGTTATTCGTGTATATGTTTTCAATGCTTGAAGCCATTATGCATTATGACTTTGTTTCCAGGGAACGCTGGCATTCCTCCGCAGTGTTATTTTTTTTGCCATGCATCGTTTAAGTAAGGCACCTATGGAGGTGATCCATCTTTGGCCTGGTGATTGGGTCGCCTAGAATTTTTCATTCAATGGTTTTAAAAGAAGAAATAGTAGATCGAGAACCGGAAAGCTTGTAATCTAGCTTAATAAATGTAAGGTACGATGCGGTAAGGAACTAGTTTCTTGTACTCCTCCCAGTCTTTGCCGTATCTGTCACAATATCAGATTATGACTTGTCAGTTAGAAAAAAAGACAGACTTTTTGGCACACATTTCATCATCGCGTTGTTGCCTATGAATTAGAAGTACGGCAAAGTAAATAACATAGAAATATGTTACAGGGGTGTCGAATTTCGTCGGTAATGACCAAGCGAATGCCATAATCAGGTCGCCACTATGGAAATGTTGGTCAATGGTGAATTCCAGAGCACAATAACTACTGACAGATAATTGGGGTGTCTAGAAAGACCCCACCAGCCGGAGATGAGCAACTTTGTTCCGCGAGTTGTTTGCAAGAACTTGAGGTCTACAGCGCTAGTCAATGAATAAAAATTTCAGATTAAACGAATAAAACAACTTTTGGGGTTTCTCCCATTCCGAAAATCATTTTTTTCGCCATTCGCGTCCCGAAAAATGTAATATCCGAGAATGTTCGTCAACAAAATGCCGATAGTCCAGATGGGACCAAGCTCAACCGAGTGAAATGCGAGATATCGGGCCTGAAGTGAGTAAACGAACGGAACCCATGTGAGATCACCGATGGCAAGCATAAAGCCAAATCCGTCGGTCGTAATATCCATCGTGGTGAACAACGCAGGCTAAGGAGGCCTTTTAGTCTCTTTTTAGGGTGCTTGCTAACCACGTACTTCATTATATAGCGCATCCGCCACGTACCAAGTTTGGAATGCAAGGACGAGCCACATGGAATCCGTTATTTTGTCAAGACCTCCTCTACGTACGGCTTGCTCGCAAGCCATGCTGATGTTGACTAGAACCCATAGAATTAAGCCTGGGCGGAGTTCAGTTGAAAGACTTGATGTCAAGGGAGCCAATAGACGGGTTGAGCTCGCGTCCTATGAAGAACTGACGACATCGTTTGGAATGCTTCCGATCACAAAATCAAGGACCTACATCGTATATGGGATTTCCGGAATTTCCCCCCAATGCCAGCAAGCGCCCTCGACGGAAAGAGTTGAGGTAACAGCCAAGCGCTTGGCCTACAGACATTAAAACAGAAGCTGTAACAAAGCCCACCCATTTCTCGTAAATGAACGTAAATGGAGCAGGGCCAAATCGGTAAATTAGACCTGTCACGATGCCTAGAGTGAGGAGGAAGGTCGAAAATGCTGGGGAAGCAAGTCAGACCGGATGGTTCAAAGATAAAGTTAATGAATCTACCGTTGCATTTATACTTCTTTTTCTCCCCAGTTCTCAATGTCGTTCCTTCGACGATATCTCCCGGTAGAACGAGCCAAGAGAGGACACAAAAAGCGTACCAGCCGAAGTACATGACGGCTGCTTCAGGATCCCATAAACTTTTCCACCATCGCTGATCACCAATTGATGAAATGAATCGGTCAGGGATCGAAGACGGGGACGGAAGACAACCTCCAGATTGCTCGGAACAACCAAAGTAGAGCATATATGTCATAGCTGGTACCCCAAGGGAAATGAGGAATGCACCAGGAGGACCCAGAAACTCATAGGTGGTTGTTCTTGGGTTCAGCTCTGCCGAAGACTTTGCGTCTTTAGGAGCCATGGCGTTGACTGCGTGGTGTGGCACAAAGAAGTGGGCTGATTGCCTTTTCCCACAAGTTCACACGGTAAGACACAAGTATATTCTTAGCTCATACAGCAGAGTGAGTAATCCTAAGCACTGAGTAATAAATATAATTGTCACAAGTTTAATAAACGTCGAGCCTGTCAAAACGATCAAAGTGTCGCTGAGTATCTTCGTCCGGTGCGAATAGACATGGTACGATCCCTTCGGTCGTCCGTCGTCAAAGATGGTCATAGTGTTTTAGTGTTCTACACACGCTCAAGAGATTTGGAGATTACATCTTTTCGCGCCATAATCCCATCGAAAATATGTGCTGGGGTAAGCATACCAATACGTCTAGCATCGCCACCTTGCCGTCTCGTCTTGTCATCTATACTTGATGCAAACTCCATGTCACGATGCAACATCTCTAGACCCCCCTGAACGAGTGTGCGAACGAATAATTGCATCGTTAGGCCCAGCAATGCGTAAGGCGCCATCTCCGTCTCTGTCATCACTCGTGTATCGTTTAAGGGTCTGTAGAGCATGGGTATCGTCAAATTCTCGACCATAGCTTGCACGGCTTGTATCGTACTCGGGTCAGAAGCCTGTAATAGACTACGAAGTTGAGGTTGAGACATTTCTGCCCTGTAAACGGGCGATGAAATTTGCGTCGTAATCACGTCTTTCGAGTCGATCAAGGGAAACTCTCTAGTCTTTCTGAAACATCGCATATCCCATTGGAATGGGTTGTCTGCTGCATCTGAGCGTAGAGAGTGTGCATCCGCCGTCAAGCCACAGACAGGGCAATGCTGGACTTTCTGCGAGTCACTTGATGTTGTCGGATGTGACTTCTGTGCAAGACTTGTGGATTGACGAAGAAAGTGCCCATTGTCGGCCAACCAGCTGTATATATCTCCGGTGGTGAGAGAAGGAAAACGATCGTGGTTGTATCCTGAAATCGCCTTCACGTATGCATTTTGCAAAGCGCCTGCTCGTCTCCACTGATGTAATGTGAGCAGGTATCCTACCCAAGAGACAATTTAGAACGAACTTCGATGGCTTTACGGCGCCCTAAATTGAGCGACTGGAATTGAGCGTGCGTTTGGGCAAGTTTATAAGGTACATCCGTGGGCCGGCCAGTTCTTGATTCTACAGGTCCATGTCAGGACAGCCAGGGGAAACGTCAAGTTACTTGCCTTTCGTCATTGGAAACGAAGGCAACAGCAGATTCAGCATTTGAATGTATTCTAAATTCCATGTAGGAAGAGGTTCATAATAACTTGACTTAGGGATAGACACACCTGGTGCAACATCTTCTCCTTCATTTACTTTGTTCACTGAAGCAGGTAGCTCGGTCTTTGTCACCTTAGAGTCCCAAAGGACCTTAGATCCGAGTGGTGTCTGTACGGAACCGATGACGGTTCTCTTATCCAATTCGACATCTATAGTCTGCTCTTCCCCGTTAACAGGCGTTGTAGTTTTGAGCGGATCTAACTAATCCAAGTTGATGAAAATTAGACAAAAGTCTGTGCTCATACCTCGACCCAATGTTCTAACACAACTCGCTGTGCATTTGAAATCGGCGATTCCGTTCCGCAACCAATGCCGTTGAACAATAGGCTTATTCTAGCCAAAAATGGATACTTTGCGGTGCCAACAACGACGTAAGGCGGTGCTTCTGCAGAGGAAAGCTGTGAAAACCGTCGAATCGACACCATGGGCCGGAGTCACAGTTATGGACTTCAGTATTGTCGTTAGATCAAATGCCTGGATCAAATGAGAAAAATTCTGCAGATACGATTACTACATACATAGGAAGGAGAGTGAACAGAAACCATCCATTTATGGGTGTGATCTTCGTAGGGTTCTTCGCGGCAATCTATTCAGATCAGCAGGTATATTTCATACTACGGGCAATACGAACCTGGAGGTATCCAAAGACTACGGTCTGTGACAACTATCCGAGTATTGAAGTGAAATCTGCTCCTCGTGGAATCGAGAAAGGTAGTGTTAGAGGTGGAAGAATGACTAACGACGGGCGGGCTAATCACGCGGTCTGAGACAGAATTCGCCTGCAACTCTTGTTCCCATTCTAGGATATGTCGAGTGTTGCGAGGACGTAGGGGTAGGCGGCGTTGATGACTCATGTCCTGAAAACTGTAAGCCATCGACGTCTGTGATATCATCTAGCCCATAAACTTTGATGCCCCTCCGTATCGGACTCTTTCCCAAAAAAGGTGCCAGGGCCGGCGTATCTTCATGCAACCCGAGCATTTTGGTTATATGATCATCTAGATTCAACATTTCGTCTGCGGGTTGATTGAGTTTCGGTACCGACTGCCATCTGGAATATACTGCGTAAACCAGGCAAGATGCCTGCGGGACCGAGGCCAACTTCTACCCCTGTACTGGTATCGATATCGGGTTCGATGACAGCACAAGCGCGTACGCATTCTTCATGGGTGCCCCATTCAAGATGATGTGCAATGCGCGCATGATTGAGAAGACCTTGAAGGGTAGTAAAGGTTGTGCGCAAGCATTGAGGACATCTTAGAAGAAGATAGAGTTCATCTGGCTCATTTGTATGTCCAAGAGCGGAAGATTTGATGTAGAGGAAGCTCGGAGTAGAATGCTGTCTTGCACTGGTATGTTTCTGACGGGGTGGTGGTCTTCCGGCGCGGGGTGGGACGGGGAGTGGTGAGTCAAAGATGATATTACATGGAGATTCTATGGAAGTTATGGCGTCGTATACGGCAGACTTGAAAGCAGGTTGTGAATGATTTTGGGGTGTATTGAGGGCATTATGAAGTAAAGTAGCCCAGTCAAGTCTTGCATGGAGGACTGCATGCGATACGCTGGCGTAATCGTATTTGTAGGTCGAGGTCGGGCATTTCATTGAACACAGCCACAGCAAGTTGACGACGAGCAGCCATGAAGCCAAAGTCCTCTCTGTTCGTCTCTTGTTTTGTCGCTTTACTTTTAGCAACCACTTCGAGTTCTCAAATACTCGGTGGTGGAAATCCTGGAACAGACACTTCTTCTTCTTCTTCACAATCAACTTCTCAAACACCTACAACAACTTCCCCTACTGCTCAGTCTACAGCTGCGCAGTCAACTTCTGCTACCTCATCTTCTCTTACCCAGTCTTCAGCTACTACTACTCAAGCTTCTACCCCTGCCCCTCCCTCTGATACCCCACCCATCGGTATCTCTACTTCCATAAATCCCAACGGTGTTCCCGTCACTGTTACTGTTACAAGCGCCAGCTCTTCCTCTACCCCATCCGCTACTTCTTCTGGCTCTCCTTCTAACAATGGCAGTACCAGTCTGGGTAACGGATCTATCATCGGTATATCCGTCGCAGGAGGAATTGCCGTTATTGGTATCGTTGCCTTTGTGATTTGGAAGTTGACAAGGAAGAAGTTCTCCGATTTCGACGATAGTAAGTCGAGAAAAATTTTCCTATCCTTTATTGACATTTTTTCACAGACGAGGCAATCAAGTGGCCCGAGCTTCATTCGCATGGAAATAATGATTCTCACCCCCTCCCTGTTCATACTACAGGTCGCGTAGGCTTCGAGACTGGTTCTGAAGCCTCTTTATCACGCGTCAATTCTTCCACCTATTCTACACCCGACTTTGCTAATGGAGGAGGCCCTGATCTGTATGCTGTGCCTCCCTTGCCCCATCTCAACCCAAACCAGCCCTACCGTGACGATCCAAGTGGTCCGGCCGGGTATTATGACCCATACGCAGGACCAGTTCCGGGAACGCTAGAGAACGGTGGTAGTGATTGGTCTGGCGAAGCAATACCCATGACCCAAATGAATCCAGGCGCGAGGATGATGTCCCCCGCGCCCCCTGCCAATTTTGTTTATGACGGTGGCAGGCAGAGTCCAGCCCCACATATGGCATATCAAGGTCGGGCATCTCCGCGACCACAGGTCGCGTATGCTGGTCAGACATCATCTGGCCCTCAGGCGGCCTACGGTGGACCAAACTATGATGGCTATGGCGGTCGGTAGTCGACGGATCACTTATGGACGACAACTACATACCGATATAATAATATCCGCTGCACTAGCGGTTAGATATTGCTTGCAGCATTGCACATCTAGTTTTCTTGACATACTGTATCTAGCATTACAAAAAATAGAGGCCGCAGCATCAGCGCAGCGAAGAGCACGTGCTCGGTTGCACTGCCTTTCGACGTGTTTAATACTCAAAGCACAGCGTCGCGCTCGCGTCTGCCATGGCTCTCATAGACCATATAACCGATGCTTTTGCAAAGATCGCGCCTTCAAAACTCGCGGAACAATCTACTGTACATTTTGATGACGACAATGTGAGTTGGTGCTTGCGTATGCAATGGCTTTCTCTTTTTTTGGATTGGTTCTTAACTCAGAGTCCTAACCATGTTCACAGTTGATCGTGTCAAAAGCAACGATTGTATTCCATGGCTTTCAAATATTTTTCAATTTCCTAGCTATGGCTTGCTTTGCGGGTGTAGCAGCATTTCAGGCAAAGTGGGGCGTGGGCCCATGTACGTGCGAACATGTATATTCATTTCCACTTAATCAAGCTTTTCGTTTGCAGCAGGATTATCAGGATTTGCACTTTTCATCGCTATATCCGGCATGTTGCAATCTGCGCTTATGCTTACGGTTCCTGTCATATACGAAAAATATGACAAACTAGTGCGCGCTGCTCGCGCGCTTAAGGAAGTACGCGTCGCTTTTATCCTCACAGGAACTGGTGTTGCATTTAGCCTCTTGATTGCGTGAGTCACATCGATATTGGCATTTACTTGTTTACAGAATGCACTCTTCAGGTTTATCACCACTATATCAGCCTGGACGGAACCAGGATGCAAAGATCCAGCCAATGATCCTCACGCAAAACAAAATGGCGAGGTTTTCCAAAGCAATTTGCCCGGTTGGTGTAATGCGAAGAAAGCAGGCGCGGTATTTTTTTGGCTAGCTTTCGGTATGTGACTACATTTCCTCCCCGACAGGCACATCTTGAGAATTCATCTTGTTTTTACCAGTATTTTGGACCGCTTCCTTGGGATTGTTAATCTATTATTGGCGAACGGGCAGACTAAATACGTCGCGGGATCCAACTTTCATTCCTCCGCGGATAAACGATGACTGACGACGCTTATGACGAAGAATCAACCCATAATTCCGTGCATGCTCCTCGATCCACCTCAATGGCGGTACCTATTGCTGAGAACGATGCATATGATGATAGCTCCTAACGAAGTCAATTCTCCTTTCGCTGATCCGCACCGCCATGGTTCTACGACTGCATATAATGGCTATCCCACTGTGACTCCTGTTGTTCCGTCTGCCGGAAGACCTAGTTTGGATGCATACGGGGCGTTTTCAGACCCGGCTCCATCTGGCTTCATTAATCCGTCTGGCTTCTCAACAGGGCCTACTCAGTCGACTCAACTACCTATCCCCATTCCTGACCATGGACCTCGCGTCAGCCGAACGATGCAATATGCCGATCCGTATGCTGCTGTTCGGGCGACCCTTGCAGGTCAAGGAAGTCCGCCGAGTTACGAAAGTTATTCTGGCTATCGTTGAGAGACCTGTAGATTTATTTATAATCACGGAGGATCATGTATTACGAACAAACCATTGTATACCCCACTTTTTCCCATTCATCTCAATCTATGGACTATATTATATTTGTACATTTACATTACTCACAATATTGACCTGCGTGATACCTAAGAGATGACCGGCTATTAAATACAGATATACTATAGATACGATGGTATTATGACCCGTCAAGAACAGTAGTGCTGGCTGGTTGTTTGCTTGTTACGGGATTCGCTTGACTTAGTTTGTTCTCAGCATGCATTGTATTGTGAGCTGAACCGTCACATGGACGGCAATTGGTGGACTTTTCGTGAAACCCAACGCCTATGAAAACATCGCATTCTTCGTAATCAGGAGGGTTCTCGGTTGCAATTGACTCGAGTGACTTGACGGCACGCCGAAGTTCTTGATCCAGTGTTCCGCGGGGACGGGAATGTTGTTGCTTTCTTTGACTACGTGAACGGCCTTTCTTCGAATAATGCGGAAAGGGATGAGAAGCGGCAATTTCTCTAAGATCTCGTCTGGGTGGTGGCTCTACGATTTGTTCTTGTGGAGGCTGACCTGCACTGGCTCGAGCACTTGTTACGGATTGAGGATTATTCACGCTAATTACTGACGTATTCCGGGGCGAACGCCGGGCCTTCGACGGTGGATATGGCTTCCGGTGCGTTTTAGGTGGGAGGGGAGATGTCGGTACTCGACGCGAAAAAATGTCTTCCATGCCGAAAGCTTGGGATGGTACAGCTTGAGATGATGGTGAACCATTGACTGATGGCATATCGCGACACTGTATGTAGGCATTCGCTTCTGGCACTTCTTTCGGCTCCCTAATATGATGTAATATGTCTGGTGGCGGCGTCTCTGGGGTGCGCTCATGGGGACTAACATCATCTCTTTCACGGTCATTGTCTGAAGTCAAGGATGGGGTAGTGTTTTCATTGGCAAAGTTAGATGGCCAAGTCCTAGAATTTGGACCAGCGTTATCCCAAAGATGCGGTGTGGTTACATCCATTCTTGGAGATGGTCGGCCACCGGTGGTCCTTCGAGTGTGGACAGCGGAGACCATGGAGTGCATTTTATCGGCTACAGGATTGATATCAGCACAAATCAGGATATTTAAGAAGACTCCACACACGTAAAACACAATCACTACCATCGTCGTAGAGTTCCCTTTTACGTTTCGCGCCCGTCTCAACCAAATTCGGGTCTACGAAATCAAAAGTAAATGATTTCGTGCTAGATTTGTCAAATGTCGTGGAACCTCCGTCGAAGGACAAGTTAGAATAGGAAGCAAAGCTGATATCATTTGAAAGGTTCGGCGCGGCTAAGGCGTGCTTGGAATTGCTGCCAACCTTCCTGAGTCGGACGTTCTTCAATTCACTGAGAAAGGCCGCCATTTTGTCTGGCGGGACACCGACAGCTGGTAAGCCCTGCCTCTTGGTCGGTATTCGAGGATTGATAGGGGCTTCGACAGGTGTGGGAGCTCGTTTCAAAGAGGCTCGCGCGGACGTGATCAACAATGAAGGATCAGAAATTTTTGATGAAGCGGGAATCCGTGTGCTGACAGCTCGCGCGGGTGGGGGCGGAGGCGCGGGTGGAGGAAGGAATATCGACTTATCGATATCTTTCTTTAATAGCTATCAATGCACTGAGTATCATCAACCCGTCTCTACCTGGATGACACCAACCTCCTTTAATTTTCTAATCTCTTCCTCGAGATACTGAATTTTTTCTTTATCTCGTAATCCTCTCTTGCATTTCCCGTCGACCCGATTCCTGCTCTTGGAGGAAACCAACTTGTTCCGCGGATGTGTCGTTCCTCTTAGGACTTTCCCATGTCACTGGCCTTGGTGAGATGATATCAATGCAATCGTGACTTCTTGTTTGCTCGAGCCATAGGCTCCCGGCTGAGGAAGCTATAGTTTTTTTATCGTCTTTTGTGGATTTTGAGGATGTGGGAATGTCACATGGTGCAATGGCTGCGCTAGGCTAGGTCGTCATCACGAAGCGCACTATTCTGGTGGGTCTGATGGGAGGCTACTATATCCCTCATCCCTTCGTCTTTCCCGTCGGGTTCGTCGTGCAAGAGCGGTTTCATTGAGGTGGTGATGTGCAGGTCTGGTAAATTGTTTGGTTCTAACGTGGGGGAACTCGGGAGGAACGTGCCCGGCATTATAGAGTGAGGCATAGGAGCTGCCGAGCAAATCGGTTATAGGATGACCAAGACTTGTTTTCCTGCATCGAATAGAACTGACCAATCTTAGATTCATGTGCAACTTGTGTTGCGAAGTCGTGTGGCTGTAAGCCATCAAGGGACAAACTCTGGGTTAGATTGTCTGTCGGGTTTAATCGTCGATTCTGCAGTTTTGAGGGTCGCCGTGGTTGGTTTTGACCGCGCGACGATGCGAGAGGTTCCTACGGTCGTCAGAAGGACGTATATAACACGACTGAGGACGAACCACTGCCACAGCCACGCCAGTTGCATTTGCAACGAAATGATTCAGCTCACGGGATACAAAATCCAGGACGTCGGATATGAAGCTGGAATTGCCATCGTTGTCTGTCTGCTCTGTACGCTTCATTGGAGAGAGGTCAAGGACAAATAAGTGACAACACAGTACTGATGTTTGAACCTGTTCGAGGTGGAACTCGAGGAGGTCAAGCAGGAATTTACATGGTCTGATGTCTCTAAGGATAAGGACAGAGAGGTGTGCATTATTGTTAGTCATTCTCCGTCCTTTTGTAACTGTTACAAAGCATTATCTAGGCCATAGTATCAACGCTCCGACTGGCAGGTGGCAGAAGAACAAGGATGTGCATTGGTACAGTCGACGTGAGGAGCAGAAAGAAGATGGCGAAAGAGAGGAGGAGATTCGGAAGATCAAGGAACTCGAGGCGAATGCTCTTTCTGCTGCGTTGTATGTTCCCAATTTTGAATGAGGTCATTATTAGCTGAGAACGTCGTCTAGAGGATTCGAGTCAACTTCGAGGAATGTAGTTCAGTCAAGCGGTGCAGGATCTGACCACGAAAAGGATAAGGAGAAAATGGAGAAGGAAGAAAGAAAACGGAAAAAGGCAGAGAGAAAGGAGCAGCGACGTGCAAAGAAGGAAGTACGCAATGCGATGCGGGATAGGTACGAATCAGGCGGAGAGGATAGCGGGCGTCGCAGGTCGAGATCACCGCACCGACGAGATACACATGAACGGGACCGGGACTATCATAGTCGTCGCAGTCAACGACGTCGTTCATCCCCATCGTCTGGTGTAAAGAAATTATGAAAATCTCGGTTATGTTCTGTAACGAAGCGTAGTAATTTGTGAGTTCCATGAGCTATCTAGTGCTATGCGCCTGCTTTCCAGTATGCAATGTCACCATCGACCACTAGTATAATATCAGTAAGTGTCCCTGACGAAAAAGAAGTGTGGTTACTCTCGTATGGTTTCCCTTGCTGTCTGAGCTTGCCCGCTGCCTTGACAGCTGTATCGTTCCCATGCTCTTTTAAATCACTGAAGGACATGATCTCGCCACAGACAAATTTATTCTCGAAATCGGAGCTGAAAAACATTAACTTGAATTAAACGTTGTTGTCGAACGAAACACATACTGGATAACACCAGCAGCTTGGGGGGCCTTCGTACCCTTTCTAATGGTCCAAGCACGCACTTCATCGGGACCGCAAGTAAAATAACGTATGAGCTTAGACACGCATTAGAGAGTAAAGAGCCTCAGGGCGAAAGTCTTCACGCACGTCCAGACTAGTATAACCGGCTTGTGTTATCTTGCCTAGTGCGCTCGTTGCACACGCCTTCTCTTCTTCGGCTTTCATTTCTTCAGCCGAAAGGGAAACTAGGCGCTCCTCGAAGGCTACAGAGAAAGGGATTAGAGGGTCCCCTTGGTTATTTTGATCAATCCATGCTTTGATCTTAGGAAGCCTTCATTTCATGTATGGTTCAGCAGTGCGAAGTTGAAAGTTCCTTCAGAATCACCATTTGTTTTTCTTGCGGATGTAGTCCTTCTCACTAAGATTAACCAGATATGTGACGGGCTTGGCCGTCAGAAGTTGAAGTCCATTGACAATATCAATCTTGGGATGATGTCAGCCTATACGCGTCACCAGCGGCACGTAATTGAGAGGCGTGCGGCTCAAAGAGTCATTACCTGAAGTGAAATAGTCAGACTGCGAATTACTCTTTTTTTAAAGGATAAATCAGATAGAATCATTTCCTCTTGGGTTAGTGGGGCGTTACTCCCCCTCCGCGAGCTGGATTTAGGAGCATTTGCTCCTTTCATCTCGCATGCAACTGATGAATCGAAAAGAATTTACCTAACCATAGGCGTAGGCCGTTTTAGGTCCACATAAAAACATCGAGAGACCGAGAATAAGTACAAGTCTGAGCCAATAATGTCTTGTACACACCTCTTTATTCGTCCATTCAGCCTTGCGCACGTCTTTTCCTTCCTCCGTCAAGACTTTGTAAACCTTTTCCACTGTGCCCTATTACTCCGTTCAAAATGTTAGTCATGTCACATCCTACAAACTTACAATTTCTTCCTTTTTGGCCCTGTCCGCTAGATTCGTGTTGCCCAAACTGCGTCCTGACTTCTTCAAGGTTTTCGAGGGCTTTCTGCACCCATTCTATGTCCTTTAGTCTTAACTCGGTCGAAATAATCTCCATATCGCGGCATGGATCAACATCTCCAACCACATGAGTTACCTCTGCATCATCGAACGCACGAACTACTTGGAAAATGCCGTCTACTGATCGTACGTGAGATAGAAAGGCATTCCCTAGGCCCTCTCCCGTGGAAGCGCCCTAATTTAGTGTCAGGATGAAGGCAGAAATACATCCATTCTTCAGACATACAGCCGTTAGCCCAGCTATATCGATGCACGTCAAAAAAGCAGGAATTTTGGAGACGGGTTTGTAAGCGTCACAGAGCCAATCAAAGCGAGAGTCGGGAACAGGGATTCGCGCTTCCTCTGGGTCTATCGTGGCGTATGGAAAGTTCGCAGCCTTGCCGAGATCTGCGTACAGTTGTGAATGTTGAAACTAGTAAACTTGTCTCAAATATACCTGTATTCGATAATACATTGAAAAAAGACGACTTCCCGACATTTGGGAGTCCTAATCCGTTGTCAGTAGCTATCGATTATTAGGATCTTTTGAAACAAACCTACGATGCCAACTTTTAGATTGTTGCCAGGACGGCCTAGAATGACTTTCTTTTCGGAGATGGCAGGAACTTTCTTCGGGGCCATTTTCAATCTTTTGTGTGCACAGTGCGGAGATGAATGAAGAGCACAGATGAAAGCGATAACAGCAGGATACTGTTGATTGTGCGCGGCAAGAGGTCGAAAAATTCGATTGATCATAGAGAGGGATAAACACGAACAAGCAACGCAGCACGCTGTACAGTGTACCCTGTCCCACTACTCTAGTCTGGAGGCAATGCTCACAACGCAGCTCCTTGCCTGGTTCGCCGTATCTACTCTAGTCTGTGCTCAGACAACAACAATAACGGATCCGTAGGCTTTTCTCTTTGGCGCCTTGTCTTGCCTTAACACATTTATCTATAGTAACTCTGGCCAAACGGTGGTTGAAGTCGTGACCACGGATTCTATCCTGGGTGTTCCTACAACTAGCACAATGTATGCAGTGTTGCGGCTAAGGAACTTTGAGGATTATTGATATATATTTAGATCAATCTTGGTGCCTGCAACTACACCCACTACCACCACGTTGACAACTACGACACCTAATAATCCGCAAGGGCCCGTCGGCCAGCCAGCTCCAACTACTGCTACGGCAGGGGCTCCTACACCCTTTACTTTTACAACCATCATCGGCGGACAAACTATTGTATCAACAGCCATTTTCACGCCCACCAATCCAGCGACGACGCCTGTCGTACCCACCATGTCCGGAACTGTATGGGCTTTGAGCTCATACTTGAATCAGTATGGACCAACGACGGCAGCAGGGTCGGCAAGCACAACAGTGAAAGTCAACTTTGCACCATTTATAAGTGCCCAGATATTCATGATATATATCTTTGTCAAGCAACTGCTGATACTTTGATTTCATTATACTTGTATGGATATTGCAGGACAGTTCCTATAGCCTATTCACCTGGTCATCACATAAGAGGTACTACTTGCACCACTTATAATTGCTAAAGACTTTTTCAAAAACTTAACTAGATTTTAAATTAACCAGGATGATTAAGATTAACATAACATGCAAGCATGATGAAGTGCATTGCAGTGTTAAAATAAGATAAGGTAGAGTGAAAGTATGTATGCTACATAGAGGGAGTGAAGGACTCAGTTATAACATCTGTTATGCAGGTGGCATAGGGCAAGTAGAGTGTACTGGGTAATGGTAGTGAGGCAGTGTAGTCTGTTTTGATCATGTTGATCTCTGCATATGATGTTTCCATGCTAGAAGTGTCTGACAAAGTAGATTTAGTCCAATGGCTAAACCAAATGATAGTTGAACATACAGGATAACTTAGGCTCTGTTTGGCAACCAAATGCATGTCATGCACTTGGAGTTTTGTGCTATTATATAATATGATTTGTAATGCATTTCAAACTCAGCTTTGGTGCATTTGATGTGTGCTGGCAGGCTCAACATTGCTGCTTCTCAATGCCTTGTTCTTCAGATTGCTGTCATGGAATGATTATTGCTAGGGTTTAAGGATGTGCATGGGTAGCCTCATGGGTATGGGTCACAGTGGGTATGGGTTCAGGTCATGGGACCTGTGACCCATGTACCCATGGCCAACCCACCAGCTGTTACAAACATGGTACAGACTCCTACATTATGACTTGAGGGTATGGGCTGCTGCATTGCATGGCAAGTCTGAGGCCATTTTTGCATGATCAAGTACCAATGTTTTATAATTATTGATAAGAAATATACTAATTATCACACTTATTGCATACAGTATATAGCTGCAATTGCCTTTCTTTTTCTACTTAAATGTAAGTTAGCTAAAGTATTCAAGTGTCCTTCATAAATCATCTCAGTCTTAGCCCCATCATGGAACCAAGTTGAACCATTGCATTTGACCACATGAGATGTGAAGTGGTACTCACTGTAATAAATGATACCATGAAGCATGTAATTACTTACTGAATTATTTACATTGATGTTAAGAATATGATTAATTTCCATTTTCTCATCAGATAATGTTAAGGCCAGAATAGGTAACTGGAAGTTCATCATGTGTTTCTTTACATGTATATAAACCCTGACAACCATATGTATCAGAATTTTATAGGAATCCTATGGGTAAGGGGAGAAGTGTAATGACCTCCATCTCAAATGTGCAAGAATGAACATGCTAAACAAGACTAAATTTGAAAAGTCTTAAAATATGTGGAAAAATCAATGTGATTAGGCTCATACAGTGGGTAAAAAAACTGCCCCAATGTTTGCCTGTTTTGGAAAGATCAGAATGGTGTGAGACAATGACATAAGCAAAAAGTCTGAATAAATCACATGACATATTACTACATGTTGGCTACCTACCAATCCAAAAATCTTGTGATTCTGATCAAAACTCATTGCTTAATAAATCAAACAAAATAATCAATCATTGGGGCAGTTTTTTGACCCTCTATTATTTTATGATCTAATACTTTGTATGACCCCCCTTTGCCTTTAAAACTGCCTGAATCCTTCTAGGCATGCTTTCTATAAGGTTTTGGCATGTCTCTGGTGGTATTTCAGTCCACTCCCTTGCCGTCCTCTCCCATAATTCATGCACTCCTCTGGGTGGTGTGTCATGTTGCTGGAGTTTGGCCTTGAGATGTTGCCAAAGGTGCTCAATGGGATTTAGGTCAGGGGATTGGGCAGGCCACTTCAGGGGAGTGATATTGTTGTCAGAAAACCACTCATCTGCCTTTTTGGAGCTGTGCTTTGGGTCGTTGTCCTGTTGGAAATACCGCTCATCCTCAGCCATCTCCAAACTTTCGAAGCTCTCCTCCACTCCCTCCTCCAAAATCTCACAATACTTATAAGAACTACAATGCTATGTGGAAGCCAGCATTAGTATTGGCCACTTTGCCATTGTCACATTTCCACTTGACACCTAAATTGTGAGAAAACTAGTACCTCTGGCAACACTGCCAGTATGTATGTATATGTATAGCCAATACTTGTGAACATGAGCCTCAGGTGCACTTTGAGATACATATTATTATTCCAAGGTTAAATGTAATGAGGCTGAGTCTTATGTGACCCAAGCCCTGCAAGATTTTTTAACACAACTTCAACACCACTGCAGTGCCAGGCAAGCACCACCTGTCAAGGTGGACCATGCTGTGAGAAGTAAAGGAAACATGTGATGGCTCTGATCCTAGTCACATAATCCTGGTCATTGTTTTTTTAAAAATAAGTTGTCCTTCAGTTGGATTTGCCACTTGGTGGCCCATAGTCTCCAAATTAGTTGTTTCTCCCATTTAACTGGGCATGTTTACTAAATTGTAGACAATTGATGAGAGGTGGAACCATGTCAGCCACCATTAAAGAGTCACTGATCTGTTTATGGTATGGACTCCCAAATTATGCATACCTGATTGGTTGGACAGGCCCACTTATTTTTCTACTTACTCATTTTACTACATATATGTATGGTTGACTCATTCAGTATGTCATTGTTTTCTTGATTATGGAGTTACATATGTGAGTTTACTTTGCCACATGCTTTTAGTGAGGATGTTAGTAGGCTGGCTGTCATTATGCTGCTAACAACTACTCACCACCATGTGATCACCAGATAACCAACATAACCAACAACTCATCTCTGCTCCCAGCTCCAAGTCCTTCCCTAGTTGAAACTTGACTTCAATACATACATAGTAGACATAAATCCTCATAACCTCAACCTTCCCACATTTGTTCATGACCTCTGACAACTCTCTGCAATGTCATAGGTGATTGATGGATTATGGAAATTGATCATGACACAACCACTGGATCTGAGTCATACTAAGTGGCAATTAGTCTTTCTAAGTTAGGTCGCATGACCGGTCACACGACCAACCATGACTGCAGTTACGGTCGCACTTTGTTGAACAAAGTTGCGGTCATGGTCATACAAAATTGGTCTATCTCCATGACTGGTCATAACCAGTCATTTCAGGGTCCAGATGACTTTGATACATCCACCCCACCAAATGCCTGTAACCCTTAGAATATAGTGTAATAACCCATAGAATAATTGTAATAACCCTATCATTGGGACATAAAAATACTCCGCCCATCCCAATGGTGTGATGGGCAGAGTATTTTAGTATTCTTTTGAAGATTGGGACAGTGACATATTGGGATAATCCACAATAAAGGTGGAAAAATACTCTGCCAATCACACCATTGGGATGGGCAGAGTATTTTCCCATTTTTTTGAATATTGGGATGGTGACATATCAGGATAATCTACAATAAAAATAGAAAAATACTCCGCCCATCACACCATTGGGATGGGTGGAGTATTTTCCTATTTTTTTTTGAATATTGGGATGGTGACATATCAGGATAATCTACAATAAAAGTAGAAAATACTCTGCTGATCACAGCATCAGGATTGGTGGAAGTGACACATCATAACCAGTTGTGACTGGTCATGACCAGTCGCACATAACTGGTTGTAACCAGTCACAACCGCCAACCCCCAGCTCACGACCAAATATGACCGGTCATGTCGGTCACGGTCGCAGTCATGGCAAATTAAAGAAATTCTGCAACCAGTTCAGTCACGGTCGTGGCCATTAGGGCTGCATGACTTAACTTAACCTAACTTGGAAAGCCTAGTGGCAATCTCTACACTGCAACTGCACAGAGCCCACTTTTGGCATGCAGGCAGAGTTGACCATGTTGGCCTTGACCCATAGGTGTTACATTTGTTCGTTCACAGCTAGGTCAAGCCTAGCCAGTACTGTAGGTTCCTCAAGGGAGTTCCAGCACTTAAGAACATTCAAGTGTTTGAGCGGTTTATCGATTAAGTCCTCAAGGGAGCTTAAGCCACAGACTGAACTTGGACTGGACTTGGAGTCTATTGGACAGGGGGGAGTGTAAAGTGCTGGAGAAATCCTACTTCATTCAACCAATGAGAGTCTGAATGCACCAATGTTTCTGTCTTGAGCATCGTGCTATTAGGGCACAACTGAGAAAATCTATGATTTGCTGCTGACGTGTGGCCAGAGGGCTGTTGGCAGGCAGAGCAGGGAGCCTGAGACTCTGGGAAATGACTTGTGCATTGGCAGCTGCCACAAGATGTGTGAACATCAAAGTCTAGAGACAGGTGACATGCTTACCAATGAGCCCTAGCAAGTCCTGCTTTGTTCTTGGGGACTGGGACCTATCACCACATTTGGAGGGTACTGAAGCAGTGCATCCATAGATTTAGTGGCATTTTGCAGTTGCATTGGCAGACACATCTGGCTGCAATTTTTTTTCATGAGTCATCACTTAGAGGCAATACATGCCAATACACACCCTTGCTGCACCTGCACCAGGCTGCAAAAGAATTTTCATGAGTCATTGCTTAGAGGCAATACACAATACACACCCTTCCAGCAGCTGCCTCTGGTTGCAAAAGAATTTTCATGAGTCATTGCCTAGAGGCAATGCATGATATGTACACACCCTTCCTGCAAAGCATCCAAGCAATCCATAATTTGCTGGTGCTGTTGCACTTGTTGAGCGAGTAGTGTTTTAAAGTCTGGTTAAAAGACCAGCAAAAAACCGGTAACCGGACCGGACCAGTATCGTGTGCTCAGAGTCAGAGTAGAGTCCAAGTTCGGTCTGAGTTGAGGGAAAAAGAAAGTGAATCTGAGTGCAGCTCAGAGTCCACTTGGACTAGCTCAGACTCTCAACTCAATCTGAGTTCACTCTCAGTTGTTTATACTTGCAATAAAATACCAAAAAAAATGCTTGAAAAATGCAAAAAAATAATGTGATCCAGGCCATATAGGAATTGTAAAGCCAAACAAAGCCAAACTTGATATATTTGCAAAATATGTTTTCAGATGTGAGTGTAATCTTAATATGTGATCTGGCACTGCATATGATACACCTGTCATTCCATACTGGTAGTTACATGGTATGGGGTTGTATGGGCTGGAATGGTGTGGGTAAAGTTACTGAAGTTGAGGGGAGGATAGATGCTGACCAGTATGTGTCCATTTGGACTAGCAATGCCGAAGTTCAGTTCGAGAACCGCAGTTCAAACCTGAACCAGCTGAACTGAACTGAGGGTTCAGTTCCGTTCTGGTTCCGGTTCAGAACTTGGGCATCAGGTTCAGTTCTCGGTCCAGCATTTCAGCCAGGATTCCGAACCGATGCAGAACCGGTTCGAACTGCAAACCAATACACTGAGTGGCAGGGACAACATAGACTATATATTATGCATGTATAAGTACATTGGGATAATTATGGCATGGCCAAAAAAGCGGTAGAAGGTTTGCATGTAAAAATGAGCTATTGCACTTTTGTAGTGCTCCAAGTCACCACATACTATGTTTGCATCTGGGGTCCAAAACGGAAGGCTAGGTGATCCTTCCATTGTCACAAATCCAAGATGACGTGGCCCCGACATGTCGAAAGGAAAACATTTTAAAACATTAGGCTCTCGTGTTAGAGGAGACATCAATTTTTCTCTTTCTTTCAGATTTTTGATTTGACATGCCATTGCGGCTGTCGCACATTGGTCCAACATGTTCTCTGAGCCACCTATCCCAAGCCTCACTTCTGGTGCTCACGGTTTTTGCGGCTCTCATTCAAACTCGGTTCCGGATTATGATGATCCGTACAATCATATTGCTGATGATGGCACTTGCACGTTCTGTCCCCCTGTGCTGGCTTTCCAGGCTGAGCAGCAAGGTCATTCTCAGAGAGCACAATCATTTCTTCAACAAAATCCTTGACGCTGATGAGACCCACGATGTGCTGAGTGGAGAAAAGGTTATTTTAGTGCACACTCGTCAAGCCGCGTCATATATGTGACAAGTGATGTGACCTCTATTTGGTTCTCTCTTACTCTCTCTTTGGCTTTCTCTTTACCTTCACTTTAGCACTTGCCTACGACATCCAGCACACTCCCAAAGCCTAGGATAGGTTCTCAACATGTCCCCGCACACACCCGATGATTACAAGATGATAGCAACCATGACAAGGACGATTTCGACACATTTTTTGGCAATTTCAATTGCACCCTACCATGCCTTTTCACACCCCTTCTCATGTTTCTACGCGTCCGGTAAGCCTCATGATACCCAATTTCAACCTACTGACACACCACCCCCTCGTTTGCCTTTGGTGACTAATCCTCAAAGGCTGAGACTCTCAACTACACGCCGACTTGAACGCTGAGTGCCAGGGCCTCTCAGTCTCATTTCCACTCAATCTCTGGCTTCTCCATCTTCTACAGTCAGGGAGCTGTCTCCTAGGCTTTATCTCTATGATCCCTGGTGACGAAATGAAATGCCTGTTCTCGGTTCGAACTGGAAGTGAACCGGAACCGAACTGGAAGAACCGGTTCTGTCAGTTCAGTCCAGGTTCTGGTTCAGTCCTAGATACCTCGCCGCAGTTCTGGTTCTGGTTCTGGCCAAGAGGCTGAAGAACCAGACTGAACCAAACTTCGGCATCGCTAATTTGGACCACCTCTGACTACTCAGTATAGAGGAATCTGGGATTGCTGATGGGGAGCACATTTTTAAGAAAGGCCATCTATAGTATCCAGACCTTAATCCTCTGGCATCACATCAAATTGCACTTGTGCAACCATGAGACAGAGATTGGGAGATTTGAGAGGGAGTGGCAGATGTGGGATGATATAGAGCCAGATGTGTGTCGGATATCAATGGAAAGTATGCCTACAAGGTCAAAAGCAGTCACCAAGACCAAGGGAGGCAATACAAAGCACTGGATTGAGCATTTTCTGTATTTCTGATACCAAGTCAAATAATTGTCCCAATGAGTCACCAAATTGAATTGGCTGTAACATCATGGGAACAACATCAAATTACATAATTTTTGATTCGTCACGTAGCCAAGATGTAGACCTTCCTTACGTACACTTATACTTTGGCTCTATTTGGCCTTGATGTGATGCTATGATACACAGAAGCAAAAAGTGCCAAACATTGGGACAATTTTTTGAGTCACTGTATGTATGTTTCACAGTCAACTTCCACAACCCCACCTGTTATCAACAACCAGTGACATTGCAGAGAGTTGTTAGAGCTCATGAATAAATGTGAGAGGGTTGAAGATGTGACTCATGTGAGGGGTTTGTGAACATATTACTTGGGTAATGTGGGCTGTTGCTATGCACGGCAGTCCGAGGCCCTTTTTTATTAGAGCGTTGGGGAAATCATCGAGAACGGGTCCATAATGGTAATTACTAATTGGTAACCAAATGGGACAAACATGTTTTCACATTGAAAATGACTGTCGATGAACTCTTTGAATGCCCTGAGATCTTGTAGTGTGTGATCAATAAAGGAATCTCCACTGATTATTGATAACCCCTTCTTCACATACTTCATCACTTCCCATTCCATCATCTACAAATGCATCAATATCAGTGACTAGAAACCAAAACATCAAGATAATCAACCCACTTTCAACTCGGGCAAAACAAGGAATACAGAGTACAGCTCTACTCCTAACACTCCAGAGAGGGCAGCGGAAGAGTGTAGTGGACCACCCTCCACTCTCAGTACAACTAGTAGCAGGACTCCCAGCATGTGATGAACCGCACCTCCTGCTCCCGCTCCCGCTCCCCATATGTTGGGATAGGTGTATGCAGGTCTTCTTCCTGGCTCTACTAGTAGAACACCGTTGACGGTGTAACAGATGGAATCCTGTTACAGTGTGCAGCATGCTCCAAAGCTTTCTGAAGATGTCCACCATCAATCCTCCTTCAATCCACTTTCTGTCTGCTTCTGGCCACTTTTGATCTGCTTCGATCTGCTTCGATCCGATGCACGGGAATTCATCGGAGTATGTCAGATGCGTGGGAATATGTCGGATTATGTCGGACCACAAGTGCATGGTAAGCGCATGGTAGTTACTATAAGTACATGTCACATGTGGTCATATACAATAGCTACAAATGAGAATCAGAGTTCCCCTTCCCCTCAGATCAGCCTTAGCTTAAGTCTGTGCACTATTGTGCATGGCACCTGCAGTGTTTCAATGGGAACAGAAATACATGCTAGGCACGTATCAATCACTCTGTGTTGTGGTCAGGAACGCCGAACTGCCAGTCAAGGAAGAAAGGATCCACGTTGTTGAATGCTATTGATGATCCACTGTACCCGCCAACTAGGCTGAAGAAGGACTGTTCAGCATGTGAAGCAAAAGCACGTAATGTCATGGTGCTGTGGCAATTGATGAATGTGCTCAGTGAGGAGTGGTGGTCGAGCAATGCACTGTGCTCACCTATGTTGGAAAAGTACTGCTTCTTTTCTATTTCCGGTCCAAACAATGTCTGCATGAATGAATATGTTGAACCCACAAATCATTGAAACACTGCAATGTGCTCTGGGTTGTACCCAGCACTGCAGGTGCCATGCACAATAGTGCACAGACTTAAGCTAAGGCTGATCTGAGGGGAAGGGAACTCCAATTCTCGTTTGTAGCTCTTGTATATGACTACATGTGACATGTACTTATAGTAACTACCATGCGCTTGTGGTCCAACATAGTCCGAAATAATCCAACATATTCCCGTGCATCTGACATACTCCGACGAATTCCCGTGCATCGGAGCGGAGTGGATCGAAGCAGATCGAAAGCGGACGGAAGTGGACGGAAAGTGGATCGAAGGTGGATGGTGGAGGACATCTTCGGAAGGCTTCAGAGCATGCTGCACACTGTAACAGGATTCCATCTGTTACATCGTGTATGGTTGCAGATTTGTAAACTGGACAAAAGGGTAAATCACACACAATTTGGGACAGTGGCATGGAATGTACCAGAAACATCATAACCCCCCACTCTACATTGATGAATGCTTCCACGCCTGCCACTATTGATGGGTGCAGCAAGAGCAGTTGGCAGAAGAGAAATGTTGTGACATATTTGGATCCAGCAATTACTGGCGTTTAAGCAGCATTACATGATGCGTTACATCAGACCCCCCCATTTTGGCATAAGACTGAGTCCTACTCTTCATTTTGGCCTCAGAATCTCTAGTGTTTTAAAGTCTGGTCTGGTCCGGTCTTTATTGCCTTTTTTGGAAAGACCAAGACCGGGCCGGTCCCAGGGTGTCCCTGATATCAAAAAGACCGGAACCAGACCGCTTAAGACCACTAGACTGGTCTAAATTCAGAAAAAAGACCAGTTAGGACCAGTCCTTACATTGTTTTCCATGTCCCTATGGCTCCCATACAATTAATTGCAATGTTGAAATTGATGTAAAACTACAAAAGACAACATAAATATCAATATAATATAAGCCATGCCATCACATGATGTGAAACCCAGTGTTGCTAACCCTCACCCTCTCATATCCTATCACACCCAACTGCACTCCAGGTAAGGCAGGAGAGTGCCAAACATTGCCAAAGAGATCACCAAAGAGATCACCAAAGAGAGAATGAAACCCATTGTTGCTGACCCTCACCCTCCCACTGCTAAACTATACTCCATTGGACCAACTGCACCCTCTCACACCCTCTCACACCCACCTGCACTCTAGGGAAGCCACATGAACCATTTTTGACAATACTAGGAGACTGCCAAACATAGCCAAAGAGAGTGCCAAAGAGAGTGCCAAAGAGAGTGCCAAGATCATACTACCTCAAATGTTAGCCATTTCCTATAGCTGATGGGTTAAAAAATAACTTGGATGTACTAGAACATAGTTGGATTAATCATGTTCAGAATGTCTTACTTGGAGTGTTGCAACAACAATATTCACAAATTATATATAGCTTCAAACAAATGTTACCATTGTAAGCTCAGATCTCAACCGTTTTGGACATTTGAGTGCTCAAAAAAAAGCTAAGATATGGTAGAATACAACTGTATTGGTCACCTTTTACTATGAGCGGTCTAGACTGGTCTGGACTGGCCTTTTGCGGTTTTTTGATTTTAAATTTATAAAAAGACTGGAACCAGACTGCCCTTGGACCTGCCAAGACCTGAGACCGCAGTCTGGTTCAAATCGGTTCTGGTCTTTTTCAGTCCTGCAAGACTGGAAATAGAAACACTACATGTGGTACCATCCTGTGCAAACACCTCTTCTTCTCGCACTCGCTTGAGTTTGGGTGCACTGGATGGATATGGTGCAACATAATCATCCTTGACTGTCCCCTTTGCCTCCTCCAAGATTGAGACAAAGGAGTCATATGATATGGTATTGGGAATAAACTGTGGGTCTGATCCTGGGGCAAAGCACAATACAACAAGATGTTTGATAAATGGCACAAAGTCATGCCAATATGGATCAATGTGCATCAAGATGTTGGTTTCAAGAAGAGTGATGAAAAGGGCTTTCCGCTGCACCACAGATGTGACAATGCTGTCATGGAATAAGTTGTTTAAAGGTAATAACTCAGCGTGTTCATGTAGTTTGCATGGACCTGATGTATGTATAGGTACAAACAGTCCAGATGATATAGACAATACTTTCAAGATCATGTGACAATTTGTGGTAGAAATTGACATCATTATTGTTCAGGACTTTGACAGACATGTATGGCAGAGTACTGGAGCAAGCCCCAGAGCAAGAGGTGGTGTCAATGTTACTCACAAACTCGAAGCCAATGATCATCCCACAAGTCTTGATCACATGTTCCCCCTCATGGATGCAATTGATGAGGACATTGTTAATTGACACGTCACATTGCAGTATTCTCACTTCTTCTGCAAGAAACTTTAATGCTGCAGATGATTTATTAATCATAAACATTGTTAGATGACCTAGAAAGACTTACTCCAGACTACATCCAACATAACAGATATGAATTCCCTTTTGGAGTGCCAGGAAGGATGTCAGAGAATCTCCAATCTGCTTCATGACATGCTGACAATGTATGCAAGATAATGGCTTCATCTCACATCTGATGGAGGTCCTGTTCCTAGCTGTGGTATCAACATGCCCATTAACTTGGCAGTCTTCCCTGCAGATACATAAGTTGTGTAGGTTGTCCTTAAAATTGTTGTACTGTGGGTGTTGAGTGATGAGATCCTGAAGAGGCCAGCTGTCCTTCAGGACATGAAAATGGCCAGTGTCAACATCTTTAACAATCCAGATGTGAGTACCATGTCCAATGAGGTGAGTCAACATATAGATGGGGTGAACAGGTTGGAAGCATCGATCATCACCAACAAGTATTTACCACTGATGCAAGTGGACATTTCCATGTCTGATAAACTCAATAGGCCCATATGAGAGGACAAACAGAAGATGAGCAAAGATAATGCATCCATAGCCATCCAGGAGACTGAGATAGTTCATGTAGACTACCCCTGAACAGAAACAATGAAACTGGGATCTGTAGCAGGTCCAATGAAAGATACATATAGTGACTACAAAGTGGCAGTACTTTACACTCCAGTATGATAAGAGTCCTATAGGAATCAGGGATTCCTATAGGATTCTGGTAACAATCTGATAAATTTAAAAAAATGCTAAAAATGTTCCCAAAGTAGATATTTGCATTTGTTTGTGTTTGTTTGCACAAAATAAACAATATGGGCATCATTTGACAGCATTTTTGAAGGTATGAGTTTGGAGGGGCTGTGGATGGTTGTTTGGCATTGTTTGGTGTTATTATGCTTGCAATAAAATCTCAAAAATACTTTAAAAATGCAGAAAAATCATGTGATCTAGGGCATGTAGGGATTTGGGGACCAAATAAAGCCAAACTTGAGATGTTTGCAAAATACTTTTTTTCAGACACAAGTCTGAGAAAATTGACAAGTCTGCAAAAAAAAAATAATTAAAAATGCTAAAACTCATTTCATCAACAACATGCAAGAATTATGTATGATAAGCCAAAGTGCATGACCACTTGCACAACCCAACACAATTCAGTCAGGGGTTTCTGGTGATAGTCAGTGTAGTTTGGTCTGTTGTAGGAAGTTGGGGTTGCTGGTGGTTCAATGGTAGCAGAAGTCAGTCACTTGAAGTGACTTGTGCAACAGTGAGTAATTGCTTCAGAGGTCAGTAGTGGATGTAGTCACCTATTGTTACAAATGTACATACATCACCATACATCTTTTTCTCAGCCATGGCCACCATTCTCTGACTCTCTTATTACCTGTTTATCATTCTTTGCATGTGTTCCTTCTGGAACATTTACTGTTTATCATATGCCATTTACTTTATCACATGCATGTCTATTTTCACATGTTAACCGTTTCATTATCACATGCATCTCTACTTACCATATTTGTGTATATACTACCTTGTACTATAAAAGACATGCAAATATATGACTAGACTCTAGTCTAGTTTTAACAGTCAAATCTGTACTCTTATTGCTTAAGCTCCCTCAAGGACTTAATTGATAAACCACTCAAACACTTGAATGTTCTTAAGTGCTGGAACTCCCTTGAGGAACCTATGGTACTGGCTAGGCTTGAACTAGCTGTGAATGAACAAACGTAACAATAAAACTAGACTCCTCTCTGAGCCTGACAGCTTTAACGCTCTCACCTCCCATCCATCACAATTGCTCCACAACAATCTAAAAGTACCCCTCTGAATAACACCAAGAGAAACCCCATTGATAATCTCTATTATCTTGACAATCATTCTATCCATTGGGATAAACAAGATCACAGCTGGTGTTATATCACCTCAGGAAAACCAGTACGAGTGTACAAATTCTGGGTTAAACAAAAACTTGGAAGACCACACCACCCAACCAATCCTTCCCATTTGAAGGAGCGCTATATTTAAACGAACGAAAACTTGGGTTCCACCAAGCTGACAAACATTGGTACACCACTGAATCTGAAACCAATGAAAAGTTGTACTGGATACAAGATGATTATTTTGAAGGAGAACCATACACAGGAGGAAAAGAGGAGTTATCACTGACCGCATTAGCACATTGGAAGAAATCTAACGAACTAGAAACTGTTAGAGAGGAAACTCCAACCGCTTCACCGAAAGTCGCTTACAGAGAAAGTGCCAACCCATCAGGAGAGTCCGACAACGAAGACGACACAGACCCCTTCTCTAAACAAGAGAAGCAAGAAGAAGAATCACAGGCTAAACTTGAATATGTACATACCTGGAACTGAAGACATTGTTATACCCACTGTTGAAGAACAAGTTGAAGACAAAAACTCAGCTTGACTTATCGCTTCCTTATCCCTATTACCGAAACCTGAATTAACTTGACCCATACCACCCCATACCACATTCCTACACTCATTTGTCCCACCAATCAACCCATTCCCTTCTGTAAAAGGAAACGAACAAGATATGAGTGGATCTGGATCATGAACCGAACAGTGAACCAAGGGAAGATTTACCAAAAATCAAACCACCTAAACCATTCAAGGGAGATTGAAAGAAGTTAAACCCATTTTTGGCAAGATGTGAACTTTATATGACAATAAACAACATGATCAACACCAGGAAAAGGATACAGTTTGTAATGTATCATATCAATGGTGAGACAATAAAGTAACTGAATACAACACCACGACATCTAAATATGCCAATTATGACACTTTCATTAAAGAACTAAAAGAAGATTGGGGACAGGTAGACAAACCAGGAATGGCTATGAATAGATTACTCACATGGAAGAAATACCCGAAACAATCCATCAACTAATATATCGCATGAATCAATTGAGATCTCAACCTCACTGAAGTCACAGATGAGAAAATGAAAGTGCACTTACTTGTCTTCAAAGGACTGCCCACCTCCTTATGTGAAAAAGACTATAAATCGTTACAAACATGAATCCTTGACATAGAAGTGGCAAACATGTTATTCTCAACCTACAGACAGAGTAAAGACTTCGAAGGCAAGATGGATCTTGACGAACTTGTGAAAGGAGCTAAACAATTGCATATCACGGATAGTGTTTTAAAGTCCAGTCCAGTCCAGTTATTTTCCATTTTTGGAAGAAAACCGGACCAAAACCGGTGAAAACTGGTCTTGGAGTGTTGCAGGTGGGTTGCGCAACTGGTTGCAACCGGTTTTCGTTGAAAACTGCTGATGTAATATTAAAAAATCAATTTCTATTAAAAAATTAGCGTCATCCAAGTCCTGATTGACGCATCCACCCCACCAATGCCTCATACCACTCTATCAACCCTAAAATCCATCCACCCACATACCTGTGCACTAATCTAATACCTCATAACCCTTATAATAATTGTAATACAATTTTCATGACATATCAATTGTGGATTACCTAATTTGGAAGGTAGACTCAACAGTGTCATCCAAGTCCCAGTTGACGCATCCACCCTGCTGGTGCCTCATACCACTCTATTAACTATCTACCCATACACATATACATCTAATTAGTAATACTTCATAATTAACAGCTATATCATCCCTTAGAATAATTTTAATACATTTTTATGACATATCAATCAGATTACCTGATTTGGAAAGTCAGTAAGGGGGTGACATCCAAGTGCCTACCGGTCAATCCACCCCTCACAACCCTCTGAACGGTTGCCTAAAAAACCAGTTGCAACCAGTTTTTCATCGGTTTTGTAAATTTTTGCCCAGGGACAGGACCAAAACCATTGCTGTCCCACAACTTACAAAACCGGCAACCGCAGTTTGGTTGCAACTGATGCCGGTTTTTCACCGGTTTTGCAACCGGACTTTAAAACACTAATCATGGAATCTTCCATGGATTGGGTAAAGACCACCACATGTTATGGATGCAGAGAAACAGGACACCTTATTGGAGACTGCCCTAACCCAAAGAAGAACCGACAAAAATTTGGGAAAGGATGAAGAAGGGCAGCCCCAAAAGGATAATTTTGAGGAAAACCAAGTGGAAGAAACAATAACTGTGACAAAGAGAAAGGAAAAGGATGACGAATCTGAGCACTGGATATGGGTAGCAACAAAGACAATGATAGTTCATCAGATGATGATTCTGATAGTGAACTAGAAAGCGATGAAGACCAAAGAATCACCATAATACAAGAAATGGCGAAAACCTTACCACGCAGCACCTGCTGAAAATTAAAGAAACAGGGTTTTTAGAATGAGATGATGATGAATCAGCAATCACCATCTCTGAAATTGATTCAAACTGAGACAAACAATTATGTATAAATGGTGTAACAGTATCATCTATGTCCAAAAATAAAATCACCATTCCCATCTGTTACAACACAGTACGGACTCCCGCATTATGCTTACATGATACGTTGGACATGTTTTGTTACGTTTGTTCGTTCGCTGATAAGTCAAGCTTATCAGGTACCGTAGGTTCCTCAAGGGAGTTCCGGCACTTAGGAACGTTCAAAGAATAGGAGTGTTATCGGATAAGTCCTCAAGGGAGCTTAGATGATAATGAGACAGATTTTGACTGTTAAAACTAGACTGAGGTCTAGTCATACATTTGCGTATTTATATAGTACAAGGTATATATGCAAATATGGTAAGTATGAATGCATGTGATAACGAAATGGTCGCATGTGATAATGAAACGGTTTACATGTGATAAAATGAAATAGCATATGATAAACGATGAATGTTCCAGAAGGAACGCATATGCAAATAATGACATAGGAGGGATAACAAGGATGATAAGATAAAGAAAAAGATAGGCCATGACATTCATTTGTAACATAGCCCTTCTCCTACATACGAAGTCCAATATCCACCGAATATTGAAATAATTGGTGACTACGTGTCACAATTGTGTTCGGCGTTGCTATTGTAGATGTAAGAGTCTTCATTTCCTTGCCAGGGATGATGACAGTGGCGGCCGTTGTCAGTGAGTTGTTCTTGAAGAGTTGGTCGTTCTTCTCGTGTATTTGAGGCGGTCATCCTGTTGATGGGTCACGTCAATTGTCCTCGTGTGGATTGGCCTCTGCGATTTCCAAGGTTTCGTCGTGATGGTGGGGGTCTGGTGGTAGTGGTGGTAAAACGGTTACCTGGGGGACGAGTATTTATTCCTCGTCGTCTTCTTTCGATAAGTGGGGAAGGTTTGCCTTGTTCGAGTTGGGCGGAATCAATACTAGTAGCGGGCGACGCAGTAGAAACACGTTGTTCGGGAATTCGTTCAAATGGTGTGGGCAGTGGCTGTGTTACAGCATCCAGGTAAGTGGGAGGAGGGGTCTCTTCATGCATCAGGCCTCGACATATTTCTTGTCATCTATGATGTTCGGTAGTATATGTAACAGCCTTGAGTTCCAGGAATATCTTCTCCATCAAAGGCTTGGTGGTTATTCGGTTCAAACGATACCAATCGTTCAGCTGAGGGATCAGGTCCGTGCAGATGAAAAATAGTGCAGCATGTCGGGTTTTTGGGGATAGGGACATCTTGTCCTTCAATGGTATGCCCTGTTTGAAGGGCAATGACAGCAGCATCTTGGTATTCATTATTGGTATTGGGTCTGTTAGGGTTACGATCATGTCTCCATACGAGATTGTTAATTGTCATCTGCAATTGTCACAATATGGTTATATCCCAACCATCGGGGGTCAACATCGGGTTGAGATGGTTGTTAAGGACTTGAATACGTTCGAGCGTAGTGAGCAACCACATTGCGCAGATCAATAATGCAATCAGTGATCTCAATCTTCATCGCTGAATCTGTACAACAGGTGATCTCACTATGGAAGAACCGAAATGAGATAAGAAGACTCCTCTTGCTCGTCGATCTGCATCACCCCCCACCACCACCATTATTCGCCACGGAGTCTGGAATATTCCTGTCCCCACTACTCGACGAAACGACCCTTCACCTCTTCAACAACCTATGACCCGCAGTATGACAAATGCTGCCAACCAGCGCCCCCACCACTACAACTGCTGCATTCACTGCCGAGGCAAGCATGCCTCTGAGGATCATCATCTCGCTACTGCAATTCCTCCTCTGCCTACTCTATCTACATGCACTCCTACACACCGATGCAATCCAACGCCTGGTCCTTCCACTCAGACAAAAGGACATTCTCGAACTACCCCAGCTACCACTCGCCGCCGCCCTTGCCAGCTGAAGAAGAAGGGAAAGAAGAAGGTGCATCACATGTCACAATGTAATCAATGTATCAATATCAATGGACGACAGTGCGATGGAGCTGACAACGATGCTGCTTACAATTATGGTGACTACAGCTACGACTATGACAATGTTGCCGACCACAACATGAACACCTGATTCGTTTGTTGTTGTGGTCAACAACATAGGGGAGAGCTAGTGTTACAACATGGTATGGACTCCCACATTATGCTTACATGATACATCGGACATGTTTATTTTCTTTATGCATACCTTACTCGTCATCCTCTTTATGCTCAATTTGTATGGACTAACTCGTTCTCTTCTATACCATTGCCTTATTCCATATATGACGCCGTCCTTATACCTACTTCTGTACTTACCTTTATTCATTAATTAGTACGTCTCATTGTACTTGCTAGTATAAAGACTGCATGTACTTTAGAGTCAAACCCTAAGTTCGACTTAGCTGTTTATTGTCGTCTGACAATATAACCTTACTCTTAACTCATCAACCACAATCGTCCCCAGATACTAAGTTAACGAATTAACTTAGTATTGAACTTGTATCTCATCAACGTTTGACTTAGACTTGTAATCGTGACTAGAGTTGCTGTTGCAACTTAGGTTGAGATTAATGAGTTTGTAACACCATCTCCCAGTGTTCAAATCTGAAAACTGCTGAAACTAAAGCCCTTATCAACTCAGGTGCACAGGGAAAATTTGTTGACAGTTTGCTCATCAATTGGAACAAAATCACTCGCTTAAAGAAACCTATCCCAGTGTGAAACGTAGATGGAACAAACAACAAATCAGGAGATATATGGTATAAAATCCAGATAAGCTATAACATCAAAGACAACTGGTTTAGAGACTGGTTTTATGTCACAGGATTAGGTGATCAATGACTGATACTAGGACTTAGGCTTTCCAAGTTAGGTTAAGTTAAGTAGTGTTGTGAGGTTAGGTTAAGTCCGGTTAATTGCCCCAAAATTGATTAACTGTAACTGATCAATTAACTGATGACCCAGAATTTCCTTAACCTTAACTGGACCGGTTATGACCAGTTATAACTGGTTATAACCGATTAAAATTATGTAATCTGGTAGAGCAGGTTATTAGCATCATTTTGAGCCCCTATTCATGTAATTTGGACCAGTGGTTCATGAGATATGAAGTGTTTTGTGAGTGATGTCAAGATGATTGGTTTCCCATTAGCAATGTTGTCTATGATGCTCATAACTGATCAATATAAGTCAGAAACAAGTCCCAAATGCCAACAGCCTAAATCAGAAGTATATTGTCCAATACAGAATGATAAACATAATGAAAATTGCATACAAATTAGAGCCTCACAACAGCCATGCAAAACTTTGCTCCTCATCAGCATCCCAGAGAACTATGTTTCTGAGTGTGGTGAGGGAAATAGCTAGCAGATTGAACATGAGAAACTAATTGTATATTGCTTTTTGCATGTCATGGACCACATTGCTAATGAGAAACACAATAATTTTGACATCCCTTCACAAAATACTTCATATCTCATGAACCACTGGGCCAAATTACATGAATAAGGGCTCAAAATGAAGCTAAGGACCAGCTCTACAAGGTTGCACAATTTAACCGGTCCGGTTAAGGTTAGGGAAAGGGCCTAACCTTAACTGATAATTAACTGGTTGAGCAGTTAGGTTCAGTTAAGTTACGGTTAATTGCGGTTACATAACTTAACCTCCCATCACTAACTTGTGTACTACATGCGTCCAATCCAAAACAATCCAGTCCGACATGTCGGAGCTGTCAGAACTGTTGGAATGGAGTCCCGAGGTCGAGGGTTCAAGTCCGAGCAGGATTAGGGTTTTAGTACTGATTCCAGCCTAGGCAGAATCGGTACATTACACCGGTTGCAACTGGTCTTTTTCGGCAACTGTTTGGATGGTTAGAGGGCTGGATTGGCCAGTGGGCAGTTAGATGACACTACTAAAATTAGAAGTTGCACTAATTTTAGCAATGTCATCCAAGCTCCCACTCACACATCCACCTATGCAACCCCTTGTATTAATGTAGTGACTGTCAGATCTCAAAAAATAACATATCTATTGCCCACAACATAGCTCATTCCAGCCTCAAAACCCCTTAGAATAAGCTTAGTGCACTTATATAACATATCAATGACATTGCTTTAGTCTAATTTTAGCAAATGACATCACTTTAGCCTAATTTTGGCAATGTCATCCAAGTGCTCATTTATGCATCCACCCATGCAGCCCCTTGTATTACTTTAGTAACTGTCAGATCTTGAAAAATGACATATCCAATGCCCACAACATAGCCTACTTTGGCATTTTAGGATGTCATCTACCTACATATATATTAATAAAATTCGATTTTTCACTATTACATAAGCAGTTTTGAGTGAAAACCAGTTGCAACTGGTTGCACAGCCTGCAGGCAATGCTGCAAGACCAGTTTTCACTGGTTTTGGTCCAGTTGCACCCAAATTGGAAATTCCAAAAAACTGGTTGGGGTCCAGTTGTGCCAAAAATAGTGTGAAAAACCAGACTGAACCAGAGTTTTAAACACTAGTGAGAAGAGCCTCTATGCTGACCACAGCAGGCATGTTCAGTATTCATTCAATTTGCTGAAATACTCCAGAAACAGTGCTGGAAGTGCCAAAACCCTCCTAAAAATCTAATACACAAAAATTATGTAGTGCTAATATTTGTGTTTGTTTATGTTTGGTGGAAAATGGACAATATGCAGCTTGTCATTGGCGGAGGATTTCTACCATTTTTCTCATGTATTGTCACACATGATAATGTAAAGACTAGTAAAAAATAGTAAAAATACTCTGCCAATCACAGCATTGTCATCAGCAGAGTATTCTCACTGCTTTTCTCACATATTGTCACTTGAAGATATGGGCCGTCAAGCGGCATGTCCGAGGCCATACTGATTTTATTTCAATATAATGAATAATAAATAGTTCTATGATACAAGTTTGCAACATATCACAACTCATCCATACTACCCACTGTACTACAACTTAAAGTAAATCCTGTATCATAGAGTATATATTTGCCAGCCAATATCATAGTGTTTCAAAGTATTAAGTTAATTTTTGACTTATACCACTTTGAAAAGTTGTCAAAGTTTTCAAGTACAAGAATGAAATTGTATTATTGACTATCAACTGACATTGCAGGTAGTATATAACGGAACCCGATGCACTTGGTGAGACAACAATGTGGGGAGCAGAACGTGCGCTACGTGTGTGGGGTCCATGGGGTCCAGAGACGAGGAAGCGAGAAGCGGAATATGCCAGAAGGGCTCAGCGTCATCCAGGATTCCATGGGGTCCAGAGATGAGAGTTTGATGATCCAAATGGTGTTGGACGTGCTCAGCATTGTGCAGAGTCCACAGGAGAGACGAGGGTGGGAGGAGCTCAACGTCAATTTTGTAAGCGAGCGTGATGTGTCCGAAGCAAAGCAAATCTCCGGGTGAGCAAGACTTGATACGAAAAAAACCCACTTGCGTTCCAGGGGCATGGGAGCAAAGCTGGTGGTGAGAAGGACAGAAGAAGCATGTCAGTTGACTGACCAGTTATGCGCATATATAGTCGACCACATACCTCATCATCAGTTAGGAGATAAGGCCCCTTTGTACTTGATGCGCGTTGTTGTCAACGATATATGGTCTTTCGGGATGTCACTGCTGACGTGCTGAGTTTGGTTTGGTTGTGCATGCTGTGGAGAAGGGAGAAGTCAGCAAACTAATGTTATGCGCATATAGCCAACCCAGACGAACCTCATCACCGGCAATAGGCCAACTTTCCTAGGCATGTGCACTCTGCTCAAATGGGCATTGACGATGGTTGTGTTGGGCGGTGGCAGCGGGCGCATTGGCTGATGCGCAAGTGGTGGGCATGGTGGTCGTTGATGCGTGCAAATGAGTTAGCGACATCAAATACAGTTTTCGTAGCTCACCTGCGGTGTGATGGGGTGCAAAACATCGCTATATGCGCATTTCTCATTTTCCTCGTTGGATGTTGTTGTCTTGCGAAAAATGGGGTATGGCAACTGTGGTTGAGTGGCAGAGGGGAGGGAGGGGGGCAGTGGGTCAGCAACGTTGAAATCCAGGTTTAATGTGGCTTACCTGAAGTTTGGCGGGGTGCAGCGGGATGTGGGAGGGTGTTCCGCGACGAAGCTGTGCACTATTGTACATTGTTTATATGATCCCATCACGGCAATTCGCCAGGTTTTAACGGGAACATTCCCACACATTGAGCTCGCCAGCATAAAACCGACGCCTTCCTTTCGGTTGGCCTCGGAACACCATTATCAGCAGATAAAAATAGGAAAAGCTCCACCAATCATGGTGTTGCCATCAGTGGAGTATTTACATTTTTCTCACATGCCAATCCAATTTTAGCCCAATGACATCCAAACATTTCAGTCTGCATCCACCCCCCTGGCCTATTGAGTTAAAAGACTGGTTGCAACCAGTCTGCAACTGGTCTTTAACTTCTGGTCAAAATGCAACTGGCAACCAGACCAACCCAGATTTGGCAAGACCAGCAACCACAGTCCAGTTGTTGGTCTTTTAAAAAGTTGCGACCAGACTTTGAAACACTAGGTATCCTCCCCTTTTCCACCTATTCACTCTTACCTCCCTGCCATGACTTTGACCTTACCTCATACCCTAGATAGTGCTTGCCCTGCCAGGTGCCCAAGCAATGGACCTTGGACATTGCAAAGTTCCATTGTACTTGCCTGATTGTACCAGACCACTAACCTTGGATAATGATCCAAGGTTCCAAAGGTTACTTCATTGACCACGCATGCCCATTTGACTGCTCTTCAGCCAGCAGTAATGCTGGCATGATTTTGAATGTGGCTGTCAACATCCAGGAGGCCCAAGGGTTCTACCCCATCATGAAATACAAAGACAACTTGTGCATCTTCCATTTCCCCACCATTGGACCCCCCCCCCTTACCTAATGAGACCCACACATTTGCATCTGCCATTGTTAGACAATGTCAGACAATTAGACAATCAGACAGCTAGTGTTCCAGCACTGGCCAGATGATCAGACAATCAGACAACTAGTGTTCCAGCTCCCCAGATCCAATTAGTTGCAATTAGTTTTTTCCTCATTTTCCTGATGGGGGGAGTGTAAAGTACTGCTCAAACCATATATTCAAGGCTATCTACATGCTCTACAACCGGTGGTTACCTAGAGCAAAACTGAAACTACCCAAATGACCCCCAGAGGTAGTGTTTAATTAAAAGTCCAGTCTGGTCCAGTCTTTTGCACTATTTTGGTGCAACTGGACCCAGACTGGTCTTTTTAATTTGGCAATTTTGGGCAACCAGACCAAAACCGACATGGACTGGTTGCCAATGGTTGTGAGTGAAATGGCAACCAGTTCAGGACTGGTCTTTATTTGGACTGGTCTGGAACTGGAAGTGACCAGTTGCAACTGGTCTAGATCAAGGTCATCCAAGTGTCTGATCATGCATCCACCCATCCGGTTGAACCCCTTCTGTCTGCATAATTACCATGACATTCACTTCATGTCCAGTTACTTAGGTCATTGTAATGTAGATATGGTTAATTTAGAATGTTTTTTCAATGATAACAGCAATAATCATTAATCATTGAGTAAAATACTCTGCTGATCACAGCATTGTCATCAGTGGAGTATTTTTACATTTTTCTCACATATTGTACTTGCTAATCCAATTTTAGCCCAATGACATCCAAACATTCAAGTCTGCATCCACCCCCAACCTCTCCAATGATCAAGTTAAAAGACCAGTTGCAACCAGTCCACAACTGGTCTTTGACTTTTGGGTCAAGACATTCAACCACAACTAGACTGACCCAGATTTGGCTTGACTGGCAACCATCAACAAAAAGTCAGGAAGATTATACATGTTTGCAACTGCTGAAAATGATTGCAAATGCTTGTAGTACCTATAAACACTATGAGTACCCCTTTTTGCAAAGTCCTGTAACACCCCCCACTTTGTAACTTGCTGTAAAACAATGTAAACAATTATAATTCAGCCTTGTGCCTATCCCATTCCTCAACAGTAATATGCATCAATGACTTGATCCTAAATCTGTACCCAGGAACCCAGATAACTTGGACAGAACAAAGTTGATAATGAGCAACTGATAACCATTGTTGCTGAGGGGCTGACAAAACAGCAGGGGGTGGGTAATGTACCCAAGGGATGCAACCCTTTCAGGCTTGCTTGTCACAATTTGGGCACAAGGTGCTGGTGTCATGCATGACACAGCTGTCTAATGCATGCACATGCGCAAGGCTCTTCTGAGCCTCCCAAGCCCAATCTCTACCCTTGTGTCATCGCTCTGAGCACTCATGTATGTTCCCCAGATGCTATCATGAAAGAGTGATGGGTCAGAGAGCAAAGCAGGTGAGGGGGGCTCAAACAACGACTCAGACTATGCGGACTATTGAGTCTTGTGCAATGTATTACAACATATTACAATCATTTATAACCAACTACAACTGCCTTTCGCTCCCGCAATGGCTTACATAATGTTGCAATGAATTGTGAAGAGTTACTAGATTTCCACCTTTTTGTTGATGACCCAGTGTTCTTTGCCCTAGCTAACAATTTGAATAGGGGTAACACTAAGTGGTAATGGAACAATGCACAAGAATATCAATTACCAGTTGCATCATGTTGTTACATATGCACTTCCTGGCAGCAAGCCCATCACCTGGTTTGAGGGAGTATTACATGAAGCCAACTATACAAGTGAAACCCAGCTGCAAGGCTGGCAATCTCATGTCTCATCATTGTATGGATCCTTTAATGACATCAAGTCATGTCAGCACAAAGCTGACCCTCAGGCTTTTCCTGTTAAAGTGAAGGGAATGCTTACCGATCATGCTGAAGACCAGAAGAAGCTGGCCTGTATCATTGAGGAATGGAAACATGTCTCTGAATGGGAACTACGGGGAGAGGAAGCTTTATCAGTACTACCACCAAATGATTTATTACCTCACCTTGCCATAATTAATGATGGACAATCTCATGCAGGTGGCAGGAGGACTGTCAGGATGGGATTTGCTTCCTGTTGAGAGAAAGAAGGTCCTTGGGGATGAAGCCTTATGGCAACTGCAGATCACTGTCTGCAAGCTTGCCTTTGTACAGCTGTCAGATGTGGACAGGAGCGCAATTGACTAGCATGGTGGGCAAGCAATGCCATTGAAGGTCCCATACTTCTAATGAACAAAGATAATGCTGCCACTGCTGCCAACACCACTGCTTCTGACAACTCAAAGGCAAAAAAGAATAATGTATTGTCAACATATCAGCACAAGGAGCTCAAAAGGTCCTTGACCTTGCCAGTGCTGTATTTCGGCACAAAGACAGCAAGAAGGGCCAACACAATTCCCTTCTTTACCACATGGAGAGCAAACTTGGGTTCAGAATTCAATGGCCTGATACCAGTAATACACAATACCACAGCCATGGTGATGCAGCATCTGAGTTCCTGGTTCACAAGCAATTGTATAGGAGGAGAATTATTTGTTTCAAAGCATACAATCAATGTATTACTCACCTGTACCTGTGAACAGTACATAATAATGAATCCAATATCTTAGACCTAGGTCCAGTCCATGCAAACCTAATTTTGCTCATATCCGCAAGCTTCTGAGTGATGTCAATCTTATCATTGGACCATCTGCAACATACAAAATGGCTACCATGGATGGAAAGCTGTTTAGTCGTCCAGAGGCAATGTACACCATCCAGCAGATTGCTAATGGTACCATGACCTATCCCCATCTACAACAACTCCTTGTTGCATTTCTCGAAGGTGCGATGGAGACAAGGATCCAGTTTTCATCCGAGTTTGCAAGTGGGGCTAAGATTGACAAGGCAATGATGGCTACTCAGTGGCAATCAGCATTCATGAAAACCACTAACAATGATAATGAAGGCACATTAGGGACTGTGCACACCTCTTTACATTGTGCCACTCCCTAGTGTTTCCAGGTCCAGTTGTGACCATTTGAAAAGACTGGCAACCAGACCAGACACTGCAGTGGTCCTGGTCTTGCTTTGCAAAATATAAAAGACTGGTTTACTAAGACTGGTTGCAACTGGTTCCAACCAGTCTTTTACTGGTCTTAACTTGGTCTTGACTAATCTCATGTGCATGCACGATGGTGTTAAAAATGCGCCAAGTGTTGTTGCAACTCACTACAAATGTTGTAGTAGTTGTCTAGCCCTCTGATAGACTTAATACACGCTTTAGACGTTCACAAATGCGGTCTATAATAGTTGATAGCAGTTATATCAAGTCTATATCCAAGTGTAGGTACTGAACTGTAGTTCCCTACATGTAAGGAAACCTGGCCTGTTTGGTTCTATTTACTACCTATCCCATCAGGCGTGAGTTTAGGTGTCCACTATATCGCGTTTTGTCCACAGACACAACTGCTACACCTATAAACTAACTCATTATAAACAAAACAAAGAATATATATAGTATAGTAACACTAAATATAAAAGATTTGAGCAATATCTGATGTTTAATCACTCAATATTCAACAATCAATTATACAAAAGACAATGAACTTTTACCACCTCTCATTCGTCACTTATCTTGAGACAAAGATGCTTCCTGATTGGCTCCCTTCCTTCCTCTTCGGCCTCGCTGCTCCCAGGCCTCAGGCTGTATTGTTTGCTGCCCTCGGCCTGTATCATTCATTCACTGTCCCCCTCCCTCTTTCAGCTTCCCTTCATCCCCACATAAACTTTCGGTCTACCTTACCTGCTTACCTCCTCTATTAGTCTGGGGTCTCCCTTCTTCCTTTCTTCGACTCCTCTGTCTTCCCCTCTCCTTCCTTTTTTGGTAACTGTTTCCTGTCGCAATGCTTGCTCTCATGCATTCCATATCTGGTAACTTACTTTCCTTTCCTGTCCATGCCCTACATGCCCTACACATATATATGCTGCTAGGACACCATGAATATACTATATGTATGACAATAAATAATGAGAGAAGAGAAAAGTTTTGTGGGCTACTAGATGGTGGAACTCCGATTGTTTAGTTGCTGATCACTTCCCTGAGGGTTGCCCCTGCTCCAACTTCACTTCTTGGGTGTCACCTTCCTTCTCCTGATCCACACATATAATATATATATACATGAGCAGCAGTATGTTCATAATCCTCAGTCCAGAAGCCCCTTCACTCACTTATTTTTTCTTTGTATACTATAGATCCAAGAAGTGTTGCTCAACAAGCTCAAAGAGAACGAGAGCAACTTCAGCGACTTCAGCGACTCCAACAATCAGGTAATGCTGGCAGTGGCTCCACTGCCTCTGCCTCTGCCTCTGCCAATACTATTCCAAATGCCCAATCTCTGGCTCAGCAGGCTCGCTGACAAAGAGAGAGGCAGCAGTGAGAACTTGAACAGGTTGAACAGCCTGACAATCACCAAAACCAGGACCAGCAACAACCTACTCCTCCTGCAACTGCATGTGTGTTGCATTTATTGTTTCTTGCCTCTTGGTACTTGATTTGTGACATTTTGTGTGAAATAGGTCCCTGGTGCTGTCATCACCTTCCACATGACCTTGCTGTTGCTCGCCTTCTCTATGCTGATGATCCTCCTGCTCGACACGATTGTGGTCCCATGAATATTGAGTGCCCACATTGCAAGGGCCTTCATAGGCTCAACAAGAGAATCACTGCCTCTTCTGCTTCTCAACCTGCATTTGGTATGTGCTGCAATCATGGCAAGATAGCTCTTCCCTCCTTGCAACCCCCACCTCCTGAACTTGCTGTGCTTCTCACTGGGTCTGATGTCCGAGCAAAGAATTTTAAGGAAAATCTCTGTGCTTACAATTGTGCTTTTGCTTTTTACCTCTCTTGGTGTCAAGGAAGACCATAGCATTAACCGAGGAAATGGACCTCCTGTGTTTCGCATCCAGGGCAAGCTTGCTCATTGGTCTGGCACCCTTCTCCCCGAACCTGGCCACTCTCCTATTTATGCACAGCTATATATATATGACCTATCCACTGCTGTTGGCCATTGCATGGCGAATAATAATGGATCTGCCCTTCGTCATGACACCATTCTGTGAGGAAACCACCAATATGCACCCATCTACCTCCATGCCCATCAAGTTCTTTCACAGTATCCTAATACAACTGATGTATCAGTGCATTTGTGCATAGCTCCTGGAACGGATAGGCGCCGCTACAACTTGCCAACTGCAGATGAAGTCGCTGTAATACTGCCAACCAGTATTTCAAGCTCAGAACCCTGTGACATCATTTTGCACAGGCAAGGGGGCATATTAGAGGATCAGTGATTGCCATCCTGCATATGCACCTCTCCAGTATCCTTTACTCTTTCCCTATGGCGAAAATGGCTGGCATCCATCTTTGCCAGGAATTAGTGACTCTCAAGATTGGGAAGAAGATGGGGAGTCTGAGTGTCGCATTACCCAGTCTCGCTTGGCTGCCTATCGTCTCCACAACTGGATAGCTGAATTCTCCTGTCTACTGCAGGGTGGTCGTCTTTTTACAAGGTGGTTGGTTGACATGTATGCATTGCTGGATCAAAACAGGTTGCTTTGGCTGCACCTAAATCAAGGGAAATTGTGAGCTGCTCTTTACAGTGGCCTTCAGGATGCAATAAACAACACTGCAGATGGACCTTGCAGACTTGGGCCAGAAAGTTGTTCTTCCCTCTTCATACATTGGTGGCCCTTGCCATATGCAACAGCAATTTCAAGACTCAATGGCCATTGCTTGCTTCTTCCAAAAAGTTGATCTATTTATCCAAATCCAAGATGGCCAGAAATCACCCAAGAACTGCGACCTGGTGAAACAGCATATGATCGCCCTGATCTAGTTGCTCAGGTTTTTCAGCTCAAGAAGAAGGCCATCTTGGGCGATATTGTCAAAAATGGAGTCTTGGGAAAGGTTGCTGCCTATGTCTACACCATCGAGTTTCAAAAGTGAGGGCTACCTCACATGCACTGCCTCATTTTTCTCCAAAACCCAGATAGGCTAAATTCATCTGAAGAGATAGATAAGCTCATTTCGGCTCAATGGCCAGATCTGATTACACAACCAATGCTATTTGCGACTATTAAGTCATGCATGGTCCATGGTCCATGTGGTACTGCCAACCCTTGGGCTCCTTGCATGCAGGCTGGAAAATGCACAAAGCATTATCCAAAACCATTCTGCGAATCGACACACTTAAATGATGATGGTTACCCAAGCTACAAGAGACCTGATGATCACTGAGCATATGATGTTGGAGGAATTATGGTCAATAACTCTTGGATTGTCCCATATTGCCCATATCTATCGGCAAAGTATGATTGCCACATCAATGTTGAATGTGCTGCCTCACTGGGCACATTTCGGTAAGTTGACTCTGCCATCTATGCATCTGAGCATAGCAGACTCTTACTGTCCACATGCAGGTATGCATTCAAATATATACAAAAGGGCTGTGATATGGCTTCTTTTGAACTGCATCAACAAGATGAAATTAAATGATGGCTTGATGGGCAATATATTTCAGCTTCTGAAGCAGCATGGCGAATTTTCCACTTTGAAATGCACGACAGATCACCAAATGTGATTCGCTTACAAGTACACCTTCCTGGACAACATATGGTCGTATTCAATCCTGAAGACAACCTTGAACGAGTCATGGAAAGGGCGAGCAATGAGAAACCACCCTCACAGCCTTCTTTGCTGCAAATTCAGATCCTGGACCACTTGGGACCAAAGCAAGAAAACACACATATCAAGAATTCCCCCAACACTTTGTCTACAAGCAAGGAATCAATCCTGGGAGGTGCGAAAAAGAGGCTTTGCCTTAGGCTGAATGTACTTTGTTTGTTTTTCACGGTGAAAGATTTTATCTTCGCACACTCCTTACTGTTGTAAAGGGGCCAAAATCCTTTCAGGATTTGCGAACATACAATGGGGTGCAATACGAAACATTTCAAGCTACCTGCAGGGCACGAGGTCTCCTAGAAGATGATGGCGAATGGAGAGAATGCCTTTGCAAAGCTGCAGAAATGCAGACAGGCTACCTTCGCAGGATGTTCACTACATTGCTCCTGTTTTGCAGCCCTGCTGACCCAGCAACCTTATGGAATGACTATCACCAACAAATTTGCATCGATCTTCGGCACCAGCTGCAAGGCCAATTTGGACCACAGATTACCGATGAAGATGTGTACGACTATGGTCTATATCTTATTGATAAACTACTCCAGGAATCAGGCAAGTCACTTGCAGTCGATTGGCCAACAATGCCACATTCACAGAGGGACTGGGCTGGCCATACATTCAATCCACTGATTTCTGAGCATCTTTCATCCAATTGTGATTTGGAAGGCAGAAAAGCAGCTGCAAATTTAGAACTGCTAAACCAAGGTCAACTTGCTGCTTATATTGCAATTATGGACTTGATCGAAAATCAAAAAGGGAAGATATATTTCCTAAATGGGCCAGGTGGCACAGGGAAGACATTTGTGTATAAGACCATCTGCCATCAAGTATGAGCAAATGGTTGGATTGTCTTAGTTGTCGCTTCGTCTGGAATAGCTGCTGTACTGATGGAAGGGGGTCGCACTGCTCATTCAATGTTCAAGATGTTAAAAATGCGCCAAGTGTAGTTACAACCCACTACAAATGTTGTAGTCGTTGTCTAGCCCTCTGATAGACTCAATACACGCTTTAGACATTCACAAATGCGGTCTATAACAATTGATAGCAGTGATATTAAGTCTATATCCAAGTGTAGGTACTGTAGTTCCCTACATGTAAGGAAACCTGGCCTGTTTGGTTCTATTTACTACCTATCCCATCAGGCGTGAGTTTAGGTGTCCACTATATCGCGTTTTGTCCACAGACATAACCGCTACACCTATAAACTAGCTCATTATACACACAATAAAGAATATAGTATTGAACACTAAATATAAAGGATTTGATTGATATCTGATGTTTAATCACTCAATATTCAACACAAGATTCCTGTTAACAATCTCAACAGTGGTTCACACTGCCACATCCCAAAGGAAAGCCAGTTGGCATCGCTACTTCGCCAGACCCATGCCATTGTATGGGATGAAATTGGCATGCAGCATCGCCATGGGCCAGAAGCTCTTAACAGGACACTGAAAGATATTTGTGGAAATGACAAACCATTTGGAGGAATAACAGTAATCTTTGGAGGTGATTTCCAACAGATCCTGCCTGTCATTCCTAAGGGAAAGAAAGGGGATATAATCAATGCAGCACTCCTACGATCGCCACTTTGGCAAGGCACTGGAGTCCTTTACCTCACTTTGAATATGCGACTTGGCCAGTCGCAAGAAGACAAAGACTATGCAAAATGGCTAATAGATGTCGGCCAGGGCCATGGATTGAGTGAAAAAGGCACTATTGACCTCCCTCCAGATATGCGATCCCACTCACAAGATGACCTCATCAGCTTCATTTATCCTGGGCTTAGCCCCACTTCCCAACTTCCAAGTCCAGATTTTTTCCTAGATCGTATGATCCTTGCTCCACGAAATGTTGATGTCACTGGCATCAACTCAGAAATTCTGAAGCAATTGCCTGTGTAGAGCGAACTTACTACAGTGCCGACAAAGTTATCCGAGAAAGTGGGGTGGATAATGACACTCTTTCAGAACAACCCATCCCTGTTGAATTCCTGCAGGCGATCACAGGATCTGGCCTGCCTCCTGGGGAGCTAACTGTCAAGGTTGGCTGTCCCCTCATTTTATTACGAAACCTTGCACCATCTCAGGGTCTGTGTAATGGTACATGAATGGTTGTGCTACAAATGGCAGAAAGGGTTCTGAAGGTCATGCTAATTGGAGGAGATTACCATGGCCAAACAGCTTTTATCCCTTGCATAACTCTCATCCCCCTGAATCACCTGACCATGCTTTCAGTTTCAGTCGTCGCCAATTTCCTGTTCGCCTGGCTTTTGCTTTGACAATCAACAAGGCTCAGGGCCAATCAGCTAAATATGTTGGCCTCGATTTACGAGTCCCTGTTTTTGCTCATGGACAGCTATATGTAGGCCTATCGCGAGCGACCTCAAGGTCTTGCATCAAAATTCTTATTGATCCTGAAGAAGACAGCAATATTATGCATAATGTAGTATATCCCGAGGTATTACTTTAATGGTTAGCTACAACTTTAATGCATATATACATTTGCATCATACTATAGGTAGGCATGGTACGATGTGAGCCAATAAGCTATGACATCACCATATATCAATGATGTCATTGATCAGTTTGTCATGCTCAATCTGCTGAGGTGATGTCATAGCAGCAATCCTGTGCCTGGGTGACATCATCATAGGGTCCAACATTCATCATGGTATGGCCATGGTATATAAAGGGGGTGAAGATGACAATACCTGCATTCCTTCTTCTACCTTTTTCTCTTCATACTCCTTCACTAGTTATACCCTTTATTTTTGCATCAACAATTCATCCACCCTTTCAACTATTCCCCACCCCACACTCCTTCTACATAACACACCATGTCGTTGTCTGGAGGTTCTGCCACTCTCACCCTGGTCACAGTCCTTGAGAATCCTCGCACACTTGACACAAACAAGAGCCGAACTTTGACCTTTGACTCACATGCCTATTTCAGTGTAGGAAATGCTGGCCTTGGAGCCCTCTCATATTACCATGACGATGTCAGTCGCTGCTTTGATGGTAATGATGAACCCCGTGCATATTTTGTCATTGCAAATGTGAGTTGCATATGGTTAGATCATAGATGTTGAACATTGCAATCTAACAAACCATTAGGTCGCTTTGGCACAAGATCCTAAGGCTGTGCCAAGCCATTACCAATTTGTGGCCGATGAGCTGGAAACCACCAACTACTTCGTAATCAGTGATATTGTTTCAGTGAGTAATCGGAGTTCTTTAGCCCTTTGTCTTCAACTTCCCATAATCGCTTCCAGTTAGTACCAACTGGAACAAAGGCCACAGAAGCCCAATTGGATCACCAGCCATACCTCCAAATCACTGGAGTCATTGATAGTGTGGCACCCGACTGTAGCTATTGGGACATGTGCCCTGAGCAGTATATAGCAGGTTTCAACCAATCAGGTGCGAAAGTCAAACCATGCTTGCCAATTCGTATTTTGGTACCATCAAACAATCGCTGAAGTGGTAAGAGTAAACTGAACCCAAAGCCAGGCTCATATGCTGCTGTTAGTGGCAATGTTTCAGGGCTGGAGAGAGACAAAGATACCAACAGAATTATTCGCCTCTTAGTTGATCTTAATGGGTTAGTGTATCTAGGCAAGGCTGCCTATGTCACCTCAGCTACTAACAATGCACAGGCAAACAAAGGCCAAGGTAGGTGCTAAGCAACTTTCATGCCATTGAGTAGCTCATCATAAGTTCTAGATTCCCCTGCCTCCAAAAAGGGGAAACTGCGATTCAGTTACAGTGATTCAACCCCTGCCAATAAGTGACAAAGGAAAGACGATAGTACCCCCATTGCTGGGCCCTCAGGCAGCTCTGCATTGTAGTCACAATCACTGTCACTGAATGCTATGTACATTTCTCATGATACCAGTACATACATGAGTACATACATCCATTGGTCTTGCTACACATTCCTTAACTTACCATTCACAATGATAAATTGTGTTATTGCCGTTCAAGTTGTGTGTTGTTGTTTGTCATGTACAAGTTGCACTGGCGCAAGTCTGAATATTCACCTACCTCTACCACCAATGCTGTAGTGTCTGGGTTACCTCCAATCATTGTATGAAGGAAGTGCCTCCTGCAGCAGGTATGTAGGTGGACAAATGGCTGGGCCCTGTGATTGCTACTTGCCTAGAAACCAATGCCGACTACTTGGCAGTGCCGCTTCCTCACAATATTATCGAGAACCACTGCATCATCCCCCCCCCCACAATAGGTGGGTTAAACTCGCCTCCTTGACCACATTCGGATGATATATAACATTCCCTGTATAGCTGCCATCCCTTCCCCGACACCACCCTGCCCCATCACCCCACCATTCAAGCTATATCTCACAAACCGCCAGGCTTTTCTCCCCCCAAACCAGGTGCATTATAATCACCTCCTTGACTGCTTTCAGATGATATATAACAACATTCCTTGCATAGCTGGCATCCCTTCACTGACACCACCATGACAGAACTACCTCATCCCACCATTCATGCCATATCTCAAGAACCACCAGGCCTTTCTCCCCAAAAATAGGTGCGTTATAATTGCCTCCTTGATCGCTTTCAGACGATATATAACATGCCCTATTTAGCTGATATCCCTTCCTTGACACCACCCTCCCTGCCACATCATGGACATTCATGCCATATCTCAAGAACCACCGGGCCTTTCTCCCACTGACATCCCTTCCTCGACACCACCTGCCACATCATCCCACCATTCATGCCATATCTCAAGAACTACCAGGCCTTTCTCCCCAAAACTAGGTGTGTTATAATCACCTCCTTGACCGCTTTCAGACGATATATAACATGCCCTATTTAGCTGATATCCCTTCCTCAACACCACCCTCCATGCCACACAGCCCACACCATCTGTCACGAGCCTTAGATAGGCGTCACAACACAAGACTCAATACTCTCTGAGGCTATCGCTGACGATGTCAAGCGATGAGAATGATACAAGAACCGTCTAGGTTCAAGGCAAGTTGGATAGGGATCACAACTAAGCTATCCAAGGAAAGACGAGCTTGTTGCTTAGTCTACCTACTACAATCGTTCTACCTATATACTATATGGGGTACAGGGTATGGGCAAGGGTATGACTTCATCAGGGTACAGGGCTATCTACATGAGTCAAGCATGTGCGAAACATGCAGTGTGTCAAGGAGTGAAACAGGGGTGTGATACCATCCCACACCATTCATGCCATATCTCAAGAATCACTAGGCCTTTCTCCCCAAAACTAGGTGTGTTACAACCACTTCCTTGATGGCTTTTAGATAATATATATAACATACCCTGTTTAGCTGTCATCGCTTCCCCAACACCATACTACTCCCTGCATGGTCTTTTCAGCTTTGTTCCCAACCAGCCACTTACACACCCCTAACTTATTCTCTTCCCCTCTGACGATGCTCTGCCAATCTTTGTATTAATCACTAATTAAATAAAATAATTGTATTTCAGACTATTTATATCATTGCCAGTCTGTTGCCTAAAACCCTTTGCCCTTCTGAACAAGCACCTTGACCATGGCCCCAACTACCAGCAACACCTATGTGAAAGTCATAACCTTCCTTGACAACCCCTCATTCTGTCGCATGGTAGCCAATGCAAACAACCCAGACAGGTTCATGGCTGCAACTGCATATCTCATTGATGCACTTGAATACATCAGTGCCCCTGCCAATATGTGCAGTTATGGTGATGCTTTCCATCGCTTCTTGGCCTTTGCTGGACAGCCTTCCCATGCAGCTGTCATCCCTTCTTCTTTGCACACAGCTTTGCAGGAGCGCAAGCACAAGACTAAGGCACAGATCGATAAGAAGAAGTGGTTGGTTTTCAAAGTTGGTCTGGACTGGAAGTCACCACAGCAGGTGGATTGGCGCAATCTACTTCTTGATCATCTGAAAGCCTACCACACCATTATTGCACCACATTGCAAAGTTCCTTATCCCCCTACTGGCCACTGGATTGCAGACACCCAGTCTGCAGCTGACAAGTGGTATAACCACTTGGCTTCTGGGAAACTTCATGACAAGCACATGCCTTGCTTGCCAATTCATGTCCTTGACAGGGAGCAACTTACAGCAGACATTGCACCAGATAAAAGTGGATATATTTTTGATGAAAAGGGTGGGCTCTACATTCTAACCTGCACTTAATTCCATAACTTAGTAGTTCCCAGGTGGTTTAGATGGTGTGGTGCTTTGCAATGCATGCAAAGACAAAGTTACAACCAAGTGGGTTGATGGCATCGTTATGCAGAATGTTGACCATAAGAAATCTGTTCAGGTGTGCCAGTCATTTCAACTTCCATTCTTTTTCCATTTTTAATGGGTTGCCATTATAGCTTGATGACCCAGGAAGCCTGGTACTTGTAGGGTTCTCAGCTGGTGCGCACAGCAGCCCATCCTTTGGCTGGGCTCGCAATATTGTCCCCAAGTCATTTGTGGACAAAGACAAGATGCATGATACCATTGAAGAAATGAACAGGGATACCTGTGCAGCATTTGCCTTATTTTGGAACATGTGTCACTCTTGGTTACCCACAGATATAATCGATGATATTGATAACTTATGTCATAAATTCAGGATTGCCACCAATGCACCCTGATGTCCAGGAGGGCCATGAAGGTGAATATCAAGAGAGATGATGGCTTGACTATCAGCTTCTCGGGTGTGCGCTTGGCACCACCTATGGGTTTAGCAGCAAATAACTATGCCAGGTGGATGTTTAATTAAAAACTAAGTGCCTTTCAGTGTTTACTGACACAGTTGTGATTCACAGAGCTATTCATTGTGACAACTCCCCACACCAATGGGCAATCTCACTGACAACAGAGTGCAACCAAAGTGATGCATTCGGTGGTGCATTTCATTTTGCACAGCATGGTGTGCGAGTTGCAGGTGCACCAAATACACTCATTGCCTGGAAACAGCAACAATATCATGGGACAAGCTTACAAGACATTGACCTATTAGATCCCAAACCCATCTTCTCCCAGAGGGGTCTAGCAATTGTCACATCATCCCGCTTATTGAACACATATATCGCTTGGAAAAGGGGACAAATAACATCCCACAAAGCCAGGGACAGAATCATCAATGGTAGTGGCAGTGACCCTGACATTATATACTCAGACTGACCCAGATGGCATTCAATGAAGTTGTACTAAGATAGGATGGTTTCTGAAGTTGTCGTTGTAACAATAGTAGCATGAATTGTGATATGTATGCCCTTTACTGTTTACATGGCTCTGGAGAGGCAGACACAGATTACAAATCACTGACTGCATGCGGAGCATGGGTAACTGCTAGTATGTACATATACTATGGCTTAATGTTAACTTTGGCTTTATTTGGTTCATGGAGATATATAGATACTCATTGTTCAAGCCTCAACTATTGATTAATAATCAAGGTGTAAGTACATTATTACCTTTAACAATTCTATTTTACTTACCCTATTTTAGTTACTTCTGTATATTTAAGATTGTACACACCCATTACAATACAATTCTCCTATTTAAGCTTGGCTTGAATTCTTCCCTGCCAATAGGAAGCAGCGTGGTGGTCATGCAGTAGGTGAGCATGGATTCAGTTTATTTCTCTTTTATTGACTGTGTACAGTTGAGTACTGTTAATGTTCACATTTAGTAAGTAATGATCTTAAGGAAGTATGAAGGAGACATATTGAAATAGATGTGGGGTGAAAGTGACATGTACCCATGCGAAATTACTAATTGAGGTGATAGTTAAGTTATGAGATTTGAACATCACTAATAAGGCATCAACCATGAGTGAGATCAGTTACCACGTTTCTGAGGCAAGAGATGTGTGGAGCATGGCAGTGACAGAGCAGTGAGTGAGATTTAGCTGTGAACTAACTCAGCACTGTGAATAATAAATTTGGTACAGGTACATCCATTGGGGCAGAACTCGGTCATTTTTCTCCACACCTCCACCGTTATAACTCAGCATGATAGCCGAAACGGAGGCCCACGTGACACGTGGGTCCCCACCTATATCATTGAACAATGAGCTATGTGCTATAGAATAGCTGCTTATGATGTGTGTGGGGGAGGTGGTGGTGTTTGAGATGTAGCGAGGAGCTGATGGGAAGAAAGGAGAGCAAGTTGTTCAGCGGCTCGGACGGCGGGGTGGTCCCAGAGGTAAATCTTCCAAGCAGATGATGACCAGCATCCAAGAGATTGAATGATCGATTCATTGAGTCCCAGTGATGCATAAAATGTGGCGCCACCAGCACGCATGGAATGAGCTCCGTAGGAATGAGGTAGGTGGCTGTGCAATCTACATTCAAACCAAGAACGGGTTGGGTGAGATCCGTTCTCGCAAAGGAATAGAGGTGCACGGAGACCATGACGTACATCACGTTGGTGGCAGTATTGTTGAAGTAAGGAGACGGGATCAGCAATAGCCTGCGGGACAAAGCGGACATCAGTTCCATGATAGAACGAGTTGCTCTTGTGGTAAGGTAGATGATATTGAACATAGTAATCGTCAGGAAAGGAGAGAGAAGTGCGTTTGATGATTTTAAGCCAGTCAAAGAGTGACTGATTGTTTCTCTGAACTAGTTCTCCAATTCGGTGGCAACCATAGAATGCGCAAGAGATAATGGTGATGAAGAGTAAGTCATCATAAGAATTCGAGTTCTTTGCGAGGTCGTGAAAGGTTTGTAGGTGTGATGTCCAGAGTGGCAATTTTCGATGGATGGGATTGCCTTGGACTTTTTTAGATCCTCTGATCGTGGCTTGAACTAAGGTACTGGAGTGATTATCGTCAAAATCAGGGAAGAATTCCAGAAGGAAGTGGCGAATGCCTGATAGATATTGAGGTCCGGAATTGATGTATTGTGAAACATAAGCGATGTAGTGCGCAAGATTTTGAGGAGTTGGGTTGAGAGGTAGATTGTGGATTACGCAAAAGTGGATGTAACTTTTGATACCAGTAGAATAACCTTTTTGTGTCGATTGTTCAATTGCATGGGCAGTTAAGTGAGAAACTCGTTCATCCAGAGCAGAGAGGGGCATTGGTGGATGAGATGGAAGGTCCCATCCACCAATGGCATCTAAAAGCAGTCCTGCCATCGAGCCGGCAGAAGATCCCTCGGAGGGGAGAAGATGTGGACGTGGTCAGAAGGGAATTTTTGTGAGAAGTCCAATAAGAGTAAGCGGGAGAGCATATCAGCTTGGATGTTCTCTTTGCTGGTGAGGTGACAAAGACGGAGATTAATTCCAGAACGAAGGATGATATTGGCAATAGCCAATAACAGTGCGTTGTGGATATCTTGCCTTGCTCGCAAAGAGTTGAGAACAGCGACGGAGTCGAGACTGTCTGTCCAGAGAAGAACTTGCCGAGGGGGTTCATTGAAGGATGCAATATGAAATATGGCAGAGAGGATTGCAATCAGTTTGAGGAAGAAAATGTCAGTCTTGATCCATGAGTTAGAGGGCTTGTTGAGTGCGTAGACAAAGCCATTCCCAGCATAGACAAACGCAAGGGCTGATAGACTAGCGTCTGTCCAGACAACAAAGTCAGCGTCACAATTGTTCCAAAGGTTGGCATCAACGAATCTGATTCCAGTGGACTTTGGAATAATCGCCCACAGCCAAGAGAGATCTTCGATGACTGTTCTATTCAATGGAATCATAGCATATTGATGTTGTTTACCACTGATTTTCCGGTAGAATTCAGTTAAAGCTGGACGACCCCAGGGTAGAACATTGAATAGCCAGTTGATGTGCCCAGCGAGGCACTGCCAATCGCGTAGAGCATGTTGTCGGTGAGAAAGGAAGGCGTTGATCTTATCGATAAGGTCATCAATAGAGCAGGGCGAGAGGGAGATCGAGCCGAGATTCGCATCGACCCAGAAACCAATTATTTTTAGAACTTCCCCATGTTGTTGCTTGACGTCTGAGAAAGGGCAGCGAATGGCTTCCCAAAAGAGTAAGAGTTGAACTTGCTTTCATGGACGTCGCTCTTCTCAGAAATAGATGAGATTATCTGTAAAGTCCCATCCGAAAAAGTCATCCATGTAGACGTGAAGTCCTTGAATGTCTAGTTTTTGAGTAGCAATCCAACAAAGGAGTCCTGAGATGGCGCACCAACATTGAGGGGAAGCTCTATTGCCAAAAACGAGACATTGAACTATGTACAGAAGTTTATCAACGACAACAGTCTGACAGATTTGCCAGATTGGGTGTGCTGGTAGGTTAAGAAAAGCTGAAGAGACATCTGACTTGAAAAGAATGATGCATCATGGGACATGTTTCGCTTTCACGTCTCGAAGCATACGACCAAAGGGGTGCGTGTCATCATATTGCACCCTAGCTTCCAATCTCGGAATCCCATCATTTAGACCTGATGCTGAATGATCTGTGACAATAGTGTGTAAAAGTCCGGTCCGGTCTGGTCTTTTGCACTATTTTTGGTGCAACTGGACCTGGACCGGTCTTTTTATTTTTTCCATTTTGGGCAACCGGACCAAAACCGGTATGGACCAGTTGCCAATGGTTGCCAATGAAATGGCAACCGGTTCAGGACCGGTCTTTATTCGGACCGGTCCTGAACCAGTTGTGACTGGTTGCAACTTGTCTGGGTCAATGACATCCATACCTCTATTCATGCATCCACCCATCCAAACCCTTCTGTCTGCCTAATAACCCTCACATCCAACTAGTTAGGTCATTGTAACATAGATATGTAATTTAGGATGTTTTTAATAATAACATTGAGCATTATTGGCAAATAAAAATAGAAAATACTCCACAGATCACAGCATCACCATTGGCGGAGTATTTTTCTTCAATATTGTTCAATGTAATGCAGATTTGCACATCATCATTGTTTGATAAAAATAGAAAAAACTCTGCAGATCACAGCATCATCATCAGTGGAGTTTTTCCTTTAATGTAATGCAGATTTGCACATCATCATTGTCAGATAAAAATAGAAAAATGCACCACCAATCACATCATTCTCATCTGCGGAGTATTTTTACATTGCTAATCTAATTTTAGCCCAATGACATCCAAAACTTGAAGTCCACATCCACCCCCCCAACCTCTCCAATGGTCAAGGTAAAAAACCAGTTGCAACCGGTCTGCAACCGGTCTTTGACATCTGGGTCAAGAGATGCAACCAGCAACCGGATCAACCCAGATTTGGAAGGACCGGCAACTGCAGTCTGGTTGCAACCGCTATCGGTCCAGTCTGGTTGCTAGTCTTTTCAAAAAGTTGCAACCGGACTTTGACACACTATGTGACAGCTTGAGGCTTTTCCTGCCAGACGACAAACATAGGTGAAACCTTCATGCCTGGAAGTAGGTTTGAAGAACCTAGGGGTTGAGACCAACGCTTGGCAGAAATTTCTTTGTCATGGAAGGCACGAATGACATTCAAGTCTAATTCTTCTGAAGCGTAATTGTCGATGATTTCTCCAACTTCTGCTTCCCAATTGCCCTCGTCGAAGGGCCAGAAACCTTCACGTAAGCCTTTCATGACCGATCGAACAAAGGTCGGGTTAGGATGGTCAGTAAGCATTAGTTCAAGTTTGTCAACGTCAAAGGGCGTCTTGACCTCAATAGCATCTTTTAGAGTATCAAGAGTTTGTCATATTCGCGGATCATGGATTAGATGTTCTGGAGGAGAGGTGAGAGGTGGAGATGTTTCAGTAAAATGTGCTGCTGGAGAAAGTACATTGGGATTATCTGAGGTCGGCCACATGAAATGTCGCCGAAATCGAGGAATGTCCAAATATTCATTATTATCTTTTCTTTTTAGTGAAATAGATCGAGGCTCTGAACTTTGGGAATGAAGGTTAAAGCTACCGTTCAGTTGATGATCCAACTCAGTGTTTGAACTGAGTGCAGGCTGGGTTGTCTTTGGCTCGATGAGGTTCCCCACAAATGAAGCAGATGCCATGCTTCCGCTTGTTCGGACAAGGATCCGTCGTGCAAGTGCCAAAGCTCCATTTGCGACAAGGAGTATCTGCACGCTTCGTAGCAGTCATCGGAGAAGCATGGTCAGTTCATTTTGTGCCTCGTATGGATGGTCGAGTATTAGTCGCTTGGAAGAGTTGAGCCAAAAGCGGAAGGTTGAGCTGACCTCGGTCGTCCATCCTGAACAGCCTTTTAGAGTAGTGATCACGAACTTCGAGGTCAAATTGTATGGCTCGATGAGGCTCCCCCAGAGCAGCTCTGAATACATCGGTAACAATTTCCAGGTATTTCTCAAGTTCCTGAATATGGTGAGGATAAAGATGCCCCACGGCCGAGCGCCAAGCGCTAAAGACTCGAAGCCATTCAGATTCATCCCTGATCAGGTGTTTCTTGTGAGATTGTTCTTTTTTAACGAGAGCAAAACCTGCTCCAAAGTCTTTGATATCATCAAGGTGTTCGTACCCTTTGTCCATGGAGGCAAAGAGTTTCTCGAAGTCAATGAATTGGTCCAGGGTGATCTGACGCCAGATGGATCTTGGAATTGGATCTGAAGTTCTAGCAAGTTGAGCGTTTGCCACAATTGCATCCTGGACTTTGTTGGGAGTGTAAAGACTGTGAAGGCGCTGAGTCTCTTCAAGATGGGCGTTGGCTTTAATATTTGCGGATAGTTTTGCCAGATGGGGAGCTGCAGCCAGAACTGATGCCGGGATAGAAAATGAGGAGGACAGGGTTTCGAAAAGTTCGGCCAGACTTTCAGGAAACGTAGGCGCATTCTTCGAAGCGTCAGAGGGCTGCTCCAAGATTTGGCGTGCTCGAGTCCGAAGAACCGCCCAGGCAACTTCAGCCGCTTCCCTATTTCTGCGCTCCTTGTCTTCAGTTCCCCCTTGTCGATGACTGCTTGGCGAAATGGGACAGGATTGATGCTCTTCATCTTGACGAGTTTGGCACAAGTCTGAGTTGAGTTGTAGCTTAGACAGTTGAGTGAATTGATCCATGTAGTCATTTGCCTCCCTGGGGGTAAACCCTTCATTTCGTAGATTGTCGAGAAGTATCTCGGATTGGAGACCTTCGTTAACGGCTTCTTGAGTAAGATGCTGACCCAATTTGGTGCGCCGTTGCACAGTGCTTGGGTCAGGAATTGAAGGAATGGTTGCATGATCAATAGTTGATTCTGATTGAGTCGAAGACATAAGACAATGGCGAGCGAAGCGAGAAGATAATTGTGAGAAAAGGTAAAAGATTCTGTATGCAACTTTTAGACATGGTGCAAAAAACTAGAAAGCATTAGATAAATAGAGAATTCCGAATAGGAGGAAAGTTCGACACACTGAAGACCGGATAGCTTTTGTATAGGAGGTGTATCCCTATGAGAAAAACTAGGTCTGTAGCGTAAATATGTGTTGAGCTTGGAAGCTTGTGGAACTCACTTTTCTTGCCTGACAATGAGCTGGTCAAGGGGAGGCAAGATTGGTGAAACATTTCCTTGCCAGGGTCCTCCGCTATACAATAGCACTAAGCCGAGGCGGCAAGCAAATGGTTTGTTGTTGTCCTCGCAGAGGTCTACAAAAACACTCTAGCCCCTGGCCTCGCCTTTGCGACGATTTTTACATATCATACTATACTTTGCATGAATAGCAATTGAGGCTAATTAATACTAGTTTTCATTGGGGTTGACTCCTGCCTACTACAAAGGAACAGGGTATCTTGCAAATCCCTTCATCCCAAACCCCTCAGGTTTTTTCTCCAGAGTCTTTAAACTGTGTTCAGGGCAAAAGAACACAGACCCAATCACCTGATAAGCCCACCGAAAAACTCTAATTAGACAGGGATGTCACATGCCCCTCCTTCTCTGATAGAAGGGGTTTTTCAGCTAATAGGGCTTTCATGAATAAATGTACAAGACAAATAGGTGCTATCTTAAGTCCATTTTCCCACACACTGACCCATTGCCATTTTTGGAAGGAGGTGAAGGTGTTTGTACATGTTTGAGACATTTGCCTTATTTGGTAAGACAGCTAAATTCCACAAGTCTGGTTTCCCACACCCAGATTGCCATTTCTGGAAGGTGGGGGATACATTTATACATGTTTGAGACATTTGCCTTATTTGGTAATATAGCTAATTTCCAAATTAGGCAAGTCTACCATTTTTTGGAATTTGATTGAGATATCCACTAATTTATTTTCAGGGTCGCATTGCCTAAAAAGGAAATGATTACGTAATCTCAGGGTCGATCAATTGTGTAGCCTTGGTCAGTGGCTTTCTAAATGTGGTTGTATGACAGTGTTTGGTGTTGATCTCATTGAGATATTCACTGATTGATTTTCAGGGTCAAATTTCCTAAAAAGGAAATTGATAATGTCATGTGCACTTTATTGTCCAGTGGCGGATTTTGGCAGATTTCCAAAAAAGGCCATAGCACACTTTGGACTTGCCATTTTGGGACATATCTGCTCACTGTTGCTGGTGATGAGCAGCAAGAAATTGCAATATCTCCCTTAATACTGAATATTTTTTTGGTATGTCCCCATTAGGCATATAGGAAGGTATTTGGAATGTCAGAATGCGAATAGTATGCACCAATCAGCCACAAATAAAATTGGTGTGCTCACTGTCTGCCACAATGAGCAGCCATATCTCCACCAAAACAAGATCTTTTTGTGGCACCTTTTTGGATGTTGATTTCTTATGATAACAGAGTGTCATTCAGGGTATCTGGAAGGAGATTGCCCTTCTGATTAATGTGTAACTTTCAGTTTCATGATAAATGTCTGAACATGATACAGAAAGAGTGGCTGACTGTAACGACTGATATTTCATTTCATTTCATTTTCTTTTTTATTTACAGGATATTCCCATGCTTACCTAAGAATTCCACGGGATGACGGCATGAGAGAAACCAGTCAGAGTATATATATCGATGTCTGCCTATGTATTCCTTAGCCTTACGATTGTTTCTGTCGTCCATAGACGCAATCTAGTCTCACTTCTCTTTCACGCATTCGATCTTGAGTGTCTTAGTGGTTGTGTCTGGATCACCTCCTAACATAATCGTAAGGCTCTTAACACTACCACACTCGTCTGTCCGTCGTTGCCCACAATGGACACACAAACCATTTGACAGTTGCTGCGCTTGATAGCACTAGTAGCCCACTTCAGATATATCTACCTCCTCACGCTGCACATCGCGCATATCCACTACCACTTGATAAACCCAGACTCGAGGGTTAACGAGATAGAACAGGGACTGCTCTAAACTCAGAGTTGCAGACCTTGTAAAACTACGATTTGTTTGAGTTTGGGTGTACCTATTCGATCCATAGGAGAAAACGAACTAGAACCAAATGAACAGTATAAAGAACTCCCTTCGTCCCTGTGAAGATAAGAAGAATGCCGTATACACCAACAGAAGCATTGATAGGAGCGTGTGTAGGATTATTGGCCGCATTAATAGGGTCGTTAGCCCCGGCTGCAGTACGAGCGCTATGGATGGCGTTAACCCCAGGAGACCAATGAAATGTGGGACATGGAGTAGCCCGAGCAATAGGAGAGATAAGAGAGGCGTTCAGAGAACCGCCCAAACCCCCCAGACCACAGATGAAAATCGATCCACCGGAAGCATACGAATGCAAACCCGAAAAGATAGCACATTGGCTGAGATCGATGAGAGCATACTTCTCATTGACAGAAGTGCTTAACAGTAGCCAAATGATCGCAATTGCCCTCCAACGAATAAAAGGGGGAACAGCAAACAGAGCAGAGAACTGGGCGGGAGTTAAACTACAAGAATTCATGGAGTTTGTAGAAGAAGTAACGAACACACTGAGAGCAAAGGAATACACATGGGAGCGATTAAGGACGGGAGTAGCACCATCGCCGGCAGTAGTAGGGGTGGTGTCGCCAACAGGAGAAATGACGGTAGAACCAAGAGCGGCAGAACCAGGAATCACACCATTCATCCACCCACCACCATTTGACAGTTGGAACGACTTTGAAGCAAAGGCGTTAGCGTTCTTTATGACCACAGAGACGAGAGATGAAGCGATTAGACATCTGAGAGAGTTGAAACAAGGAAAAAGACCGGTGGAGGATTACATCATCGACTTCAAGAGTTGGGCACAACTAACGAATTTCAACGAAATCGCGCTAATCGCCCAGTTCAAAGGAGGGTTGAATCCGCCACTAGGAATGAAGATAGTAGAGAATGGAGCACCCGGGGATGGAGCAACGGCGGGGGATTTACAATTGTGGTATGACCGAGCAACGGCATTGGACAAGGCGTGGAGAGACGGACAGAAACTATACGGAACAACAGCCCGACCCGCGTTTAGACCTAGATTCTTTCAAAGTCCCACATCAATGCCACAGGAGATGAAACCGACTGCGGTAGCCACAGGAGCAACGGTTTCAACTGCAACTCCTTCCGGGTCGTGATCTGATCCGAATGCCATGCAGATAGATCGCAGAAGAGGACCGGTCAAATGCTACAACTGCAACCAGTTTGGACATATATCAAGGGATTGTAAGGAACCAAAGAGAGAAAGGAGGGAAGTAAGAGAGTGGACGATGAATGCGCCTAAGTGTGAGAATTGTGGGAAACTAGGACACATGACGGAAGCGTGTTGGGGACAGAAAAGAGATGTAAAAGAAATCAGAGAAATAACATGGAAAGAAAGGATTGATGGGGCAACGGAAGAAGAGAAAGTAGAAATAGCAGCGTTGATGGGTTTTCAGAATGGTCAGTGAACGCGCCTCCAACGACACTGACCGAAGAACAATGTAACACAACCTCTGATGTAAAGTACAAAGATTCAAACTTAAATATTGAATGCATCATGTACGAACTCAGAGGGTTGGAACATAAGTGGAGAAACAAAAAAATAACGACAAAAAAAGATAAATTGATAACATGGCAAGGACCCTGGATGGTGAGAAGGATATGGGAACAACCGGAGGAAGTGGCGGTACAAAGCCTAAAACAGTGGGTGCATAAAACAAGAGAAAATGAAGCGACGGCAGAGACAGTGAATGTACTGAATGGGATGACGGAAGAAAACGTGTTGTGGCACTTACAAAACCTTAAATGGAAAGAACGCTATATACAGGGAAAAGGAAAAAACCAAATGACGGTCAGCAGGACGATCACCACCTTAGACACCTTCCAAAGGCATAAGGCGGAAATACTTATAGACTCGGGGTGTACGGGATCCTGTATTAACGAGAACTTCGTACGAAGACACAATATTAATACGTGACACCTAGACCGACCCATCCCCGTGTACAACGCTGACGGTACACCTAACTTGGGAGGAACATTAAAGGAAATGGTACAACTGAGGGTGCAGATTGGAGCTCACTACGAAGTCTTTGAATTCGGAGTGTCAATGCTCGGAAAGGTCGACATATTCTTGGGACATGATTGGTTAAAATGTCATAACCCAATCGTGGATTGGAAAAAAGGCTCACTCCTCATGAAACGCTGCCCAGGTGACTGCCATATAGACGAAAAGGATGAGGAAGGAATAGATACAGAAGGCGATGATAAGACCGGTGGAACACACGAGTGGGAGGAAGGTGATAGACTGATAGTGGTGATGGAGGAAGAGACAGAAGGATGGGAATTGAGAGCGTATGCAACCACGGCGACTGAAATAGCAGCAGCAAATCAAACGAAATGTGATACGAAGGATATCATACCCGCCCACTACTTAAGTCACTGAGAAGTATTCGAAAAGGAAACATTTGATGAATTACCAAAAAGGGGAAGATGGGATCACGCGATTGAATTGATACCAGGCACAAAGGCTGTAGATTGCAAGATTTACCCACTGAATAAAGAAGAGCAAACCCAATTGGACGAGTTCCTGAAGGAGAATCTAGAAACTGGATGGATAAGAATGAGCAAATCCCCAATGGCCTCACCTTTCTTTTTCATTAAAAAGAAAGACGGAAAGCTGAGACCGGTACAGGATTATCGGAAACTAAACGAGATGACAATAAAAAACTGATACCCATTACCACTGATATCGGAATTGATAGACCAACTCAGCCACGCTCGGGTATTTTCGAAAATGGACATCAGGTGGGGGTACAATAATGTATGGATAAAAGAAGGAGATGAGTGGAAGGCAGCATTTAGGACGAATCGAGGACTATTCGAACCGTTGGTGATGTTCTTTGGACTCACGAATTCGCCGGCTACATTCCAAACAATGATGAACGACATATTCCGTGAGGAGATAGCAGAGGGATGGGTGGTGATATATATGGATGATATATTGGTGTACTCCAAGGATGAAGAGATGCACAAGCTACATGTAAATAGAATCCTGAAAAAGTTGAAAGAACACAAACTATCGTTGAAAGCAGAAAAATGTTGGTTCGACCAGAAAACGATTGAATTTCTGGGATTGATAATATCGCACGATTTGATACGCATGGATAAAGCCAAAGTCCGAGCGATATTAGACTGGCCGCAACCAACAAACAAACGAGAACTTCAGCAGTTTTTAGGATTCGTGAACTTTTACTGAAGATTTGTAAAAGGATTCGCAAAAATAGCCAAAGCACTCACACAACTAACAGGGAAGGAAGTATGGATGTGGACAGTGTTACAGGAGGAAGCGTTTATGGGACTAAAGATGAGGATTGGGGAAGAAGTAGTGTTAGCGATACCATCAGATAAAGGGAAATACAGGGTGGAGACCGATGCATCAGACTTTGCCATGGGAGCAGTATTGTCTCAACAACAGGAAGATGGCATGTGGAGACCGGTAGCGTTTATCTCAAAGTCACTCAATCCCGCCGAACGAAATTACGAAGTTTACGACAAGGAATTGTTAGCTATCATGCACGCTTTATATGAATGGTCTCATTACCTAAAGGGGACGGAGGAACAAATCGAGATTCTGACGGATCATCAAAATTTGACTTACTTCTGAAAACCCCAGAACATCAATCAAAGACAAGCGAGATGGGTATTAGACTTGCAGGAGTACAATTTCGTCCTGAAACACAGACCAGGGAAAGCCAACACGAAGGCTGATGCCTTATCTAGGAGAGCGGATCATGATAAAGGGGAAACTGATAATGAAGGGACGACATTATTAAAGGAAGAATGTTTTATAAGAGTGTGGGAGGAGGGAGATGATTTGTATAAAATGGAAAATGAGCTGAGAAAGATAAGTCCATGTCAATGGGAAGAGAAAATTAGAAAGGTGGTGGAAAATAAAGAAGATGGATGGCAAGTGCGAGACGAGGGTTGAATAGAGCGGCGGAAAACATGAGGAAACAATATGATAAAAAGAAACAAACAGTGCAAAATTACCAGAAAGGGGACAAAGTTTATATTAGTGCTCAAAACCTTCCCTCGTTACGAACGACTAAAAAGCTGGACGGGAAATTTGTAGGACCTTACGAAGTGTTAGAGAAAGTGGGAGTGGCGGCCTACCGAATCAAGATACCAGCGTCATGGAAAATCTATAATGTATTTAACGAAGCGTTATTAAAACCACACGTATCCGCCAAGTTCCCCCGACAGAAAGCACAGGAGAAGGAATGGGAAAGGAGAAAAGAGGAGGATTATACGAAGCGAGATGAAGAGTTTGAGGTGGATGAGGTGATAGATAGCAGGCAGAGGACACAAAAAGGAGCGCGAACGGGGAGGTTAGAATACTTGGTGAAGTGGAAGGGATACCTGAATGAAGAAGCCACTTGGGAACCGGCTGATAACCTCGAGAATGCCCATCGCAAGGTACAAGAGTTTCATAAACAAAAACTGAACGCACCACGCCCTTTAGCGATGCCCGCCAAGTTCTTTCAAAGGTATCATAACTACACGGATCCGATTGTGTCACGGAAACTGTTTGGATGGGAGGACGGAAAGTTTGATGAAGGTTATCTCAAGAATATGAATAAGAAATGGGCGGAGTGGAAACACATGCGAAAGATGGCCGAAGAGAAGGATGATGATGATTCTCGGGACGAGAATCTTAATGAGGGGGTGATGTAACGACCGATATTTCATTTCATTTCATTTTCTTTTTTATTTACAGGATATTCCCACGCTTACCTAAGAATTCCGCGGGATGATGGCGTGAGAGAAACCAGTCAGAGTATATATATCGATGTCTGCCTATGTATTCCTTAGCCTTACGATTGTTTCTGTCATCCATAGACGCAATCTAGTCTCACTTCTCTTTCACGCATTCGATCTCGAGTGTCTTAGTGGTTGTGTCTGGATCACCTCCTAACACTGACAAGTTGACATCTCAGGAAAAATGGGACATTCCACTTGATCTTGCCTAAGGATCCTCTGTTGAGACCCTCCCAATGTTTATCTTTGTTATGTGTGATTCCAAATCAAAAAAAGCGCCACAGAAAGATCTTGTTTTGGTGGAGATATGGCTGCTCATTGTGGCAGACAGTGAGCACACCAATTTTATTTGTGGCTGATTGGTACATACTATTTGCATTCTGACATTCCAAATACCTTCCTATATGCCTAATGGAGACATACCAAAAAAAGTGCCACACAAATAACCAGTATTGGTGGAGATATTGTCATTTCTTGCTCCTCACCGTTGTCAACAGTGAGCAAGACATGTTGCATTCTAATGGAAACCTGTTGCATTTTTTACATTCTAACATGGTGGATAGGTGCATATACATATAAGGAATAAGTTCCAAAAGAAGCGCCACAAAAATATTCAGTATTGAAGGAGATATTGCAATTTCTTGCTGCTCATCATCATGAACAGTGAGCAGATATTTCCCAAAATGGCAAGTCCGAAGGGTGCTATTTCCATTTTTGGAAACCTGCCACAGCATCCAAAAGCGCACATTACATTATCAATTTCCTTTTTAGGAAATTTGACCCTGAAAATCAATCAGTGAATATCTCAATGAGATCAACACCAAACACTGTCATACAACCACATTTAGAAAGCCACTGACAAGGCTACACAATTGATCGACCCTGAGATTATGTAATCATTTCTTTTTTAGGCAATGCAACCCTGAAAATAAATTAGTGGATATCTCAATCAAATTCCAAAAACGGTAAACTTGCCTAATTTGGAAATTAGCTATATTACCAAATAAGGCAAATGTCTCAAACATGTACAAATATATCCCCCCCACCTTCTAGAAATGGCAATCTGGGTGTGGGAAACCAGACTTGTGGAATTTAGCTGTCTTACCAAATAAGGCAAATGTCTCAAACATGTACAAACACCTTCACCTCCTTCCAAAAATGGCAATGGGTCGGTGTGTGGGAAAATGGACTTGTAAAACTTAAGATAACACCTATTTGTCTTGTACATTTATTCATGAAAGCCCTATTAGCTGAAAAACCCCCTCTATCGGAGAAGGAGGGGCATGTGACATCCCTGTCTAATTAAAGTTTTTCGGTGGGCTTATCAGGTGATCCATTGGTCACACTCTGATATCTGTGATGTAATCTGCCATTGCTACTGTGTCTTATCTACCCTGAGACAGCTGGTAGCTTTTGGCAAATCTTATACTGTAGCTATTGCCCAGAATTGTAATACTTATTTTTCCTAATCATGATATTGTAGCCTCTTATGTACATTCATTTGTCAGATAGTCCCATGCTTGTGAAAGTGCCAATTCTGGGCTACCTTGTGAAATCCACCAACCCTACTGTCCTTTATATCAGATTATTAATTGATATATCAGAGTTATATATATTATAGACTTTTTAGTTGTTATAAAGCTTTATATACTCTTATCTATTTTCTGCTGTTTTCCTGATTAGTATATACTTTTCAGTTGTTGTAAAGCTTTATATACCCTTACTATTTCCAGCTGTTTTCCTGATGTTAGATTAGCTTTCACAATCCTACTATGTATGTACACTTGGAATTATGGGCCACTGCTGTGCATGGCAGGTCCAAGGCCATTTGCTAGTATGTGTGTGTATTTGGTAATGGAACTTCCCAGCACTTACCAAAAAGGATGGCAACTGGACGTGGGCTGCTGAGGTATATTTGTACATGTTGTGAACCGGGAAATGCCAGTATCTTAATGGAGCATTACAAAAACTCATGCAACTTGCCAATTATAAGACCGAGCCTCATTTTCATTCGGCCTCGGAATAAGCCCATTATCACATTGTCACCACATCCTTGAGTCATCCTTGCACCTGCTATGTAAGTCTCCCTCTGAACCCACACCTGGTTTGTCTTGTCGCCTAAGAAGTATTTGCAAATATCTTGGGTTTGGCTCTATTTTGGAACATAATTATTGTGCCACCTTGATCACATGAATTTTCCAGAATTTTCAAGATTTTTTGGTAGCCTTTCAATTTTTCAACTTGAAGCATTTAAAAAAGTATTTTACAAATATCTTAAGTTTGACCTTGTTTTGGAACATAATTCTTGCACCACCTTGATCACATGATTTTTCCGGATTTTTCAAGACTTTTTGGCAGCCTTTCAAATTTCTAACATGAAGCGTTTAAAAAAGAATTTTGCAAATATCTTGAGTTTGGCCTTGCTTGGCATGTTCATTTCCACACTATTCTGATCACATGATTTTTCACAATTTTTTCAATCTTTTTCCCACAGTCACATAATACTCTTGGCAAATGATAGTATTACAAATGAGACTACAAAGACTACAAAGACTTCAAAAAGTGTGGACCCATTCCACAGAACAATTCCACAGGTGTGGAATCATTCCTCAAGGAATGGATCAGTAAAAAAAACTCTCAAAAATTTAGTATTACAAATTAGACTACAAAGACTACATTAAAAAGTGCGGATTCCACATTATTCTGTGTAGAATGTGTGGAATTGGGGGGGAGTGCAAAGTCCTCCAAAAGTGCCAAAAGTAGACCCAGCCGAAAACCTGATGAGGAGGACTGGATAAGATAGTGGTGCCAGTACTGGTGGTTACAACCAGCACAGGCCTGCTGTGCATCTGAAGGGGTTTGGGAAGGTGGAAAGTGCTGTGGATGTGAAAGGTGAGTGGATTTTTAATTGCAGACATGCTTAGAACTTACTGTTCCAAAGACAGCACTAGTACAATCACACCTGGAGCACTTAGATTGAGGAACAAGAGGAAAAAGAGGGTTTAATGACATATCTAGAGAGACATAAGGGTGGGCAGGAAGGGAAGATAAAGAAGGGTAATTTTTTTTGTTTGTTGATTATCTGGTGCTGTGTTTTGCCACAGGGGCTGGTGAGTGAGCTGGTGAGTGGAACATTGCTAAGGAGTATTTATATTTTCAAGATTATACAACAGGTTCACGACATGAACAACAATGAACAGATCATGAACAACATGATGGGTAAATAAACATAGTGAGAATGAATGGGTGTTTCATCATCATGAACAGGAACATCTCAAGTTAAAGGGACATGTGTACAGACATGTATGTATGTACACAACATGAATAAATATGTGATGAAAATATATAAAACTATATATTATAATAATAATATATTGTACATATTTTCTTATCTTATCATATCTAAGATAAAGATAATACAATCTTATCTATCTCCTTTAGTATAGATTAAGTAGATATAAATACACTCAGATGCTTCCGTCTCTTTTCAACATTGGTATACATTTATTAATAATATCATGTATTCCACTTCAATCGTTTCACTCCGTTCCGATTGAGGGGGGGAGTTTACATCAAAGACGTTTGAAGAATACCTTAAAACCAATGGACTTACACATCAACTGAGCACACCACATATTCATCAACAGAATGGTCGTGCAGAAAGGATTAATAGAACACTTAGAGAGAGAAAAGTGAAGCAATGCGTCTACATGCTTCATGCCCACAGTCTTGGTGGTCTTTTGCGATTGAAACATCCATACATATATACAATTGTACTCCACTTAGACGTACAGACTGGTCTACACCAGTACAAAACTTAACAAAGGAAAAACCAGACGTTTCATACTTCAAAGTATTTGGATCCACTGCTTGGGTCTTTATCCCAAAAGAATTGCGCAAAAACAAGTTGTCTCCAAAATCAGAAGAGATGACATTTATTGGATATGAACTGAATGCAAAAGCATACCACTTCATGACACATGATAACAAACTCATCATATCCACCCAAGCACAATTCAATGAATCCAAATTCCCTAGAGAGAGCAAAACTAAAGATATAGCAACCAAGAATCTTGATAAAATAAGGTCTTCTCAGGACTATGAAGAAGAAGATATAAACCCATTTATTGATTTAGATGAGAAAGATACTAGGAAGACATTTCCAGATAGAAAGTCTTATTCTGGACCTAGTAGCAATGATGGATGATCCTTCTGATCATGATGGTTCTGATAAAGAATCTTTCAAATCAGTTAAATCAGAAAAAGATGAGGATACCAAATCAAGGGGTGTTGAATCAGATCAACCTATTGACAAACCTCACTTGGATCTTGAAGATTCATATATAGGATCAAGAAGGAATAAAACTCCTTCTCCACCTCCTAGACCAAAGACTCATCAAACTAGAACAGTCAGAGATCCTGATATTCCACTTTGTCAATCTGATTGTCTCAGAGTTCCTGTTATTCAACCAGATAATACTTATGGAGATAAACCTATACTTGAGATAGAAAAAGAGATCTCAAATAAAGAAGATGTTATGTATGATTTATTAAAAGACTTAGAAGAACAAAAATCTTCTTCTGATAAAGAAGTAGAAGATATTCTAAGATTTTGAATCACACATACTGCTACTAGCATATGTATCTTAGAAGAATATCACCAAAAGGCAATGAATACATGGACACAAAAAATAGTTAAAGAAAATGGTACAGAACTTATACATCATTTATTTGCACAGGCAATATATGCAAAAGATGATGATACTGTTCCATATGACTATAGAGACATTAGTAAAATGCACATCAATAATCCTTCAAACTATGAGAAATGGAAATTTTCCATGGATGAAGAAATTAAATCATTAAACACAAGAAATATATGGGAACTAGCAGATCTTCCTCCTGGGAGAATGGCCATCAAATGTTGATGGGTAAGGCATGGTGACTAACATGACATTTAGTAACATACTGTTATGAACTCGTTAATCTCAACCTAAGTTGCAGCGGCAACTCTAGTCACGATTACAAGTCTTAAGTCAAACGTTAAGATTACAAGTTCAATACTAAGTCAGAACGTTGACTTAGTATCTGAGGACGATTGTGGTTGACGAGTTTGTGAGTAAGATAATATTGCCTGACGACAATAAACAGCTAAGTCGAACTTAGGGTTCGACTCTAGAATACATGCGGTACTTATACTAGCAAGTACAATGAGACGTACTAATTAGTGAATAATGGTAAGTACGGAAGTAAGTATAAGGACGGCGTCATATGTGGAACAAGGGATGGTATAAGTAAGGAAACGAGCTTGTCCGTATGAATCGAGCATAAAGGAGACGACAAGTAAAGTAGGCATATAAAAATAAACATGTCCGACATATCATGTAAGCATAATGCGGGAGTCCGTACCGTGTTGTAACACTAGCTCTCCCCTACGTTGTTGACCGCAACAACAAAACGTTCAAGTGTTTATATTGTGCATGGCGTCGTCGTCGTGCTGATAGCCGTAGTCGCCATATAGGTCGCAGGCGTCGTCGTCGGCTCCGTCGCACTGTCGTCCATTGACGCATGCCTGACACTGTGATGTGTGGTGCGCCTTCTTCTTTCCCTTCTTCTTCGGCTGATGAGGGCGGCGGCTAGTGGAAGCGGGGGTATTGGCGGTATTTGTGGTAGCTCGAGAACGTCCTTTCTTCTTAGTGGAAGGACCGGGCGTCGGATCGTGTCGGCGCGTGGGAGCGCGTGTAGATAGAGTAGACACAGGAGGAACTGTAGTAGCGAGATGGTGATCCTCAGAGGCATGTTTACCTCAGCAGTGGATGCAGCGGTTGTAGCGGTGGGGGCGTTGGTTGGCGGCATTAGTCATACTGCGGGTCGTAGGTCGTCGAGAAGGCGGAGTGTCGTTTTGTCGAGTAGTGGGGACAGGAATATTCCAGACTCCGTGGCGAATAACGGTGGTGGTTGGGGGTGATGCGGATCGAGGAGGAGGAGGAGCCTTCTTATCTCGTTTCGGTTCTTCCTCAATGAGATCGCCTGTTGTACGGATTCGGCGATGAAGATCGAGATCGCTGATCGCATTATTGATCTGCGCAATGTGGTCACTAGTGAGTTGATGCAAGGGAACTCCATCTGCGAATTCGGCTGTGGTCCATTCCGTGTCTCCTTGGATACTGGACAAGAGATCTCGGATCTTTCCGGTGAGGCACCAGATTTCTCTTGATTTACGATCTGTCTCCATAATGCATCTAGTTGCTCGGTGTCGGTCGGGTGTAGCTTCAGTAGCGCGAAACCAATGGTTGACAGCGATCCTGTTATTCTGATCATGAGGTTGTATTTTTATTCCAAACCTTTGGTCGTCAATGCTTTCTATAGCAAGGATGATATAGCGCTCGATGTCAGCCGTGAGAAGTCATCGTAATAGATCTATCGCCAGTTGATCTAGATTTCCTCCTTTCGGATGAACGTCTTCCCAATATAGTGACGTAACGTTTACAAACGTTTCAATTAAATCGGCACAGTGATAATTATACTGATCTCGGGCTTGACCGGCAAGGGTAGTGGCGGTTCGGAAATCCATGAGGAGTCGCCAGATTCGAGCTATCCTTTCTTGGTCAAAGATATCGACCTGTAATCTAGCGGCGTTACAGATTAGAGTGACGCGGTCTCTAACCTTGGTGTAAGTAGTAATTCCGTGATAACTGAGATAGAGATCGGGGGTGGTTCGTACGACGGGGCCAGCCATATTGCGGTTAGTCCCATCTGTACCGTGACTCTGGTCGTTGCCTCGAATAGATTCGTTATGAGATTGAGTCGAAGCGTGACCGGCAAGTACCGTCTCTCTATGTAAGGTAACGCTAATGTCTTCAGCGTTTCTAGGTGGGATCGGTCGGCTATTGCGATCTTCCGTAATTCGTCCAGGTACAGCCAGAGTTTCTGATGTTCCGTGGTGGGTTTCCTGGATTTCGGTGGGAGTGATCGGGATCGTCTGAGACGAGGTTTGATTGGAAGATCCGTGGGGAACATCAACGAAGTCGTTCGGGTCAGCGTCTTCTTCGTCGGTGTCGGTGGTATGAAGAACGAGTCGAGGTCGGTGGGGTTCAGCGGAAGTGGTGAATCGGGTGTCGATAGTCTCTCCAGCATAGAATTCGGACCAGGGGAAGTGCTGAATGGCGTCGGTGGTGTCGTTTCCATTCTGCATAGTAACTTGGTATGTGAATGGCATCTTAGAGTTTCCTTCATCTTTTATATTCTAGAAGGAGGTCTTCCATATGCGTCAAGTTATTTTCTGGTTCCCATGTGTTTTCGCTGGTGTCATAGCCTTTCCACTTTACAAGAAATTGTAATTTCCTTCTAAACTTGCGATGTGCAAGCAGTGCTTCTACTTCGTATTCTTGTTCTCCTTCGATCAGATCGGGAGGGGGCCTCGTTTCTGTTGTTCCATGAAAGGAAGTTTCTTTGAACGGCGTTAGTAAGGCGGCGTGGAATACGTTATGAATTTTCCATTGTCTTGGTAGCGTGAGATGATATGTCACTGGTCCTAAGACTTCTTTAATGGAAAAGGGACCTTCTCGTTTAGGTGCAAGCTTTCTGCTCTGATAAGGAATCTTCAGGTTCCTAGACTCTAACCATACTTTGTCATTGACTTTGAACGGTTTGGTCTTTCTCGTTGTTCTCTCCATCATCTTAGCTCATGCTAGATCATGTGCGGCGAGTGCTTCTTCTCGTGCGCGGAACAAGGAGTTGATGTGGTTATCGGCGGTTGGTGTATTTGTCTTATTTGAGACAAGGGGAAGTGCAACCGGGGATGTTCCATACATCAATTGAAAGGGCGATTGTTTCAATGCTTCATGGGTGCGTGAATTATGCGCGAATTGTGCTATTGGTATCATCTTGTTCCAAGTATCTGGTTCATAGGCGCAGAATATTCGGAGATAAGCTTCTAATTCGGCGTTATATCGTTCCGTTTGTCCATCAGTCTGTGGATGGAAGGCGGTACTCATTTTGTGTTTGATCTTTAATGAGTCCATTATGCCGTTAAAGACATGTGATGCGAACTGTGGTCCTCGATCGGAGATCATGACGTCGGGTAGACCGAAGTTTTTGAATACATTCCGAATGTAGAGGTCGGCGGTTTCGTCGGCGGTGATAGTTTTATTGCAAGGCATGAGAATTACTCCCTTTGTAAGTCCTTGATCGACCACGATAAAGATAGAATCAAAACCGTCACTTATGGGTAAGTCGGTTATGAAATCCATAGTTATTTGTTGGAAGGGTCGGTGTGCGTGAGACTTGATTGGCATCAGAGGTGCGGCGGTAGGGTGAGTATTTGATTTCATTTGTTGACATGCCGTGCATCCGTCAATAAACTGTTTAACCATTTTAGACATTAATGGCCACCAGTAGTATTCCTTTAATAAGGCTAGTGTTTTGAAGAAACCGGGGTGTCCGCTTGTTGGTGATTCATGAAAATCTCTAATAATATCTCGGCGAAGATCGGTGTCAGGAGGGATAAAAGATTTCCCTTTGTATAGGATTAATTCGTCGTCAAGGGTCCAATCAGAAAGGGCTGTGCGTAAAGGCGGTGTTCCTTTTTCTTTTAGACATTTCTTGATTGATTGAGCGAATTCATCTTTGACAGTTATTTCTATTGCTCTGTCACGGAGATCTTCGGCGATTGTGCGAACAAAGAGTTCTTTTGGGAGCATCGTTATTAACTCTTCTGGTTCGTCTTTTGTCATATGATCGGGTCGGCGGGATAGAGCGTCCGCTATTATTAGTTTTGCTCCAGGGACGTGGGTTAATTTAATATTAAATCGAGACAAGTCGTTCCACCATCGTGCTTGGCGGTTCGTAAGCCGTTGCGGTTCTCGATAGTAGAGTAGATTCTTGTGGTCGCAGTGAATAATGACAGGGTGTTCTGCTCCTTCAAGTAGGTATCTCCATTCGTTGTAAAGAGCGTAGTAAATGGCGAATAACTCTCGGTCGTAGATTTGCCATCGTGTTTCAGTCGGTGTTAAAGCGTGGGATAGGTATCCGCATGGGTGTAAGTCGCCATTCATCAGCAATTCCAGGGTTTGCTCTGGAGCTCTCTGGAGTACTCCAGAGCTCGCTGAGGTGCTGAAGTTGCTGTAGCATGGGTCCTGGGTTTTATAGCACTCCAGAATCAAGTATTGATTCCTGCATCTCTCTGGAGAGCTCTGTAATACATCTAAATTCAACACATTTGCATCAATTGTTGTCGTTAATCCATTCTCACACCATAGGATTATAATAAAAGATTATTTTTTATTAATGAACTAGTTACAAATCTAATAACAGTACTGTACTATGAGAAAAGCCGAGAGCCTGGGGATGGCAATACAAGCCTAGGGATGGCGAGACAAGCCTGGGGATGGTAGGACAAGCCTAAGGGGGCTGAGACGAGCCTGGGGATGCTGAGACGAAGCAGGGGGTGCTGAGATGAGCCTAGGGGTGCTGAGACGAGCCTGGGGATGCAGAGACAATGAGCCTGGGGATGAGATGAAGCTGGGGATGCTGAGACGAGCCTAGGGATGCAGAGATGAGCCTGGGGATGCAGAGACGAGCCTGGGGATGCAGAGACGAGCCTGGGGATGCAGAGACGAGCCTAAGGGTGCTGAGACAAGCCTGGGGATGCAGAGACGAGCCTAAGGGTGCTGAGACAAGCCTGGGGATGCAGAGATGAGCCTAAGGGTGCTGAGACGAACCTGGGGATGCTGAGGCAAGCCTAACGGTGCTGAGACGAACCTGGGGATGCTGAGGCGAGCGTAAGGGTGCTGAGATGAGAGATGAACCTGGGGGTACTGAGATGAGCCTGGGGATGCAGAGACGAGCCTGGGGATGCAGAGACGAGCCTAAGGGTGCTGAGACGAGCCTGGGGATGCAGAGACGAGCCTAAGGGTGCTGAGACGAGCCTAAGGGTGCTGAGACGAGCCTGGGGATGCAGAGACGAGCCTAAGGGTGCTGAGACGAGCCTAAGGGTGCTGAGACGAACCTGGGGATGCTGAGGCGAGCGTAAGGGTGCTGAGATGAGAAGCCTAAGGGTGCTGAGACGAGCCTAAGGGTGCTGAGATGAGCCACGAGCCTAAGGGTGCTGAGACGAGCCTAAGGGTGCTGAGATGAGCCACGAGCCTAAGGGTGCTGAGACGAGCCTAAGGGTGCTGAGATGAACCTGGGGGTGCTGAGACGAACCTGGGGGTGCTGAGACGAGCCTAAGGGTGCTGAGATGAACCTGGGGGTGCTGAGACGAGCCTAAGGGTGCTGAGATGAACCTGGGGGTGCTGAGACGAGCCTAAGGGTGCTGAGATGAACCTGGGGATGCTGAGGCGAGCCTAAGGGTGCTGAGACGAGCCTGGGGATGCAGAGACGAGCCTGGGGATGCAGAGACGAGCCTGGGGATGGTGGGGTGAGACCAAGGGTGCTGAGACGAACCTAAGGGTGCTAAGACAAGCCTAAGGGTGCTGAGACGAGCCTGGGGATGCTGAGATGAGACTAAGGGTGCTGAGACGAGCCTGGGGATGCTGAGACGAAGCAGGGGGTGCTGAGACAAGCCTAAGGGTGCTGAGATGAGCCTGGGGATGCTGAGACGAGCCTGAGGATGGTGGGGTGAGCCTGGGGGTGCTGAGACGAGCCTGGGGATGGTGGGATGAGCCTAGGGATGCTGAGATGAGCCTGGGGGTGCTGAGACAAGCCTAAGGGTGCTGAGACGAGCCTCAGTGGGGATGAGGGTTGGACGACTCGACAACTCTGACAACAAGTCAGAGAAGCTTCCAGACATTCAGCCACTGCTTCAGTGGCATGTTGGCTCCACCCAGTGTGGTACATTTCTGCACCTCTGAAGCAGCACCTTCACACCAAGCAGGATGAACGATCATGGGAGACATCATGGGAGATGATGAGTTAGAAGTTTGTTTGGCGATGTATTAAGAAGGAAGTTGAACATTGGCCAAATAAATACAAACAGTGGACTTGTGGATTATCGAAGCAAACTTCGTCGCACTATGGTTGTGTATGGGAATTGTCACTTGTCTGGTAGCTTAATATTGAGAAATATGAATACCACTTTAGTATATACTTAGTTGATACTTAATATGTAGCAATCCCAGTGGGGGTTAAACTCTGGAGACATGATTGGTGCTCCTGAGTGACCAGGAGGAGAATGTGGAGGCAGGGAATATTCAGGAGGAGAATGCCAAGGTGGGGAGTATTCATGAGCTCTGGGGAGAACCAGTTGGATATCTGGAGCACTCAGGTCTGCTCGGGTCAACTCATCAAAAAGCAGTGCACTCCCATCAAAAACTGGGATTGCTGATGTTGTCATCTTTTTGCATTAGAACTGCTCCGATAGCGCGGTCTGATGCGTCCGTTTGTAGAATAAAGGGTTTGTTAACATCGGGCATCATTAAGACAGGTGCGGATGTGAAGCGTTCTTTTAATAGATCAAATGCGACTTGGCATTCTGCGGTCCATGTCCATAATTTGTTTTTCTTCGTTAGGTCGTGTAGGGGTCGTGCAAGGTGGGCGAATCCGAAAATAAACCTTCGATAGTAATTTCCGAATCCTAAAAATGATCTAACTTGTTTAACGGTAGAAGGGGTTGGCCAGTCCCTGATTCCAGCAAGTTTGATCGGGTCCATTTTTATTGTATTTTTGGATATGACGGTGCCTAGAAAATCAACTTCTTTGGCAGCGAATTTACACTTTTCAAGCTTGAGGTAAAGATCGTGTTTCTGTAATCGTTCAAGTACTTGTTTTGTTCGAATCTCGAGTTCTTCTTTAGTGCGCGCGTGTATTAGCATGTCATCCATGTAGATGACGAGCCATCCTTTTTCTGTAAAATCCCTGAAATAATCGTCCATCATAGCTTGAAACGTTGCTGGTGAATTTCGTAATCCAAAGAACATGACGTTAGGTTCAAATAAACCTCGATTGGTGATAAAGGCGGCTTTCCATCTATCAGATTCCTTGATTTGAACGTTATTATATCCCCATCGGATATCCAATTTCGTAAAGTATTCCGAATCTTTGAGTTTGATCATAAGATCGGAGATAAGAGGTAGTGGATATGCGTTTGGTTTAGTATATTCGTTCAAATATCGATAGTCTTGGCAGGGTCATAATTTTTGTGCTTCTTTCTTTTCCACAAAGAAGAAAGGTGATGCCTGCGGTGATTTCGATGGTCTGATGTAGCCTTTTTCGACGTGTTCTTTAATCCATTCATCCAGTGTGTTCTGCTGTTTTGGAGATAAGGGATAGATTTTTCCTCTTTTTGGTATGAAATCATCGCGAAGTTCTATCTGGTGATCCCAAGATCGGCTCTCTGGGAATCGTTCACTTGCTTTTTTCTCGAATACGTCTTTCCATGCCGAGTATTCAGGAGGGAGCGTGTAAACCTCCTCTGTTTGATGGTATTTGTGTTCCATTTGTTGAGCTGGTGTATATCGTGCGATAGTTACTTGGTCGTATTCGTCTTCTGACCAGCTTCCTATGTCCTCAAATGTATGCATGTTCCATCCGTGATCTGTCGTCTGTGATCCTTTGTGTGACATCAAATATCCGATGACGAGATCTTCTTCCCATTCAGGCATAGCTATTCTGTCAATCTGTTGACAGATGCTCCGAAGTGATGCCTTGATCTTGTCCTGTTCAGAGTCTCGGAACTCTAGAGTCTTTTCTCTCCAATTTACGTCAGGGTTATGCTTCTCTAGCCAAGGAAGCCCCAGTATCATCGTTTGTTTTCCTATTGCTGATATGTAAAACCATTCGGTCATGCATTTTCCGTTCATCTCGAAGGTGATAAGACATTGTTCATCAATTTCTCCTTCTTTGTTTATGGTGCCATCAACGTTATAAACTCTAATTGGTCATGAAGTTTTTCGTTTTCTCCATTTGTGTGCTATCCTTTTGTCGATAAATATCCCTTCGGCTCCGCAGTCGATAAGGGCGACGAGATTTTCAGTGTTGTTTTCAGTTTCAACTTTGATAGGGACAGATAATCTTTGTTTTGAAATAGATTGTACTGTTACATGAGATATATCGAGAGTCGAATCTGATGTTTCTGGAACTTCATCCACTGTCATGAGTCCCACTGTTAAAAATCCTCGTTTTCGTCGGCGAGAGATAGCAATAGATCATTCTTTTCGTCGATTGACATCCCTTTCATCAGCGCTCGGATGTTCTTGGTGTAATTTGGTTTAGACTCTCGGACTTCTTCTTCTTCCCAATTTCCGTCACCATCATCTGATGTGGCTCGAATGTGACGTTTGGGTGTGAATCCTCTTTTCTTTCCTCCTTTAAATCGGCCTTTCCCTTTGTTTCTTTTCTTCTTTGGGCATTGCCCTGACATGTGTCCTTTGATTCCGCAGATAAAACATAAACCGTCTCTGATATAGTGTTCTCTTTCTTCTTTGGACATGGATCTGATCATAAGTTCTAATTCTGGGTCTTCGTCTTTTTCTAGATACTTATGATCGATCTGCATAGTCCATGATTCGTCGTTGTGAGAGGATGATGAGTGACCATTTCCAGATCGAGGGGAATAAGCGTATGAACGGGTTCGGATGTTGTCGAGTTTGATAGCAATGTCGTACCAATCTTGCAATGTTTTTGGATTCATGAGCATTGCTTTTTCGAACTCTGGTGCTGTAAGTCCTTTTCCGAACATATGGAATGCCGCTTCTCCTTCGATTCCGGCTTTCGTGATTTGTTCCTTGAACTGGTTGACGTAATTAGGTAGGGTCATTTGTTTCTTTCCTTTCATAGACGATCTGTTCTGTAGATTGAGAATTTTTGTGTATGCGTTTCCACTTGGATCAACTTCTCCCCAATCTGTCAAGAATGACAGTTTAAATGCTTCCCAATCATCGAATAAAGCAGGTCTCGTAACGCCTCCTTCGGTGGTAGCACGAGATTTTCATAACTCTGCTAATTTATTCTTCTTCCATTGTCTGGCCCCATCTGAGATTTTATTCAGGGCGGCAAGGATTTTTAAACGGTCCGTGTTCATCCGTTCAGGGTTCATATCAAAGAAGATTTCGATGTCTTCTATGAACGTGTTGGCATCCTTTCACTTCCCTTTGAATTCAGGGAGATCTCCGATGAGACTAGGGGTTCGTGGGTTGGGTGTAGGGTCTGTACTTCCTCCAGACATTCTTGGTGATGGTGGGGGTGATGGATCTCTGCGTGGTGGAGTTGGGTCGGGTTTAGGTTCGTCTACTTCGATTCTGTCAGAGTCAAACGGGTCTTCTTCGTCCTTTTCTTGTTTAGGGTTCGAAGGACCTGGTTCGGGTTTGGTCGGTTGTTGGGCAGGTGTTGGTGTCGTTCCAACTGAAAGGTCACTGAGAAAATCAAGGGATAGATCGGGTTCTTGATCTGTATCTCCTTCTTTCTCGGATTCACTATCGTTTAGGCCAAAGTTTGCTTTCTTTTTGCCTTTTGTAGTTGTCGGTGTAGGAAAAAGAGTTCTCGGTCTTAAGTTTTCTGGTAGAGCGTCAACAGTCCCTTTTATCCAAGTAGGGGTGTTGAAGTATTCGTTAGGGACAAAGTCTTGTGTTTCGGATGCTATCCAACGTTCTGTGAGGTGATCGAATCTGATGTGTTGTTCCTGAAGATATAGATCTGCGAAATAATAATATGATTCGTTCGGAGGTCTAGTTTCTTTTTGTGGTATCCAGAATTCTTGTTCTTTAACTGGATTTCCTCCTAAATCTTCCCAGATTCGTTTTGCACTGTTTAGTCTGACGTAGTATCCGTCAAGAACGTAGTTCCCTTTACGATCTCGTGTAGCTCTATTTGGTGGAGCTCTCCAATCCGTTTTGACAACGTGGCCAGTAACCTACGGGCTGGCTTTCCGGAAGTTCGTCGAAGTGTATGTTATCAAATGCCAATGAATCGATGTTCAGGCTTATTGATAAGTTCGACTTAATTGTTACGAACTCGTTAATCTCAACCTAAGTTGCAGCGGCAACTCTAGTCATGATTACAAGTCTTAAGTCAAACGTTAAGATTACAAGTTCAATACTAAGTCAGAACGTTGACTTAGTATCTGAGGACGATTGTGGTTGACGAGTTTGTGAGTAAGATAATATTGCCTGACGACAATAAACAGCTAAGTCGAACTTAGGGTTCGACTCTAGAATACATGCGGTACTTATACTAGCAAGTACAATGAGACGTACTAATTAGTGAATAATGGTAAGTACGGAAGTAAGTATAAGGACGGCGTCATATGTGGAACAAGGGATGGTATAAGTAAGGAAACGAGCTTGTCCGTATGAATCGAGCATAAAGGAGACGACAAGTAAAGTAGGCATATAAAAATAAACATGTCCGACGTATCATGTAAGCATAATGCGGGAGTCCGTACCGTGTTGTAACACATACCAATTTCACACTTGTTATTAACATGTTAGTAACATGCGACTTGCCTGAGTCTCCGTTGAGGGGTGTTACTTATATGTTAGAAAACCCAGGCCAGCTCAGATAGTTGGACAGTATGCACCTGGTACGTCGATTTCCCTGGGGGTGCACAAACCGGAGCAGCAGCGCTGGATATAGGTGGATGTTCCCATGCGATAAAACCCTCATCCACCTAACATCGACCGACAGGTAGTAAGTCAGTCATCAAGGCCACACTTGCGCTCGCTAACACGTCTATAGTAGTTGTCTAACTTATTTAGGAACACTATTGGGTCACTTAACGTCGACCCAACACCCTATACCCTAAGCCTCCCATTAGCAACACCTGGGCCCTGAACCACTGCCATCAACAATCACTCATTGACATCCATGGATTGACGACTTGATTATCTCAAAACACTCTTTGATCTTCTTCCCAACACCCTCCCATCCCCTCCATTATCAAATTCCGACTTTTCTCGGCTTGAGCCTTTTGAGCTCGACCCCAATCTTCTCAAGTGGACTGATGGTGATATACCCGAGGCTATCTCTCAGCATCTCCATGAAATCTGCATTACAGAACGTGGCCCAGTGGTTAGCACCGTTGTACCGGTTCTAAAAACTTACCTGCACAAATTTCCGTTCCATCAAAAACTCTTACGATGGCAAGAGCACCTAATTAAGGCACTTGAATGCATTCTTCATGAAAATGGGATCACAGTGCGTCGCTCATGTGTTTTTATCTGATAGATCTGTGATCTCATCATACCGTGATTAGGTTCCAATCTACGGCCCTGTTCCAATCTATGGCCCTGTTCCAATGATCCCTGGTGCAAGCACTGATAACACAAAAGCAAATGATACAGTCGTTCCCAAGAAACGTAGAAGGGATAGTGATGGCGACAATGATGAAATGATTAATGTTGAGAGGAAAAAAGTCAGTACTTAGTACCAATCTCTCAGGCATCCCTGATTCTAGCGATATGCAGGCAACTCATGTGCTATTAAAAGAATTGAATATCAAGCCACACATGCCTGCAGGGCGAGGAAAGCCCGGTGATCTGATCCTCGAGAAACTTACAATTGTTGATTCGGATGAATGGAAAACCCTCATGCATACTGTAAGGACGGTGATCCTAATTGGGACGGAGCCTGGGAACTAAGCCACAGATGGGGAAGGACGGAGTATAACGGAGTCCGGGACGTAGTGGGGAAAGGCTAGGCTTCAGCGTGCAAGCTGCGCCATGCTAACGTACGTCTTGCCTATACTTCTGAAGAACGCTCTGGAGTCCGGGATGGAGTCTGGGACCGGAGTCTGAAGGGCGAACAGTCTGGATGAGGTCTTAGACAATGAAAGACAGGGAGTCAATACAAGTTGGGGCACAATCCAAGTCAATATTCGGACTACTGTATGAGTACAAGTGAGGCCTTATATACGTAGTCCGACAAGGGGAGTTATGGCCGTGTTCTGATGAGAACAGGAAACTATGGAGATATAGAACATAAAGTGGAGTTGAGCATATGGTACGAAGGGATAATGATACCAGTGATACCCGAGATGAAACGAGAGGTGAAACAAGTATGGAAAATACGTAGAAGGGAACTTAGCGAATGTCAGGGAAAGTATGGAGTCCGAGCACGGAGTTGTGACGGAGTTGTGATGGAGGTGTGACGGAGTTGTGATGGAGTTTTCCAGCACTTTACACTCCCCCCCCTGTCTGAATAGACTCCGAGTCCAGTCTGAGGACTCCGAGGACTCCAAGTAGATTCCGAGCACAGTCCGAGTCCAGTCCGAGTCCAGTCCGAGTCCAGTCTGAGGTGTGCTCGGAGTCCAAGTGGAGTCCGAGTGGAGTCTGAGGAGACTCCGAGTTCAGTCTGAGTTGAGGGAAAAAGAAAGTCTGAACTCAATCTGAGTTCACTCTCAGTTGTTTATACTTGCAATAAAATACCGAAAAAATGCTTAAAAAATGCAGAAAAATCGTGTGATCCAGGCCATATAGGAATTGTAAAGCCAAACAAAGCCAAACTTGAGATATTTGCAAAATATGTTTTCAGATGTGAGTGTAATCTTAAGAAGTGTACAAAAATTATGTGATCTGCATATGATACACCTGTCATTCCATACTGGTGGTTATGAATGTCACCTCTGCCGCATGCCCACAGCAGACTTGTTGCAGTTCAGCATCCACTTGTTTCCACTTGTTTCACAGTCAACTTCCACAATCTCACCTGTTACCAACAACCAATGACCGTTTGCAGAGAATTGTTAGAGCTCATGAATAAATGTGAGAGGGTTGGAGATGTGACTCATGTGAGGGGTCTGTGAATATATTATCTCAAGGGAGAAGGGGGTGGATATGAGTTCTTGATGATTCTTTGGTGATGGTACATGGTACTAGTGAGTAGTTGTTAACAGCATATTGTGTTATGATGATGATGATGTTCAACTAGCATTTGCAGCCTACCAAAGCCACTTCCACACTAGTAGAAGCATTCTGAGAGCCTCACCTTGCACAACTTTGGTCATGTATACCTCCAGCAACCACATCTGTTGGTGGGGAAGATTGGACATCCTAGCAGTATAAGACCCTCATGCTCCACCACAATCATCATCCATAGGGGACCAGAGCTTTACGGTTTATGACAGCCTGGGTAAGGTAATAAGGAAAGAGGAGATGAACAGGATTCAGTGATTCTGATGCCATCTTTATTGTATATTAACTTGGAACTTGAAGATCATCTTATGTACAAACTTTTGCACACCAAGTTCACAAAGTCCTTCCTTCACTTAATTTATACTTATTAAGGATGCTACATATATATATTGGATGAAGAAACTATCAGGGCAATGCAAATAACACCCTTGGACAATTTCTCACTGAGAAGTTGGAATCAGCATTGCTGGTGACTCTATTTCAGATGTGCTCAGTATATGGAAGCACACAAGCCTTGAACTTGATGGTTGATGAACTGTTTGATCTAAGAGGTTGTAAGGCTGGAGAGAAGCAATTGCTATCTTGAAAGATACAGTGGTGATTTGTGCAGTAAAGAAAGCTGCACAGTCAGATATGTATGTACTATAAGATCAAAGAATTGTGGAAGGCAGGTCACATCAGCATTAAAACTTCATAATGATCCTCATTGTACTATACTAGCAACATTTTGTATGCCAGTGTCCCAGTCAAACTTAGGTATTTTGCAAATATCTCAAGTTTGAGTTTATTTAGCTTCACCATTCTTATATGACCTGGATCACATGATTTTTCCGCATTTTTCAAGATTTTTTGCAGACTTTTCAAATTTCTCACATGAAGCGTCTGAAAAAGTATTTTGCAAATATCTCAAGTTTGGGCTTGTTTGGCTTTACCATTTTTGTATGACTGGAATCACATGATTTTTCTGCATTTTTTAAATATTTTTTGGGATTTTATTGTAGGTGTAGACAATTCCAAATAGTGCCAAATAGTGCCAAACTGACTGGCCATATGTATATAAGGCCCTGCCAATGTCGGCACTGGCCCCCCTGCTCTTGCTTGGGGGTGCTTGGACTGCTCGGACTCCACTCGGACTCCGAGCTTCCCAGTCCAAGGACTGAGAGCCCAAGTCCAAGCTGACTCCGCTCGGATTGAGCTCGGACTTGAGGATTTGAGTGGCATCCCTGCCACTTCCTCAGTCCGAGGACTGAGCTCGGACTCCGAGCTCACTCCGAGTGCAAACTCCATGACCTCGGACCCCAATGGACTCCAGACTATACCCATGACCATTTTCCACTCATGTCGCATCTCATATCAAGCCTATGCCAAAACTCCGAAAACTCGAGCGCTTTACTCTCCCCCCCCTAAGATTCTCGGAGTCCGAGCTCAATCCGAGCAGTCCTAGGACTCGGTGGAGTCCAGAATGGGATATGACACATACCTTAAATCCCTGCTACCACCTCACACCCTCAACTCAATTTGTTGAAAAATTCATACCCAGAGAGGCAGCCCATGTTCGTCAATTGACGGCGGAGTGATTACAAGAACAAGTTAACCTCACACTAACCTTTGATGGAAATAGCACTCGCAATGCTGACTCCATATACCTAGTACATTATACAACGCCTGACGACTGGAAAAGCTATCTCGTCCATGGCTATAAGGGGTCAGATGAACGGGATACCCAGGAATGGGTCAAGGGCATTATTGTTAAAGTATGTTATCAAGTCTTTTGGGTTCTATATGATATTTGACGATCAAATCCAAGACAATCAAAGACATTGGTATAGATAAGACTGCAGCAATCGTATCAGACAGCACGGGAAACACAAGGGCTGGACAGCAGGATGCACAGCGCGAGATTCCCATATTACTGAACTTGGGTGATTGTTGTCATCACATTCAACTCACCATTCAAGACATCAATCGTATTGGTGACTTTCAGGAGGTAATATACAGCTTATCAAATTAGTAATGGGACCTTGCTGATGCTCAGTTTACTAGTTCATCAAGACATTGAATGCCGCTATCAGATTCTTTACTCAAAATCTAATTTCTCCTGAATGTGGCAGATGTTTACATTTTCTGGCTTGCAATCGCAGCAAAGCTTAGGAAACTCTTCTCCAAGGGTGAAGCCATTACAGGAATAACACCGAGCATATCAAGTGCAGTATCAACAATTGTATCTCGTCGTTTCAAGGCATTTGTCAATGAGTCACCAATGGACATCTACTTGACCGCATTCTTTTTGCATCCAAGTACGTCTTAAATCGATCTCTTGTCTTTTCTTATCTCACTTATGATGTTTGCTAGGTTATTCTACATCAGACGCATTGCTGCACCCAGCATCTGTGTCGCATACTATACATCTTCCAGCCAGGGCCCAGAACCAACCACTGCCAACAGTGGAGATCCCATATCCCAATGCCTTCAAACGTGCAAAGAAATATTTGAAGAAGATCCTATGTGACGAAGCTGAGTACTACAAAGCAAACCCAATGATGCCACAGTCACCAATTGGCCAGATCATCTGCAAGCTCAGTGAGAAAGCCGTTGTCGACAAGTTCCAGACACAGATCTTAGCCTATGCACGACATGATTATCCATCCAAGAGCCAATTGACGGCAAAGGAGAGACCGGGAACGTTCTAACATGGTGGAGAGACCTTTCATCCCACCCCCTTGCACAAGTTCTTGCAGTAAGTGCGCCATGTCAGGGAGCGCTTACTAGTTATTGAAATACTACTATATATATAGCTTCTTGCTACCAAGATCTTTTCAACACTTGTAAACTCAATGCCTGACAAAAGGACAGGCTCACGGCTTACTTGGCTCAATTTGCCAACTCATTCAAGTCAGAAGGTGGAGATGTTGATAAATATGATTCAGGTGGGGCAATGGTATGGCTCTCATATTGTAAGTTTGTGCACCACCACTTTCTTTATCATTCAGTCCTTAATTGAAAACAGAAGGAGATTCCTCACAAACACATCCGATGTAAACCAACAGTCTCATTCATTGATGTCAATCGAGAATTTGCAATTCAAAGCAGAAGCTCAGAGTCTGCCAGCAACATTGGTGATGATCATGAGGGCAATTCTAATCCAGACTTGGATGCAGACGATGAAGACATTACTGAAGACAATCTAATCCAGCCAATATTAGATGGACTCGTAATGCTTAATCTCGATGCTGACTCGGATATCAATATCAACTCTGAATTCCTGTCTCAGTACCTCACAGAGAGTGGCCCCCCAACCCAGAACCCTAAAACGACAGCAATGGCAGCTGCTGGTGACGAGAATCCTTTGGACGAAGATGCCAACTGGGATTCTAACTAAATTAATCAATTTTTTAGTAACATCTTAAAAATATTTAACATTGTTAATTTTGATTATTAATGTTGTTAGTAACTTTTACATATGTGTAATGGGTATATATCACTTAGCATAACTACGTATTGTACATACTACCTCGGACCGTGACTTGATCATGATGCGCGTCTACATAATGCATGTCAAAACATTATATAAGCAACTTACCTTTACCTTACTACCTAACCAATATACTCAGTTCAGTGTAGTGCAGGTTCGTAATGTTCTAAGCACTTAAGCACGACTTTCAAGTCGAGCTTTTGAGTATAACTGTAACTCCGTTACACTTTTTTACACTACTGACGTGTAGTAAGGCATTCCAGCCTAAAAACTCAACCAAAACAATCAATTTCAAAAAGTACACGAAAACGGTGCTGAGATGTCTTTTGGACATGCCCCGAGGAAAGGTGTGGGACGGAACACGCCTCCCGGACCTCAACAATCCCATAATAACTCGCTGATGGCCTCGTCCAGGTCATCAAGCGTGAATATTCCAGGATCCTTTGCTTTGCCAAAGGACACTGCCAATGTCACCCAAAGAAGTGCCAGCATGAGCATCCCAAAGCTCGCCTCTGAGACACCAGGTGAGTGTGTGATTGACCTCAATATAAGCCCTACCAACAGCAGGCCGCGCACTCCTTTGGGGGCAAAGCCTGGCTCCAGCTCCCGACAGGCCAAACCATCATATTCGAGCATGGTTTCGGCCTCATCCAAGAATTCTGGTGCCACTACACCTACTGTAGCCAGTACAGCTGCAGATAAAATGACCGAACACGCCATGCCGGCGCTGACGTCTAAACGAGACTTATGCAAAGGTCTCGGGTTGGGCTTGAAAGTACCTTCACCAACGGAGCTTGTCATGCCAATAGCAGTGGTTCTGGCTCAGCCTCCGCAGACAAGAGACTTTGCTTCCGAATTAGAGGAGAAGCTCTCTCCCATCGCCAACAGGAAAGATGTACATACCTCTTCAGCCCTAATTGAGGCTGAGGAGGAACGTGAGGTGGCTGAATCCATTTTGGTATTCCGGCCTAACTCAGGCAGAGGACGTAATGGGTCCCATGCCTCTAACGAAGGGCATCTAACCCCTGGCTCTCGAAGGGATTCTCCTTCACCTGGGGTTGTGGACTCCGAAGACGTGCTTGATAGGTTGATCATGGAGCAAGAAAAGCAAATGTCCACTCTAGCCTCGCAACTAGGCTCGGTCATGAGCAAACAAATGACTCGTATGGCTGAACAGCTAAATACAGTCATGGCACAACAAGTGTCTCGAATTGAGTCGACCATGCGCAATCAAGGCGAAAGCTATGTCACCCTTATACAGTTCTTGAAGAACTCCCGCAGAAGATCATCTTCTCGCCGCAATTCATCGAGAACTCCCGAACATCAGCGTGGATGACAAGAGCCTGCCTGCGACATCGGACCACAGGATGAAGGTAGGAGCAAGAGAGCTCAAGGAAAACAAAGGTCGACTGAGACAGTCGGACCTCAAGACATCGAGGGTACAGGCGGAGGAGCTGTTGAAGACAAAGCCCCTGCCTACATCAGAGACGACCGTCAATTGGATGTTGATCTACTAAGGCTAATCAGCCCTACGGATCTCGACACTTTGCTTGTGCTTCGACGGAATGAGACTATCCGTTGCACTTTGAGTGGAGAAGAGAAATTTGCTACCCTCAGAAAGGATCCTGGTGAAACCTCGCACACATACCATGCTAGGTTAGACTGGTATGCGAAGCTGTCTTTATTAATAGACCTTAACAGGGGAGCACCTGCTTCGGTCTTGTTTGAACAAATGAACCCATACAAGCGAGAAACTTGTTTTGAAGACAAGGATGACGGTCACGCAACACAGCAACATCGTGATTCATCCACTCACTATGAGATGCCCACCTGTCTTTCAAGGCAGGGAGGGTGTCACAGCGGCGGGAGTAGTCCTACTCCCACCAAGCCCAACTGGCTGAGTACAGCCAAATGATTGCCTCGCCTGAGCCTCTCAGCCAGCAACTTTGGTAGAGAAGTCATAACCGGTGACTTCAGGAGCCCAGTTGACAGGGCCACTGAGAAGACAGACAACCTTGTCTGTCAAGTCATTCAAGATGCTGTAGCTGCCAGTGCCGCAGTGTCAGGAGACCTGTCTTCCTTAGGCAAGGTTCCATTCAAGCTAGTGCCCCCAGAGTTCAAGGGAATGGTGTAACGGATGGAATCCTGTTACAGTGTGCAGCATGCTCTGAAGCTTTCTGAAGATGTCCGCCATCGATCCTCCTTCAATCTGCTTTCTGTCTGCTTCCATCTGCTTTCGATCCGCTCCGCTCTGATGCACGGGAATTCATCGGAGTACGTCGGATGCGTGGGAATATGTCGGATTATGTTGGACCACAAGCACATGGTAAGTGCATGGTAGTTACTATAAGTACACGTCATGTAGTCGCATACGATAGCTACAAACGAAAATTGGAGTTCCCTTCCCCTCAGATCAGCCTTAGCTTAAGTCTGTGCACTATTGTGCATGGCACCTGCAGTGCTGGGTACAACCCAGAGCACATTGCAGTGTTTCAACGGATAGCATAGATGAGTTCCTTTCGTTCACGAAAGGACTAGTCAATTACTTAGCCATACATGGGTACATGAAGCCTGAAGCTGACTCATTCCGAGTTCAGCTTTTAGGCCACATCCTAACGGATAAGGCCTTACGATGGTTCCAACAGACTGTCAATTACAGTGTGGAGGAGCATTGGTCGTTTGAAGACACCATGATTGGCCTCAAATGACACTTCGTCAAAGATGCATCTTCGCGAGATGCAGCTAGAAAGTTTGAACAACTTGAACAGAAGTCAAGGACTGTCCCTGAGCTGAGACGTGACCTCAAACAGCTCGGAATGCAGATGGTAGAAGCTCTGACTGACTATGCCATGTCGCGATGTTTCATGGATGCACTCAAGCCGGAAATTGCCAGCGCAGTTGTGGCTCGTGGAAGCAACCCAGAAAATAGTCATTTCCACTTGTTGGCGCAGAAGGCTATTGACGAAGAGGAGGCCATCTCTTATAAACACAGGATGGACAAGTACAAGATGAAATCTGTTCCTGTGCTGAGCAAATTGTCTAAATCATATGGGACTAAGTCGGGCTATAATTCGACTAAAGAAACCACCAGGACCACAGGAACTTCGAAGAGTTCCATCTCCTTAACACGGAAGAGCATAGATAGTGTTTCTATTTCCAGTCTCTTAGGACTGAAAAAGACCGGAACCGGACCGGACCAGGACCGATTTGGACCGGACTGCAGTCTCAGGTCTTAGGAGGTCCAAGGGCAGTCCGGTTCCGGTCTTTTTAAATTTTTAAAATCAAAAAAACCGCAAAAGACCGGTCTAGACCGGTCCTAGACCGCTAATTGTCACATGTGACCAACACAGTCATGTTCTCCTATATTTTAGCTTTTTTTTGAGTATTGAAACATAAAAAACAGTTGAGATTTGAGTTCACAGTAGTAAAGTTTGTCAAAAGTTATATATAACATGTGAATTTTGAAAACATCTGTTGTTGCAACACTCCAGGTAAGGTATTCTGAAATTAACTAATCTAGGTATGCTCTAGTACATCCAATGGAACATAGTTGAACAGTGGGAGGGTGAGAGTCAGCAACACTGGGCTTCATTCTCTCTTTGGTGATCTGTTTGGCAATCTCTTTGGCAATGTTTGGCAGTCTCCTGGCATCATTAAAAATGGTTTAATGTGGCTTATCTGGAGTGCAACTGGGTGTGAGATGATGTGAGGGGGTGGAGTGGGGTCTAATGGGACAAGCTGAGCAGTGGGAGGGTGAGGGTCAGCAACACTGGGCTTCATTCTCTCTTTGGTGATCTCTTTGGCAATCTCTTTGGCAATGTTTGGCAGTCTCCTGGCATCATCAAAAATGGTTTTATGTGGCTCATCTGAGTGCAGCTGGGTGTGAGAGGGTGTGAGAGGGTGAGGGTTAGGAACATATTGATATTTATGAAGTTTTGTAGTTTTAAATTGTTGTATGGGAGACATAGGGACATAGAAACTAATGTAAGGACTGGTCTAGACCAGTCCAAGACCAGTCCTGGACTGGTCTTAACCGGTCTTTTTTTTAAATTAAGACCAGTCTTGCGGTCTTAAGCGGTCCGGTTCCGGTCTTTTCGATATCAGGGACACCCTGAGACCGGTCCGGTTTTGGTCTTTCCAAAAAAGGAAAAAAAACCGGACCGGACCGGACCTTGAATCACTACAGCATAGAATGCTACCTCTGCAAACAAAAAGGGCACCTTAGCACCAGCTGCCCTGAAAGAGCCAGCAACACTAGAAGAGCCGCAAATGTCGAACACCACGAGATGGACGTTGACGATCAAGAGACTAGGGATAACCCAGGTCTCTCTGACGACGAATATGTCTCCGCAGTGGACAGAGATGACAAAGATGTGGCAAATGACGAGGCCGAATCTGTGTCCGACGGTGAAGCTGACAACCAGTCCATTACTGACTGGTGCGCTGCAGGTAGACCCATTGAGGCATACCAGCACATGGGAAAGTTCCTCGACAAAATAGAGAGGCAATACCAGGTCAACAAGGCCGGTCTTACAGAGTGGTCTGACCCAGATTCCTCCCATACAGCTCCCTCGGATCATCTATTGGCCATGCGAGTCGTTCCATTCGAGGATGCCTCGCCGCTTGCCTTCACTGCCTCAGGTACATCAAGCAGTGAACAACCAGTCGCATACCAAAATCGTGTGACTAAACAAATAGGACTGCTAAAGATCGAGCAAGGTCCTAGAAGGGATTTTAAGCATCTCAGGGTAATCAAGGGCTATATGCGGATCAACGGCCATAAGGCGCATGTCCTGCTGGACAGTGGTAGCACCTTGGATCTTGTTTCGGCGAACTTTGCAAAAGTTCACCAATTAAACATGTTCAAGTTGCATAACCCGATACGTCTACAAATGGCAATGTTTGGCTCTCGATCCACGATCCAATACAGAGCGCGAGCTGAACTACAAGTCAGAGATTTCAAGACGCAACGCTACTTTGACATGGTTAACTTGGACCGCTGTAACGAGCCAATTCCGGCTACGTTGGAACCGATCTCCAAAACCTTCCGAAGCTCCCCGAAGCACTCCGAGCCTATGCTCGATCCCGGAGGATGATCGTTTGTGTTCGGACGCATGCACAGGCCTCGGACTCGGTGCAGGATTCATCACATGGTCACCTCGTGCCTCCGTAGTATATATACCATTGTGTACGTAGTTGTAGTTAGCGAATTATCACCCCATTACTGCTCCGAGTTCGATTCCTTTCGTTCCCTTCGTTCCTCGGTGCTTTGGACACCTTCCACTCGTTCACCTTCGCATTCGGCACCCTCTCTGCCTCCGAGGCACCCCCAGGACTGACCTCCGAAGCCCCTTTGGCCGAACGCACTTCCGCATCGGCCTTCTTCTGATCGTTTCAACTGGAGCCCACCGCGAGGGGCTCTTAGGTCAGTCCGTCGGTCATTCCTTTCACCCAACTCCTGCACAGAAAGCATCGGACAAGCTCCGGTGTCACTTGGAATCTGCTCCGAGCCACTCCAAGCACTCTGCCGGCCCTCCCATAGCTCAGAGACCATACCCCGCCGACCTTTCTTCAATTATACCCTCCCCGCTCTTTACACTGCAGTAGCCTTCACCACTCGGCCCCACAGCACTGACACAGCATCAGCCGAACAACGCCCACACGTTCCACTACTCCCGATCCAGCTCCGATCGATCAATAGCTTTCGTCCCTGAAGCCCCTTGCTTAATCCACCTCGCTTTCCATCAGAACAGCTCGCTTCGCTTCGGCCTGCCAGTAACATCATGACCGAACCAAGCCGCCGCATGCCCATCCGAACGAACAAGGAGGCACCCTGCTTCCGAGGCACTGCCGCTGGCCTTGAGAGATACCTCGAAGATATCGAGATGATCTGCGAGGATAGACAACGCTCCGGAGATGCTGAACTGATCAAATGGGCTGTCTACTATACCGATGAGAAATCTTCCGAGATCTGGAGAGCCGCTCGAGACACCCTATCGGATCCGAAAACCTGGGACGCGTTTAAGAAAGCGATTTCCGAGATCTACCCCGAGGCACAGCCCGATCGCCGCCACACTATTGCAGCACTACACGCCGTTTCCGACCGCTTCTCAGCGCAAAATGTCACATCCGAGACAGCCCTTGCTGAGTATCACAGGGAATTTTCCGGAACAGCTCAATACCTCATCGGAAAGCGCCGCATGACACGCCGTGAGGCAAGCATCATGTACATGTCCGCATTCCCTCCGGATCTCCGACCCGATATCACTACTCGGCTCACAATCAAGTACCCGGACGTCCACCCCGATGATGGCTATGATCTAAAAGACATGAATAGTGCCGCGCAATTCATTATCAGCTCAAGGTCTGCTATAGCCTTGCTCGCCGCGACCACCCCACAAGCTCCGACGCTTCCGACGCCTCCGATGCCTATCCCTACTCCCCCTCCGAGCACAGCCTTCACTCTGAGCACAGCTTCCACCCATCTCCTTAGCGGATGCATTTTCTGCGGAGATATCAATCATCGGACAGCCTGGTGCCATATCAGGGATGAATATGCAAGGCAAGGGAAGATCAAAATAGTCGACAGACGGATTCAATTTTTGGACGGCAACGAACCGAATGCATTCCAATACCGCCACTTTGGACAATGGTTCAAAGAACGCATTGATGTATGGCTGCTGAGGTACACACAGCCGACCGCTCCGAAGCCATTTGTGTCCTCCAACTACTTCCTGGAAGCTCTAGACCACTCCGGAACGCATACCGCCGAGCCTGTCAATACTGAAGCACTGCAAAACGTACATACGACTCCGACGCACATACACATTAGCACCACGATCCCTAATCAATCCACGCTCCCTAATACCACCCCCTCCGAACCCTCTGAGCCCTCCAGACCCTCCGACGCTCCTACCACTACAACGCATGATATCGCCGAGACCTCCGAGGCTCCTGATGACCCCACCACTGCTACGCCAATTTCTGCCACCCCGGAAACCCTCGGCGACCCCATCGCCGAAGTCTTTATCATTTCCGAGCCATCTGGCATCCCAACAGCTGCCATTCCGAGACCTGATTCTGCTGAAATTCCGACCGCCGCCCTGACCGCCTGCACGATTGAAGAAAGCGAGATGAGAAGAACCCACCCACCACTTCCCTTCTACTTCCTATCACCATCCGATCTCCCCGTCCTGACCAGGAGGTCAGTATTAAAAGTACCCAGGAGGTGTAACGAGCCAATTCCGGCTACGTTGGAACCGATCTCCGAAACCTTCCGAAGCTCCCCGAAGCACTCCGAGCCTATGCTCGATCCCGGAGGATGATCGTTTGTGTTCGGACGCATGCACAGGCCTCGGACTCGGTGCAGGATTCATCACATGGTCACCTCGTGCCTCCGTAGTATATATACCATTGTGTACGTAGTTGTAGTTAGCGAATTATCACCCCATTACTGCTCCGAGTTCGTTTCCTTTCGTTCCCTTCGTTCCTCGGTGCTTTGGACACCTTCCACTCGTTCACCTTCGCATTCGGCACCCTCTCTGCCTCCGAGGCACCCCCAGGACTGACCTCCGAAGCCCCTTTGGCCGAACGCACTTCCGCATCGGCCTTCTTCTGATCGTTTCACCGCTACCAGGTCATTCTAGGGACCCTGTTCCTACGAGAATTTGAGGTCCTGCTGAACTATGCAGGATCTGGCTCATTCAAATTGGGTAACTGTTGGTTTCCAGTCAAAGAAGGAGATTTCAGCAAGCTGCTGACTTCTTCTAAAGAAGGGGAAGGGCCCGGTCAGGCAAAAGTGCCATCTTCCTCTTCCGGGAATACTGCTAAGAAAGAGGCTCCAAAGGTCTCTTTCTCCAGGTCATTTGACAAACGACCTAAACACTGACTACATGGTCAGACAAGTACTGTTTCGCAGGTGGCTGGCGTCAAATGGAATGGTACTACCTCCATAACAATGGAGGAATGATTAGAAATATGCCAGCGCATATTGGACAAGGTCAAAGACCTCGAGCCACGAGAGGAGTTGATCCTGCCTCCTCTAAGAGCGATAAACCATGAGATTCCGCTCATAAACCTGAATCTTGTAATCAGACATTGACCAGCTAAATGCCCTGAGCCGCTCAGGGAAGAGCTCAGAGTAAAAATCGATCGATATCTTAAGGCAGGATGGTGGGAGTGCACCACCTTGCCTTCGAGCACACCACTTCTTGTGGTTTTCAAGAAGGATGGCGCCATCCGAACAGTCATTGATGCCAGGCAGTGCAATGAGAACACTCTGGCGGACTTCACACCCATGCTGGACCAAGAGACCATCAGGAGCGATATAGCGAGAGCACGCTTTCGCTCTAAGATTGATATATCAGACGCGTACAAAAATATGCATGTCTCGCCAGAACATGAAAGCCGTACAGTGTTCGCGACTATATTTGGCAACCTAAAAAGCCACGTCATGCAAATGGGCGACAAGAATGGCCCAGCAACCTTTCAGAGGCTGATGAATGCGACCTTTGTGGAAGAGATGGGAGTGTTCATACACTGCTACCAAGACGATATCTTCGTCTTTTCAGATACTCTAGAAGAACACATAGAGCATCTTAGGATCGTATTCAACCGGCTAAGAAGCATTAAGTTTGTATCTTAGCCGTAACCGCTCAAAAATAGACAGATTGTCTGGGTTTCATAGTCGATGATGAAGGGATACACATGGATCCAGCCAAAATTGACTTAATCAAGAACTGGCACGTGCCAAGAAACTACCATGACGTTCAGAAATTCAATGGCATCATCCAGTACCTGGCGCAGTTCTTGCCCAGTGTCACCGACTATACTGCACCACTAACAAGCATGTGCAGTAATAATAGAGAGTTCATATGGACGGACTACATGAACACTTGCTTCAACAAACTGAAAGGCTTGGTTGCTAAAAACCTAGTCTGCAAGCCAATAGACGGGAGGTTAACCACCCCTATCTGGCTTGTAACAGACGCCTCGGCCACTGGAGCAGGTGCTGTCTACGGTCAAGGAGAAACCTGGGACTCATGCGCTCCAGCCGGATTTTTATCTCACAAGTTCACGTCAGTGCAGATAAACTACTGCACCTGGGAACATGAACTATTGGCCATTCTAGAGGCACTGATGAGATGGGAAGACAAGCTGCTGGGACTGCATTTCACAGTTGTTACGGATCATCAGGCCTTGACCTTCTTCAAGGAAGCACCTTCAGGCTCTCAACGCCGAATTAGGTGGTGGGAGTACCTCTCGCGTTTCAGCTTCAAGATCCAATATCTCAAAGGAGATAAAAATCTGGTAGCAGACGCCTTATCTTGTTACTTCTCCAGTGACGAGCCCGGTGAAATGATCAGAAGAAGGCCAATGCGGAAGTGCGTTCGGCCAAAGGGGCTTCGGAGGTCAGTCCTGGGGGTGCCTCGGAGGCAGAGAGAGTGCCGAAGACGAAGGTGAACGAGTGGAAGGTGTCCGAAGCACCGAGGAACGAAGGGAACGGAAGGAATTGAACTCGGAACGAAGCTGGGGTGATAATTCGCTAACTACAACTACGTACACAATGGTATATATACTACAGAGGCATGAGGTGACCATGTGACAATTCCTGCACCAAGTCCGAGGCCTGTGCATGCGTCCGAACACAAACGATCATCCTCCGGGGTCGAGTATAGGCTCGGAGTGCTTCGGGGAGCTTCGGAAGGTTTCGGAGATCGGTTCCAACGTAGCCGGAATCGGCTCGTTACACCTCCTGGGTACTTTTAATACTGACCTCCTGGTCAGGACGGGGAGATCGGATGGTGATAGGAAGTAGAAGGGAAGTGGTGGGTGGGTTCTTCTCATCTCGCTTTCTTCAATTGTGCAGGCGGTCAAGGCGGCAGTTGGAATTTCGGCGGAATCAGATCTCGGAATGGCAGCTGTCGGGATGCCAGATGGCTCGGAAATGATAAAGACTTCGGCGATGGGGTCGCCGAGGGTTTCCGGGGTGGCAGAAATTGGCGTAGCAGTGGTGGGGTCATCAGGAGCCTCGGAGGCCTCGGTGGTATCATGCATTGTAGTGGTAGGAGCGTCGGAGGGTCTGGAGGGTTCGGAGGGTTCGGAGGGGGTGGTATTAGGGAGCGTGGATTGATTAGGGATCGTGGTGCTAATGTGTATGTGTGTCGGAGCCGTATGTACGTTTTGCAGTTCTTCAGTATTGACAGGCTCGGCAGTATGCATTCCGGAGTGGTCTAGAGCTTCCAGGAAGTAGTTGGAGGACACAAATGGCTTCGGAGCGGTCGGCTGTGTGTACCTCAGCAGCCATACATCGATGCGTTCTTTGAACCATTGTCCGAAGTGGCAGTATTGGAATGCATTCGGTTCGTTGCCGTCCAAAAATTGAATCCGTCCATTGACTATTTTTATCTTCCCTTGCCTTGCGTATTCATCCCTGATATGGCAGCAGGCCGTCCGATGATTGATATCTCCGCAGAAAATGCATCCGCTAAGGAGATGGGTGGAAGCTGTGCTCGGAGCAAAGGCAGTGCTCGGAGGGGAAGTAGGGATAGGCGTTGAAGGTGTTGGAAGCGTCGGAACATGTGGGATGGTCGTGGCGAGCAAGGCTATAGCAGACCTTGAGCTGATAATGAATTGCGCGGCACTATTCATGTCTTTTAGATCATAGCCATCATCGGGGTGGATGTCCGGGTACTTGATTGTGAGCCGAGTAGTGATATCGGGTCGGAGCTCGGGAGGGAATGCGGACATGTACATGATGCTTGCCTCACGGCGTGTCATGCGGTGCTTTCCGATGAGGTATTGAGCTGTTCCGGAAAATTCCCTGTGATACTCAGCAAGGGCTGTCTCGGATGTGACATTTTGCGCTGAGAAGTGGTCGGAAACGGCGTGTAGTGCTGCAATAGTGTGGCGGCAATCGGGCTGTGCCTCGGGGTAGATCTTGGAAATCGCTTTCTTAAATGCATCCCAGGTTTTCGGATCTGATAGGGTGTCCCGAGCAGCTCTCCAGATCTCGGAAGATTTCTCATCGGTGTAGTAGACGGCCCATTTGATCAGTTCAGCATCTCCGGAGCGTTGTCTATCCTTGCAGATCATCTCGATATCTTCGAGGTATCTCTCAAGGCCAGTGGCAGTGCCTCGGAAGCAGGGTGCCTCCTTGTTCGTTCGGATGGGCATGCGGCGGCTTGGTTCGGTCATGATGTTACTGGCAGGCCGAAGCGAAGCAAGCTGTTCTGATGGAAAGCGAGGTGAATTAAGCAAGGGGCTTCAGGGACAAAAGCTATTGATCGATCGGAGCTGGATCGGGAGTAGTGGAACGTGTGGGCGTTGTTCGGCTGCTGCTGTGCTGGTGCTGTGGGGCCGAATGGTGAAGGCTACTGCAGTGTAAAGAGCGGGGAGGGTATAATTGAAGAAAGGTCGGCGGGGTATGGTCTCTGAGCTATGGGAGGGCCGGCAGAGTGCTTGGAGTGGCTCGGAGCAGATTCCAAGTGACACCAGAACTTGTCCGATGCTTTCTGTGCAGCAGTTGGGTGAAAGGAATGACCGACAGACTGACCTAAGAGCCCCTCGCGGTGGGCTCCAGTTGAAACGATCAGAAGAAGGCCGATGCGGAAGTGCGTTCGGCCAAAGGGGCTTCGGAGGTCAGTCCTGGGGGTGCCTCGGAGGCAGAGAGAGTGCCGAAGACGAAGGTGAACGAGTGGAAGGTGTCCGAAGCACCGAGGAACGAAGGGAACGGAAGGAATTGAACTCGGAACGAAGCTGGGGTGATAATTCGCTAACTACAACTACGTACACAATGGTATATATACTACGGAGGCATGAGGTGACCATGTGACAATTCCTGCACCAAGTCTGAGGCCTGTGCATGCGTCCGAACACAAACGATCATCCTCCAGGGTCGAGTATAGGCTCGGAGTGCTTCGGGGAGCTTCAGAAGGTTTCGGAGATCGGTTCCAACGTAGCCGGAATCGGCTCGTTACACCAGAGAGCATCATAAGCCGGAAAACTACGTTAACGCAGACTCCAGGTTGGACCCAGAAGGGGACGACCTTAGCGACTTGAGATGTTTAGAAGTCGAGGAACTTAGGAACAACATGTCCTTTGCTGAAAGCCTCGACAAGCAAGCTAAAGACAGGGTAGAACCAAGGACAGTTGAGGCTAGCAACCTTGACTCTCAGACTGGGAAGTGCATTCCTAGTCTCGAATTTAAAACAGAATCCATGAAGGATGCTTTAAAGAAAGCTCCTGAGCTTTACAAGGAGGACAAGTTCCTTTCGCACATTTTTAAGAACCCTGAGCGATACAACAAGTTCGAGTTATGCAAAGGGATTCTCTGGACGACCAACTGTCAAGGCGAAAGCATAATCTGCGCCCCTCAAGGAGTCATCAAAGGGAAGAGCATGCGAGGAAACCTCATAGATGCGTGCCATCGTACACTAGGCCATCTTGGAACATGTAAGACATTGGAATACATCCGACATTGGTTCTGGTGGCCTCACATAGCGAAAGACATTGAGGACTTCTGCAAGTCCTGCGGGCCCTGCCAAGTGTCCAAACTGTCTAAGGAAAGGCCGCCAGGCTGGGTACACACTATGCCCATTCCTAGCTGGCCTTGGGAAAACGTAGGCATGGATTTTTCTGGCCCATACCCAGAAGTGGGAGGGTACAATTACATCTTCCTAGTCATGTGCAGAATGACAGGAATGGTCCATGTTATTCCTACCCCTACCAACATTACGGCCAAGCAAGTAGCTGAGCTGTACGTCAAGGAAATAGTAAGACTTCACGGAATTCCAGAGTCCGTAGTCTCGGACTGCGGCACGAAATTCACATCACAGTTCTGGACTGAACTGAGCAGCCTGCTAGGACAGTGGCTCCTAATGTCATCCTCATACATCAGCCAACAGGGGAAATATCTGACAGCATCTGACTCTGCTGGAACACTAGTTGTCTGATTGTTTGGTTGGTCTGATCAATGCTGGAACAATTGTTGTCTGACTGCCTGACCATCTGACTATGTCTGACTATGTCTGACAAGTGTCTGACAGGTGGTCAGACATAGTCAGATGGTCAGGCAGTCAGACAACCAGCATTCCAGCATTGATCAGACCAACCAGACAATCAGACAACTAGTGTTCCAGCAGAGTCAGATATTTCCCCTGTTGGCTGATGTACCACCCTCAGACGGACGGATCCTCAGAGCGCGTGATTCAGACCATGTCACAAATCTTACATGCTCTCGTCTTGGATTACAGGTCCAGCTGGGTGGACCAGCTGCCCCTTGTCGAGTTCACAATGAACTCAGCAGTTCATGAGTCCACCAGTTACGCTCCATTTGAGCTTAACTATGGTTGGCTTCTGAGGATGACCAGGGGATTTGGCCTTGACATAGCTTGAGGTGGCGTCAGACAGTTTGTCGAGAACATTAATGATGTACTTGACAGAACCTTTGACAAACTCTTAACACAATGCACGAGACAAGCAGTCGAGGCGAATAAACACAGACGAGAGGGTCAAGCCTTCAACGAAGGAGACATGATACTTCTCTCATCTAAAAACATTAATTTGCTGAAGGGACAATCTCACAAACTGTTCCCTAAAAGCCTAGGGCCCTATAAGGTCCTACAGGCTAATCCGAGGACCTCCTCTTACAAGATCGAGCTTCCGCCCAATCTAAAGGCAAGACACATCCATGACATTTTTCACGAGAGCGTATTACGCCCGTACGTCGTGAATGACCATAATAAATTTCCCAAACGCGAAACCCACGTTCACATAGAAATCGGCAATGATCCTGAGCATGAATGGGTTGTTCGCACCTTTGAAGACCACTGCTGGGCACCTGGGTTGAAGTTCCTGGTACAATGGGAACTGGGTGACACCACTTGGGAGCCATTAAAAGTCGTCGCTGAGCTAGAGGCTCTCAACGACTATCTAGAGCTTGAAGGGGTTGATGATCCCCATAAGCTGCACCGTAAAGAACGTGGCTATTAGACGACGCATACATCTTCTGTGTACATATAATAGTAGGCGCCACAGATAGTGCCTGTAAATGTTAATAATCTGTATCGCCACCAGATTGAAACCCAAATCGGAGTTGAATGAACTCTAAATGGAGATTTAAACTCAGTTTATGTTCCCACACACAAGTTCTTTGACACCATCATGTCAGGACTAAACCGCGAAACCCGTGATCGCTCAAGACAGGAGAACGAACAGGATGCCTTCTCAAGGCGCCCTTCGTCCTTGTCTCGTACGGGGCCGCAAGGCTCTTACTTGCTGAATGCCCAGGACATGCCAGACGTGTTGTCCTTCTTCACCCAGTTAATTCCGGACTGGGTGATTGATCCGACGATACATCTTCCCACCCACCCGCGGCAGTGCGTTGACTATGCCCAGTACGCCAAGCATGTTCAAGAATACGTCAGTGGTGGTGCCATCACCATCTTCATCAATAAGATGAAGGAGCACTGGAGAGAAATACTCCGTGAGGAGCATCGTAAACGAGAAGATGAGGCTTACGAAGCCAGTCTATACAAGGGCCGTTGAGAAGTCAAGCTAGTCAAAGAAGAACTCAGTGTGGAGAACCGTCAAGGTCGATCTCTCGAACAAGAGATTGACGACCTAAGGAGCATAATTGATGAGCTCAAGGCCGACAGCACTCACACTAGTGGGGGAGGGTCCCGCAAGGGCAAAAGACCAGTTAGGTCTCACTCTCACTCCCCACGCTGTGACATGAGGCATCATTCCCGCTCCCTCTCACCCCCAGTTTACAACAATAGCAAATGCAAGGCAGAGCCCATAAGGTCTCCACCTATCAGCAAGAAAACGAAAGCAAGAGATTGGTATCCCTCAGACCCCGATGACACAGATGCCATTCGCGATGAATGCGCTGAGCCTTCATCTCCCAGTTCAAACGAGGATTGGGAATACAAGGAGACCATCGCCAGGTCCATCAGCGAGTACACTAGGGAATCCAAACGAGCCAAAGGGGAGAGTTTTGCTTCCTCTTCGGCTGCCATTACTCCACAAGTTCCGGACTATGGCCTTGACAAGGTGCGAGCGTTCAGAACTGGTACAAGAAGACCGGGAGCAGGCCAGAGGCCACCAGGCGACATGGAGTCGTTTTTGGACGATCCGGCTACTTTCAGCCTAGACCGCTCCTACAAAGGCACTTTCCTCTCCAAGTGGGGACATGCCTGCCTTAAACTGGACTCCCCATGGAATGGAGATGCAGCCCCTATATGGATCACAATTAAACCACAGCTGTGGTTCTGGACCGCCGGATAACCATATCAGTTCACCCGGGAAGCATCAATTATACCTTTCGACCAACGATCATTAGCTCAGCGCTAGCTGGTATGGGAAGCGACCAAGGCGGAGGCACTCCCTCGCCTAGATGCGACTGCTGAACCCAACGTGATGCAGTTAGCGTCTCTAGGCGAACTCCCAGAGGTTATACGCTGATGCCCTGATGGGCGATTCAATGTCCAGGACCTCACGGCATGGTTATTCCTTACCATGACGCAACCAGAAGCCATTGAAGGCACAGTTAGCTGGTTCTGGGACCTAGCCTGCTGGATGTTCTTGCATCTCGGGTGGTTCGAGAGCCTTGTCTCTGACTTCATCAGTCAAGACGGATGCCCACAAAGCTATTCACCCACACGCTTCGTGCACCAGGGAGAATTCAAGGTCGTGAACCTAGCAAAGCACTTTCATGGTTGCGGAATGACTCCAAGACTAGTGAGCTCTGTCTTTAGAGATTTCACGAAAGCATACCTCAAACACTACCCTTCTGCTACAGAGCCAAATTGGGCCTCAGTACCTACCCCTCAACCGCGCGTAACCCAGCGGACTCCAAACCAGATAAAAAGGGAGAAGGAAAAACAGGCTAAGGCAGCTAAGAAAGTGGCCACCTCCAGAAAGCTCGAAGACCAAATTGAGCCATTGACCTCAGCTGGAGCGTCTGATGCCCTGGCTTTAAACAAAGCACCTTCCACTGGGATTCCGCCCGATGGTGACGTTGAAATGACGGCAGAGGTGAATCCGAATGACAGCCGCGAAACGCCTATCAATACTCTGCACTACTCGCCCATGGGTCCCACGTGACCTACAGGAAGTCTTCGTCGACCAGAAGGGATCACTCTCTTCTTTCAAGATCTACCCTTAGGTTGATCTAGTTGGGGAGGGTGTAACGGGTATATATCACTTAGCATAACTATGTATTGTACATACTACCTCGGACCGTGACTTAGTCGTGATGCGCGTCTACATAATGCACGTCAAAACATTATATAAGCAACTTACCTTTACCTTACTACCTAACCAATATACTCAGTTCAGTGTAGTGCAGGTTCATAATGTTCTAAGCACTTAAGCACGACTTTCAAGTCGAGCTTTTGAGTATAACCGTAACTCCGTTACAATATGTTAGTAACATGGATGTTATTAACTTGTTACAAACATGCTGTTAAATAGTCTCCGTGATGCTGGATAATAAGTAACCAGTTACTAACATGTGGGATAGACCTTTCTCACACTGTTACCACCACCATCCCAGTTCTAAACGACCCATCCACTGACATCTAACAACCCCCCTGACTCTAAAGGGATGCCCCAGGATAAGGGCACCCAGCGGCCCCGTTTGAGGGTCAACTATGTACACATCGCTGAAGATCCCACTGCCACGGCAGGGAATCAAATCTTAGCTCTACTACAACATGCGGACACACTCTTGCGTGGTCTGCAAGACTCTCCTGGCTTTAGCAGCCAACCCATCCAGGACTTCTTCAGCCAGCCAGGAAGGGCGCTATGGCAGCCATTGATTCACAGGAACAGCGCACCTGCGGAAAAGGACAGTGACCGGCCGGCGGCCCAAAGCTCTTCGGAGCTAAAGGGACTTGCCAAGCAGGTCCAGGCCATTAATTCCAAGCTAGGGGCGCTACAGGCTCACCTACAGAAGAAACCCAAGTCATACGCAGACGTCTACCAAAAACCCCCGAGAACCCAACACACATGCACAGCTGGTCCTGGTCCCCCAGGTGCCAGCTGACCTGGCTACTGATGTCGGCAGCCTTTGCAATCTGATCAATGTGGCATTAGCCGATCCAGTCACACTCTCTGCCAAGTCAGGTGGTAAGATGCCATTACCACCCATCCCGTCCACAGTCCGCCTGTCTGCGGTGAATAGGACGGCAAAAGGCAATTATGTGCTCATTGGCGGCCCACAGATTATGGCACAACAGCTAACCGATGCCCTACCCTATATCAAGCCGGTTTTTGAAGGAGCAGGATATCCTGTGGAGGCCTTTACAGGTACCAAATGGAGATGTGTATGCATCAATGGGGTTCCAACCCCGGAGACAGGTCCAGCATACACGCCGGGAGATATAGCAGAGCAACTAACAACAAACAACCTCTGGGCAAAACAGCTACGTATGCCAATAAAGCCTTACTGGATCCGACCGCCATCAGCCATCGAACCAGGCCACAGGTCTACAGTGGTTCTGACATTCGAGGATGAAGACGGCAGGGCCCAGCAAGGGGTTTTACGCCAAAGGAAAGCTTTCCTGTTCGGACGAAGCTGTACCATGCACGCATGGTCAGACAAGAAGCCAACCAGAAAGGATGGTAAAGCGACCACCCCCGTCAACCCCGCCGCCTCTTCAAGTAACATGGCACAAGGTGCCAGTGGGCGCCAGACCGCACGGATGGATACATCTTGACGTGTCCCGGCGTTACGCAACTGTAGTATAGGTGCTCTGGCTGTCTGCTCAGTCCTGTTTAGTTACAGGTTCCCTACCGCCTCCCTTTTGGACTTACCTATTTCTTACAGCAGGCCCGGCTCTTTGAGTTCGAGGCTTCTTAGCAGATGAAGATGACATAACCCACGTAGATGACACACACTAGTTAACCTGTACGATCATATATGCCCTACCATGTGTCTAGCACCACATGGCCTAAACAAGGTTTTAAAAAAATTAAAAAAATTAAAAAACACTGTGTGGGATAATAAGTCACTGAGCCCTATTGATGGGTGTTCATCTTAGAATCCAACAGCAGAAAAAAGGCACGCTTAGTTGCCAAAGGATTTTCTCAAAGACCTGGAATTGATTACAATGAAACTTTTTCACCAGTGGCTCGATATGAGACCATTCACCTTCTATCCACCATTACAGTGCTAGAAAACTGGGATATAGAAGCACTTGATGTAAAGACTGTCTTTTTATACAGAGATCTTGAAGTGGATGTATACATCAATGGTATTTATACCAGAAAAGATAACAAATCTATTATAGTTATTGTACTATATGTAGATGATATACTTTTCATGGGATCTAATTCTCTAGAAGTTAAAAAGGCCAAAGATGCTTTTATGAAACTTTGGGAATGTTCTGATCTTGGTAAAGTAAAAGAATATCTTGGTATGAGAGTCAATTACAATAAGGAAATGAAAACCCTTATTATTGACCAAGAAGATTATGCCAAGAAAATAGTTAAGCATTTTGGACAAGAAAACACAAAGCCAACTCGTACAGCACTCCCTGCTGGTTATGTACCAGTACCTAATGATAAACAGGCTTCTCCTGGAACAATATTCTTCTTTCAACAAATAATAGGATCATTGTTATATCTGTTACAAACATACGTCATGGCCTATCCTTTTTATCTTATCACTTCCGTTATCTCTCCTACGTCACTGTTTGCATATGCGTTCCTTCTGGAACATTCATCGTTTATCATATGCTATTCCATTTATCACATGCATGTCGATTATCACATGTAAACCGTTTCATTATCACATGCAACCATTTCATTATCACATGCATTCTTACTTACTATATTTGCGTATATACCTTGTACTATATAAACTACGCAAATATACAACTAGACCTCAGTCTAGTTTTAACAGTCAAAATCTGTCTCGTTATCGTCTAAGCTCCCTTGAGGACTTATCCGATAACACTCTTATTCTTTGAACGTTCTTAAGTACTGGAATTCCCTTGAGGAACCTACGGTACCTGATAAGCTTGACTTACAATCAGTGAACGAACAAATGTAACAATAAAACTAGACTCCTCTCCAAGCACGATAGCTTTAACGCTCTCACCTCCCATCATTCACCATTGCTCCACGACAATCTAAAAGTACCCCTCCGAATAACGCCAAACGAAACCCCCTTAACCATCTCTATTATCTCGACGAACATTCCATTCATTGGGATAAACGAGAAAACGGCTGGTGTTATACCGCTTCAGGAAAACCCGTACCAGGTCACCAGTTTTGGGTAAAACAAAAACTTGGAAGACCGCCAAATCAGTCCTTCCCATTCGAAGGAGGATTATACCTAAACGAACGCAAACTTGCCTTCCACGAAGGCAGTAAACGTTGGTACGCCACCGAATCGGAAACAGGAGAAGAACCATACTTTATTAGAGACGAATATTTCGAAGGAGAACCCTTCGTAGGAGGAAAAGAGGAGTTATCACGAACCGCGCTACAACGTTGGAAGAAAGCAAACAAACCAGAGACCATAACCACTAGTCAAGAAACTCCCGTCGCCTCACCACACATTCATTACAGAGAAAGCGCCGAACCGTCAGGAGAGTCCGATAAAGAAGACGATAAAGATTCCCTCTCTGAACAAGAGAAAGAAGAAGAATCCCAGGACAAACTTGAATACGCACCTGGAACCGAAGACGTTGTTATACCCACAGTTGAACAACGAGTTGAAGACGAAACCTCAGCTCAACTTATCGCTTCCTTATCCCTTGTAACCGAATCAAAACTCGAAGCTACCCGACCTGCACCATTACCCCCTGTTACTTTCCCATATTTGTTTACCCCACCAATCAATCCATTTCCCTCTAGGAAAGGAAAAGAATGAGATATGAGTGGATCAGGACCCCGGACCGAACCAAGGTCAGATCTACCGAAGATCAAACCTCCTAAACCATTCGAAGGAGATCGAAAATATCTCAATCCTTTCATAGCAAAAGCCAAATTATTCATGAAAATGAATAAAATGACGGATGCCCAAGATAAGATACAGTTCATTATGTATCATATTGACGGCAACGCTCAACAATGGCGCGACAACAAAATAACTGAATACGACGCCGAAACGACAAAATACGCCGACTATAACGCTTTTATTAAGGAACTGAAAGAAGATTGGGGACAAGTAGACGAAGCAGGACTAGCCATGCACAGATTACTCACATGGAGAAAACTCCCGAAGCAATCAATTAATCAATATATCGCACGCGTCGATCGAGACATCAATTTAGCCAAAATCACTGATGATACGACGAAATGTCATCTCCTAGTTTCGGGATTACCAAACACATTACGAGAAAAACTACGACTAGGAGGTGCCCCGACAACCTATAAATCATTACGAACTCGTATCCTTGACATAGAAGTGGCAAACACTTTATTTTCCACTTTTGGCCAAGTCAAAGAATTTGATGATAAAATGGAAGTCGATGAGGCTGTATTAGAATTAAATCGACAAACACGACGGATGCAAATTGCGGAAACCTCCACGGATTGGGTAAAAACCGCTATATGTTATGGATGCGGAAATACAGGACACTTAATATCCGACTGCCCTAATCCCAAGAAGAAACGACAAAACCTTGGGAACTCACGAGGAAGGGCAGCGCCGAAAGGATGATTTCGAGGAAAACCATGCGGACGAAACAATAACCGCAACAAAGGGAAAGGAAAAGGAAAAAGAATCAGAGCGCTGGATGCGGATAGCGGTGAAGACGACAGTGGATCGTCAAGTGAAGAATCCGACAGTGAAAATGACGAAGACCAGAGAATCGCCGTCATACGAGAAATGGCAAAAACATTACCACGCAGCGCCCGCCGAAAACTGAACAAGAAGGGTTTTTAGAACGAGACGATGATGAATCAGTGTCCGTCGTCTCCGAAGACGAACAATTATGTATAAATGGTGTAACAGTATCCTCTATATCCAGGAATAAAATCACCATTCCCATTACCAAATGTTCGAATCTGAAAACCGCTGAAACCAAAGCCCTTATCGACTCAGGCGCGCAAGGAAAATTCGTCGATAGCTCGCTCGTCAATTGGAACGAAATCACTCGCTTAAAGAAACCCATCCCAGTGCGAAATGTGGACGGAACAAATAACAAGTCTGGAGATATACGGTATAAAATCCAGATAAGCTATAACATCGAAGACAACCGGTTTAAAGACTGGTTTTATGTCACACGACTAGGCGATCAACGACTGATACTAGGATTACCTTGGCTCCGAGAAATCAACCCCAGAATAGATTGGTCTGAAGGAACAGCTAGATTCCCCGACGGAAGGAAGATCAATCTGGAAGAAGAAACTACGTTTGATTACGACGAAGAAACCGAAATGTATCTTCGGTATATCCAAAAAGAAGAAGAATTGAACGCAGATGAGGATGAAGATCTCGAGACTGATCACCTTTGGATCCAAGCGAAAACATCAGCGTCTCAAGCGCTCGCACATGAACACGAAGATAAATCTACGAAAGTAGAATTACCCCCTGAATATGACAAATGGAGAAAAGTTTTTGATAAACAGACGTCAGAACGATTTCCCATCTCACGACAATGGGATCATGCGATAGATCTGAAAGAAGGGTTTAAACCTAAAGTGGCGAAGAATTATCCGTTATCAATCCACGAGGAACAGCTAATGAATAAATGGGTCGACGAACAGCTCAAAAAAGGTTATATTCGACCGTCACAATCCCCGCAGGCATCTCCTTTCTTTTACGTTGCAAAGAAAGAAAAAGAAGAGTTGAGACCCTGCCAAGATTACCGATACATCAATAGCTGGACGAAACGGAATGCCTATCCCCTTCCTTTAGTATCCGACTTATTATTAAAACTAAGAAAAGCGAAATACTTCTCCAAATTAGACCTCCGATGGGGTTACAATAATGTGTGAATAAAGAAAGGCGACGAATGGAAAGCCGCATTCACGACGAATCGTGGTCTCTTCGAGCCTACCGTAATGCTCTTTGGATTATGCAATTCACCATCGACATTTCAAACGATGATGAACGAATACTTCCGTGATATGATAGCTGAAGGATGGCTAGTCGTCTACATTGACGACATGTTGATATATGGAGCGAACAAGGAAGAAACGAGAGAGCGCACTAAGCAAGTCTTGCAACGGCTGAAAGAAAACGATCTGTTCCTGAAACTGGAAAAATGTAAATTCGTCGCCAAGGAAGTCGAATTCCTTGGGATGATCGTCAAAGAAGGAAAGATCATGATGGACCCCGTAAAACTCGCTGGAATCAGCAAATGGCCTGAACCGAAAACTGTTAAACAAATACAGTCATTTCTAGGGTTCGCAAATTTTTACAGGAAATTTATAGGAAACTACGCCGAAATAGTGGCTCCGCTCACGGAACTTACAAAGAAAACAGTTCCCTTCCGATGGGATGCAGAGTGTCAAAAAGCATTTGACACATTAAAGGAGAAATTCCTAGAAGAACCGGTTCTAGTTATGCCAGATCCGACGAAACCGTTTTTGTTAGAGACCGATGCGTCAAACTGGGCGGTAGGAGCCGTCCTGAAACAACGGGGATCTGATGGAGAACTGCACCCATGCAGATTTATCAGTCATCGGTTAAGCGATACCGAACAAAGATATCAAGTATACGATCGCGAGTTATTAGCAATAAAGAAAGCGTTTGAAACCTGGAGACACCTTCTAAAAGGAGGCCCACACACGATTATGATCCACTGTGATCATAAGAATTTATCATATTACAAACATCCGCAAAAAATGACCGCTAGACAGTCACGTTGGTGGCAAGAAATCACGGAGTTTGATATCAAGTTAGAACACGTCCCTGGATCAAAACTTATTCAGGCAGACGCTTTATCGAGATGCCCTGACCATATTAACGAAGAAGAGGCAAAAGCAAAAGAAATTCCGCAAACCACAGTGATCACTGATGACATGGTTATCGCCGCGATCAATGTATCTTGGGCAGATAAAATCACTGAATTATTGCCACAAGACAAATTCGCTAAAGTTGTAATCGATGGTCTTAAACACGGAAAACTACCCCTTCGATCAAAGTTTAATGACTGGAAGAACGACAACAACATCATTCGTTATCAAGGACGCGTTTATGTTCCTCAAAACGAAGAATTACGAAACGAAATAATCAAATCACATCACGACCCCGTAGTTATGGGTCACCCTGGATGATTAAAGACACTAGAGCTTATCCGCCGTGACTATTATTGGCCTGGAATGACAACGACCGTATCTAAATGGGTCGAAGGCTGCCATGCCTTATGTCAACAAATGAAGGTTAATACACACCCGATCACACCGGGTTTGATGCCTATTAAATCCCACGCCACACGCCCATTCGAACAAGTCTCAATGGACTTCATCACAGATCTGCCCATTATCGACGGTTTTGATTCTGTTTTGACCGTGGTTGATCAAGGCTTAACAAAGGGCGTAATATTCATACCATGCAAAAAATCTTTTACCGCTATGGATACCGCCAATTCTTACATTAACGACATTTACAAACGTTACGGGTTACCGACAACACTCATCTCCGATAGAGGACCACAATTTACCTCCAAAGTTTTCGAAGAAATCTGCAAAATCTTCGGAATTGATCATAGAAAGTCAACCGCCTTTCATCCGCAAACTGACGGAGAATCGGAACGACTCAATCAAGAGCTAGAAACTTACCTCTGGTTATACTGCGTCGATCATCCAAAACAGTGGAAAGATCATCTGCCATTAGCAGAATTCACGCACAATCAACGGATACATCAATCTACCAAGATGACGCCGTTTGAAATCATGTTTGGAATAGAGCCTGTGGCTATCCCCACAGCATTCCCGCGAATCAACGTACCCGTCGCTGAAGACCGCTTCAAGGTCTTAACACAAATACGAGACGAAGCTCTCGCCACACACAAATTAGCTAGACAGCTAATGACTCAACGAGTCAAAGGGAAATCTCCCACATTCAAAGAAGGAGATTTGGTATGGCTAGACTCACGAAACCTGAAAACAGGACAAATAAGAAAATTCTCACCCAGACGAGAAGGACCGTTCAAGATCGAAAAGATCTTAGGACCTGTCACCACTAAACTTGAACTTCCCTCAAGATGGAAGATTCACCCCGTTTTTCATGTTTCACTCCTTACTCCTTATCATGAAAACGAAACACATGGTCCAAACTTTACTAGACCAACCCCAGACCTTATAGATAACAAAGAAGAATACGAAATTGAGACAATTGTCTCGCACCGAAGAAAAGGAAACCAATGGCAATTTTTAGTCAAATGGAAAGGTTATCCGACATCTGACAATTCATGGGAAACCGAGGAAAACCTAGAACACTCCGAGGAGACCTTAAACGAATATAAGGAACAACATGGAATCACAGCAATTATCCCCACTACTCATAAACCACGAAAACGCCGTTCTTGAAACCATGTCCTCCCCCATTAACAACCTGTCCGCCGCTGCTACTCCAGCCGCTTCAACGGTCGTTGAGGAAACCGTCCCTCCGACCCCTTCTAGAGAGGAATCGCCTGCACCATTGCCAATTCCTCCTCCCAACCGTATGTTACATTATACATCCATCGGTACAGAATGGTTCCCTATGATTCCTTCTGACGAGGAATTCATACCCCGAAATGAAGACTCCTTATCTTCTGATTCGCCCTATACCTTTCCATCATCGAACACTTCTACGATAGAAGAACTAATGCGAAACATCACAGATATGGGGAACGATATTCTCCCTGATACCCCTGTACCGCCTGAAATGCAGGAAATGGTAGCTCAAGTATTCGCCACCAGAGACCAAATGGTCATCACCTACGCATGCGGACCACGTCCTGACACCACCCCTGAGGATATCCGGATCATGCGAGAAGGACTGATCATGTTCAATGCCACCGCCTTTACCCTAGGAGTTCCTCCTATCGATGAAGAACTCGTCAACAACTACCTCGAAAGAGCAAGAACCATAGCTGCCACCAATGCCGCAACCGTTGCTGCCATCTCTGCCGCCGCCAATGCTGTTGCCGCCGAAATTGACACCGTCACTATCGCTGTCACTGCCGAAGATGAGATCAACGAAAGACTTGTCAACCCCATCTCGATCCCTATTGTCTTCCCAGAAGATACCCCGTCGCCAAGACCTCTTTATACCCCATTAGATTTAATGAGGGAAACCCATGCTCGATCTATGAGCCCAGTACCCAGACTCCCTGCCGAAGGACCTATTCCTAGGTTCTTATTTCAGCATGCTTCTGTCAGCGACGACAATTTCAATGTACCCGCACCTGACATTCCCGCTATAAACGTCATCTTGACACACTACGCCATCCCTTCCTTCATCGATCCAATTATTCGACGAGCCTTTTATCGAATCTGGATGTTGTTCACGTCCTGGACCTTTGCCAATAACTATCTGTTCATCTTGAATAGATATGTTCGCCCTGATCTGATGGCCCTCGTTAACGTCATCATTAATCTCACCCGCCGGTTCCGAGAACCGCAACGCAACCGCTGGATCACCCTGATGATCTGGAACAATATTCATTGGTTTTGTGACTTACGAGGAGACGTATACCTCGAAGAAGCAACCCATCTTACCACTGCTGGGCATCGTCACCATTTCATTCAACCAACACGACAACCCACTTTAGACACTGGCATGGCCTGGATGCACGGACGCCCTGTATTTCCCCGCACTCCTGTCAGTGCTACATTCGAACGTATTTGAACCCTTAGCGACCGTCTCAACCCAATGATGACCCCTGATGGTTGGGATGTAACTATACTACGACAACTGCAAACGACGATTAACAATCTCGTATGGAGGCACGATCGTAACCCCAACAGACCTAATGCCAGTAATGAATACCAAGACGCCGCCATCATCACACTTCAAACAGGACATACAATTGAAGGACGCGATGTCCCTATCCTTGAAAATCCAACACATCGCACTATCTTTCACCTGCACAGACCTGACCCCTCAGCTGAACGATTAGTATCATTTGAACCGAATAACTTAGCCTTCGAAGGAGAAGATATCCCTGGAACTCAAGGCTGTTACATGTGCGGAGCCCCACATCACACTACCAAGCACCATCCACGACAAGAAATACGCCGAGGGCCGACACATGAGGAAACCCCCCCTCCCACTTATCCAGACGCTATAACACAATCATTGCGGCCCACGCCGTTTGAACAAATCCCTGAACAACAAATTTCTACTGCTTCACCCGCTACTACTATTGATTCTGCCCAACTCGAACAAGGCGAACCTTCCCCGCTTATTGAAAGAAGACGACGAGGAACAAATACTCGCCCTCCGGGCAACCGCTTCACCACTACTACCACCGGACCCCCACCGTCACGACGAAACCTTGGAAATCGCTGAGGCCAATCGACACGAGGACAGTCATGTCCTGTCGCCACTATGACCGCCTCCAATACACGAGAAGAACGACCGACTCTTCAAGAACGTCTTACCGATAACCACCGCAGCCGCCGTCATCCTTGGCAAGAAAATGAAGACTCTTACGCCTATGACAGCGACGCCGAACACAATCGTGATACGTAGTCACAAATTATTTCAATATTTGGTGAATATTGGACTTCGTATGTAGGAGAAGGGCTATGTTACAAACGTATGTCATGGCCTATCCTTTTTATCTTATCACTTCCATTATCTCTCCTACGTCACTGTTTGCATATGCGTTCCTTCTGGAACATTCATCGTTTATCATATGCTATTCCGTTTATCACATGCATGTCGATTATCACATGTAAACCGTTTCATTATCACATGCATTCTTACTTACTATATTTGCGTATATACCTTGTACTATATAAACTACACAAATATACAACTAGACCTCAGTCTAGTTTTAACAGTCAAAATCTGTCTCATTATCATCTAAGCTCCCTTGAGGACTTATCCGATAACACTCTTATTCTTTGAACGTTCTTAAGTACTGGAATTCCCTTGAGGAACCTACGGTACCTGATAAGCTTGACTTATCAGTGAACGAACAAACGTAACAATATCTTGCATTAGGAACTAGACCAGATATTACTTATCAAGTAATATTAATGTCTCAGTTTTGTGCAAACCCTAGTGATGTTCATATTCATATGGCTCTTTATATAATATGCCATGTCAATACAACTGATAAAGCTAAAATAGTTTTTAATGGCACCACTAAAATAGGATTTATAGCCTTTGCTGATGCAGACTGGGCAGCAGATAAAACATCAAGAAAATCTGTTACTGGATATGTTATGCTATTAGCAGGAGGAGCTATATCCTGGGTTTCACAAAAACAGAAGACAGTCGCTCTTTCTTCTACCGAAGCTGAATATATGTGTATGTCTGATTGTTCACATCAGATTGTTTGGATTGAATCATTAATGAAAGAATTTTCATTTGATATCAAAACCATTAATCTTTGTTGTGACAATCAAGGAGCTATGTTTCTTGCATCAAATCCAGCTCAAGAACATAGAAGTAAACATATAGATATATGCTATCATTACATTAGAGAATGTGTTGAGAATAACAAAATTAGACTCACATACATTCCTACTAATGAACAGATAGAGATATCATGACAAAAAATTTATGTTATGATAAAATTGTTCAGTTCAGACAAAGAATGGGAATTATATTTGATGATTCTCAAATATTCCTAAATAGACATAAAAATAATATGTCACAAGTTGATAAAATTTGGCTTGAAGAATTTCACTAATCCAAGGCTGATGATCATTATGACAGAATGCTTCAATGCATTCATGATACTGATGCTACCAACTATTTTCAAGAACTTGTGAAATATTATGAAGAAGAATTAAAAAGATTAAAGAAGCAGCATTAGTACCTATGTACTTAGCAAAGGGGTGTGATGAAAATACATAAAACTATATATTATAATAATAATATATTGTACATATTTTCTTATCTTATCTTATCTTATCTTATCTATCTCCTTTAGTATAGATTAATCATTAAGTAGTTCTAAATACACTTGCATCATAGTTACTACATATGATTCCTTATGAATCATATATCAGCAATCTGTCAAGAATGAACTCTATAATATCTGTCATATAGCAATATATCAGATATGACAGAACTCTATAATTTCTGTCAATCATTATGACGAATAAGAGCATCATATGATACATAATGACTCACATATAAGTCATATGATGAGTCAATATGACGATAGCTGTGTAATACATACACACCTTATCACCAATAGGATAAGGTCCATAGATAGCATAGTTTACACATATTTGTATCTTGGACAATATAAAAGGAGGGACAATTTGTCGTTCCCTCCTAACTTCTTACTCTCATCTACTGTCTTACATATAGTTGAGCCTCAGCTCCTATAAAGCCCTACAACACTCATCTCCACCTTCTTAGTAAGTCGGTTCCTTACTCAGTATCATGGCACTGCGCTGCTGCATTGGACTCTATGATGAGTAGAGGATTTCCAACTTCATCAATATGAAGTGTACACAGTGTGTACCTAGGTTAATGCAAATTATAGAATGTGCAATGTTCACAATGGATCACAACGGATCATGGCAATTCACGATGGTTGGCCATTACATGTAGATTTTGTCTGATACAGACCATCATACACCAAGGCTGACTCTCTTCTGTGCAGCACATACTCATCCCCACCTTTCCCATCCCCACCTTTCCCATCCCCACCTTTCCCATCCCCACCTTTCCCATCCCCACCTTTCCCATCCCCACCTTTCCCATCCCCACCTTTCCCATCCCCACCTTTCCCATCCATGCCTTTTTTTAGCAAGCCAGACAGGGCTGCATGATCATCAATGTTTAGGGGGAAAAAACTCTTCTCATGCTGTTACCACCTTCACCAGAAAGGACATCCCCAAAACATCTAACAACCCAACATCCCCACAAGGATGCCAATGACAAGGGCAGTCCCAAAACTCATATATGTTACGAACTCGTTAATCTCAACCTAAGTTGCAACGGCAACTCTAGTCACGATTACAAGTCTTAAGTCAAACGTTAAGATTATAAGTTTAATACTAAGTCAAGACGTTGACTTAGGATCTGAGGACGATTGTGGTAGATGAGTTAAGAGTACAGTTATATTGCCAGACGACAATAAACAGCTAAGTCGAACTTAGGGTTCGACTCTAGAATACAAGCGGTACTTATACTAGCAAGTACAAGGAGACGTACTAATTAATGAATAATGGTAAGTACGAAAGTAAGTATAAGGACGGCGTCATATGTGGAATAAGGATGGTATATAATAAGAAACGAGTTAGTCCGTATGAATCGAGCATAAGGGGAACGACGAGTAAGGTATGCATAAAGAAAATAAACATGTCCGACGTATCATGTAAGCATAATGCGGGAGTCCGTACCGTGTTGTAACACTAGCTCTCCCCTACGTTGTTGACCGCAACAACAAAACGTTCAGGTGTTCATGTTGTGCATGGCGTCGTCGTCGTGCTGATAGCCGTAGTCGCCGTAAAGGTCGCAAGCGTCGTCGTCGGCTCCGTCGCACTGTCGTCCATTGACGCATGCCTGACACTGTGACGCGTGGTGTGCCTTCTTCTTTCCCTTCTTCTTCGGCTGATGAGGGCGGCGGCTAGTGGAAGCGGAGGTATTGGCGGCATCTGTGGTAGTTCGAGAACGTCCTTTCTTCTTAGTGGAAGGACCGGGCGTCGGATCGCGTCGGCGCGTGGGAGCGCGTGGAGGTAGAGTAGACACAGGAGGAATTGCAGTAGCAAGATGATGATCCTCAGAGGCATGTTTGCCTCGGCAGTGGATGCAGCGGTTGTAACGGTGAGGGCGTTGGTTGGCGGCATTGGTCATACTGCGGGTCGTAGGTCGTCGAGCAGGCGGAGTGTCGTGTCGTCGAGTAGTGGGGACAGGAATATTCCAGACTCCGTGGCGAATAACGGTGGTGGTTGGGGGTGATGCGGATCGAGGAGGAGGAGGAGCCTTCTTATCTCGTTTCGGTTCTTCCTCAATGAGATCGCCTGTTGTACGGATTCGGCGATGAAGATCGAGATCGCTGATCGCATTATTGATCTGCGCAATGTGGTCGCTAGTGAGTTGATGCAAGGGAACTCCATCTGCGAATTCGGCTGTAGTCCATTCTGTGTCTCCTTGGATACTGGACAGGAGGTCTCGGATCTTTCCGGTGAGGCACCAGATTTCTCTTGATTTACGATCTGTCTCCATAATGCATCTAGTTGCTCGGTGTCGGTCGGGTGTAGCTTCGGTAGCGCGAAACCAATGGTTGACAGCGATGCGGTTATTCTGATCGTGAGGCTGTATTTTTAGTCCAAACCTTTGATCGTCGATGCTTTCTATAGCAAGGATGATGTAACGTTCGATGTCAGCTGTGAGAAGTCGTCGTAATAGATCTATCGCCAGTTGATCTAGGTTTCCTCCTTTCGGATGGATGTCTTCCCAGTATAGTGACGTAACGTTTACAAACGTTTCGATTAAATCGGCACAATGATAGTTGTACTGATCTCGGGCTTGACCGGCAAGGGTAGTGGCGGTTCGGAAGTCCATGAGAAGTCGCCAGACTCGAGCTATCCTTTCTTGGTCAAAGATGTCGACCTGTAATCTAGCGGCGTTACAGATTAGAGTGACGCGGTCTCTAACCTTGGTGTAAGTAGTAATTCCGTGATAACTGAGATAGAGATCGGGGGTGGTTCGTATGATGGGGCCAACCATATCGCGGTTAATCCCATCTGTACCGTGACTCTGGTCGTTGCCTCGAATAGATTCGTTATGAGGTTGAGTCGAAGCGTGACCGGCAAGTACCGTCTCTCTATGTAAGGTAACGCTAATGTCTTCAGCGTTTCTAGGTGGGATCGGTCGGCTATTGCGATCTTCCGTAATTCGTCCAGGTACAGCCAGAGTTTCTGATGTTCCGTGGTGGGTTTCCTGGGTTTCGGTGGGAGTGATCGGGATCGTCTGAGCCGAGGTTTGATCGGGAGATCTGTAGGGAACATCAACGAAGTCGTTCGGGTCAGTGTCTTCTTCGTCGGTGTCGGTGGTATGAAGAACGAGTCGAGGTCGGTGTGGTTCAGCGGCAGTGGTGAATCGGGTGTCGACGTTCTCTCCAGCATAGAATTCGGACCAGGGGAAGTGCTGAACGGCGTCGGTGGTGTCGTTTCCATTTTGCATAATAACTTGGTATGTGAATGACATTTCAGAGTTTCCTTCGTCTTTTATATTCTAGAAGGAGGTCTTCCATATGCGTCAAGTTATTTTCTGGTTCCCATGTGTTTTCGCTGGTGTCATAGCCTTTCCACTTTACTAGGAATTGTAATTTCCCTCTAAACTTGCGATGTGCAAGCAGTGCTTCTACTTCGTATTCTTTCTCTCCTTCGATCAGATCGGGAGGGGGCCTTGTTTCTGTTATTCCGTGAAAGGAAGTTTCTTTGAACGGCGTTAGTAAGGCGGCGTGGAATATGTTATGAATTTTCCATTGTCTTGGTAGTGTGAGACGATATGTCACTGGTCCTAAGACTTCTTTGACGGAAAAGGGACCTTCTCGTTTAGGTGCGAGCTTTCTGCTCTGATAAGGAATCTTCAGGTTCCTAGACTCTAACCATACTTTGTCATTGACTTTGAACGGTTTAGTCTTTCTCGTTGTTCTTTCCATCATCTTAGCTCGTGCTAGATCATGTGCGGCGAGTGCTTCTTCTCGTGCGCGGAACAAGGAGTTGATGCGGTTATCGGCGGTTGGTGTATTTGTCTTATTTGAGACAAGGGGAAGTGCAACCGGGGATGTTCCATACATCAGTTGAAAGGGCGATTGTTTCAATGCTTCGTGAGTGCGTGAATTATGCGCGAATTGTGCTATTGGTATCATCTTGTTCCAAGTATCTGGTTCATAGGCACAGAATATTCGGAGATAAGCTTCTAATTCGGCGTTATATCGCTCCGTTTGTCCATCAGTCTGTGGATGGAAGGCGGTACTCATTTTATGTTTGATTTTTAATGAGTCCATTATGCCGTTAAAGACGTGTGATGCGAACTGTGGTCCTCGATCGGAGATCATGACATCGGGTAAACCGAAGTTTTTGAATACATTCCGAATGTAGAGGTCGGCGGTTTCGTCGGCGGTGATAGTTTTATTACAAGGCATGAGAATTACTCCCTTTGTAAGTCCTTGATCGACCACGATAAAGATAGAATCGAAACCGTTACTTGTGGGTAAATCGGTTATGAAATCCATAGTTATTTGTTGGAAGGGTCGGTGTGCGTGAGACTTGATTGGCATCAGAGGTGCGGCAGTAGGGTGTGTATTCGATTTCATTTGTTGACATGCCGTGCATCCGTCAATGAACTGTTTAACCATTTTAGACATTAATGGCCACCAGTAATATTCCTTTAATAAGGCGAGTGTTTTGAAGAAACCGGGGTGTCCGCTTGTTGGTGATTCATGAAAATCTCTAATAATATCTCGGCGAAGATCGGTGTCAGGGGGAATAAAGGATTTCCCTTTGTACAGGATTAATTCATCGTCAAGGGTCCAATCAGAAAGGGCAGTGCGTAAAGGTGGTGTTCCTTTTTCTTTTAGACATTTCTTGATTGATTGAGCAAATTCGTCTTTGATAGTTATTTCTATTGCTCTGTTACGGAGATCTTCGGCGATTGTACGAACAAAGAGTTCTTTTGGGAGCATCGTTATTAACTCTTCTGGTTCGTCTTTTGTCATATGATCGGGTCGGCGGGATAGTGCATCCGCTATTATTAGTTTTGCTCCGGGAACGTGGGTTAATTTAATATTAAATCGGGACAAGTCGTTCCACCATCGTGCTTGGCGGTTCGTAAGACGTTGTGGTTCTCGATAATAGAGTAGATTCTTGTGGTCGCAATGAATAATGACAGGGTGTTCTGCTCCTTCAAGCAGGTATCTCCATTCGTTATAAAGAGCGTAATAGATGGCAAATAACTCTCGGTCGTAGATTTGCCATCGTGTCTCAGTCGGTGTTAAAGCGTGGGATAGGTATCCGCATGGGTGTAAGTCGCCATTGTCATCTTTCTGCATAAGAACTGCTCCGATAGCGCGGTCCGATGCGTCCGTTTGTAGAATAAAAGGTTTGTTAACGTCGGGCATCATTAAGACGGGCGCGGATGTAAAGCGTTCTTTTAATAGATCGAATGCGACTTGGCATTCTGTGGTCCATGTCCATAATTTGTTTTTCTTTGTTAGGTCGTGCAAGGGTCGTGCAAGGTGGGCGAATCCGAAAATAAACCTTCGATAGTAATTTCCGAATCCTAAAAAGGATCTAACTTGTTTAACAGTAGTAGGGGTTGGCCAGTCCCTGATTCCGGCAAGTTTGATCGGGTCCATTTTTATTGTATTTTTGGATATGACGGTGCCTAGAAAATCAACTTCTTGGGCAGCGAATTTACACTTTTCAAGCTTGAGGTAAAGATCGTGTTTCTGTAATCGTTCAAGTACTTGTTTTGTTCGAATCTCGAGTTCTTCTTTAGTGCGCGCGTGTATTAGCATGTCATCCATGTAGATGACGAGCCATCCTTTTTCTGTAAAATCCCTAAAATAATCGTCCATCATAGCTTGAAACGTTGCTGGTGAGTTTCGTAATCCAAAGAACATGACGTTAGGTTCAAATAAACCTCGGTTGGTGATAAAGGCGGCTTTCCATCTGTCAGATTCCTTGATTTGAACGTTATTATATCCCCAACGGATATCCAATTTCGTAAAGTATTCCGAATCTTTGAGTTTAATCATAAGGTCGGAGATAAGGGGTAATGGATATGCGTTTGGTTTAGTATATTCGTTCAAATATCGATAGTCTTGGCAGGGTCGTAGTTTTTGTGCTTCTTTCTTTTCTACAAAGAAGAAAGGTGATGCCTGCGGCGATTTCGATGGTCTGATGTAGCCTTTTTCAACATGTTCTTTGATCCATTCATCCAGTGTGTTCTGCTGTTTTGGAGATAAGGGATAGATTTTTCCTCTTTTTGGTATGAATTCATCGCGAAGTTCTATCTGGTGATCCCAAGATCGGCTTTCTGGGAATCGTTCACTTGCTTTTTTCTCGAATACGTCTTTCCATGCCGAGTATTCAGGAGGGAGCGTGTAAACCTCCTCTGTTTGATGGTATTTGTGTTCCATTTGTTGAGCTGGTGTATATCGTGCGATAGTTACTTGGTCGTATTCGTCTTCTGACCAGCTTCCTATATCCTCAAATGTATGCGTGTTCCATCTGTGATCTGTCGTCTGTGATCCTTTGTGTGACATCAAATATCCGATGACAAGATCTTCTTCCTGTTCAGGCATAGCTATTCTGTCAATCTGTTGACAGATGCTCCGAAGTGATGCCTTGATTTTGTCCTGTTCAGAGTCTCGGAACTCTAGAGTCTTTTCTCTCCAATTTACGTCAGGGTTATGCTTCTCTAGCCAAGGAAGCCCCAGTATAATCGTTTGTTTTCCTATTGCTGATACGTAAAACCATTCGGTCATGCGTTTTCCGTTCATTTCGAAGGTGATAAGGCATTGTTCATCAATTTCTCCTTCTTTGTTTATGGTGCCATCGACGTTATAAACTCTAATTGGTCGTGGAGTTTTTCGTTTTCTCCATTTGTGTGCTATTCTTTTGTCGATAAATATCCCTTCGGCTCCGCAGTCGACAAGGGCAACGAGGTTTTCAGTGTTGTTTTCAGTTTCAACTTTGATAGGGACAGATAATCTTCGTTTCGAAATAGATTGTACTGTTACATGAGATATATCGAGAGTTGAATCTGGTGTGTCTGAGACTTCATCCACTGTCATGAGTCCCACTGTCAAAAATCCTCGTTTTCATCGGCAAGAGATAGTAATAGATCATTCTTTTCGTCGATTGACATTCCTTTCATCAGCGCTCGGATGTTCTTGGTGTAATTTGGTTTAGACTCTCGGACTTCTTCTTCTTCCCAATTTCCGTCACCATCATTTGATGTGGCTCGAATGTGACGTTTGGGCGTGAATCCTCTTTTCTTTCCTCCTTTAAATCGGCCTTTCCCTTTGTTTCTTTTCTTCTTCGGGCATTGCCCTGACATGTGTCCTTTTATTCCGCAGATAAAACATAAACCGTCTTTGATGTAGCGTTCTCTTTCTTCTTTGGACATAGATCTGATCGTAAGTTCTAGTTCTGGGTCTTCTTCGTATTCTAGAAATTTATGATCGATCTGCATAGCCCATGATTCGTCGTTATGAGAGGATGATGAATGACCATTTCCAGATCGGGGGGAATAAGCGTATGAACGGGTTCGGATGTTGTCGAGTTTGATAGCGATGTCGTACCAATCTTGTAGTGTTTTTGGGTTCATGAGCATTGCTTTTTCGAACTCGGGTGCTGTAAGTCCTTTTCCGAACATATGGAATGCTGCTTCTCCTTCGATTCCGGCTTTCGTGATTTGTTCCTTGAACTGATTGACGTAATTAGGCAAGGTCATCTGTTTCTTTCCTTTCATGGACGATCTGTTCTGTAGATTGAGAATTTTTGTATACGCGTTTCCACTTGGATCAACTTCTCCCCAATCTGTCAAGAATGACAGTTTAAATGCTTCCCAATCATCGAATAAGGCAGGTCTCGTAACGCCTCCTTCGGTGGTAGCGCGAGATTTTCGTAAATCTGCTAATTTATTCTTCTTCCATTGTCTGGCCCCATCTGAGATTTTATTCAGGGCGGCAAGGATTTTTAAACGGTCTGTGTTCATCCGTTCAGGGTTCATATCAAAGAAGATTTCGATGTCTTCTATGAACGTGTTGGCATCCTTTCGCTTCCCTTTGAATTCAGGGAGATCTCCGATGAGACTAGGGGTTCGTGGGTTGGGCGTAGGGTCTGTACTTCCTCCAGACATTCTTGGCGATGGTGGGGGTGATGGATCTCTGCGTGGTGGAGTTGGGTCGGGTTTAGGTTCGTCTACTTCGATTCTGTCAGAGTCAAATGGGTCTTCTTCGTCCTTTTCTTGTTTAGGGTTCGAAGGACCTGGTTCGGGTTTGGTCGGTTGTTGGGCAGGTGTTGGTGTCGTTCCAACTGAAAGGTCACTGAGAAAATCAAGGGATAGATCGGGTTCTTGATCTGTATTTCCTTCTTTCTCGGATTCACTATCGTTTAGGCCAAAGTTTGCTTTCTTTTTGCCTTTTGTAGTTGTCGGTGTGGAAAGGAGGTATCTCGGTCTTAAGTTCTCTGGTAGAGCGTCAACTGTTCCTTGTATCCAAACAGGGGTGTTGAAGTATTCGTTAGGGACAAATTCTTGTGTTTCGGATGCTATCCAACGTTCTGTGAGGTGATCGAATCTGATGTGTTGTTCCTGAAGATATAGATCTGCAAAGTAATAATATGATTCGTTTGGAGGTCTAGTTTCTTTTTGTGGTATCCAGAATTCTTGTTCTTTAACTGGATTTCCTCCAGTATCTTCCCAGATTCGTTTTGCACCGTTTAGTCTGACGTAGTATCCGTCAAGAACGTAGTTCCCTTTACGATCTCTTGTAGCTCTATTTGGTGGAGCTCTCCAATCCGTTTTGACAACGTGGCCAGTAACCTACGGGCTGGCTTTCCGGAAGTTCGTCGAAGTGTATGTTATCAAATGCCAATGAATCAATGTTCAGGCTTATTGATAAGTTCGACTTAATTGTTACGAACTCGTTAATCTCAACCTAAGTTGCAACGGCAACTCTAGTCACGATTACAAGTCTTAAGTCAAACGTTAAGATTATAAGTTTAATACTAAGTCAAGACGTTGACTTAGGATCTGAGGACGATTGTGGTAGATGAGTTAAGAGTACAGTTATATTGCCAGACGACAATAAACAGCTAAGTCGAACTTAGGGTTCGACTCTAGAATACAAGCGGTACTTATACTAGCAAGTACAAGGAGACGTACTAATTAATGAATAATGGTAAGTACGAAAGTAAGTATAAGGACGGCGTCATATGTGGAATAAGGATGGTATATAATAAGAAACGAGTTAGTCCGTATGAATCGAGCATAAGGGGAACGACGAGTAAGGTATGCATAAAGAAAATAAACATGTCCGACGTATCATGTAAGCATAATGCGGGAGTCCGTACCGTGTTGTAACAATATAAGAATCAATTACAACACCATTGCCAATGATCCTGTTGCCACAATGGGAAATCAAACCCTTGCACTGCTTCTTTGTACAGATACACTCCTACACAATATGCAAAGCTCTTGGAACACCACATCAGCTGGCCAGGCCAGTGACTACCTGTAGGTTGCATACATGGGCATGGGTTTCTGGGTCTGGCACTCATGCCAAACTGTTCTATGGTCTATTACTAAAGCCTTCACTGGTAACTCAACATGGTAAGAGGGCCTCTTTGTACAGTGTCATAAAGTTACAGACATAGACATGCATCGGGAAAATGCCAAGCAAAGTTGCTGCCGAGATGTGTGACAGTATAGGTGATGCAAGTCACACAGTCACAACTATCTACATTACGCCGCATTCGCAATGGTTCTTGGTCGACTGGCTCACTATGCCTTTGATGCCGTTCTCTTATCTACAGTCGTAGCTGGTGTTAAGAGGTCCAGCGGATTTGCGTGAGTGGTCTATGCATCAATCAATACTCAACTAATACCAATCCACTCCAAGTCCTGATACCTCTCTGCTAAACGATCCAAGCATTCGTTCTCTGGCCGAAAGATATTTGGGAGTGGGAGAATCGGTATTTGATATGTTGCAAGCCGTTGTTGTGAACAGCCCATATTCCACGAGGAAAGCCCCAAAATAGTCCCTATCGCCTGGAAGGGGTACTATCCGTAATTCAGTGCTTGTTGGGAGTGGTGTGTACAGGAGGCTCAGTAGTTAGAGAAATACAAGTGTCGAATACCTTTCTTCTCACAAGGGCGTGGGAACACAATCCTCGTTCTCGGCCTGACTGTTGTGGGCTCCGGACTCTCAAGCACCGCAACAACTACCATCAATCTTTCGGCGGAATGGGTACGATATCTATCTATCCAATTCACTCATTACGCAATGATATAACGTTGATGTTTTCTAGCTCCAAAAAAAGGGAAAAAAATATCGCTCAATGAATTTTTGGGAGATAACAGTAAGCAACGAAACTCGCACTTTGGCTATTGTGTTCACCCTCGTTCAGCATTTGGCTCCTGGGCCGATGAGATGGAAGCTCTTCCAACAGCCCGTACGTATCACAAACCAACGCACTGCTGGACCAACGACCAAGCTTTGATTAGCGGCCACAAGGACAGACGATGATCAATCACGAGGACATGATCGTTTCGTTAAAAGAGAGGATGCAGTTAGAGGTTGGATCTCTATGCAATCGTGCTAAGAACTGAAGTTAATGGCTTCAATCAGTTGACCGTCTTGGTCCACCTCGGGAAGATGTTCCGCTTCCCACCCGACCGCCCTATACTGCATTCATAGGGAACTTGTCATTCGACCTTACAGAAATGGAATTGCAAAGTTTTTTCTCCGCCTCTAATGTAAGGTGATGACACTGATCATTTTCGATGTACTGATGCTTAGCCAGCCCAAATCTGCGAAAATAATCAGAGACAGAGAAGATAAGCCAAAAGGATTCGGTTACGTCGAGTTCGAGGATCTTGACGGCCTGAAGGAAGGTCTCGCAAAATCGGGTTCTGTCAGTTACTGTGACAAGCTTCCAAATTCCTTTAATCCTTACTCTCTCAATAGAATCTTGCCGGAAGAATTATTCGTGTCAGTGTTGCTGAACCACGTGAGTCCCGGTTCAATATCAGTCAAGAACCTTTTACAAATAAGATGTTCTAGCTAAGGAACGCAATAATATCCCTGCTATCGAAGACGGTTCCAAGTTCGAAGGGCCCTGGAGACGTGATGGTCCTCTTCCGGACATTCCGGAACGCGAGTCTTCCCGACGCCGGTTCGATGGACTATCTTCCCATGATCGCACAACAGCTTCAGATCGCACAACATCTTCAGATCGTACAACAGCTTCAGATCACTCCTCTGATTGGCGATCAAATCGAGTCCGTGCCCCCGAGCCAGAAGCTCCTCAGTCTAAACGAAAAGGTTCAGGTTTCTCTACCGCCCACACCAGCACAGCGGACAAAGAGGAAATTTGGACCATAGGCAGCAAGTTTAAACCATCCGACGATGCACAAAGCACCAGAACAGGAAATCTACGGACAAGAAATGATACTAGGGAAACTAGTGCAGATGAACCGGACTGGAGAAGCGCCGCTAAGTCCAAGTTTGCTGGTCGACATGATGGATCCCGCACGTATTATCTGCTTACCGCTACCAACCTCACGATTAATAGTATTCATATAGCTACGACGTCGACCCCCCCTACTCCGCAAATGGGACGCCGCAAGTTGGAACTGCTACCTCGTTCGGGAAACGGCTCATCTAGTCCCAGTCCTATGTCATCACCCAAGATGAGCCCTGCATCATCATCCACTGCCGTTAAATCAAACCCATTCGGTGAAGCCAAGTGAGCGCCGAATTAACCCACAGAGCTAAAGGTTGATTGCCAGTTTCCAGACCTGTTGATGTCTCCCAAAAAAACAAAGAAGTTAGTGAGCGTCTAGAGCGAGAACGGGAAGCCGTCAAGGAACGATTCAGCATGTCAAGAACTAGCTCTCACGGTGCCTCAGAACGGACAACGCAGAATGTCGTAAAGCCGCCGCAGAATAGTGTCTCACATCAAAAGCCATCGCCCGGGACGTCAATGTCGCCAAACGTTCGCCCATCGCTTAGCTTTGCCAATGTCGCAGCTAGCAAAGGGGCCGTAGCAAAGGACCAAGAGCCACAAGAGGTCAACACTGAGCGTGTGGCCGAAAGGTTAGCAGATACTGCTACCTGATAAAAGAGTATATATGATAGCTAGATGAACAAGGCATTGGTTCTTGGCATGATATTGATCGTCATAACATAGCACGGTTGTCAGACCCCGAGACCGCCATGAGACATTACAACGAGAAGTAAACAATTAAAAGCGGGAACCCTTCCCATAATAAAAAAGAAATGTTTCTTGTACAATTGGTTGTTTATAATAAATTCCTTCCTATCTTCCACAAGTCCGATCTCGCGGTCGTACCATATGAGCGCAATGCGGACGGATGTTGGTCATGACTCATGCGGCTATGTTTATTTGTAACAATTTGTCCGTTCAATTTTCCTTCCTTGTTTCACCAAAGTGCGAAGATGGTGCGTTCTGACACCTAATTTGACCCACACGAGATCTTAATCCAGAATTTAAGAGCTACGGAGGATACGGAAATGGCTACAGTAGTTATGGCGGGGGCGGTTGGGGACAGCATGATGATAAAATGTCGCATCTTGGTGGCAGTTTACGTGCCGTAGACTGGACGAGCACCCGTTTGGAACGCTTCGAGAAAAACTTCTATGCGGAAGATGAAAGGGTTGGGTCCAGAAGTGAGCGGGAAATCGAAGAGTTTCGGCGCGCAAAAGAGATAAAGGTACTTTTCTTTCCAACCTATAATCTCTTCTCAAACAATTTCCTCAGGTGCAAGGACGCGGCGTGCCACGTCCCATAGCATCATTCGATGAAGTTGGCTTTCCAGAGTATCTTATGTCTACAATTCGCGGACAGGGTTTCAAATCCCCAACTCCTATCCAATGCCAAGCTTGGCCCATGGCTCTAAGTGGTCGAGACATGGTTGCAATAGCGCAGACCGGTAGCGGAAAGACAATATCGTTTGCGCTCCCTGCGATGCTGCATATCAATGCGTATGTATCCGCCCTGAGCAAGAACTTTCACCTAATTTCATAACACCTAGTCAACCGCTCCTTGCTCCTGGAGATGGACCAATCGCATTGATACTGGCCCCAACCCGAGAACTCGCTGTTCAAATACAGCAAGAATGCACCAAGTTCGGGTAAGATAGACCGCCATTATCTTGTGAACTCCACTGTCAATTTATTCACAGGGCTAATTCTCGCATCCGAAACACAGCAGTCTACGGCGGCGCTCCCAAAGGGCCCCAGATTCGCGATCTACAGCGAGGAGTAGAAATTGTTATTGCAACTCCAGGTCGATTGATCGATATGTTAGAATCACAGAAAACGAATCTTAGGAGGATTACATATCTAGTCATGGATGAGGCGGATCGAATGCTCGATATGGGTTTCGAGCCCCAAATACGCAAGATAGTCTCTCAAATAAGGCCAGATCGTCAAACCTTGATGTTCAGTGCGACATGGCCGAAAGATGTTCAGAAACTGGCCAATGTCTGTTTTTTAAACATCACCTTACTTAATGCTGAAGTGCTATTTATCAGGATTTTCTGAAGGATATGATTCAGGTCAACATCGGCTCCATGGAACTCACAGCGAATCACAATATCCAACAAGTTGTGGAAGTGTGCAGCGATTTTGAAAAACAGTCGAAGTTGATCAGGCACTTAAACCAAATCAGCGCAGAGAACGCCAAAGTATTGATTTTTGTTTCAACGAAGCGGATCGCTGATGAAATCACGAAATACTTGCGGGAAGACGGGTGGCCTGCATTGGCGATTCACGGTGACAAAGAACAGTAAGTCTAATGGTACCATCATTCCTCTCGTGATGTTTAATGGTATATGTAGACGCGAACGGGACTGGGTTCTCGGAGAGTTCAAAGCTGGTAGATCTCCAATTCTGATTGCCACGGACGTTGCGTCTCGTGGTCTTGGTACGTTTCATCTTCTATTCACAAGCGCTCCGAAAAGGTGTCCCTTGCCTATATAGGCTCGGTCATAAGGTGATATGAACCAGAGCTTTCTCATTGCTTGGGAGCCAAATCCCGGAGGTTATTCCGGTCGCCTAGCACCATTATCGCAGCGTCAGTTCAGGGGACGCTTCCGAAGTTAGACAGGCACAGCGAGCCATTCCGTCGAGAGGATGTTCAAATGACGCCAGATCAACACTCAATTCCTCCCCCAGAAGACTACACGTATCAAATCTGATACGAAGATGAACTGAATCGTTGGAGATAAGTTCGTCAGCAAAAAGGGTTGGTGGACGTATTCAGTCAAGATGATTCCTCTCGATCGGTCAATGCGCGTTTAGTAACCACCTGTCTTTCAACGGAGGTGTGAAGTTGAAAGTTGCTTGGACTTTAGCGGTTAAAGAACTCCCTTGAAGACACGACGTAATGGTGTCCGCGTAATAATCCTTCTCGTAGCGCTTTTCTATCTTGGATGAAGAATAGTTGTTGACTCTTATGCGCCTTCCTTCTATGCATCGGTTCCTTCCACTTCTGGCTCGATCCCACTACTCTTATTGGTTGCAACTTCACAGATGTCAAGGATGTAGGTTACGTTATAGTGAGTCCAGCTCAGTTCCGCCTTCACAGCACTTCCTGAAAAATTTAAACCAGAACTATGATTTCCCCAACAATTGTGAGGATTACATTCATCGTATTGGTCGCACTGGTGTAAGTTTGCACATGTTCACGAGTAAAGAGGCTTAACGAATACCTCCACAGCGCGCTGGCATGAAAGGAGTTTCTTATACCTATTTTACCACTGATAATGCAAAGTCTGCCCGCGAGCTTATTAGCATCCTGAAGGAAGCCAAGGCCGCGGTCCCGCCTCAGCTGGAAGAAATGGCGATGTATGGCGGCGGAGGGGGCAGAAGTGAGTTCTACGATGTTATGTTTGTGAAACAAAATAGTGACATTTGCAGGTCGATATGGTGGTGGCGGCAGAGGACGCGGCGGTGGCAATAATGGCAGACATGGGGGCGGCCATGACAACCACGGAAGCCGAGGAGACCGTTGGTGATTAATCCCATCCCTAGACATGTGTAGAATTCCATTAGAATGGCTGATAATCCTTACGTAATATACCAACACTGTCCCAGTTGGCCCAACAATACTTGCTCGTCTGCCATTTGAATGCCTAGACACTCGACAGCCGCTTTGGCAGCACAACCCTTGTCACAACACATCATCCCGCCTCCATCCCCTGCCTCCGCTTCGGAGAACCTCGCGCTCTTGAGAACCCAATGGAAGTGGGCTGCGTTTTGCCAATTCTTTTCTACCTTCGCCCCGCTCTTCCCCATGAACGATGTTTCAATATCAGCACGTGCCATTACCAGTTCAATACCAGAAATGTGTTGACCAAATGTTTCATAGGACATTGAATCGGATCTGGTTGAAGGAATGGGTCGTGTTTTACCACGAATCATGACGAGGTTACTCTTTACTTTAACCTATGACCGGAAAATCTCGTGAGTAACACTTTTTGCGTATTCGGATGATTGAATTACTAACTGTTCAAAGCGTTGATAACTGGCAATCTATGCTGCGCAAACAATACGCCAAACGCGCTCCAGACCTGGACCCTTTAGGAGCACAACCGCTAAGAGAACCATCTCCCACCTCGTCTGAAGATAAGACTTATGTTTATGAAAACGACCCCCAGCTTGAGTCTTTAGAGCAGCCCTTCGAGCAACCATCACTAGAAGATGCCGAAAGGGACTTTGCAGCTCAATCTAGTGGAACTCAACAGAACAACGGACCTGATGATTGGTTTAAATTATCCATGATTCAGAAACTTGACAGTATGCATCTACTCACGGAATGGCATTTCCAACATCCCATTAGGCTGAGAACTCTGATGAAAAGTGATGACGAAGAAGCTTCGTGGGTTGGTCAATCGCAGAATAACATTGGTCTCTATTAACTTCATGGCAGCGGATTGAGCCAGTTGGTTATGACAAGCAAAGTAACGCCTACTGGTTTATTGGTTGTAAGCGCTACGAGAACGTCATCGAAACAGATGCGTGACATTTTTGTAGCCGACCGTCTCTGGATTCAACGAACCCTACCCAAATCACGGCATAAAATAAAAAATACGAAGAGCCCCGACAACGATGGTTCTCAAGCGAGTTCCGGTCGTGCGAAACGACGTCGTCTCGGGAAAGATTTGGAACATGATGACGAGACTATTTTCACCCTTCTACCTGCGCCAAAAGATCGAACAGCGAAAACTCGAGCCAAAGTCAATCCAGATACACATGCCCAGACATCGTCAGGGTCGGTTCAAACAAGCGGATCTCGGGAATCTAAACACGGGACCACATCTCGCCCCATTTTGGGCACTCGGGCCAGCGCTCGTTTACGAGGTGTTCAACAGAATGAGTGGCAACCGATTCCCAGAGAATGGATGGAAGAAGGAACAGATCTAGAGATACAACACATGTCTGATTTGAAAACGGGCTTAGAAAGTGACTTGGATGAACTAAGTGAGCTCACCGAATTGAGCGACGACAGTTACGATAAACCGCCGGACACCGTCGAAAAATTAATTTCTCTTGATGATACCGGTCACCAGAGCACTCCGAGCGAAACGCAGAACCAGTCACAAAAGTATTTTGTAGAGTGGGAAACGGTTAGTGGACTTATATTAGCATATCATGTCTGACCCTCTAAACAGATTTGCGTAACATTGCATGATTGGGAGCACATTGCTGACCGCTTCGCGTCAGGGTCACACTATAGCGAAAAGGCTTTGCACAAGTATTTGGTTAATCATTTGGTTCCCAGAGTGACCGAAAATCTGAGGGTAATCTTTCTTATCCCCCATGCACGTCTCTTCTCAATCTCTGTATAACGTAGAATATCGAGCGACAGAAACGACTAGAAGATGCTATCACTTACAGGAAGAGATCTTCCCGAATAGCTCTAAAAGAAAGTGAAAGGGAGCAAGCGCTGGCAGTGACACGCAAGCGAGCAGAGGAAGAAGAGCGATTAAGCCGTGCAAGGAGACTTCAAGCACGGCAACAGAGAGAAGAAGAGAGGCGTATGCGCCAAGAGAATGCAAGGGTCCAGCGCAGAAAGGAGCGAGAATCAAAAGAAGCAGAACGGGAAAGGTATTCATTATTATTTACTGACGAAATTAGAACTTAATTTTGCATAGAGGAGTAGAGCCAGAGCAAGGAGTAGAGGAAGGCGGCTTCTCTAATTCCACCGATGCAAACCCTAGTAGTTTCCTCCGGCCGCCAACTATGTCTAATTGGGAACTAGATTGCGAGATCTGTCGGCGACGCGAGATTAGTCCTGTGCGTGAATTCCGTTGCCCTCCGACAAAGTACACTGACAGTGTAAGACCAGGCTGACAACACGCCGATGGTGTCCTGCGGCGCTTGCCTTAAATGGCAACACATCGTTTGTCACGACCTTGCAAATCAAAGAGCAGGCCTTCCAAAACGTGATTGGGACAGTGTAGATTTTATCTGCCGGAGCTGCAGAACAAGAGCTAATGTTGGTTATAGACCAATAGAGCCGAAAAGCAACTTGCTATATAGGCCCAAGGAGTCAACTAGACCCATCTCACGCATAAGCCCGCCAATATCCTACGGACAGCCAGTAATGCCAGGACCCGTGTATAAGCTTCCAATGACAGTGCACGGTTCTGTGCGGGACGCCCCTCTTTCTTCACCTCCACTAACCCAATCGAGTAACGTAATCGGGACCCAGAACATGGTTGTATCACCCCTAGAGTCAACAGCACCAGCAGTGAGGCATCGAAATGTTCTCAACAGTGCCGATTTGATTCTAGTGTTCTACAGAATTTTGTCTATGACCAAACAAGATGGAATGTTTCCTCTCCAAGTCGAGTATCGTACCATCAAACAGCGCCTGAGTGGTTAGGCTTAGAACGCGGTGAACACAAAGATCGGACGCCCTATGAGCATTCGTCCATATTCGGTCGGTCAACTAGAGGTAATCCATATCTAGCAACACCGTTGGATGCACCGCAACCTACCTTCAAACTGTCACATTACACAACAATGTATAGGGATCACCAATTTTAGTAAATTGTACATACTTCCGAAATTCTAAATCACTGTTTCCCATGAGTTATCTTAGATGCTCGTACAGCCTGAACGAGGGAGCCTTGAAAACAAAGGGGCCATCATCACTTGCGTGTTCTCTGTGAATTTTAAGCGTAAAGTTGGCACCTCTTTAAAAAGCTTACTCGATAGGCCCAAGTATACGTAGCCCCCGAACATGCGTGTCCTTGCCGCTCATATGATTTGCAGCGATAATGATTTGGAGCACATATGCGTAGACTGGACTCCTATCCATGGGTCAGACACGCTCCCAGCAGACAAAGATAGTATTTACAACCCGTCGCCGTCTTCATTAAGCTCTGACGATACATCAAACGTGATCCACCCATCTGGCTTGTCCAGAGTAACAACTCTTGTATCCTGTAAGTCACTGGGGCCCGTGCCTGCTCTGATAGCAAGCGTCGAGGGAGTATAAGAATCATCCTGAGGATAACTTAGGTATATGCTTATTTTCTGAGAGGTCTTAGACATAACAATAACAGATGCAACCAGCGCCTACTTGTATAGCCATTTTTCTGGGAAACTCTGCTGTTATGAAGTGAGGTTGAGGTCCATCTGAACTGACTCATATTATGATACCACAATGAATCGCATGGTGGACGAATCAATCACTCACTGCCAGAAGGTATCAGGGTCACTGTCTCGAAGGCACTCTGCACCGAAGCCAAATTTGTATGACGAAACTGACCACTTTGCATACGCAGAGATATCAGGCCATGGGAGAGAGGGTGGCTGCTTGATGCCTATCGAGATATCTTAGATGGTGTGGCCGTGTGTTATCGGACTAACCGGAATGGACAATAGGAGTTCCGTCGTCTGGAAAATTCATGTAACGCAGATGTTTGTGGCAAGTAGTACAATGACGTTCCGCCTAAATAATGTGGCAAACATAGCTACAAGCCTACAACAATCATACATGCTCAATCTCCAAGAATACCAATTATACGGCAGACAGATGATATTGAATGGCTTCGGACTCTCAGGTCAAATATGAACTCTAACTACCTAATAATATGCTTAATAGTAAACGACCAGGCCAACTTAAACTGCAGCAGGCGTCTGTTGCTGTCGTCGGAGCCGGCGGATTAGGCTGCCCAGCCCTTCAATACCTAGCGGCAGCAGGAATTGGTGAGATACCCTCAAGAACCCAAACTCTAAACTCTGTATGATTTAGGACGAATTGGAATTTTTGACCATGACATGGTCGAGTTGTCAAACCTGCAACGGCAGATTCTGCACACTGAGAAGACCATCGGTTGGAATAAGGCCAAATCGGCCGCTAATGCATTATCAACGTCAGTTCATCACGATGTCACAGGAGGTATCTGACGATAAGATGCAGGCAATATCCGCGTCTTCAGATCGATGTGTATGAGTTTGCTGTGAGTGCCGGAAATGCCTTGGAATCGCTGGGAGCGTACAACATTATTCTTGACTGCACCGATAATCCGCCCTCCCGTTATCTATTATCCGATGCAAGTGTCCTTCTCAACAAACCTCTGGTCAGCGGAGCTGCGCAAAGGTTCGACGGGCAATTGTGCGTATACAATCTGGGTGTTTCGGGGCCCTGCTATCGTTGCATTTTCCCCATGCCACCAACCCCCACGCTGTCGGGCTCTTGCGAAGAAACGGGCATATTGGGCGTCGTAACAGGCATCATTGGGAATTTGCAAGCATTAGAAGCAATCAAGATTATAACCGGCCTACATGGTATGTGATGGTACTCTCGTTCTCAAACCTTTGTATGATGAAGATCAGACATGAATCCATCCTTGCTGACGTTTTCTGCATTAAACCAACCTTTTTTCCGCAACTTTAAGCTACGGCGTCGCAATGACAATTGCATTATTTGCAGCGGGCCTAAAACTCTTCTCGGAGACGCCGACTATATCCAGTTCTGTGGAGGAGATAGACCTGATTGGGAAACGCGTGGGCTGCAGCCAGGTGAGCCGCGAAATAGGATAACGGCAAAGGCATTTTTTTTTGTTCTACACTGGATTACCTGCTTATAGGGAAAACGCACAGGAGTTCAAGGTCATCCTACCGTCAAGTAAACCTAAGCGACTCATTGATGTTCGTCCCGAAGTTGAATTTGGAATCTGTCATATTCCAGGCTTCACTAGTGCGTTTGAGATTCTATGTCTGAAAGGCAAGTTGGGATGATTAAAACCGTCAGACATTCCGCTTAATGTGCTCGTCACTAATCCAAAAGAGTTTCTTCCAAGTGACCCTAATGTAGACATATACATAATTTGTAGGTTAGGCAACGATTCACAGATCGCTGCAGAGGCTATGCGGAGCATTAACGGACGTGAAGTTATTCAGGATATAACTGGCGGCTTAAAGGCATGGGCTAGGGACGTCGATGTCAACTTTCCCATCTATTGAAACTACCACTACATGTATACATTGAGGATTATATCATATATGCTCATTTTCCTTCAAGTTACTGCTGTGAGTGCGGGTATTTGAAAGTGATTTTACTACTCACTTCCCAGCTTGAGCCACTTTGGAAGACCTCCTGCCTTTCCTTGATCAGACAATTTCTGATCTTGCAGCTCTAGTGAAGGTGTTCCATATGCAGGCGGCACAGGTAATTCAACTGCCAGCGCAAGAATGGGTGGTGCTAGTGGCGCTGCCATTGAAGTCGCTAGGCCACCAGCATTTAAATGATAAGCAGTAACAGAGGAAAGATAAACACACAATTCAGTTGCTCGGATTCGAAGCGAAGTAGCAGGACAGATGAAGGGGCCAATTGGAGCTCTGACAGAGAGAGATCTCGGACCTTAGGGTCGGAGACACGAAGGTCTCGTCTGGGGGGTGCTTGATCTGGACCAATCGGGTCAGATGGACACTGTTATATATAACAAAGTCAAACGCACAGAGGATGAACTTGACTGGCTTTGCCTCATCATTCAAACAACCGCGCACAAATGCATAGACAGACTTGATCTTATCCGACGAGGGAAAAACCTTCTCAAGTTGAGTCCTATCTGGAAAGCGGATGCGAATGGTTGTCTATTATCTATGTTATTTCAAGGATATTCTCTACTGAAAGTCTACTTACCGAGGGCCATCTCTCCTTCCTGATTTTCTCGGCTGACAAACGCATTGCACGAGTCTGAAGTGGAGTGTTGACTAACCCTTGACTGCGCGCAGTCAACGCCGCCTGAGCATTCCTCAGGTCCGCCATTGTTGGATTATAGTAATCGTCGGGAATGGCGGCTAAGAATTCACTGCATTAGATTGGAATATTGACCATTTCACTACACACGTATGGGAACTGAAGTATTGCACGGTTTATACACTTTGAACGATGATCGGTCCCCTGTATTAGGACCCACTTCAGGATTATTGCTCCGCGCCGTTTCCATTGAGATAGAATTGATAAGTATCTCGTGCTAACTAAGCTCCTCAATAATTCATTCCTGCAAACATTGACTTTGCATACCTGAGATTGCATATTAGTAACGATTAATAAAATGCTCAGTTGGATAAGTTGGTCAGACAGGATAAATGTCTCATATAACTAACCCAGGACGCACAGGCGAGTGGCCCCTTAAAGGGTCCGTCACAATCGAACGCAAATTACTGCAACATCATGGAATTGAATTGAAAAGGTACTCACCCAGCCTGCTTGTAACGTGAGATGAAGCACAAAGGTATTTACCTTTGTTTACGCGCCCAGTGACGATGCCCCAACACTCTCCCCACGATTGCTCTGGTCAGGAATGTGATCATACTCATGACCATAGCGACGATTTGGGCCCTCAAGATAACTTATATACCTATATTGATCGTCAGAATGTGGTTGCACTCAACATCTCCGGGGACCACCATAGTTCTTTGATTATAAAGCCTTGGCATCAGCGTACGGACGAGAACCTAGTAAGTATGATTAAAGATGAGGTCGAAGTCAATGGTGACATCTAAGTACTGGTCAAAGTACATTGAATCAGATGCCGATGATCAAATGTATTTTAATTGTTCTTTGCCGTGGTAGGCGTTCACGTAGCGGCAGCATCGTCCGTGTACCCTTTACAGGTTCTGTCCGGCTGCGAGCTATCCTCCTGAAGGCGGGCCCCGCTCTGCAAACCCCTTCAAAAGTGCTATTGGTTGGCTTCAACCCATCTTATCATTTTTCTGACTCTCATTCGTTCAGTAGTTTGCAAACGAGATGAATCTGGATTTTGACGATGCAGCAGACAGAGAACCTACTCAAGAGGTGAACATTGCTGAAACGCGGGAACTTGGGGAGTACGCGATCAAGTGCGTGCCGTAACCTGACTTTTGTCATTAAATCTTATCTTTTCTATTTAGGACTGCCAAATTCAGCAATGTGTCCTCGATTTCTTTGTATTTTCCGTCTTCTCAAGGTGCTGACACTACGCGGATTTATTATTTAGGTTTTCTGGGACAGTGGAGCGAAGTAATGTGCCCTATTGTTAACCTTCTCCGAAAACTGACAAGTTTCCCAGCGGAAGGACAAGCCCGTGATTACAGTGTACGAGGCGCAGCCTAACATATCCGACCATGAAAAAATACAAGGTACAGACGGCAGCTTCAGTGCACCTCAGATGTAAACTAGGACATACGATATATACATTTCAACCGTCATGAATAACTCAACTGGTTATCGATTTGTGCCTGAGTTAGTGAAGACATCACTTGACTCGCGGTGACCTCATCATGTCCCCCACTATAACCCCCTTGTTGCCCCACCCCCACGCTTTGCACAGCACCCATACTCGAGTTCCCATTCAAAGCCATGCCAACGGTGTTGGGTCCCAATCTGTCTGTGTTCATGTGTGGTTGAGAAGCTGACATGCATCCTGTAAAACATAACCGTAGAAGCATAAGCGAAACGTACCAGACATCCCCGCCATAGAATGAGGATTTGATCGCTGCAGTAACCGTCCGATCAGGTAATCCCTTTGCTCGGGCGGGAGTCGTTGTAATTGAGCCAATACCTGTGCACTATTTAGGGATCCAGTGGAGGGTGCGGCTGGAAGAGGCTTGGGCATTTCTGGAATACCTGTTACGGGGAAAACCGCGCCCAAGAGGCTTTGATTGCTGACTGGGAAGACCAATATGTTGTTTTCTTGACCTCCTGATGGTAGGGTCCAACCAGCCACGGCAAACTAACATTGCATGAAGATCCGTATTATACTCCAAGAACTGAATCACCCTTACCACTTTCCTCGTCGTCAATAGCTGTATGAGAGAGGCGTAATATTGTTCATTTGTAGGGTCTGCGGGTTCAGGCTGATGCTGGAAGCGACATATGACGGGCTTAAATCGCATGATCCATTCTTTGAGTTCTTGCAAGGAAGCGGTAGGCTCGGGCGTTGGTACAAGAGTCATTATCGACGGCCATGTATCAGCGCGACTTCATATTGGTTAGGATATGCTGCGCCCCGAACTATCTTCAAGACCCACCATTCAGCAACATTCTGAGACAGTGCAACTACCTTTGCTCGGCATTCTTTTTTACCTGTCGATCCAACACCATTCCAGATCAGTTGACCTTGCCAGACAGGGAAGGTGTTGGTAGTTTGTTGTCCGCGCTGCAAATTGGCCGCTGGCTGAGGTCGCAAGTGCCCAGGAATTGCATTCTGCACTTGCACCATCTGTCCTGTGGCACCCTGCATTTGTCGCATTCGTCGTTCCTGCTCTAAAACCGGATTGATTGGCGCCTTGTACGGAATCTCAGGCACCGCGCTCTGACCTACTTCTACCTCTATGCCATCAGACGAATGGGGATGTGTGGTATGAAAATCAAGATTTTGCGAGTGGGGAGCCGCTTTCTCTTTCCCGCTCTTCTGCTGCAGGGACGAGGAAGCATCCTGCTGACTAGGCAGTGGATCAGCCACAGTCGGTTTGTTACCCGCGGCCTGAAGTGCGCTCGATGATTGCATAAATTCATATAGTCGCCTGTGAAAGTTCGCTAAAAAGTCTTTCTGCTGCTTCCAATCTGATGATAGCTTTTCAACCATTTGTGTATTCCCTGCCCTTCGAGCTTCTGAAATGTTGGCCTCAAGCCCACGAATTTTATCCTCCAACGAATGCATTTTCGTGTTCAGCACCGCAATCGTATGCTGTGCTGCGCCCTGGGCATTGGAGGTACGTTGCGACGGTTCGATATGGCTTTGTTGCGCTGATCCAATACCGCTTGGCTGTGGCGGCGATGCTTCTGGCTTGTTACTTGAAAGCCTAGGCCGCTTGGATTCGGGAGTTTTGTCCAAATCACTGGCACGTTTTGCGGGTGTGGTTTTTGGTTCTGTGGATGTCGGACTGATGCACCCTCTTCAAACGATGAACGCACCTTCTAGCATTGGGATTCCAGTGAGTAATACCATGTGCGGAGCTCGGACAGAGAACCATGGCTTTGACTCTGTTCGCGATTGTTGCAACTGGATATGGTTTCAAGCGCGGCTAGAAACACGATAATGGAACGTACTGCTGAGTGCAAAGAGCTAAATTGATGTATACGACCGTTGAGCGTGATAACGTTGTAGGTTACGTTCCTCTGTACTTGCGGTTAGGATGTCATGACGGAAGGTATATAAAAACTAAACCTTTTGGTATTCTGAAGGAAGGGAATCCCAGGTAGTACGATCCAAGGATGCACTCTCATTCCATCGTGGATATTGAGAAGCATCAGGGGGGAAAGCAGCAACATGGATAACAAAGTTGGAAGCCATTCGACCTTTCCTGGTCTGAGAGGTCTCATGCATGATATCAAACAACTAGGGTGTTCGAAAATTACGTATGGGAGAGTGATCAGCTGGTCAGATACGCACTTCCAAGGCCGCGATATGAGCCTCAAGGGCCGCCATGCCCTTATCACCCCCGGTATTCGCTTGACCAAAGCCTAGTTTCCCGGGAGAATCTTTCATTTCCTTGAATACAAGTTGATGGTCGACAAAGAAGCGCTTGCACAGTAGAGGTGAATGCGGCATATCCCCGGGCCCATAGGTGACGAAGGCAACCCGCATCTGCGAGTGCAGGTCATACATCACAGCAGATAGAGTGTATTGAGGTACATACCCTTGCAGAATATGCATCAGCTAGACGCTTCAGGATTAATGTAAGGTAATCTTTAAGAATGGGACCCCATTGCTGATATACTGAAAGAGAAGATTCAATGACGAACGCTACCGCAGGGATTGTCTCTTGAGTAGCGTCTCCAGGCCCAGTCATGGCAGGGGTGGATAATACAACTATGTATTATTAACTAATCTAACACAACACCGACCATCAACCATGGCAGACGCACGTACGCTCCTTAGAGCAAAAAGACAGGAAGCCCGCATATCACATCGGTATGCTGCTTACAATCCCAGTGGGCAATTGCGATGCACTGCTTGTGGAATTGCAATCAAACATGCTTCCGCTTGGGAGGGGCATTTAGGAAGCAAAGCACATCGCACGTCGGTTGCACGGCTCAGAGCTGAAGAGGAGCTAAATCAACCAGAACGGCCCTTGAAAAGGCAAACACCCGATACTGAAGACACTGGTGATATCTCATTGAAGAAAAGGAAGTTGGGGGAGACAGCACATGCACTACCAGCAGACTTTTTCTCGCAGCCGAGAGACGCTTCTCCGATCGAGGTTGAGAGTGAGAATGAGAATGTGGAAGTCAAGCCAACTGCCGGTACCTCTGCAGACCTGGAGCTTGAATACAAGCGTTTTCAACGCGAGCTTTTGACGCTACCAGACCCACTCGAAGCGTACGAACGCGCAACAGTCGTTGCTGAAGCGCAACTAATACCAGAGGAATCCCAGGAGGGATTCCCGGCAGAGATTGCGACGGAAGCACATCCGAATGCGCAGAAAGAGGAAGAACGGAGGAGGGATGAAGATGAAAGGGAGTTGATTTTGGATAGATTATTGGACGAGGAGAGAGCGCAAGAGGACGCCGACATGCGAGTTGACCTCATGAAAAAGCGACTAGAAGCAGTCAAAAGAAAACGACAGCAGCGCATGTCTACAGAATAATTAGTGTATGTATTCTGCTACCCATCTAGTCATCTTTTTCTAATTCGTCTTTAGAAGTCGCGTTTGAAAGACCCATCCATTGCGACCAGTCCATTCCTTGTTTATGCACCATCATGAGCCCCAGAATCACTGGCAAATACCATATGCTATGATAGAACAGTGTCTTTGCTTCAGATTCCCCGCCTCGTCTCCAAAACCTCCATGCAGCCCGAACGCAAATGACGTTTGGCAGTAAAGCAGTTATTGCAAAGGTCCATGTTGTCAGCCCAGATAGTGGGGCGAGAACGCAACATATAGGAACAAGCAAAAGGGCGTGACGCAGGGACACGAGCGCATTTTTAGATGGATTAATGACTGATAACATGTGGCAGCCCGCCTGTGCGTAGGATCCTCGCACGAGATGTGATAGCGGATTAAAATGAGGGAACTGCCAGCTGAATAGAAGCATGGACAAGGTAAGCGGGGCAAGAATGTCACCGGACGGATATGCAACTGTAAATGAGATGTCAACATAGGACCAGCTCGTTGCTTGACAAAGAAAGAAATTACATGATAGAGCCTGAGCATCACAGGCAGTCCAACCCATGAGAGGGGGGATTGCCCCAACAACGGAGCCAACCCAGGTATTGAGGGGCGACTTTCTTTTCATCCAAGTGTAGACACCTGCGTAAAGTGCGATATTAGATATGCCGAGAATGGCCGTTGTGGGGTTGACGGTCCAAAGAAGAGCTGGGCCGACAATGCCTGTGACGGCTGCGAAGCCTGTGGCATGCAAAGAAGAGATGGCGCGACGGACGAGTGGCCTTGATCTTGTCCTGGCCATCTGTGCATCAAATGGGATTTCTTGGAGCTGGTTAAGGGTATTGGCGGAAGCGGAACAGAGTGCTGTGCCGAGTGCGGTGGATAAAAGAACTGGGAGAGTTGCTGGGGAAGGAGAAAGGGCGACGCCGGACATGGCGGAGAGTACGACAAGGACTGAGAGTTTTGACTTTGAAAGTTGGAGATACGAGTCGAGCAGGCGACCAGTGACGGGCTTGTATAGGGATACGGAGGGTAGGGGCTGTGAGCGGGCGGAAATTCTAAGCCATTGAGCATTATGAGAAAAGAATGAGAGGGCGAGTGTCGGTCGTTGAACGAGTGGTCTCAGCATCGTCGCTCATCACAGCCAACGTCGCCGACAATAGTCGGACTTTTAAATTATATATCCCACGCTCTCTTCTCTTCCGCAATGCCAGGTACTCACCTCCTTCCCCCAAATCTCCTCAAGCTCTTCTCTCCTCGTCCTCCTCTCCCATATTCTAGACCTGTCTCCAGAGACATAGACCGCGTAAAGAGTAAGAATGTAGGCGGTGTCGGTGCTGTCCTCGCAGTCATCAGGGAGTCAAGCACCCAGTCTCTCATTGCAGGAAATGGCGAAAACATGGAGGAAGGAGAGGAACCCGCATTCACTCTCGCAGAGGAGGTCAAACGTCAGATCAGGCGAGAGGAGCGCAGAGCAAAAAAAGCAGAAGACTTCAAAATAGCAAAGGAGACATGTTCGTCTTCTTCCCGTTGCCACCCCCCCGCTTCTTATTTACTTACGCCCAATAGATAAACCTGCAGATGACTCAGAAGCTATCGGGGACCCTTATAAGACGCTTTTTATTTCGAGACTGGTCCGTGCCACCCACTCCATTTTCACTTTTTCCTGACGGGCGACTATTAGCATAAAAGTGCGACGGAAACAGACCTCCGTCGAGATTTCGAGGGATACGGAACTATTGAGCGTGTACGAGTCGTCCGCGATAAAAAAGGGCGCAGTCGAGGCTATGCATTTATCGTCTATGAGCGCGAACGTGACATGAAAGGTTGGTACAATGTTTCATTCATTCCCTGTAACGTTTGACACATGAACTTTATTAGCCGCCTACAAAGAATCAGACGGATTACATATCATGGGGAAACGAATATTAGTCGATGTTGAACGTGGCCGTACGGTCAGAGGCTGGAAGCCCCGCAGACTAGGCGGCGGGTTGGGAGGACGGCCAAAACGACAAGAAGTTGTCCCAGCAGCAGCAGCAGCAGCACCTCCTCCACCACGAACTTTCCGTGGCGGCTTTGGTGGTGGAGGGAGGGGAGGCGGATTCAGAGGTGGAGCAAGAGGTGGATTTGGAGGACGCGGTGGATATGGAGGCGATCGCGGGTTTTCAGATCGCGGAGGTGGGCATGGCGGTGACCGCGAAGGTGGCGGTTACCGCGGCGGCTATCGTGGCGGCTTTCAGGGTGGTCATCCTGATGGCGGGTACCGAGGTGGGGCCGGGGGCGGTGGTTTTCGAGGGAAAGAAGAAGGCGGCGGCGGTTTCAGGTGCTTTACATCCATATTCCTTTAGTCTTCAGGGTACTGATTCTCCTCGTCCAGAGGTGGTCGCGGCATTGGTTATCAAGGTGGTGGATTTAATGACGGCCCATCCAATGGCTTTGGTCCTGGACCAGGTGGACCGGGTGGGCCAGGCGCATTTGCTGCCCCGGGAGGTGGGATGGCGGGTGGTGGATATGGGTATCGTGGGGACCTCAAACGTGAAGGTCCTGGCGGTTTTGATGACAGGGAAGCTAAACGACCGCGTTATTGACCTGCAGATCAGTGCGAAGGTACTTTATTTTTCATCCTTCCTTCTGGTGGCATCTTCAAGCTCCAGAATGCTCCCAGCGTTGGACGGTATGAATCCTTTTCCTATGTAACATTTACCTTCACTTGATGCGTAAGTATGCTTGTTGAGGCGGTGCAGACGCTTCCCTTTTTCTTCCCCTTTAAGAGGCAAGTATAAAATTCGACGAAAATTTCGTTTTATCCAAGCGCTCCCGCAACTTGGTTTTGTTGTCTTTGGGCTTTTTAATTGTTAATGAAAACGAACAATCATAATCAAGGTTCCCAAGTCATTTCTCTCGTTAAGTCTATGATTTATAATACAAGCTAGTAAACACATTCTATCGTTTTCCCTGCCCCTGCATTAGTAACATATCCCAACCGGTATCATGTATAAACACACGTCTATATTTTTTCTAGTCTTGATGAAGCATCGTCACTCTAGGGGGAGGTGGAATATTTGCTTTACTTTTTCCACAGTCGCCTTATCACCTGTATTCTAAAGGATTGATGAGATAACATGAGATGTTTCAGGCAACGCATAAGGAACCTTGGTAAGGTCATCGCTGATTTTAACACAGGGTAAATTCTCGACACCGGATAATTTGATGACAATATTCAATGCTTTGCTCTTCGCCGTATAACCACTCGAAGCGGTTCGAAAATCGTTCGTCAAAAAAGTTCCAATCCCGAAACTAGCTGCGAATAGTGAAAAAGGAAATTAACCGATGAAATGGCTTCCCAAACCTCTTAAACTGAGCTCGTTGCACTGAGCTTGCAAACGGAGTACCTTGTCGACGTTCAACGCATCTGAATATACAATGACTTTCGTAGATGTATCAATCCCCAGGGACTCGTAAAATTGCTTAGCCCTGGGCCCAAAAGTGAATGGGTCACCAGAGTCTTGACGTATTCCGTGCCATTTCAGTATGTGGTCTCGCTTGCTTGAAAGCTCCTACAAGGAGTCAGAACACAGCGCGCATAGCAAAAAGATACCAAGTACACGAAAGAAAGCATCGGACGAAAAGGTGTCCGTCAATGCAATCAGAGGGGCATTGGAAGAATACACATCTTCCCAAAGAGCCATTGCTGTTGAATTGGCGCACTCGTAGCCCTTTAATGCAGCGACCTACTCATCGTTAGTACTCGATTCAAAACATGAATTTCAGTTTCGTCATACCCCCATAAACCATTCGCTAGACCCCTTGAAGTTAGACAGCTATTAATGGTCATGAAACAAAGGCATACTGGGCAATTGTTCCTATCGGTACTGTGCCGTGTTTTTGTGCCATATGGGCCTAATTTCATCAGCAAAGACACATACTACAGCCCGTCAGTCTCACATTACTCGTGCCGTTAAGACTTCCTGATGCGCTGACCTCTCTCGTGGCTCGAATAAGACCTCTCATGACCAAGTCTTGCGCGGTATACGATCGTCTCCGACGCGTTCCAAACTCGCTGAACACACAACCAGCCTCAAGAAGTGTCTTTCCCTTCTGAAATGCGAGATCTGGCATGCATTACATGATTTCCTTTCAGTTCGATGTAATGATTACCTTCTTGACCAGTATAATCCCAATCAGTCGCATCGACTTGAAAGTATGTTTCACTGAGGCAGGCCATGAGAGGAACTTCCCACATGATGGTCTCGGCCCAAGGTCCAGAAACTTCGATGGAAATGTTTCCGAGTTCGCCCGTTTGCGATGACGGGTTGAATGCAATATTGACTTGTTCAGGCTTGAAACGATAAGCAGAGAGATAGGAGAGATACTCTTGCGTTAGATAAGGGCATGTTTTCTCAAGCCACTCCCTCTCCGTCGATGTTAGAGCGAGGTCGGCAAAATCTGTTGGAATTGTATGGGACTATCAATATTTCACCTGGCAAATGGTCACTTGCGAGATACAGCAGCACGAAACCGCTCTACACATTTAAGGGAGAACTGCGTATCCGATGACCGGTTCGTGAAGCGATAGGTTGCCTTAATTCCAGAAAAATGACGCAATACAGCTTGTTGCATAGTTATCTAGCCATTTCATAATTTCGTAAGGTAACGAGAGAAGCAATGAAGTAGAGGTACAATACTTTATACAAGTCCGTGTCTAGAATCGACGGTGGTATGGCGAGCCTGGTGGCCTCGGTCATGGTTAAGAAAGAATGATAGGAGCCTGGGAACTAAGCGCCTTGATCCATTTCGAGTAATTGTGTTGCATTGTATTGTACAAACCCTTTAAAAGCTTCATCCATGGTTTGTCTGCTCTACGACTTTCATTACTGGATTTGCTAAATATGATATCTAGGGCTCGAGAATAGAGGTCCTCAATGATCATGGTTATCGCTCTGATGGTCGACGGCAATTCGAGCTGCGAGACATTAATATAGACTTATCTCATCAAGGATCCGCCGATGGGTCGGCCGTTATCGCTCATGGACTGACCAAAGTTCTTGTCTCTGTCCTCGGTCCCAGAGAAGCCAAATCACGTTCCCAGACGCTACATGACCGTGCTAATATCAATGTCGAACTTAATATTGCTACCTTTAGTGCCAGTGAATGGCGCAAGCGGTCAAAAAGTGACAAGTAAGATATGGATCTCATAATTGCCCTACAGAGGTAACATTGCAATTGCAGGCGAATCATGGAGATGGCTGCAGCAATCAAAGCGGCCTTCGAGCCCGTCATCCAGACGAGTTTGTATCCTAGGTCGCAAATTGATATCTTCATCCAGGTACTTCAACAAGACGGCGGGCTTTTGCAGGCCTGCATCAACGGGACGACATTAGCTCTCGTCAGTGCGGGCATACCTCTGATCGACTTTGCATGCGCAATGACATGTGGCGTGCACTCTACATCCCCAATTCTGGACCTGACATTGCTTGAGGAAAATGATTTGCCTCACTTGACAATGGCCTTATTACCCAAAACCGGCAGGGTTACTTTGGTCACGATGGAGACACGATTGCACGTTGATAGGTTCGAAGAACTGTTTGGTCTGGCTCTGGATGCTGGCAAAGTGATACACGCAGAAATGAAAATTGCGATTGACCATAAATCAAGAACACTAGCTTCTGCGATGAAAACGATGTGGCCGAGTGGCAGTGGGGACGTACTAGAGAAGGATATGGTTGACTAGATAAAATATACCTACATCATGCTCGTGTGATCTCTATCCTCCTGAAACACGCAAGCCATTTTCTACCGCCATTCCTTGCTACTTTCATTCCCTCCTCTGTACTACTGTAAACTGCATCCAAGATGGGTCCCTTTCCCTGACAACGAAGCGTCTCCTCGTCAACGGGTTCAAAAAGCGGAAATTCTTCTATGTGAGATTTCATCCATTCATGAAGGTCCTCAACATCCGTGATAGTATAGATGATTCCACCGGGCTGGAGGACATATGCATATTCTGCAAGAAGCGTTGGGGATATTATGCGGGCCTTGTGTTTACGTGACTTGAAGTGAGGATCAGGAAACAAAAAGAAAAGTGCTGATAACGAGTGCTTGGCAAAATAATTTGGAAGGAACTTCATGGCATTTGCCCGGACAACCGAAACATTTTGATAGTGCGCATCGCTCGACGTTGATTGATTAGCTATAGCTTTCACGCGCAAAGCTGCAATGCGATCTAGGACGTATTGCGAGACTTGAACGCGAATTTCTAAACCTGACGATGCAAGTCGGCAACGTGAATTTGCTAACTCATTGCACTAACCGAGCATGAGAGTATCGGGGTACAAAGGTGCCAGTGAAATCAAGAGGCCCCCGAAACCGCATCCAATATCTGCGAACTCGGGCGATTTACCGGTGCCAGCGTAAGCAGGATAATGAGAGGCCCAGTCCATTTGATTAGGAGAGTATGGATACACCAGCGAATGGTCTGAAAATGGGTTAGCATGAGCCCTTTGTCTGTAATGTTTTTTCTACAAGGGGTTGAGCTTAGTATGGTCAGAGATGGGGTGTATGATGACCTGCGGAAGAAGTCCATGGTCGTCCCCCGGCAGCATCGCAGCTGCTTCTTCAAATCTTTTGCGTTTTGCCATCCGAACAACTGAGACACGCGCGTAATAAGCGAATCAATTTAGTCACAAGAAGAAAGAGCCAACCGGACGGTTAGTTTGCGAGGCAGAGTCCAAATCGTCAGATATTCTCCGGTCCCGTAACCGAGCGCGACCACGTGACGTGGAGGATTTCGGAACGAAAGTGATCGTGCATAAATGGGGCAATTCTTAGCATAGCTCTTTTCTTCTGTTCTCATTCTTCTCTCCTTCGGTCATCATGGTCTTCTCAGCTGGTTCAATTTTCAGAGTCGTAGGTTTCTTCTATCCCGCATGTCTTCTCTGTTTATGAGTTACACACAGTCACGTTCTACCGCTCTCCGGAGTGCATTTGCAGCCGGCCGATTTTCCTCCTCAAAACCTGTCTCTCTAAAGGAGCGCCTTGCGCAGCTAATTCCTGGAGAAATTGAAAACGTTTGTATCATCTTTATTTTGTGAAGTTTGTGTTCGAACCTTTGGTTTCAAGGTAAAAGCTGCACGTGCGGAGCACGGTAAAAAGGCTTTCGGGCCCGTCATTGTGGATCAGTTATATGGGTGAGTTGCCATATTTTATGTAGCGTAACAAGCTCAGTGATATTTTGCAGAGGTATGCGCGGGCTTCCTGCATTGATTTGGGATGGCTCGGTATTGGATGCAGGTTTGTTTGTTTCTGGTCTGTCTACGTGTATTCTTAGTTTGTTTTCAGAGGAAGGCATCCGGTTCCGTGGAAAGACCATTCCTGAATGTCAAAATCTTTTGCCCAAGGCTGCTGGTGGTTCAGAACCTCTACCTGAAGGGTTATTTTGGCTCCTGGTTACGGGCGAAGTTCCTACCCAAGAACAGGTCGCCGAACTATCGAAGGAATGGGCTGCACGATCTGCTATCCCAGAGTTCGTGGAGGAAATACTCGATAGATGCCCACCAACACTTCATCCTATGAGCCAGTTCAGTATGGCTATCACAGCGGTTTGTATCTAATCTTCACAAAGCTAATCAGTTTCCTCACGTCGCTGTTATTAGCTGAACCACAACTCAGCATTCGCAAAAGCCTACCAAGAAGGCATTTCAAAAAAAGATTACTGGGGTCCTACATTTGAGGATGCAATGGACTTGTAATACTTGCTACTATGCATATATGCGCATGCTCATGGTTTCCGAAGGATCGCTAAAATTCCAAACATTGCCGGTCGCATTTATCGAAATGTATATGGTGATGGGAAACTTCCTGCCATTGATGCTGAGAAGGATTATTCCTGGAATCTCGCCACTTTGCTTGGGTTTGGCGATAACCCGGGCTTCGTCGAGCTCCTTCGAATGTACATCACCATTCACAGGTAGATCGCATTTTCTTTCGTAGTTTACATCAGTCTCAAGTTGTCTGCTAGTGACCATGAAGGTGGAAATGTCTCTGCTCATACGGGGAAGCTCGTTGGCTCTGCCCTTTCAGACCCATTTTTAGCTTACGGAGCTGCATTGAACGGTCTCGCAGGACCATTGCATGGTCTTGCTAACCAAGAAGTCCTCATTTGGCTTCGGAAGTTGCAAGCAAAGATTGGCGAGGACGCATCAAATGAGGCCATCAAAGAGTATATCTGGTCCACTCTAAAGGCCGGTCAAGTGATACCTGGTTACGGTCATGCTGTTTTGAGGAAGACGGATCCTCGTTATATGGCTCAACGTGAATTTGCACTCAAGCACATGCCCGAAGACAAGTTGTTCAAGTTGGTTGGCCAGATCTATCAGTTTGCACCTGAAATCCTACTGGAGGTGGGCATGATTCTTCCGCTCAAAAGCTCTACTCAAAGAATCATAGGCCGGAAAAGCCAAGAACCCTTGGCCTAATGTCGACGCGCATTCTGGGGTTTTACTAACGCATTACGGACTTAGCCAAATGCAATATTATACCGTTCTATTTGGGGTCTCTCGCGCGTTCGGGGTAGCAGCGCAATTAATCTGGGATCGTGCACTTGGTGCTCGTCAGTATCATTCAACATTTTCTGGTCTAAGATACTGACATAGCTTGCAGCCCTGGAGCGGCCAAAGTCATTCTCTACTGCTGCAATCAAACGGATGTTTGCAGACAAGGCTTAGATTACATTATGGGTTTATGGATGGATGGATTAATTATTTTAGTAATTCATGTCGTACCGTGTCAAGTATTATGCGATTAAGACCCGTGTCAATTCTGCGTGACTACGTATGAAAATGTTGAGCGCTGAGCACCGGTAATTTACCAGCCCTTTACGCCCCATGGATTGTAAGCAACTCCCCTAAAGTTCCATTGACCCTCCTTCGGTTGACGTACGCCATTGGTATCGACTGCGCGAGTCTTAACCGTACCACTCTCACCAACGTTCTCGAGGCAGGCTTCCCATAGGGTCCAACTCCATTTTCCCTCCTGGTATGTTATTTTCGCCGGATGCCAAGTCTTCCCGTCATTGACGGTAACTTCCACGGCATCGACGTTCCCCAATAAACCTGGTACAGCATAACCCTTGACGAGAATGGAGGAATTTGAAGTTTTGAGGATTGAAGCGACGACAGAATTGATAGGTAATGCAGTCAAAGGAGGATATTTCTTCCACTGTTCTTTGGCTGCTTCGGGTGTCTCTACCTGATTGAACCTTGAATGGAGCGTATCAAGAAGTAACAAAGCACTCAACCTCCGCGGGCAGCACCTTATAATCACGCTGCTGATAGAAATTTGGAGACTCGATAGGAGAAATCAATATGGAATCGACCCATTTCACCCATCTTGCCCCTAGATAACCGGGAACAACAACCCGAAGGGGCCCACCATGATCCGCAGGCAATGGATTATTGTTCATCTAGTATCAATCTTTTGGTTAAGAGTCCAGAGACCAGCGGTGTTAATATACCTCATATGCAACCAGTACATCTCCCTCTGGGTCAATAGCTTTTTCCAATGGGATAGACGAACCATAATAATCGTCGTCTTGGCATGTGCTTATGTGCGAGGCAAATGATACGTGATCATGGGGATGAGGTTGAATTTTTGCATAGTTCAAGAGGTCGGAGAGACGAACACCTCCCCACACACAGTTAGCTATAACAGCATCCGCCCATGCGACACCACGAACAGGCTTAAGTTCGCCCATTTCCTTCCTTCTGTTTCCTGCACACTAAATAATCACCCAGAATTGTGTATGAGAATGTTGAATCGGATCAAGGAATGTACAAACCTGCAGAGCAGCCACGACCTGGGTCTTCGGGAAGAGTGTCTTCAACTCTTGGACTGTTAATGTCACATTTATCGCACCCGAGTCACTTAGCGAAAGCGTGAATTCTCGGTCATCAAGTTGTGGAACAGAACTGTGGTTCCGACAGTAGACGAGGTCCTCTGGTGTAATCTGAAACTCGACAAGCACAGATACAGGCGGTTCGGCGTTGAATGGACGTAAAGCGCGAGTAATCAACGACTCGGAGTGGAGGGGTTCATTTGTGTAGTCCATGTCGTGAAGAGGGCATGCGGTGTATTATGATTCATATATCATTACTGCGGTCACACTGGTGACTACCTCGTATTTAGTAGTACTCTAAACAGCACAATTTCTATGCAAAAAATTCAAGCTTCAAGGCTCTAACGACGCAGGGAACGTCCCGTTTTCGCGTTGCTCGTCCCATCTTGAGATCTGCAGTATTGTTGGTTTTGCGCTTAAGAAAGATACTAGCACCCGACGTACCCATTCATCTACCACCTGCATTAACATTTATAAGAAAATGGTGGAAAGAATGACGTACTAGGACATAAAGAATTGTAAGCCCTTTTGAATTGCCTGCATGGCGCATGCTCCTCGCCCTTTGCTGCGATACATTTAAAGTTATCCACGTAATTCTGGAAGCTAGGTAAAGAAGTTGTCAGGAATTAAGGAGAAAGAATAGGTTTTCAAAGAGCCTGACCAGTTTCTTGTCTGGTTCTGGTTGGGAAACCGGGCTATTGAGGTTCGATAAATGTTGCTAAACGTAGCACGCCTGCATCTCACCGTCAAAGGCTACAGTCTGCAGAACAAATTTGCTAAGAACAATTAGCACACCAAGTAAACGACGCAAAGACTTATTGATACCTTGTGACCTCTGAGTCTTCAGACATGGCTACGAAAGAAGTTCGGGTTCGGAAGTTGGCGGAAAGTCAAATGTGCTCCTTACATAATCATACTGGCAGTTGTCATGGATGCTCTCAAAGCAGTTATTGCAAACAAGCGCAAGACAATTGAAGATGAGGCAGCGAGTCCACGAAACAGTAAATATGTACGCAGAGGAGAGATGGAGCGCTTAAGAGAAGAAGAAGAACGTCAAGCGAAAGCTACGAAGGTAAATGATGAAGAACCGAATACCAAAACTGCCAAGGTAGAGGGCGAAGCCGGAACTTATGTGTGTGTATACTTCTAACCATTGTTAACTAGATCCAATTCCAGTCGCGGAGTCACTCTCCGCCTGTGAGCCGTGAATTGGAATCGCCCAAGCCAGAGTCATCATTTAACGTATCTAATGAAGAGACAATACGACGTCTCAGAGCAAAGGGCCAGCCTATACGTTTATTCGGTGAAAACGATAAGGACCGACGCCTACGTTTGAGGGCTCTGGAGCTCATCGAAGAGAAAGATCATGAACGTCAAGGAGGTCAAAATGATTTCAAAAAAGCGCTCGAGGACGTCGAAAATGTCGAAAGAGAATTAAAGAATAAGAACGAAAAGGGGAAGAAAAAAGACGAAACGGCCATTGTGCCTTCTGGAGTGCTGGATCTTGGTCTTTTGAAGACTGATCCTGACAAACTATATCCCATGATATACTATGCCCTGAAGCGTACATTGAAAGACTGGGAGGAAACATTAGATGAAAGGCCAGGTGAGTCTTGTGGTGAATACCGTGGATAACGCCTCTTGACATTAGACAGAGCATGTCAAACGCTCAACACAGGGAAAATTGGCTGCAGCAACTCAAGTTCAATCAGCGCAATACCTAAAGCCACTTTTTAAGACATTGAGATCACGGGTGCGCACTGTTGTACAACCCCTTTGACCATGTTAACCTCGCCTAGTCCTTGCCAGTTGATATGCTCACCCGCATAGCTGAAATTGTGCATTACATGCAAAAGCGCTCATATCAGCGTGCAAACGATGCATATCTGCGCTTGTCCATTGGCAATGCACCATGGCCTATTGGTGTAACTATGGTTGGGTAAGAGTAGACTGTTTTTCATAGGAAACAATTACCAATCGTGCTTGAATGATTATAGTATCCACGAACGCTCAGCCCGCGAGAAGATATCTGCCGATCAAGTTGCTCACGTTCTGAACGACGAAGTCAGTCGGAAATATATACAGAGTCTAAAAAGGTCCGCGTGCCACATATCATTTGAAACATTAAATTCATACATTCTTTATAGACTTCTAACTTTCTCGCAAACTAAATACCCACCAGACGACATATCCCAACTGATGGGTTGAGAGTTCAGGCCACTAGTCCGAATTGGTCGTCATTATTTTCCCCCTTAATGCACTGCGATAACGCACTATATATTAATAGTCCCGCTACCTTCCACCCTTACCTCGACGCTTTTTCCCCTGCACTGCAGGACCATCCTCAGCGGTGGCCGCTGCATGTCCCAGCTCTCTGATGTGTGTGAAGAGTTGCGTTCTACTTGGGAAGGTGGATGCACAGACATTACACCGGTGCTTGTCGGACGTGTTGGTTAGTTGATTGTCCATACAATATGGCTCACGAACCTGCTGTGGTTGACCAGTTTTGTTGGCCTGTCGTGCGCGTCGTTTTTCTCGCTTGGACATCTGCTCAGCTTTATCATCCGCACCAGAATCTACACTGTCCATCCCTGGCTGGTCTCTAATATATGATTCTTCCGTATGTTCAGCAGCAAGGACATCAATCTCTGTGGTTGCTTCCTGGTGTGAACTTTTGCGATGGTCATGATCGTCTTGCTCTGCCGCGTGCGCCGTAGAGGATTCTTGGTCGTGTAGTGCCTCATCTGTAGTTGATAATTTATTTATATTTTCCGCCAATTCTTCTTCCTCTTCCTCCAGCTCGAGTGCATTGTGTTCCTCCTGCATACCTCGTTTCAAGCTTTCAACAGCCTTTACGTGTTTCCGACTCCTCTCGTGATTAGTCCATGCGGCTTCACTTCTAAATACTTTGTCGCATGCAACGCATTCCCATTCTTCAGGGTTCTCGCCTTGCATTGCAGACCAGTCTAGTTCTTCATCAAGCACCCGACCGTCAATCTTTTGCCATTCTTGCTCTATATACTCTTCCGTAGGACGGGTGCGTGCAGGCAAGGGTGCAGCGCTTTTTTGCGTTGTCTGACTCTGCTTAGCTTGTTGGTCGACATACGTCTTATAGCGTGGATCGCGTTTACGTAGGAACCTAGTCAAGGACTGCCTCAGGTTATCCAAGATGTATAACCGACATTAGCATCCACTTGCCCTTATCGTATCGTTGTATTCCCTCCGGGTATCATCACGGACCTTTTTGTTTTCCTTTTCCATAAGCCTTGTCCAACGTTTGTGAACGAAAACGAGACTCGCAATAGATCTACTTGCCTTCGCACACGACGATCAGGTGCATCTCCAAGATTCCACTTGTCGCACCAGGAAAAATCCTTGGCGGTGGAGAAATTCGCCCAAACCGTGTAAAATTGCTTCACTGCTGTCACGTCATGTTGTTGACCAGATAGTATCCATGGCCAATCCGCACGACCAAATGATGGATAACCGAGTCTCTCTTCAGAGAACCAAGTTTCCTCGGTCGCCAGCCTGTTGAATAGATTGTGGTATATAGAAAAGAAACCCTGGGTAGAGCTGGCGATCAATGACGGGCTGTCTTGTTTACAAGTTAAACTGACATTTTCGTCATCGCTGTAGCCGGACCATAGCGTTGCATCAAAAAATCTTGCTAGGTGTCGCGCCGTCATGCCTCGTCCACGGGAGGAAGGCGGTGCGCCTTGACGTACCTCCTCAAGTACGCTGTCTGCATCTGGCTCTGGGACTAGAGAGGCTCTGTGAGAGTCATACCATGCCCGTTCCTTTTGTAGACTGTAAACAGTTTGCATTATAACCATATGGGCAAACTCGCCTGATCATCGCTCAGAACCTGTACTTATGAATAATGAGGATCCATGATCAACAGGGAGTTGAACATACCTCATAAGCTTGCTGTATCTCAGCGAAGCGCTTTGTAGCTCCTTCAATATCATCATGGTTCTTATCCGGGTGATGGATCAGGGCTAATCGCCGGAAAGCACGCTATAGCATATATGGTGTCAGGTAGAGTACAACAAATTGCAAAAATTTGACCTTGATATCATCGGCAGATGCAGTCTCTTCTACACCTAGGAGCTCATAGTAGTCGATTGTTTGTGGATGGGCAACGTCTCCAGAAGACGTACGGCCTGTTGATTCCCTGGCACCCATTTAAGAGGTGCCAACCGGTGACAAAGCTTGCCTGATTTGGAACCCCCGTTTAACTTGAACACCCAAAATGACCGACTTTTTCAAGCCGTCGTCTCCGTCATCTGGTATGCACCTAGTTATGGTTTAAGCACTTGTTAAATACCTTTTGTTTAACAGATGTGACTGCGGCAAAAGAATCAATCATGAATTCTATCCGGGCTGAACTTTCCCTCGTGGGTGCAAAGGAACTCATGAATGTACGGAATGTTTTAATCTATGCGTCTCCTCAGTCACCGTTACCCCCAGAAATCCACCGAAAAATGCTTTGCAAAATGTGTCACGAAGCCCGGTTCATCTCTATCGAGTTCCGAACAGGTCCGTAAGCCACGTTCTTACCTATTGTGGCCGCTGACACGGCGCCAAAAAAGACTTGCCTCGACAGATGCATAGATAGATATTTTGAAGCATGTAAGTGATTCGAGCACAACCGCCAACTAATTTTAATATGATATTGTCAGTTACATTGGTTAGCAAGGCATACATTACCAGAATTAGTAAAGAGAGACAAGAGACAATGTAGATTAGTATGGTGCTATCAGATTACTTTATTATTAATGTGCTATTCGTTATTGAATAGGAATTTTGACCCAGAATTTATGAAGGCCAAGTATAGCGCTCGTAATGATAGTTGGGTCCCATTATGGAATGGTTACCACTTCGTGCATCGGAACGCCTTCCGTCGATTCCTGGCTGGTATTCGGAAACACTAAATGTGTGTTGGGCTTGATACCTCGGTATCATTGCGTCCTGTATAACATAGCTGGTTTGCGGGAGTTCTGCAGTGGCTTGATAGTGGTGATGCATCGCTGGATGGTGTGAATTTGACGGACATTGCAATATTGCCCCGGCACCATAGCTTTCTACAATGAATTGCCCAGCTGGGCCACATGCTATCGACGGTGCCCTGTTTTCTTCCGGGTTGCCACGGACAAGTTCTGCATTCGAGGTGGGTGGCATGTGCTGATAAACGGGCTTCGTCAAAGGATTATCAAAAGCAGCAGACGTCATCTGGTGGATATATTGTCGAAGGCGAGCCAATTGCGACGCTTCCCCCGAAAGATCGTGTTGCAGGATTTTGGAGGCTTGACGACCCTCCGTCCAGTCGTCGCAACGTTTCCAACCGTATTGGTTTTCTTGACTATT